>OY757012.1:53883788-55084673 GCA_963580285.1 Lucinisca nassula
TTTTAGATTTGTATATCCAAAGGTGCAATAACTCCGACAAGGACGATACGATAACAGGTAAGAGTTTTATAAGTCTGTCTAGCCCATTTAATTTGTATAGAGAAACGTTGGGTCTAAGGAAGGAAAGTTTTACATTATTTGTAATTTGAATTGGCCCGATAGTTTGCAGGCCATTTCGATTCACTCGATACATGTAGCAGGACCAAATTGTTCATCGTTTTGAACATTTCTGAATTATATGGTACCAACTAACAAAATCATCATGACATGTTTATTATTATTTTTATTATTATTATTATTATCATTATTATTATTATTTAATGAAAATCAAACAACTACGAAATACACCTCACCACAACCGACGTTTGATTAGGTATATGAAAGATAGAATTGGACCTGAACCGACCAAACTCTTACCTCATCACTTTGAGCCAGAGACCAAAAGACATTCCATGCAATGGAAGCACCCTGGCTCACCCCCTCCAAAGATCGTCTCCTCTGCAGGGAAGGTGATGGCATCAGTGTTCTGGGATGCCAAAGGCATAATATTCATAAATTACCTTCAAAAGGGCAGAACAATTAATGGGGAGTATTATACAGATCTGCTAAAACAGGTGCGAAAAGCAATTAAGGCTAAACGAATGTTGAAAAATAAGGCACTTTCAGCATGGACAAACCATTGGATCTTGGTCAGGCTCAGAACTTTTCAGCCTACCCTCGTATGTGATGTACATCTGTGAGTAATGGTCAATTGTGACCGATCGCAGTATCAGTAGAAAGTTATGAAAAGAAAGAAGGATATACATTCAAGGGAGGTAACTCCTTCAAATGACAATAGGGGTCAACTCTAAAAGGGACGAATTTGCTCCTGAGGATTCGTTTGCTCCTGAGGATTCGTTTGATTTGAGGTTAAAACGTCCCCGTTAATACTGTATAGGTCATTTTGGAGACGTTGCTTCCAATTTTTTGGGACTTTTACCCGACATTGAGATGAAATGACATCTCGATTCCTGCCGCACAATGAAACCAATAGTGTTTATAAGCATGGTCGAGCCGACTCGCACCGCTTGGCCCGGGCAGGCTTAGATCCTCTAAGCGGTTTACCAGTACACGTTTGCGTGCCGATTTCAGCTCTGCGTGGAAGCATCATGCAGCCCATATATTTCTTCAAGTCCCGATGGACGGGGGCCAACTTGCTCCCGAGGAGCAAAGTCTTTCCTTTAAGAGTAGACCCCCTTTTTCATATAGAAAGAAACATCAACAACAACAACAACAGTAAAACAACATAAGATTCCGAATTTCGAAAAAAAAATGTGCTATGCGTTCCCATTCCACTTCAGCTAAACGTTTTTAGGATTAAATGAACCAGCTCATAAGAGCACAGCATCAATCGCAAAATCGACCAGAAAAGACTCAGCTGAGCCTGTGCATCCAACTTACAGGGATACATACAACACTTCGTGCAAGATACTACTGCAAGGTGTTATCAGCACTACATGTCAGCGTGTAGCAAAGTCTGTAGGTCTGGCGAGTCTGATCCTTTGTTGGTCGCCTTTGCGACGCGGATCCTTTTCTCAGGAACATGCACTAATGCTGTCTACATTTTTTTCAGATGACACTATTTGTCATATCACAAGAGACCTGTTTGTGGCAGGAAGTGAGAATGTCGCAATAGGATTGCAGTGGCTCATAGCATACTCAGTACAGCATCCTGAAGTACAGACGAAATGTAGAGAGCTTATTCAAAAGGTAATTTCTTGAAGATGTTTCATGTACAACAAATATACTGACTTGCTTGTAATCATATATAGAATAGACGGAAGAGTACCCCCTGAAACATTTAAAAGGACGAATCCAGGGTAAAACACAATCACAAGCCAAAGCTCAAACTTTGCGCCTGTAGGAAGTTAGAAAGAACCCACAAGGTAGTACTGGAAACAAGCGCAATGTTCAACAAGTGCTAACAAAATAAGCAAAATAATAATAATAATAATCCCACTCCCACTCTTATCAAAACGGGGTGATTAGACTGCTAGACAGCACTTAACATAAATGCACTCAAAAGTTCAAATCACAACAAACTAGTATAGCAAATCAAAAACTTAAAGAACAACACAAGAGCACCCGCATTCGAATGGTCGCTACCGACCATGTTTGTTTTGGTGGAGGATTTTGCAGTTCAGGCTTAAAGATTTTATACTGTCGGCAAATATCCGCCCTAGGCTTAGGTGTAGTTTGCAACATAAAAATTCCACAAAATACTCGGTTCGCATAATGGTTTCCTAACCCAATCAATGTATCATCATAGTCACGTAAATCAAATTCTACCAGGTTAACAAGTCCGTGTAATGAACACCCATCTAAACCTAACTTTATATAGCGAAAACTGGGGTTTACAGGTGTAATCATTATTTTGCGTATTTCTGCTCCAAAACGTAGATTCTGGGGCCTCAATGTGGCTTTTCTAACGGGAAATCACAACATTTGTTCGAAGTATAAATAAGAAAAATATCATACATTTCTATCGAAAAAAGTAGGCATTTTGAAGAAATAAAAGAATGCACTAAGTCACACGGGGTGTTAAAGTAAGGCAATCACCAAGATGAAGCAAAACGAGAGCTGCTGGCCGATACCCCTATATTAATCGCATTGTAACACCTTGACCTGATAATGATATGCTATCTCGGGACAACGTGGCATTGCACTTCTTTGAACTGGACTATTGAAAAAAATGGCAAAAATGTAATCGTGTACAAGGGGATTGACTGATAAATAGAATACCAGATTAGTGTCATCTGATATCAAGTTTATCCGACTCGGCTTTGAGAACGCACGTAAAATTGCTCGGCAAGCCTCGCGATTCTACAAGCATTCTGGAAGCCTTGCCTGATAAACTTGATAAGGGAATGTTAAGAGAATGTTTGACGGACGTAAAAAGTCTCCCTGCCCTTCATCATAGTGTACTTTATATTTTTCTTGTCCTTTTGGATCATTGATTCCATTGTGAAATTTTGAAAATATCTGAGAGTCAATGATGAGGCCTACTTGGCCGAAACTAGCTTGTCTGGCCTAAACAACATGTACACTCAATACATTTCAGTTATGTGGTGAATTCCTTGCTTCCAACGGATAACCCTTTTCTAGAACATTTTGATATCAAAAGATTCTCTATATATCATTTCTGTAGTAATGCTATTTCGTTACACTGGTGTGACGTTCTACAATCTTATTTTCAGACAATTGGTCGCGACTGTGAAGTCCAAATAGACGATATAAAGAAGATGCCATTAATAGAAGCAACCATATCTGAAATATTTAGATTAGCAAATATAGGTATGAGTATTTATGTACATGTAGGTACAAGAATTCAAAATAATTTGTTCGCTTCAAATGTAAGTTTTTCCGTTTTTAATCCACGATAAGTTCCCTAAAACTTCAAATCCATGAAACGAAATAACCAACACAATGACCGAAAAAAACTGAAGGATGAAACATGTTGGTCAGTTGAAGTATAGTTTAGTTTTCAAATAAAATAGTTTGGATTTAAAACCTCTCCATGAATATACAAAGAAGTTCCCGCAATGAAAATTGGCATAAGTCTAACGTTGAGTGTCTTTGCCATGTCTTTGAGTGTGGGTATCACTTATATTATTTTGTTTTGGATAGACAATTGACCATTTTGTGGGAAAGTAACTGTCCTTTTGGCTTTCAGCTATTGATGTTCCCATTAGGGTCAAGTTGTTTCATGTTTGTGTTTCTTTCCCTTTGGTTTCTCTGATGAGAGCTATGGGTTAATTGAATCGATTCCTGATCATTGCCTTCAGTTCTATTTACATAACGAGGAAAGTGAGTTAATTTGGTCTGAATTATTACCTTGATCCAAAACATAGATTTTGCTTGCTCATTATCACAATTTCTAGTGATTTTATACACAAGTTATTTCGTACTTAAGTCATATCGTACACGTTATGTCATTTCATGCCAACTAAAGTCCGTTTAGTACCAATATATATAATCACCACTTCGGTCAGTTCAATGTGTACTATTTTGATTATTCTGTACCTGGATTCGTAAGATATTTAAGAAAGACGGGCGGGGCTTACTTAACGGACGTAGGAGCTTATATGTTTATTTTAAATGGAATACGCCACATTGGCCGGCCCAACTGAACTGAACATAACTCTTTTCGATTTCACTGTTATTCTAACAGGCCCAAATCTAGCATCTACGCACCGAAGATACCTGTTTGACCAGTTTAACAATATGCCATTTTTATCAAAGTCATCTTTCATTTACTTTCGAGAATAAGTACGAAATGACTGAGGTTCTGAAATGGCTCAAATGCGAAATGATCAAAGTTATTTAAAGATGGCCTAAAACGCTTTAAAGAATTGGGACGGATAACAAAACCACGTGCGAAAGCATCAATAACTACAAAAGTACCAAAATGATAAGAAATGACTTGGGTACATAACGACTTGGTTACATTATAGGACTTACTTGCTTTAACGTCCGCAATAATCTGTTGTCCACTAAGATATGATTGAAAAAGTAAGCAAAATAGATGTACTGATTTATCATCTTGTGTACAAATATATCATATCTGTTCAATTTATTTCACAACCAACACATCTTTTAATATATTTGTAATATATTTAAATGATCCAATATGTTATACCCATATCAAAACTAAACTAATACAAAATAGAAGTAAAACAAAGATCAGGAATCGATACAATTAACTTACTCCACCCACCAAAGACACCAAAGGGAAAGAAATACAAACATTAAGCGACCAGACCATAATGGAAACCTAAACAAAGGAAGGCCATAAGGACAGTTACTTTCCCACAAAATGGCCATATGGCCATCCAAAATTAAAAGTCACAAGTGATACACACAGTAAGTAACAAACAACAACATAAATAAATCGCCACAGAAGAACTGCCTTGGAACGGTCAGTGGAAAGATTTCCACTGGGGGGCTTAAATCGATTTTACGTGGCCACAATCCTCGCCCTTACTTCCGTCGCGATTTAGACAAATAATTTTTTCAGTCCGCATGAAGGCCTCCTAACTCATCAGTGCAACATCTCCGTGAACACAAAAAATCAAAGAACCACAGAGGTGAGACAACGGTGAGGACTCGACTGCAAGAAACCACTGAAATGCTGGAGCTAAAGAAAACCAACAGTTAGACTCCGATGGGCCCGACCAGAGACAGAGCATCAGGCACCAACCAACATTACCAAGAATTAGATCTCTCTAATTCTCAATAAGCCTTTACGTTGGAGCCGTCATAGAATCTGAGGCCCATTGAAGACCACAATAACTACACATTTATTTGGCTATGTCTCTCGGGCTTCTCGTTTTGGAAATACATTAACGATTACATTGTCAACTGAACGGTCGGGTCTCTGCCATTGTGACCGGTGTATGATTTCGATCTACTCGATCATCCCCGGTACCGAATGTCTGAGCCAAGGCGTAAGCAGAGGCAGTCTCAGTGAACTTGCCCCAGCCTTCATGCGGACTGAACAAATTATTTGTATAAATTGTGACGGAGGTAGGGCGAGGATTGTGGCCACGTAAAATCGATTTTATGCCCCCCTCGCCCACCCCCCCCCCAGTTGAATTCCTCCACTGACCGTTCTAAGGCGGCTCATCTGTCGCGGTTTATGTTATGGCTTGTCTTTGAGTGTGTGGATCGCTTATATTATTTTGTTTTTGATAGCCAATTGGCCATTTTGTGGGAAAGTAACTGTCCTTTTCGCTTTCCGGTATTGATGTTTCTATTAGGGTCTATTTGATTCATGTTTGTGTTTCTTTCGATGGGAGCTGTGGGTTATATTTGATTGTATCGATTCCTGACCATTGCCTCCAATTCTGTTTAAACAGATACATGATTTGGGATGCTCCCCCGATGAAAAGAAGCTTCAGAGTGACGGCTCGAACTTTACGGTCTGTGGACCGAATGTCTGAGAACTAGGCCCTTTTATATATCATATTTAACGTCACTACAGCTGGTGTTAAGGGAATGTGTGGCGACCGTTAAAATTCTCCCTGTCCTTCATCATAGTGTAGCTTATATTTGCGTGCCCTTTTGGATCATTGATTCGAATATGGGATGTTGAAAATATTTGAGGGACACTGTGGCCTAATGGGTCGAAACTAGCTAGTCTGGCCGAGAAAACATGTACACTCCATACTGTTTAGTTCTGTGGTGTATTCCTTGCTTCCGGAAGGATAACACCTTTATAAAACAGATTGATCGGTGCCGTCTCATGATGATGGTGGAAATTTTGATGGATTCCTTTACGGTCAGAATGCTAAACTCGAACGGTGCTGCCTATTGATGATATTGTTGTTGTTGTTGTTTTGGAGATTAACGACCCAGTCAACACTACTTTAGGGCAGTTTGGAGCCGGTCAGGTTACCTATCCGCACTTTTCCTGGGCAGGCTTATTTGTAAGCGGTTAGCCAGTACAGTGCACATTTTTTTCACCAGAAACTGACAACAACGTTTCTTGAATCAGCGGAAGGGAGAGAATGATCGTAGAAAAGATTTCATGATCAATCTCCGGGAAAGAATGTTGCCGACCGCGGCAGCCATCGAACCCGCGCCACCCTGATCACCAGTCAGACGCGCATCCGGCTGAGCTACCGAGGCCGGCCCTGGCTCTTGACGGAAGTTCTGAGAGCTAGGCTCGATCGGTGCTGTGTCATTACCTTGGCGCAGGTTCGGAAAAAAAAACGTTGCGATGATAGGGGTCATCCTTGAGTATCTGAGATTTGGACTCTTTCTGTGCTTACTCGTGAGCCAGACTTCTTGCTGTCGAGTCATCACCGTTGTTTCATCTCTGTGGTTGTTTGATTGTTTCGTTCTTGGAAATGATGTACTTATGAGTTAGGAAGCCTTCGTGCGGACTGAACAAATTATTGGTAAGGGTGAGGACTGCGGCCTCGTAAAATAAATCTAAGCCCCCCACCCCTACCCCCCACCCCTACCCCCACCCCAACCAGTGAAATACTTTTCACAGACCGTTCTATGGCGCTTCTTCTGTCGCGGTTTATTTTTGTTATAGTTTGTCATTTTTAATGTGTGTATTGCTTATATCTTTTTGTTTTGCATAGCCAATTGGCCATTTTGGGGGACAGTAATTGTCCTTTAAGTTTTTCGCTATTGGTATTTCCATTAGGTTCTTGTTATGTCATGTTTGTGTTTCATTACCCTTGGCATCTCTTATGGGAGTCGTTTGTTAATTGTAACGACTCCTGATCATTGCCTTCACTCCTATTTTGAAGGGTGTGTCTTCAAGACCTTAAGCATGAAAATACGATAAAATAACATTTGACGGTGTATGATAATATGGGTAGATCCAGCCGGTCTGCGAGCTAGGGTCGAACGGTGCTGTCTCACAACTGGAGGCCCGAGAGCTAGGCTAGAACAGTGCTGCCTCATGGCCCAATAAAAACAGGCTTTAATTATGCAGGGTAAGACATGATCAGTAGATCTTATTTAACTGCGATGAGACAATTCAAAAATACCACAAAATGTTATGACATTAATGTCTTGGAATTAAATCTTCCCGTAAATCTAATTTTATCAGAAAAAGTAGGGACTGTAATCAAACATTATGTTTTTCTTTTTGTGCTCGAAATCATAGACTGCGAGTGCTGGTTAAAACAGAAATAAGTCATCCAGAAGTAAACAATTGTCAAAGTTAGTGTTCTGAAAATGCAGTTGTAGAGTTATGCAAGAAAGTTTTTTTTTTTTATGAACATGCGTAGTAATCAAATTTATACATTGAATCAACGCATTTAATATATCCACAGCACCTTTATCAGTGCCCCACGCAACTGTACGTGAAATCGAGTACTATGGATATACAGTACCTAAAGATACAATGGTTTTAACCCATCTCGAGTCAGTTCACATGGACCGTAAGTACTGGGATAATCCTACAGAATTTAGGCCAGAAAGGTTTCTTCAAGACGGTAAAATGATAAGGAAAGAAGCTTTCTATCCATTTTCTCTAGGTAAGTAAAAAAAGAAAACAAGAAGCTTTTTTATACCAAAAAATGACATACAATATAGATAATTTTATGCAATCTAGATAATCTTATGCAATCGTGTTTTATTCAATATTTTACTCTCTGAGGTGTGTTCTGTTCAGAGCTTGAAGAAGGTCTTCAAAATCATCAAATATTTCTCAGTTGTTGACGCAGGATGCATAAACAATCCTTGCGACATGTATAGAAAGACCAGATTGCGCAGCCTCACGAGCTGATCTGTGTTATCTCGCTGGTCGCATAGCATGCATCCTTTAATATATCGTATACATTCCATTCATGGAATTTGATACCCCTTTTATTTCTGCGAATATTGAGAAGTGTATGTCTCCTGTCAACTTCAGCTCAGGTGCCAGCAGGACTTCGATATTTCGCCCGTTCAGTCATAAATGGACTTGGAAAAACACAAACTTTTGTACCATCTCGAATTGGGGAGGTAATCACATGAATGATTTGTTTGTATTGTAGTTGTACGGCCCAGTCATCACTATTTTATGTCATTTTATACCTAAGCGGTTAATCAATGCAGTGCACATTCTTTCGATAGTATCAGCGGAAGGGAGCGAATGACCCCAGGAAAGATTTCATGTTCAGTCTCCAAGAAAGAATAATTCCGAAATCGGCAGGTATCGAACCCGCGTCTTCCTGCTCACCAGTCAGATGCGCATCCGACTGAGCTACCGAGGCCGGCTATCACAATAAGGGAATAGCAGTAATTGCCAAACCTTGCTGTCTGTATGTGCTCTTTGAGTCGATTGATTGTCAGTGGACGCAAAGTTACTAAGCATAATAGCTTTACGTGGTTGGTGCACATGTGTCTATCACTGCCTTTTACGAAATCCAGGTAATGGCTATTTACAGCCACAGCCACACATTTTTTGTCGTTGTGACGTCAGATGGCATGAATAAAAGAATGTCTGTTGACTCGGCTCATGTGCTGTCGCATTGGTATTAAGTGTACACACAGATCAGACTTTTGCCTTTAGCGTTAAACGAGCTGTTTGAGTTTCGGTTTATAACCATTTTCCCAGCCTAAATTCAGAGACAAATCGACCCATCAGTATTGTACGTGCTGCCCCCAACACACTTGGCTGTTTTAGATGAAAGTTATAAGATAATTCTATCGATCTTTGACCAGTTCTTTCACTTCTTTCTTGTATAGCCGCGATAAGGGAACGTCTTGGAATCCTCGGTCTTCGCTCAGCGCTGTTTGGATACATTTTGACCCAGCGCTTCTCCATACAGTAAACGCAAGTTTTTTTCCCTTAGTTGTCCCACCTGTCCAAAAACTCATATTCGCTTGTAGCTTATATTCAGCTGAGCCTCATCATAAAAAAATGTTTAACGTATTTTTTCCATCTGTTACTTAGGAAAAAGATCAGCTCTAAGAGTGATTGTTGAGTAATAAATTGCAGTTTGAAGTTCAGTTGCAAAGTAGATTTCATCACGAATGCGTAGCGCGAGTGATTTATCTACTTACAACCAACCGACAAAGTGTCACATATTACTCAACAAATCACGCACTATAGTTGAACTTTTTCGATTCTAACACACCAAAATCGACAATAATGTTATTGTTACCTTCAAATTCTACCAACTTTTCGCCACCATACGAAAACATCCAGCCAACATTGTATCATTCACAGTTATGTCCGTTTGTAGTGTTTTTTTATGCTGCGTTACTTTTCACCGTCTAACTTCATAAAATCTCCGAGGGACGACATAAAACGGCGATTTTTCGCCTCACACTCCTTCATCCAGTGATTTGTTGCGGAATTAATCAGTTCCTTTCCATTGTCTATACAGTCGAGCTATGACAGATTGCGCACAACAACAGTTGCATTCGCGCAGTCTTATTAGCAGCCTAGTGTCCGCTTTATAGATTCCACATTTCCCAGATTTCAATTTTCGCAAGTCCATGTAGCTGACTGCCGGGGTCGGCAATATTCTTTCATGGGGATTGAAATCTTTCCAACGGTCTTTCTCTTCCGCTGTTTAAAGAAGGGCAGCTGTCAGTTTCTAGCGAAAGAATGTGCACTATACTGGTTAACCGCTTACGTAAAAGCCTGCCCAGGAAACGTGTGGATAGGTAAATTGATCGGCTGAAAATGACCCAAAATAGTATTGAGTGGGTCGTTAAACTACAATGCAAACAAACAAAACAGGCTGAACAGGCAACTTAATGCCTCACCTGATCGCAGGTCATGCAGGCAGAAACTTATTACTTCGTTGAAATGCCACCGATTGGGGTGTCAAATCCACTCGGATTATCTGTTTGCCAATATTTTCGCTCGCATAAAAACAGATAAGGTGGGTACTATAGGAATGAATTTCATTTCTGTGGATTTTATCGATGTGTAAACGGAAATTACTCACACACTGCAACGAGCTTCGGGCTTCCTGCAGTTTGTAAATTCGTCTGAGTTTACACATCGATAAAATCCACAGAAATGAAATTCATTCCTATAGTACCCACCTTATCTGTATCTAACCCAAAACTGATAATTCATTCCTTATAATTTCAAATTTGTGATCGAAGTATTAAAAATGCCACTAAAATGGTAAAGTTCAGGATTTCTTTCGGAAGCGTAATGATGTACTTACCAAGGGCCGCGACGGAATGATTTTTTAATTAGAAGCTGCTATTTCTTGAAAGGAATCGAAGCGAAACAAGTCAAGTTTATCAAGTTTATTTGTCTTCTCTCATTTACGTTTTCAATAGTTCAAACTTTTAATCGAACGCTGTTGACGACACTTAATATACAATGTCGTAACGAGCGTGTTCTAAAAGTGCTCTTTGATGTATCATTATATTACTTCCTGTCGCTTTGTGAAATAGTTCTGAGATACTGTCTTATGGAATTTCTCTAAGAATAAACTTTTATTTCAGCCAAACAAAACACTCGAAGTGAAAACTGGAATTAATGTGTTATAATTAAAGGTTACATGTACAAATGTGCTTTTTTGTCAATTCGCTGTAAAAAATCTATGTTGTGGGTATTTATTAGAACCAGCTCCGTAGGTTAATATGGAGAAATAAGGAAAATTTTCAGTTACCCCCTGTAAAAGTGCATTGTAACGCGTTGACCTGGTAAAGATATGCTATCTCAGGATGAGTTAGCTTTATCAGGTCAACGTGAAATTGCACTTCTTAGAACTGGACTGCTGAAAAATGGCCAAAAAGTAAGTGTATACTGGGATAAACTGATAAATAGAATACCGGATTCGTGTCATTTGATATCAAGTTTATCAGGCCCGGCTCCGAGAACGCATGTAGAATCGCTCGGCAAGCCTCGCGATTCTACAAGCGTTCTCGAAGCCTTGCCTGATAAACTTGATATCAAAAGCCATGAACCTGGTATTCTCTATTTATCCTTCTGTTAGCGCACAGTACGTGTCCCTTATCTGTGGCTTTGGTACGTGAACTTAATATTTTATTTCAGGTACAAGATGTTGCCCAGCAGAAAATCTGGCCATGATGGAGTTGTTTATTATATTCTGCAAAATGTTACAGACTTATTCGTTCAAACTACCCAAAGGTGTTCCCAATCTTTGTCTAAAGGGTGTTCAGCCAGGCGCTTTTGTAGAGCCAGAGGCTTTCCAAGTCTGCTACATCAGCCACGCATTGTCATAACATTGAATTAAACAAATCTGTGCAATGAATGCTTTTATGAAGAGGAAAAGTGACGTTTACATGTATACTTTATTTTCTTGACTCTGTCATAAGTCAGACATTTTAGATGGATTTACGCACTGGGTATTATTCATTATTTACGGTTACAGTATTTGCCGTAGAAAGTACAAGGCGTGCTCAGACAGCTCATTCTGCTCATAAAACAGAAGCCTCATTACGAAAACACGCCTATACAAATACATTGTAAACTTTACCACCGAAAAATGAAAATTTTGAGATGAAAAATTGTGATATTTTTCATATTTCTTCTCAAAATATACATTGTTTGTACTCGTAAGAACCACCTCATATATATTTTAGAGCAGAATTATGAAAAAAAGTTTTACCCCTGTAAACCCCAGGTTTACTATCTAGAAGTGGGGTTCAAGGGGGTCAAAATTATATACGAGTGTTTTAGTGATGTGGAGCCATTTTATTGATCGCAAGGAGGATTAACTATGTGCTCCTTATGTTGACATTTGTTTAACCCAGCATGTCCTTAGTTAGCCTTAGGCACATGTATAGTAACGCGCAATAATTTCCTATAATTTAACATAACTCAGTAGCTATTCCGTCTGTATCAGAGCACAGAAACAATAATAACTGACATGTTAGACCAATCCTTTGGCAACGTTCCGATTTGTGCAGACTTCAAAATCTTGCACTCTATATTTGGGTCAGCTATACATATATAAAGGGCATTTACTTTTAAGAGGTGAATACCAAAATCATTACTCAAATGTGTCGAGTTTTCACGATACACGAGATGAAATATTTTTTGTATTTATCGAAGTTTCTTTTTTATTTCATACAGCACTTGGGCGTAACAAGTAGTCCAGACTGCTACTGAAAATAACAAGTTCATGTAATTTTTCACAATGTTGAAATATCATATCTTTTTGCAGTGCGAAAATATCATTTTTATTTGTTTCAGATTTGCATTGATGTCACTGCTTTATATAAAGTATACTGCGTTATCATATGACGTCGCGTCTGAGAGTGTAATAACGCATGTAATAAATTCGATTATCCACTAGTGTATTAAACATGCAAATTAGTAACATGTAGATACGCCCCGTGGCGTTACATGTACGACGTCCTTAACGACGTCGCGTTTACTAATGGCGGAATATTGGCATTTTTGAAAAGCAATCGTGAATAAAATTCGTTTTAAATGTCATATGATAAATAATATCTTGCATTCGTGCTCATGTATTATTGAATTTATTAAACTCGTTGATGAAAAAGGGACAAAATGACCGGCAAAGCCTCCCATTTTATCCCTATAACTCAACTCGTTTAATAAATCCAATAATACATGGACACTCATGTAAGATCCTCTATTTATTGGTATGCGCTTATCAGTGTATGTGCGTTTATGACAGACCTATGGTATTTCAGTTTTGGGATCTCTTCAGGGATAGATGAAACCCTAAATCAAATAAACAACTAAGTACAATGAAACCATTGTACACCCAATTATATACGGGGGTGGGAGTTTTACAACGGTAAACTGTCAAAACAGTCAACGGTAATGGCATGAAACACTTTTAGAACTTTAGTACTATGGTTATTTTGTTCGAGACAAGGGTAGTTCAACCCACTCCGGGTATCTAATTTCACCAGGTCAATATAAATTGGGTGTTTTTTTTTATTTTCTATAAGACACACGTCATGTCAACAAGTCCGTGTCATGAACATCCCACTTTGAAGGCCCAGTTTATAGAGAGAAAACAGGGGATTACAGTGGTATTTCTTGCTTTTTTTCTTGTTTCTGCTCCATGTACTCTCTAGATCCGTCTCGATGATGCGGCTCTTACGAGCACCCGTAACTTTTATTTTGTAATATCACAAAACGTCATCGGAAAAAGAACTATTTTTTGATATGAACGTATAAACTGGATAAGTTCCGTATTTTCAGTAGAATTCTAATGGGAGCACACACCATATCTTTTAAGATATAATATGAATTTTCAAAACAGAACACCTCAAATTATCCATAAAAATTTATGTCCCCATACCGAAGGGGAGTGGGACATATTGCTTTATGGTGCGGATCCCGTCGGCGCCGGCGATTGCGTCGGCTTGACACTTTGTTGTGTGCAAGATACCTCATGAACAACTGGGTTCATTTTGATCAAATTTGCATGAATATAGCATTGTTACAGGATGAAGAACTGGTTAGGTTTTGGTGACCTTGGCCTTATTTTCTAGGTGACAGCCGTGCTAAATAGGCCAATCGTAGGTCAAATTTAGGCTGCGTGCAGTATATCTCCGGAACTATCGGGTGGAGTTTAATCAAACTCGCATGGATATAACATATGGTAAGGATGAACCCCGCTTTTATATAGTAAAACTGGGGTTTACAGGGGTAAAGTAGAAGTAAAACAAAGATCAGGAATTGATACAATTAACTTACTCCATCCATAAAAGACACCAAAGGGAAAGAAATACAAACATTAAGCGACCAGACCATAATGGAAACCTAAACAAAGGAAGGCCATATGGACAGTTACTTTCCCACAAAATGGCCATATGGCCATCCAAAATAAAAACACACAAGTGATACACACAGTAAGTAACAAACAACAACATAAATAAATCGCCACAGAAGAGCCGCCTTGGAACGGTCAGTGGAAGACTTCCACTGGGGGGCTTAAATCGATTTTACGTGGCCACAATCCTCGCCCTTACTTCCGTCGCGGTTTAGACAAATAATTAGTTCAGTCCGCATGAAGGCCTCCTAACTCATCAGTGCAACATCTCCGTGAACACAGAAATCAAAGAACCACAGAGGTGAGACAACGGTGAGGACTCGACAGCAAGACCTTATTTTATTTTACTTCTGTTTTAAAATACAGATTGTGGGTACTGGTTAGAACCGCCTTGATCATGCGGTTCTAACGAGTACCCACAATCTATATTTTGAACAGAAATAAGAAAAATATCACAAATTTTCTTCATAAAATATTTTTTTTTTTTGGGCAGTAAAGATTACAATGTCTTTTGTATATAGGCGTGTTTCCGTAATGGAACTGATATAGGTTGTCGTGATTATGACCTTATTGTCAAGGTCACAGTGGTGCTGTTGAATTGAGCTTGTTTTAAAAGGGGTATGTAGTGGGGGGACATCGGGTTCTCCGAAACAAAGTCTAGTTGTTGCCTGAAGCTTTGGGAAGAATTTCCAACATCACCTGATCAAGTCCGTAAAATAAGGACCCCCATAAACACCACTACATATAGTGAAAACTGGGGTTTACTGGAATAAACATTATTTTCCATATTTCTGCTCAAAGACATAGGCTGTGGGTATTTGGTAGAACCGCCTCAATGAGGCGGTTCTAACGAGCACACAGAACCTATGTTTGGAGTATGAAAAAGAAAACGTATCATAAAGTTTCATCAGAAAAATATACATTTTTTTGTGGTTTGAGACTGCACACGAATGTGTTATCGTTATGGAGAGTCAAGAATGAGTGTGAAGTATCCATGAAAAAACTGGGTACCAGTGTTACGAGCCATTGCAGTTTCACTGTATGTTGTTTAGGCCGGTCTCGATAGCTCAGTCGGATGCGCTTCTTACTGGTGACAAGGAGGACGCAGGTTCGATACCTCCTGGGGTCGGCAACATTCTTTCGCGGAAATTGATCATGAAATCATTTATACGGTCATTCTCTCCCTTCTGCTGATTCAAGAAGGGCAGTTGTCAGTGTCTTGCGAAAATATCTGCACTGTCCTGGGTAACCGCTTACGTATAATCCTACCCAGGAGAAGTACGGATAGGCAAACTGACCGGCTTACAAACGAGCTAACATAGTGTCGACTGTGCCGTTAAACTCCAATACAAATAAACACGTTGCTTAGTATTATTGTCCAAATGCACACGATGTGAGTTATCCTGTGTTTGTAGTTTATAAAAAGTGAATTTGTATCAACATAAGATTTCAATATATTAACACGAACAAGATTACATATAAGCATGACTTCTGTTTACCTAGGTCCCACTGTGATGATTCTGGCTACGATCAACCACGCTTTTAATGTTGTGATTAATCGCTGTGAATCGTGAACATATATATACATTTTCGATTATTCTGTGTGAGTCCTGGTCTAGTTTGGCACATACTCAAACAAATCTCGGTGCTACGGTGATTTTCCACGATATTTCGTATTTATTGGACAATCCTAGCACATTCGTTACTGGATTTGTTTCATTTGTCCTACACCTTGCATACAATCCTGACGTTTCGTAGGTGATCTTGAACACTCTTAACCACGATTCCATATGCATCATTATTAAGTCCGAGAAATGAACGCACTCTAAACCCTACTTTATACGGTGAAAAATGGGCTTTACAGGGGTATACATTGTTGTTAATTTTGCTGCTTCAGGACAAAGGTTGTGGGTACTCGTTTGAACCGCTCATTCTGTCGGTTATAACGAGCACCCACAACCTATGTTTGCAGTATAAATTAGAAAAAACATCTCGGACTTTCATCAGAAATGAAGCCATTTACTATGTCGCTCTAACGGGTGCCCACAATCTATGTTTTGATCAGAAATAATATATACATAGTAGTAATATATATATAGAAAGGAAATAATATATACCCGCGCAAATCCCACTTTTCCCTATATAAACCCTATATGGGGTGTTTAACACTGATTATTGCACGGAAAACTTAACATGATGACATGAGTTGCCTGCCCTTAATGGAGTATCAACTCCCTTAAGAGTCGAACTTTTTCACTTTAATGTAAAATGGTTTCGGTCTAAACGGCAAATGTGGCGCTATTTGTATCCCTGTGAGGTCAATCGGCTCATGTCCCACCGGTGTCTCAAATTGGAATCGTTTTACAAGATTGGCAAAGAACAAGAACAATGCTTTGTCCACCGTTTCCCAAGAAGTGCACATTCGGGTACCTGCAACGAAACCGGGAACCTTCCGTAAGCAGTAATGCAAAGGTCATAAGGGTTGCTCCTGAAGAGGTTCATTGACCCTCGACAAAAGAAAACGTGTCTATGAGCATGCGCGAACAATTAAGACAAAAATCAGCATGTTTTGTTTGATTCTTTGATTTGAGGTTTAATGTCCCCGTCAACACTGTAAAGGTCATTTTGGAGACGCTGCTTCCAATTTTGTGGGACTTTTACCCAACATTGAGATGACATGACATCTCAATCCCTCCTGCCCAGTGAAACCAAAAAGGGTTTATACTTTATAAGCATGGAGGTCCCACTCGCACCGCTTTGCCTGGGCAGGCTTAGATCCTCTGAGCGGTTTACCAGTACTCGTGTGCGAGTCGGTTTCAGCTCTGCGTGGAAGCATCATACAGCCTATCTATTTCTTCAAGCCCCGATGTGCTGGGACCGAAAAATCAGCATCTACAATGACTTAGTCAGAAGACAACCTTCCTTGAACAATTACTTATCATTACGAAAACACGCGTATACATTGTAAGCTTTACTGGCGAAAAAAGGAAAATATTAAGATGAAAAATTGTGATTTTTTAGAAATAAGAAAAATAAGGCATACCCAGTAAACACCAGTCTGTTATATAAATTTAGGTTTAAGGGGGTCAAACTTATATAGGCGTGTTTTCGTGATGCATACATGTAATAAGTCGTCGCGTGAGTCAATGCATTTTTCTTATAGGAATGAATTTCAATTTTATATGAGGATTTTATTGATGTTGTTAACTCCTGCGAATCAGTGACAAAGTGCATGAAGCCCGAAGGGCTTTATGCTGAGCTTGTGAGTAATTCGCCGGAGTTCATAAATCGATGAAATCCACAAAAATGACTATTCATTCCCTATACTCCAATTTTGTCATTGGAATGTTACAAATGTCACCAAAATGGTAAGTTTTAGAATTTCTTTCGAAAGCGTATTAAAGAATTTTCAAATGGCCACGGCGGAATGATTATTCAGTTAGAAGCTGTCATTTTAAAGAAAATCCAAGCGAAGCAAAATGTCGAGTCCTTAAATTCCGCTTATTTATCTTTTACGATTTACGTTAACAATAGTTTATCATCTTTTAATCGAGCGCTGCTGACGTCACTTCATATACAATGGTGTATTGCACCGGTTCTAAACGTGCTGTTTGATGACAGTTCTGAGAATCTTGCTCATGAAATGCATCTCAGAGCAAAAAGATACAAGGCCTACACTGTATATATATCAGCATTAAAAGCAAAATGATACAAACAATTATATACCTAAACGTTTCCGTTTCGAAGTTACTCTTTTCAAGGACTGAACTGCATGTATTTTAACATGTATTTTAACTGTTTGGCAGGGAAGATAAATGGGAGATCGATATAATTACAATGTAAATGGCAGCCTCCGTGGTGAAGTGGATTTGCAACTTGTCTCGCAAAGCAAGGGTCATGGGCTCGATTCCGGGCTTCGGTTGAGTCTTTAAACACCGGTCCCGTCTGCAATTGATCTTAGTGTTTGGTGGGACGTAAAACGTAATCACATACATACACAATCAATATTCTTACCCATTCCATAAGGATTGTAGAAATCCAACTTTTTAAACTTGCCCGTGTCATCAAGGAATCTTTCTGGTCGGAATTCTAGTGGATTTTCAAAGAGTTCCGGATCGAGATGAATAGAAGCTAGATTAACGATAACAATAGAGTTCTTGGGTATATTATATCCGGCAAGGGTTGTGTCCTTCACTGTTGCATGTGGAATCGATATCTGAGCTGAGGAGACAAAGCAGAATCTCAGTGTGGAAATTACACAGCCCGTTATAGTAAATAATAATAATAATTGAAACCCAGGATGTCGGGTTTATGACCGCACGGAGAATGATATATAAATTATATATACTTTTTTAATCGCAGAAAGAATATTGTTTTACCGCTCGCTCAGATTTTGTAAATTTGTTATTAACTTTATAAGAGTAACTGTGGCACAATAATACATCAAATATTTTTTCTTCAGTTTCAAATGTTTATGTGGATATGGTAAAAAAAACTTTTTTAACCTATATTGTATAAAAAAACTGTAAATAACCCTACATTCTGAGTGAGACGAACCTATGTATAATCCTGTATTTTCAAAGTGGACCACTAGGAGGCCTAATCTTTCGACCTGAAATTTTTTTGTGTCGACAGCAATTTAGTATTAGGCGAGACCTCTCAGAAAATAAAATGTTCTCGTAAAGGACATGCGCTCGTATTATGCTACTTTCCTTTTAACTAAAGAGTCTATTAGTAGTATGGGAGTTGCCTCTCTTGAATGCGGATCAATTCTCCTTGAGGAGGCATCCCTCACTAAAAATGTCACTCAGCGTTGCCAACCATCTGACTCAGTTGATATTCCCTGACTTTTCACCGACTAATCCCTGACGCAATTCTCATTTCCACTGATTAAAAGGCCTTCACGATGTAGCATTCATGGCAATCTCTAACTGAAGGGACATTTCATTGGTAAGATTCCCTCTATCGTGCATGTATTGTAAGAAATACCTTTTGTCATCTCTGAAGAGTGTACAAATTATACTGTATGATCCTATTAGAAAGTGTGTGACGCTCTCACCTTTCTACATAAGATTTGGTACGAAGTTATTTAGCCAAATTGTTGGTATTCCGATGGGTACGAATTGCGCCTCCCTTGTGGCTCATTTGTTCTTGTTTTGTTATGAAATAAACTTCATCATGCCCCTTTTCGTTGGAAACCAATCTGAAGTCATTGAAGCCTTTAGCTTAACGTCTAGATATTTGGATGGTTTGATCAGTCAGATTTACCCCCCAGAACTTCAGTTAAATAAAGCAAATTCTACTGATATCGAGGCCCCGTTTTTGGATTTACATCTTTCTATTGTAGATGGGTTTGTTTCGTGCAAAATTTATAATAGACGAGATGACTTTGATTTTTAGATTGTAAATTTTTCTTTTTTGGATGGTGATGTTCCTCGTGCGCCATCCTATGGCGTTTATATTTCGCAATTAATTCGATTTGCTAGAGTGTGTAGTCATGTATCTGACTTCAACAAGCGTAATAAATTATTAACGGATAAACTTCTTAATCAGGGTTATCGGTACCATAAACTACGCGCAGCATTTTCAACATTTTATAGACGCCATTCTGATTTAATTTCAAAATTCAATATTGGACTTAAATCTCTTCTGCAACAAGGTCTATCAGAACCCGAATTTTATGGTGACTTAGTATATAAATCAGAAAAATATATAACCGCAATGACTTCAGCACCCAAATTCGTAAAATCATTCTTCGATATAAAAAGTTTGGGTACAATATGGATGTTATACGACATACGGCATGCATGGTAGTTAATCCAGTCACGGTTGGCAACTTTGCTTCCCTCTTTAATTGCACGCCGGTGGGTCAGGCCTCAGATTCTATGACGGTTCCAACGTAAAGGCTTATTGAGAATTAGAGAGATCTTATTCAAGGTAATGCTGGTTGGTGCCTGATGGTCTGTCTCTTGTCGGGCCCATCGGAGTCTAACTGTTGGTTTTCTTTTGCTCCAGCATTTCAGTGGTTTTTGCTGTCGAGTCCTCACCGTTGTCTCACCTCTGTGGTTCTTTGATTATTTGTGTTCACGGAGATGCTGCACTGATGAGCTAGGAGGCCTTCATGCGGACTGAACAAATTATTTGTCTAAATCGCGACGGAAGTAAGGGCGAGGATTGTGGCCACGTAAAATCGATTTAAGCCCCGTCCCCACCCACCCCTCCCCAGTGGACCACTGACAGTTCCAAGGCGGTTCTTCTATGTGGCGGCTTATTTATGTTGTTGTTTGTTACTACTCACTGTGTGTAACACTTGTGTCTTTTTATTTTGGATGGTCATTTGGCCATTTTGTGGGAAAGTAACTGTCCGTATGGCCATCCTTTGTTTAGGTTTCCATTATGGTCTGGTCGCTTCATGTTTGTGTTTCTTTCCCTTTGGTGTCTTTGATGGGTGGAGTAAGTTAATTGTATCGATTCCTGATCTTTGTTTTACTTCTACTTTACTACCTGCGATGGGTTGATCAGTCATATTCCCTACCCCAGAACTTCAGTTAAATAAAGCAAATTCTGCTGATACCGAGGCCCCACTTATGGAATTTACGTCTATCTATTGTAGATTCTAGATGGGTTTATTTCCTGCAAAATTTATGATAAACGCGATGATTTTGATTTTGAGATTGTAAATGTTCCTTTCTGGGATGGCGATGTTCCTTGCGCGACATCCTATGGCGTTTATACTTCGCAATTAATTTGATTTGTCAGAGTATCTAGTCATGTACTTCACACTCGTAATAAATGATTAACTGCTAAACTTCTTAATCAGGGTTATCGGTATCATAAACTAAGCGAAGCTTTTTTATCTTTTATAGACGTCATTCCGATTTAATCTCAAAATTCAATGTTGGTCTTAAATTTCTTCTGCAACAAGAATTCAGAAAAATATATTTGCAATGATTTAAGTACCCAATTTCATAAAGCCATTCTTCGATATAAAAAGATTGCAAACTGGGTGCAAAATAAATGCTATATGCCAGACTGCATGCATGGGAGTTACACAATCATGGCTGGCAATTTTGCTTCCCTTCTTTTCTGCACGCCGGTGATTCAAATTATTTGTCCAAGGCGGTTCTTTTGTCGCGATTTGTTTTTGTTATGGTTTGTCTTTGCGTGTGTGCATTTTTTATGTATTTTTGTTTTGGATAGCCAATTGGCCTTTTTGTGGGAAAGTAACTGTCCTTTTGACTTCTCGCCGAAGTGGTTCTAACGAGTTCCCATAATCTATGTTTTGAGCGGAAATATAAAAAAAAAATATCAGAATTTTTATTTCTGGGAGTTTTCAATTTTGGCGGTAAAACTTTTATAGAACATATTTAACTTCACTACAGCTGGTGTGTGGGAATGTGTGGTGGCGGTAAAACGTCTCCCTGCCCTACATCATAGTGTAGATTATATTTCCTGTCCTTTGGGATCATTGATTCCATTAGGGAATTTTGAAAATATCTGAGGGTCACTGATGAGGCTTTATTGGCCGAAACTAGCCAGTCTGGCCCAGACAACATGTACACTCCATATTTTTTGGTTCTGTGGTGTATTCCTTGCTTCCAAAGGATAACCCTTTTATAGAACATATTTAACTTCACTACAGCTGGTGTTTGGGAATGTGTGGTGGCCGTAAAACGTCTCCCTGCCCTACATCATAGTGTAGATTATATTTTCATGTCCTTTGGGATCATTGATTCCATTAGGGAAGTTTGAAAATATCTGAGGGTCACTGATGAGGCTTAATTGGCCGAAACTAGCTAGTCTGGCCCAGAAAACATGTACACTCCATATTTTTTGGTTCTGTGGGTGGTGTATTCCTTGCTTCCAAAGGATAACCCTTTTATAGAACATATTTCAATATATTTGAAAAGACGTGCTTTTTAATGTCAAACTGTGGTGCAGTTTGCCAGAAATCAAACGTGACATTCTAAACGTTGTCAGCATTACACAATGACAGCAAATGTATAAGATGTTTTAAAGCAAATGAAAACATCTGGCAGATTTTTCCGCCATTTTTCAAACGGAGACAATATTCGAGACCTCCTGTGCACTTTTCTATAAGCCATGTCTTACGGAAAACGGGTCCACAGGAGCATATTCTTTCCTTAAGAGTTGTATTGATATGTGAGACAAAATTACATTTTCGAGAGTTGCCTCTCAAGAAATGGTGTCCATACCCCTTAAATTTCAATTAATATAATTGTGCATACTTCCTCCATAACGAAGAGCTTCATGCATAGTGGCGTAGGTGTATGGCAATTGTGATATGTCCTCTGACGTCACATATCTGTCTTTACGTATAATCTGAAGTAAATAAAGTAAAATTCCGCAATGAAGCCACCTAAAAATAAGAATTTTTATCCTATAAAAAGCATACATCAAGTGAGCAAGTTCGTGAAATGAAGACCCCTAAACCCCACCTTATAATGAGAAAACTGGGGTTTACGGGGGTATTTATTATTTTTCTTATTTCTACTCCAGCACATAGGTTGTGGGTGGGTACTCGTTGGAACCGCCTCACTGAGGCGGTTCTAACGAGCACCCTCAGCCTTTTTTTTTAGCATTTATAAGAAAAATATCAAGGTTTTCATCAGAAAAGTAACCATTTTGGGTATTTAAAAACGAGTTAGCGTAATGTTTAAAACGTTTCAGTCATTCTTGGTTTGTTTTCTGCACTCAGAGTATCCTAGAAAGAGACCACTTTTGAGTCTGTTCAAATGTGGTCCACTTTTGGACAGTCCCGAAGGCGGTCTTATTTTTGTAATGTTGGGTGATAATTGATGCTCTCTCTCTGGTCGGGCAGATCGGAGTCTAACTGTTGGTTTTCTTTTGCTCCAGCATTTCTGCGATTTCCTGCTGTCGAGACCTCACCGTTGTTTCATATATGTGGTTGTTTGATTTTTGTGTTCTCGGAGATGTTGCACTGATGAGTTAGGAGGCCTTCATCCGGACTGAACAAAGTGTTTATCTAAATTGCGACTGAAGTAAGGGCGAGGATTGTGGCCACGTAAAATCGATTTAACCCCCCACCCCACCCCGCCCCCAAGTGGAATTCGTTTCACTGACTGTTCCAGGGCGGTTCTTCTGTCTCGGTTTATTTTTGTTATGGTTTGTGTATCGCTTATATTAGCCAATATGCCATTTTGTGGGATAGTAGCTGTCCTTTTGGCTTTCTGCTTTTGGTGAAACAATCTAGTTATTTCATGTTTGTGTTCTTTCATTTTGGTGTCTCTGGTGGGAGCTTTTGGTTAATTGTATCGATCCTGACAATTACCTTCACTTCTATTTTTTATATATTTATTTATTTTTGTTATATAAATTTTACTAAATAAATTTTACTAAATAAAGTTTAAGGTGTGAGTGAGTGAGTGTTTGAGTTTCACGTCCCACCAACAGCTAAGGTCATACGGAGACGGGATCTCGGTTTAAAGACTCATCCAAAAGTCTGGAGAAGCCCGGTCGTTTAAGGTGTACCTCAAATATCAAGGCTTAGGTCAACGTGTATCATGTACGCCGCAAGCATGCCATCACGAAAACACGCCTATATAATTTTGACCCCCTTGTCCCACACTTTTATATAGTAAAAAAGGGGGCTTTACAGGGGTAAACTGAAGTCGGTTGATTTTCTAAGAGTGCCCTAAAATCACACTCTTCAAAGACTGAAGTCGGTTGATTTTCTAAGAGTGCCCTAAAATCACCGTGTCATTCTGTCAGTCTGTATGTCTGTCCGTCCGTAACCCGTTTGTGAAAATTGGTGATAGTGACTTAGCCGCTTGGTGTTTTTAACTAATTTTGGCATACTGATAGATATCAATGAGATCTAACCAATGAACTTGAGAAATATTACATTCCATTTAGTATAGCCTCACCGAGGCGAAAAATGTGAACATTTTCGAACTGCTTCTCCTCGGAAACCGTAGGGCCGATTGAAGTCAAATTTCATATGAAGCCTCTATGGGATGGGGGAAACCAAAATTTGCTCATGGGGTCCAGGCCACATGACCAAAATGGCCGTCAAGCCATATATGGTCTGTCTGTCTGTCCGTCCGTAACCCGTTTGTGAAAATTGGTGATAGTGACTCAACCGCTTGTAATATCTAAACAATTTTTGGCATACTGACAGATATCAATGAGATCTAACCAATGAACTTGCGAAATATTACATTCTATTTAGTATAGCCTCGCCGAGGAGAAAAATCCGTAACCCGTTTGTGAAAATTGGTGATAGTGACTTAACCGCTTGGAATATTTAAACAGTTTTTGGCATACTGATAGATATCAATGAGATCTAACCAATGAACTTGCGAAATATTACATTCCATTTAGTATAGCCTCGCCGAGGCGAAAAATGTGAAAATTTTCGAACTGCTTCTCCTCGGAAACCGTTTGGCCGATTGAAGTCAAATTTCATATGGAGCCTCTAAGGGATGGGGGAAACCAAAAGTTGCTCATGGGGTCCATGTCACATGACCAAAATGGCCGCTAAGCCATATATGGTCTGTCTGTCTGTCCGTCCGTAACCCGTTTGTGAAAATTAGTGATAGTGACTTAACCGCTTAGAATATTTAAACAATTTTTGGCATTCTGATAGATAGTTGGCCATCCAATCCCCAAAAAGATTGATATTTTTACGTTTGATGGCAAAATTGAGTAGAGTATGACACCCATGCTAAATGTAATCCTTCATGTGTGTCAACAATCATAGGGGTGGATGCCACGTCTGGAAATGCGTCTGAGGCTCAGAAGTAGGTCAAAGGGCAAATGAGTGCAAAATAAACATGAAGCTACTTATAACTCTCCTTTAACACATATTTGGGGAAAATGTTTGCTTAAAAATCACCATAAACTATTGTGGTGCAGTGAACAATGGAAAATTATTTTAAATGTACCCTCAAAGTATGTTAGTCTTATAGGTCAGGGGTCATTTAAGTGCAAAGGTCGTGAAAAACGGCTGTATTCTAAACAAATTTTGTTATATTTAGCATAAGGATCTGTCGCTGACCAGAAATTAACGGTATTATACCCCCGCCATACGAAGTATGCTATGGTGTATATAGTTTCGTCCTGCCGTTCGTCCGTCCGTCCATGTGTTCGTCCGTGCGTCCGTAAGTCCGTGCATCCGTCCGTTAACATTTTGGTAAAAGTTTGGCGTTAAAGTTTCTACAACATTGTATCTTCTGAACCCTTTGATAGATTTAGTTGATACTTACACTTGAAGTTTCATACTGGTCTAAAGATTTCATTGATGCATGCCCCACCACTTACAGTGACCTTGAGGTCAAGGTCACAGACTTAGAAATTTTACTTTTGGTTAAAGTTTTATGACAGAGTACATAGATGCCTGTATGTTCTAAATTCTTAGACAAATTCAGTTGATACTTACATCAATGTTGCATACCAGTCCAAAGATTTCATAATGCATGTCCCTTCCCCCACCCAAGGTGACCTTGACCTCAAGGTCACGGACTTGGACATTTACGTTTGGTTAAAGTTTTATGACAAACTTTATAGATGCCTGTATGTTCTAAATTCTAAGACAAGTTCAATCGATATTTGCATCGATATTGTATACCAGTCCAACGATTTCCTTGATGCACACCCCACCTGCTTCAATAACATTGATGCCCCCTCCCCTTCTGTAACTTTGACGCCCTCACTCTCTTGGTCCATTTAGAAATTTTATGTTTGGTTTAGCTTTTACAAACACATTTATAGATTCTTATAGCTTCTTGACTTCTTCACACAAGCTCGAAAGATAAATCAGAGGGTGGCTCTGGCCGGGGGTATGCGTGACCCACTGGTCGCTTTCTCTAGTTATCAAAATATTAAAAATACATTTTTTTACGCGTATTTGATTAGTAAATCTGCTTATCTGCTTGTTTTACATGGATATGGGTTAAATGGAATAAAACAGGATACAAATGTTACAGACTTGAATCATTGAATCATTGTACGCCGCAAGCATGCCATCACGAAAACACGCCTATATAATTTTGACCCCCTTGAACCACACTTTTATATAGTAAAAAAGGGGGCTTTACAGGGGTAAACTGAAGTCGGTTGATTTTCTAAGAGTGCCCTAAAATCACACTCTTCAAAGACTGAAGTCGGTTGATTTTCTAAGAGTGCCCTAAAATCACCGTGTCATTCTGTCAGTCTGTATGTCTGTCCGTCCG
Organism: Lucinisca nassula; assembly: GCA_963580285.1. Taxonomy (NCBI): domain Eukaryota; kingdom Metazoa; phylum Mollusca; class Bivalvia; order Lucinida; family Lucinidae; genus Lucinisca; species Lucinisca nassula. The sequence goes on from OY757012.1 coordinate 53,910,244, forward strand.
TAACCCGTTTGTGAAAATTGGTGATAGTGACTTAGCCGCTTGGTATTTTTAACTAATTTTGGCATACTGATAGATATCAATGAGATCTAACCAATGAACTTGAGAAATATTACATTCCATTTAGTATAGCCTCACCGAGGCGAAAAATGTGAAAATTTTCGAACTGCTTCTCCTCGGAAACCGTAGGGCCGATTGAAGTCAAATTTCATATGAAGCCTCTATGGGATGGGGGAAACCAAAATTTGCTCATGGGGTCCAGGCCACATGACCAAAATGGCCGTCAAGCCATATATGGTCTGTCTGTCTGTCCGTCCGTAACCCGTTTGTGAAAATTGGTGATAGTGACTCAACCGCTTGTAATATCTAAACAATTTTTGGCATACTGACAGATATCAATGAGATCTAACCAATGAACTTGCGAAATATTACATTCTATTTAGTATAGCCTCGCCGAGGAGAAAAATCCGTAACCCGTTTGTGAAAATTGGTGATAGTGACTTAACCGCTTGGAATATTTAAACAATTTTTGGCATACTGATAGATATTAATGAGATCTAACCAATGAACTTGCGAAATATTACATTCCATTTAGTATAGCCTCGCCGAGGCGAAAAATGTGAAAATTTTCGAACTGCTTCTCCTCGGAAACCGTTTGGCCGATTGAAGTCAAATTTCATATGGAGCCTCTAAGGGATGGGGGAAACCAAAATTTGCTCATGGGGTCCATGTCACATGACCAAAATGGCCGCTAAGCCATATATGGTCTGTCTGTCTGTCCGTCCGTAACCCGTTTGTGAAAATTAGTGATAGTGACTTAACCGCTTAGAATATTTAAACAATTTTTGGCATTCTGATAGATAGTTGGCCATCCAATCCCCAAAAAGATTGATATTTTTACGTTTGATGGCAAAATTGAGTAGAGTATGACACCCATGCTAAATGTAATCCTTCATGTGTGTCAACAATCATAGGGGTGGATGCCACGTCTGGAAATGCGTCTGAGGCTCAGAAGTAGGTCAAAGGGCAAATGAGTGCAAAATAAACATGAAGCTACTTATAACTCTCCTTTAACACATATTTGGGGAAAATGTTTGCTTAAAAATCACCATAAACTATTGTGGTGCAGTGAACAATGGAAAATTATTTTAAATGTACCCTCAAAGTATGTTAGTCTTATAGGTCAGGGGTCATTTAAGTGCAAAGGTCGTGAAAAACGGCTGTATTCTAAACAAATTTTGTTATATTTAGCATAAGGATCTGTCGCTGACCAGAAATTAACGGTATTATACCCCCGCCATACGAAGTATGCTATGGTGTATATAGTTTCGTCCTGCCGTTCGTCCGTCCGTCCATGTGTTCGTCCGTGCGTCCGTAAGTCCGTGCATCCGTCCGTTAACATTTTGGTAAAAGTTTGGCGTTAAAGTTTCTACAACATTGTATCTTCTGAACCCTTTGATAGATTTAGTTGATACTTACACTTGAAGTTTCATACTGGTCTAAAGATTTCATTGATGCATGCCCCACCACTTACAGTGACCTTGAGGTCAAGGTCACAGACTTAGAAATTTTACTTTTGGTTAAAGTTTTATGACAGAGTACATAGATGCCTGTATGTTCTAAATTCTTAGACAAATTCAGTTGATACTTACATCAATGTTGCATACCAGTCCAAAGATTTCATAATGCATGTCCCTTCCCCCACCCAAGGTGACCTTGACCTCAAGGTCACGGACTTGGACATTTACGTTTGGTTAAAGTTTTATGACAAACTTTATAGATGCCTGTATGTTCTAAATTCTAAGACAAGTTCAATCGATATTTGCATCGATATTGTATACCAGTCCAACGATTTCCTTGATGCACACCCCACCTGCTTCAATAACATTGATGCCCCCTCCCCTTCTGTAACTTTGACGCCCTCACTCTCTTGGTCCATTTAGAAATTTTATGTTTGGTTTAGCTTTTACAAACACATTTATAGATTCTTATAGCTTCTTGACTTCTTCACACAAGCTCGAAAGATAAATCAGAGGGTGGCTCTGGCCGGGGGTATGCGTGACCCACTGGTCGCTTTCTCTAGTTATCAAAATATTAAAAATACATTTTTTTACGCGTATTTGATTAGTAAATCTGCTTATCTGCTTGTTTTACATGGATATGGGTTAAATGGAATAAAACAGGATACAAATGTTACAGACTTGAATCATTGAATCATTGTACGCCGCAAGCATGCCATCACGAAAACACGCCTATATAATTTTGACCCCCTTGAACCACACTTTTATATAGTAAAAAAGAGGGATTTACAGGGGTAAACTGAAGTCGGTTGATTTTCTAAGAGTGCCCTAAAATCACACTCTTCAAAGACTGAAGTCGGTTGATTTTCTAAGAGTGCCCTAAAATCACCGTGTCATTCTGTCAGTCTGTATGTCTGTCCGTCCGTAACCCGTTTGTGAAAATTGGTGATAGTGACTTAGCCGCTTGGTATTTTTAACTAATTTTGGCATACTGATAGATATCAATGAGATCTAACCAATGAACTTGAGAAATATTACATTCCATTTAGTATAGCCTCACCGAGGCGAAAAATGTGAAAATTTTCGAACTGCTTCTCCTCGGAAACCGTAGGGCCGATTGAAGTCAAATTTCATATGAAGCCTCTATGGGATGGGGGAAACCAAAATTTGCTCATGGGGTCCAGGCCACATGACCAAAATGGCCGTCAAGCCATATATGGTCTGTCTGTCTGTCCGTCCGTAACCCGTTTGTGAAAATTGGTGATAGTGACTCAACCGCTTGTAATATCTAAACAATTTTTGGCATACTGACAGATATCAATGAGATCTAACCAATGAACTTGCGAAATATTACATTCTATTTAGTATAGCCTCGCCGAGGAGAAAAATCCGTAACCCGTTTGTGAAAATTGGTGATAGTGACTTAACCGCTTGGAATATTTAAACAATTTTTGGCCTACTGATAGATATCAATGAGATCTAACCAATGAACTTGCGAAATATTACATTCCATTTAGTATAGCCTCGCCGAGGCGAAAAATGTGAAAATTTTCGAACTGCTTCTCCTCGGAAACCGTTTGGCCGATTGAAGTCAAATTTCATATGGAGCCTCTAAGGGATGGGGGAAACCAAAATTTGCTCATGGGGTCCATGTCACATGACCAAAATGGCCGCTAAGCCATATATGGTCTGTCTGTCTGTCCGTCCGTAACCCGTTTGTGAAAATTAGTGATAGTGACTTAACCGCTTAGAATATTTAAACAATTTTTGGCATTCTGATAGATAGATGGCCATCCAATCCCCAAAAAGATTGATATTTTTACGTTTGATGGCAAAATTGAGTAGAGTATGACACCCATGCTAAATGTAATCCTTCATGTGTGTCAACAATCATAGGGGTGGATGCCACGTCTGGAAATGCGTCTGAGGCTCAGAAGTAGGTCAAAGGGCAAATGAGTGCAAAATAAACATGAAGCTACTTATAACTCTCCTTTAACACATATTTGGGGAAAATGTTTGCTTAAAAATCACCATAAACTATTGTGGTGCAGTGAACAATGGAAAATTATTTTAAATGTACCCTCAAAGTATGTTAGTCTTATAGGTCAGGGGTCATTTAAGTGCAAAGGTCGTGAAAAACGGCTGTATTCTAAACAAATTTTGTTATATTTAGCATAAGGATCTGTCGCTGACCAGAAATTAACGGTATTATACCCCCGCCATACGAAGTATGCTATGGTGTATATAGTTTCGTCCTGCCGTTCGTCCGTCCGTCCATGTGTTCGTCCGTGCGTCCGTAAGTCCGTGCATCCGTCCGTTAACATTTTGGTAAAAGTTTGGCGTTAAAGTTTCTACAACATTGTATCTTCTGAACCCTTTGATAGATTTAGTTGATACTTACACTTGAAGTTTCATACTGGTCTAAAGATTTCATTGATGCATGCCCCACCACTTACAGTGACCTTGAGGTCAAGGTCACAGACTTAGAAATTTTACTTTTGGTTAAAGTTTTATGACAGAGTACATAGATGCCTGTATGTTCTAAATTCTAAGACAAATTCAGTTGATACTTACATCAATGTTGCATACCAGTCCAAAGATTTCATAATGCATGTCCCTTCCCCCACCCAAGGTGACCTTGACCTCAAGGTCACGGACTTGGACATTTACGTTTGGTTAAAGTTTTATGACAAACTTTATAGATGCCTGTATGTTCTAAATTCTAAGACAAGTTCAATCGATATTTGCATCGATATTGTATACCAGTCCAACGATTTCCTTGATGCACACCCCACCTGCTTCAATAACATTGATGCCCCCTCCCCTTCTGTAACTTTGACGCCCTCACTCTCTTGGTCCATTTAGAAATTTTATGTTTGGTTTAGCTTTCACAAACACATTTATAGATTCTTATAGCTTCTTTACTTCTTCACACAAGCTCGAAAGATATATCAGAGGGTGGCTCTGGCCGGGGGTATGCGTGACCCACTGGTCGCTTTCTCTAGTTATCAAAATATTAAAAATACATTTTTTACGCGTATTTGATTAGTAAATCTGCTTATCTGCTTGTTTTACATGGATATGGGTTAAATGGAATAAAACAGGATACAAATGTTACAGACTTGAATCATTGAAGATCCTCGATATTGATAAAGCACTGGATTCTTTCTTTGTTACTTTGTTTCTGTTATGGGTCTGAAACATTGCCTTCGCGCAAATACCGTAAGTCAAATCGCGACTTCCGTTGAGCTAGCCTGTCCGACAAAAGGTCTTATCAGTCAGTACCTCCCCCCCCCAGCTGACTGAACCGGGTTGCCAGGCCGGTTTTTATCACAACATAGACAGAATACTATACTGTGTCATTTCTGAAACAGAAAATGCGATATAAAATGATTTTACAAGCATTAACTGTTACTCTATTATGAGCTGGACCGATTTTACCACTTTTGTTTTATAAGACTATTAAAAATCATACTTTAGCATTATCCCCTTAATTTAAATGTCGTATCTCGGATAACTGGCAATAATAGATAAACCAATTAACAACACGTAAAAGCATCTTTTATGCGTGACTAAGCAGGTGCAAAAAGGATTGATATTTTACTTTTGATGACACAATTGACTAGAGTATCGCAACCATGCTAAATGTAATCCTTGATGTGTTTCGACAATCATAGGGGTAGGTGCCACGTCTGGAAATGCGTCTGAGGCTCAGAAGTAGGTCTAAGGTCAAATGAGTGCAAAATAAACACGAAACTACTCATAACTCTCTTTGAACATATATTTGGTGAAATTGCTTGCTTAAAATCACCATAAAACTATTCAGGTGCAGTGAACAACTAAAATTATTTTAAATGTACCCTCAAAGTATGTCAGTCTTCCCCCCCCCCCCCCCCCCCTCGTGGAATTCGGGTTTTTTATGGTTTGTCTTTGGGTGTTTGTGTCGCTTATATTATTTTATTTTGGATAACCTATTGGCCATTTTGTGGGAATGTAACTTCTTTTGGCTTGCCGCTATTGATGTTTCTATTAGGTATGTTGTTTCATTTTTGTGTTTCTGTCCCTTTGGTGTCTCTAATGGGAGCTGTGGGTTGATTGTATCGATTCCTTATCATTGCCTCCACTTCTATTTCATAGGTCAGGGGTTGTTTAAGTATAAAACTTGTAAAAAATGGATGTTTTCTAATCACATTTTGTCAAATTTAGCACAACGATGTGTTGATGACAAGTATTTATTATAAAAAATACATTAAAAAAAATAAATGCGACAGAAGAACGGCCTTGGAATGGTCAGTGAAGCGAATTCCGCTGGTGTGTGTGTGGGGGGGGTGTCTTAAATCGATTTTATGCAGCTGCATTCCTCGCCCTTACTTCCGTCGCGATTTAGACAAATTATTTGTTTAGTCCGCATGAAAGCCGCCTAGCTCAACAGTGCAACATCTCCGAGAACACAAAAATCAACACAACCTAAGAGATGAAACAACGGTGAGGACTGTACAGCAAGAAACCACTAAAATGCTGGAGCAAAAGAAAACCAAACGTTGTACTCCGATAGGCCCGACCAGAGACAGAGCATCATGCACCAACCAATATTACATAAAACTAAATTCTATCTAATTCTCAGTAAGCCATTATGCTGGGACCGCCGTAGAATCTAAGGCCTGACTCACCGGCGTGCAATTAAAGAGGGACGCAAAGTTGTCAACTGTGCTTGGTTTAACTACCATGCATGCGGTATGTTGTATAACCTTTATGTTGCACCCAATCTTTTTATATCGAAGAATGATTTTACGAAATTGGGTGCTGAAGTCATTGAATTATATAAAATTATAGTTTTATCTGAATTTATATATTAAGTCACCATAAAATTCGGATTCTCATTACAAAAACACGCCTATACAAATACATTGCCACCTTTATCGCCGAAATAATGAAAATTTTAAGATGAAAAATTATGATATTTTTCTTATTTCTGCTCAAAATATAGATTGTGGGTACTCACAAGTACCCACAATCTCCATTTTAGAGCAGATATAAGAAAAATAAGGTTTACCCCTTTAAACCCCAGTTTTACTATATAAATGTGGGGTCCAAGGGTGTCAAAATTATATAGATGTGTTTTCGTGATGCGATAGACATTTTAAGTCCAACATTGGAGTTTGGAATTAAATCGGTATAACGTCTTTAAAATTTTGAAAAGGATTTGCGTAGTTTATGGTACCGATAGCCCTGATTAAGAAGTTAAGCAGTTAACAATTTATATAGAGTTTTGAAGTCAGTTACAAGACTAGACACTCTGGCAAATCAAATTAATTGCGAAATATAAACGCGATAGGATGGCGCACGAGGAACATCACCATCCAACAAAGGAAAATGTACAATCTCTAAGTCAAAATCATCGCGTTTATCATACATTTTCCTGGAAACAAACCCCTCTACAAAAGACAGATGTCATTCTAAAAACGGGGCCTCGGTATCAGAAGAATTTGCTTTATTTAATTGAAGTTCTGGGGGTAAATCTGACTGATCAAACCATCGAAATAGGTATTGTTAATATTTAATAAACCACCCAAATATCTAGACGTCGAGATATGAAGTTAAAATGGATTGTTATTTATATATGACTATGTCTATCATTTCCGATTATGCGGAAGAAAGCTCGTATCAGTGATATCGGAGAAACCCCTATTTGGTTTGCATTGTATAGACATGTCAATGTTGAAGTAAAATCATTAAATCATATGGGCGCAATCGCGAATACATATAAGCTGTTACTCTTTACATTGTAGTGATCTAAACGGCTCTTAAAATAAATCGGACGAATCTCCAAAGCCATGTAAGATGACAAAAAATCATCGGAGTTGATCATCAACAGCGTCATGCAAAAACTGTAGTAATCAGTTAAACTTTTGTGTTCACCACATGATTAACACAAAGTGCTACCATGCTAATCCAAAAATCTGTCTGCAGGTGTGTCACTTTCCTCTTATCTGATTGGTTTACCCATCATATTGAGCTCACAGTTAAAGCCATCAATCACTTGCCAATTATATCCACAATTTTGACAATAACTCTCAAGGTGTGTTTGTTTTCATTCAGCCATTTTGAGCTGTCTTATGACTAGAACATTGTCTTACTTTATTTCGACTTCTTAAGAAATAAATACAACTTTTCTTTTGTCACCGATAATGTCTATGACCTATTGACACATTATAATTGTGATGTGTAGAATAAAGTTTCTTCTCTTGCACTCTTTGAGCTTTATTGGCGGATTTTTATTTTGGCGTTTTTTTCCTTGACTGCAAATAGTGCCAAAATAAAATGACCGCCAAATATAAGTGTTTTACAGTAGCTGTACGCGACCTTTATGATGGCTCACTTGTGTTTTTTATAGATATATTTTCATCATATACTATATCCCTGATATATCATTGTGACGTTTAGTAAGAACTCAGATGACGATTGGGAATGCTACTTATAATAATGAATGGCATGTGAATAAACAACGTATTTTGCAAAATAAACATATTTTGCTAAATATGTTCTTAAATGATCTTTGACCTAAGGCCGATTAGGTTGGCCATTATGCTGTTTGTATAATATGTGAGTTTAATGTTTACTAGATAAGGAAACGGCAACTCATTTGGCTCTGTTTCAGTTGACATACCAGATAACCCATTGTACAATAAATAATGATGCAAATTTAAAGAAAATTTGAACTTAAATGACCTTTAACCCTGACCAAATCTGTGATACAACTTCTTTTCTCACATATGATGCATAAACAATATGTCCTAGGTACATTGCTGGTGTTTTAATTAACTTTATTTGGTCTGCTTAGATACAGAGAGGGTACAAATACCAGCATGTACAAATTTTATTGTGTTTTTGCACTCATTTGACCTTTGACCTAATTCTGAGGCTCAGGGGCATTTTCAGAAGTGGCATCCACCCCTATCACCTTTGTAGCACACTAAAGAACACTATTAGCATGGATGCCATACTCTACTCAATTTTGCCATCAAAAGTATTTTTTCGTGGTTTGGATGGCCAACTAAGATATCAATGAGATCTAACCAATGAACTTGCGAATTATTACATTCCATTTAGTATAGCCTCGCCGAGGCGAAAAATGTGAAAATTTTCGAACTGCTTCTCCTCGGAAACCGTTGAGCCGATTGAAGTCAAATTTTATATGGAGCCTCTATGGGATGGGTGAAACCAAAATTTGCTCATGGGGTCCAGGTCACATGACCAAAATGGCCGCCAAGCCATATATGGTAAAAACCCTTCAAAAATAGTCTTCTCCAGAACCACTGGGCAGATTTCCACGAAACTTGAAAAATGGCATCTGGGACGTAGGCCCATCAAAAATTGCTAAAATGGTGACCCTCGGTTGACCTTGAACTTCTTTGTGCCTAGGTCAAACTTTGACACAATGTCATATGCTTTTGTATTGGAAAAGTGAGAATGCATTTTATCCTGCAAACGATTCAGAGTACAGAACTTAAGTATAAGATATATTTTTGCTCCTTACGATAAGGCGCATTTATTGGGCGAACCGTTTTAGGTCCAGGTCACATGACCAAAAATGGCCGCCATACCAATATATGGTAACACTCATAAAGCTAAAAGCATCCGGCGGGTCGTGCACTTCAGCTGAAGCACTGTTTTTTTCTTATTTCTGCTCTAAAATATAGACTGTGGGTACTCGTTAGAACCACCTCAATGAGGCGGTTCTTACGAGTGCCCACAATCTATATTTGGAGCAGAAATAAGAAAAATATCGCAATTTTTAATCATAAAATGTTCATTTTTTCGGCGATAAAGGTGGCAATGTATTTGTATAGGCGTGTTTACGTAATGGGATACTTAATTACCTCTAGTTTCCATATAAAAACTGTCCTGGCACATAAGATGAACAAATCTGTGAAATGAACACCACCCTTAAACCCGACAGTATATGGGCCCCGCCAAGCGAATTTGTGTCTTAGAGCAATCAGTCATGACAAATTTTAACTGCGCATGCCCAGCCATTCAGAGGGGCCAGGGATGTGGCTTTCTGTCTGAAGGTCCTCTTGATTCACTGCTTGTATGGGCGAGCAGCATAGGTTCTGGCGAGACTCCGCGGATGCGCGGGCTCGCCTGAACCTTCGCTGCTCGCATACGCGATAAGTACCAAAATCGGTTGACGGGGCCCATATAGAGACAACTGGGGTTTACGAGAGTATACTTTATTTTATTATGCACCCCCCAATCCCCGAAAATCTTTGATTTGGGGGCCATATAGTATTTGCCTTGTCTGTTTGTTCGTTTGTTTGTCTGTCTGTCTGTCCATCACAAAACTTTAAACTTGATCATAACTTCAAAAGTATTTGACCTAGCCCCAAGAAACTTCACACAATTATACACCATCACAAGGGCTACATGCTGACCAAGGGCCATACTTCTGTTGTCATTTTTGGCTGAATTATATCCCCTTGAATTTTTGCAAAAACTCAGAAATTGACTCCAACGGGGGGCATTGGTCACCTATAGTGACAGCTCTTGTTATTTCTGCTCCAAGACATAGGTTGTGGGTATTCGTTAGAACCGCCTCAGGGAGGCGGCTCTGTCGAGCACACAGAAGCTATGTTAGCAGTATAAATAAGACAAATATCACGGATTTTCATCAGAAAAGTAGTCAGTTTGGAGGTGTGAAAAATTCACGATGTCGCACGCTGCTCGCGTACTAGGCGATAAGTACCAAAATCGCTTGACGGGGCCCATATAGAGAAAACTGGGGTTTAAAAGAGTATACTTTATTTTATTATGCCCCCCCCCCCCCGAAAATCTTTGATTCGGGGGGCATATAGTATTTGCCCTGTCTGTCTGTCTGTTTGTTTGTTTGTTTGTCTGTCTGTCTTTCTGTCCGTTACAAAAACTTTAAACTTGATCATAACTTCAAAAGTATTTAACCTAGCCCCATGAAACTCCACACACTTATACACCATCACAAGGGCTACATTCTGACCAAGGGCCATAGTTCTGTTGTCATTTTTGGCTGAATTATATTCCCTTGAAATTTTGCAAAAACTCAGAAATTGGCTCCCACGGGGGGCATTGGTCACCTATAGTGACAGCTCTTGTTATTTCTGCTCCAAGTCATAGGTTGTGGGTATGCATTAGAACCGCCTCAGTGCGTCGGCTCTATCGAGCACACAAAAGCTATGTTAGATGTATAAATAAGACAAATATCACGGTTTTTCATCAGAAAAGTAGTCAGTTTGGAGGTGTGAAAAATTCACGATGTCGCACGCGGTTATGTTATCGTATTGAGCTTCGTGTTTTACCTCGTCGCAAATCCTCATTACGAAAACACGTCTATACAAAAACATGGTAAATTTTACCGCTGAAAACAACGAAAATTTTAATATGAAAAAATTGTTATATTTTTCATATTTCTGCTCTAAAATATAGATTGTGGGTACTCGTTAGAACCGCCTCGATGTTTTATGCTCTAAAATATAGATTGTGGGTACTCGTTAGAACCGCCTCGATGTTTTATGCTCTAAAATATAGATTGTGGGTACTCGTTAGAAACGCCTCGATGTTATATTTTTCTTACTGCTGTTCAATATATAGATTGTACACCTAACAAGTACCCATAATCTATATTTTACATTGTGGGTACTCGTTAGAACCGCCTCGATGCTATATTTTTCTTATTGCTGTTCAATATATAGATTGTACACCTGACAGGTACCCACAATCTATATATTTTAGAGCAGAAATAAGAAAAAAATGAGGCTTAATCTTGTAAACCCCAGTTCTACTATATAAAAGTTGGGTTCAATGGGGTCAGAATTATATAGGTGTGTTTTCATGATAGAAGTCATCACGAAAACACGCCTATATAATTTTGACCCCCTTGAACCCCACTTTTATATAGTAAAACTGGGCTTTCCGGGGGTATACCTTATTTTTCTTATTTCTGCTCTAAAATATAGATTGTGGGAACTCGTTAGAACCGCCTCGATGAGGCGGTTCTAACGAGTGCCCACAATCTATATTTGCAGCAGAAATAAGAAAAATATCACACTTTTTCAGCATACAATGTTCATGTTTTCGGCGATAAAGGTGGCAATGTATTTGTATAGGCGTTTTTGCGTAATGCATGTTTTCGATTGGCACATACTTGACGATATCACATTCGTGTGCTAAAACGGCGTAGTTGTAACAATTGTTTTTTTGTTGTTTTTTTTATTGTTTTTTCAGATGAAAATGTTTGATACTGTTTTCTTCGTTCTAGTCCAAATATAGATTCTGGGTGCTAATCAACCCGCCTCAGAGATTCTGTTCTAAAGAATACTCACATTCTATTTCTAAGCAAATAAGTAAATAAATACCACAGTAAAGCCCACTTTTTTTCATTTTGCGGACATTCATTTAACCTGATGTATATGTATAACGCTGCCTTTACCATCTATTGCAGTTTATGCGGAAAAAAACAGCTTACCACATATATTATTGTGCGTAATACAAAAATAAATAATAAATAAAGTAGTAATGGAAAGAAAAAAATGTCTACCTTGTTAATTTCGGAACGACATTTCTCTTGAACGTTTCGGTACCCCACTATAAAGGCTATTATCCATAAAAACTTCTCGCCGTTCGTATCAGTGAAAAAGGTATCTAACACGAGACCACAAATATTCGCATCTAAAAAAGATAATACATACATAATAATTATTTGTACATATGTCGGATGACACAATGTTGACGTGTATCTTTGGCCACTGGGGCGCCCAAATGATATTGGCTTACAGATGTGCAAGGCCTGCTGTACTTGCAGCATGTAAGGATAAAGGGGAGGGGGTATTCATATTTCTTCTGTTTCTGGGGCCAGTTGTTCAAAAGTAACGACGTCGTTAGTTAACGTATCGTTAAAAATGGCCATTTATTATGGCAAATATGCTAATATTTTTACTTTAAAAACGTGAACGGCTTTTGCGAACTTTCTAGAACAGTTAACAATATGACCACTAACGAGCTCGTTAAGCTAACGATGCTTTGAACAACTGGCCTTTGGACTATTTTTTATTTACTTCTCTCTCTCCTCTGTCTGTTACTTTTATCTCCTATCCCTTTTCTCCCTTTCTCTTGAAGACGACACAAAATGACCCACAAGGATTCCCATAAGCAATCAATCAAACATAGCGCTCTCACACGAGTGTCAATTCTGTGTAATTTTACCATCACGAAAACACCCCTATATAACTTTGACCCCCAGGAATCACACTTTTATACAGCAAAACTCGGGTGTATAGGGGTAAACCTTATTTTTCTTGTTTCTGCTCTAAAATTTAGCCTGGCAATCAGGCCCTGTATTTAAGTCATTCTCATTAACAAGGTACATAACTACAGTAAACCTGTAGAAGTATGTATTATTATTTGCCCCTTCTCTAAAATACAGGGGCAGTGTTAAATCAGACATTACTTTAGAACATTATATTAGTGTATGTTTTGCGATGTTTTATGAAACTGCTATATTTAACAGATTGATACCAGTCTAGGTACTCGTAAGAACCGCCTCAATGAGGCGGTTCTAACGTGTACCCGCAATCTATATTTTGAGCAGAAATAAGAAAAATATCACAATTTTTCGCCTTAAAATTTGCATTTTTCGACAGTAAAATTTACAATGTATTTGTATGGGCGTGTTTTGTAATGCGTAGAAAACATCGTGCGAGAATATACGATTCTTTTATGGGATTCCTTTGTAGATGGGCATTTCCAATCCTCGGGATGACCGTGCTGAGCGGAACCGAGGCTAAGCCGAGGTTCCACTCAGCTCCGTCATCGCGAAGGTTGCAAAACAACATCGAAAATTATCATTTTACTTTACTTAACGTTTTATTTATTTTTGTGCACTAAACTAATGTAGCTTTCCTGGGTAAGAACACCATGGAAATCCAGGCTAAAACCTGGCTTTTCCTTTTCTGGTGTGCAAGAACCATAAGCCTTGCACATCAGATTAGGAAATCCTGACCTTAGTCCTTGGCTAGAAATTCTATCATATCCAGGTAATCATATTTCAGGTTAGGAAAAAATCGAGAAGTTTTATATGCTTATCTCAGCTGAAAATTGATGCAAGAATCCATGTACCAGTACCAAGCTATGTCTTGTCAACATAAATTCACATACCAAATTTGATCAAATTCCACCATTACGTTCTCAAGATATCGAACGGAGACGAATTTTAAATATTATTCGAAGGGCCACATCTCTGCTGAAAATAGACGCAAAATTCCGCCTATCCATCTCAAGCTATATCGTGCCAACTAAATTCACATGCCAAATTTGATCAAAATCCATCAAAGAACTATCGAGTTATTGAGCAGTAATAGATTTTCGACATCATTCAAGGGCTATAACTTTGCTGAAATTATACGCAACACGCTGTGTAATAATTCCAAGCAATATCTTATCAACATTAATCCACATGCCAAATTTGATCAAAATCCTTTAATTCTTACTTAAGATATTGAGCGGAAACGAATTTGTGTTCATTCAAGGGCAACATCTCTGTTGAAAATTGAGATAAACTACAGTGTAACAATTCCAAGCTATATTTTTTTCATCATAAATTCGCTTGCCAAAGTTTATCAAAACCCATCAATTCTTTCTCAAGATCTTAAGCGAAAACGAATATTTTACGTCATTCAAGGGCCATAACTCTGCATAAATTACCTACAAAGTTCCGCGTGTCAATCTCAAGCTAGATCTTGTCAAGGGTAATAATTATGTTGAGAATTGACGCAAAAAGCTATGTAACAATCCCAAGCTAGAGTGTGTAAAAATCAACTCATATGCAAAATTTGATCAAAATTCCTCAATTCGTGTTTGACATATTGAGCGGAAAACTCGGATGGACGGACGGATGGACGGAGAGCCGTACGGACAGACAGCGTGAAAACAGTATACCCCATATACTTCGTATGCTGGTGGTATAAAAATGGGATATATGGTATATATATGGTCTGACTGTCTATATAGTCCATGGATTAATTGGAACAGGAGGTTCAATATAATATCGCAGTTTTTACAATGATTCCATTTTGAATTTGACTAGCAGGATAAGACCGAACTTAAACATTACATGTGTTTGTTTCCTTAATGTTACTAAACTTCTTTCAAAAACTACGTAACTGACATAAATGTATACTGTTAATTGCTATCCAGAGTTTTGTTCCTCAGATGTTGCGTTTTGTTGTACGACGCAGACAACAGCTATGGCCATGCCAGTCAATTAACAGATCCTGAACAGTGCTTGGCCTACAATGCACCAAGCACTTAGTGCGATTTCCCTTCCAGAGTTATTTACAATAAACTTCGGTTCAACGGCCGAGTCATCTATTTACAGGGAATAGATTTAGAGGACATTAGCCGTATGGTTTTAAGATACTCCTCTCACTGGTATTCATTTTTTAAACTCGCCGAAGAGTCGTTTAATATACATGTATTGCACATGAAAACAAACAATCTTGTGATATCTACTAAACTGTTTTAATTTTTTTATCAGTTACCCCCTATATTATCTGCATTGTAACATGCTATCTCAGGACAAGAGCGCTTTATCAGTTCAACGTGATTTTTGAAAGTTGATTTTTTAAATCAAGTTTCTTTGTCACTACATTTCTACTTCCGGTACTGGGCCGCGTTGCTCCACTTCCGCTGTTCGTTCGCTGCATAATATAGTCCAAATGAACTCTTGAAAATTAATTTTGCAGGCCGGCCCCGCATGGAACGTCTTTCAAAATATTTCAGTTTTCGAGCCTTTATACGGATTGAATATAAATTGGCACAGAAAGACGAATTCTGAAAAGAAAACAGTACTCTGGAACTATTTTCCTACGCACTTTTCGGTGATATTTATGTTTTACTCTTTCATCCCTGAGTTTCTGAACAGGACTCTTCTTGCCGTAAATATATTTTATAGAAAAGGATTTCTGATTAGTTCACTGACAGGATGGCAAACAGTGTACATGTAGATTCTGGCGAGACGTTCTACCTACGTGCCGTCTTATCAGGATCTACAAGGTTTGCATAGATACAGTGTATTTCTACCTCGGCGTGTGCACCGGTCTACAGGGTTAAAAGAGTTAGCTTATCACAACCCTTTACTGACCTACAATTCGCCTGCTTTCGAGAGCTCTAATATAACAAAACACGTGTTGTTTAAATCAAGTTCTATCAATATTTAATCCTTAAAGACCAGCCTGCTGTTGGACCAGGTCAGCTGCAGACAAGAATATTAATGAGTTTTCTGGCTTTCGAGGTCAAGTCTAGGTCAGTTACAACTTAGGTGTATATTAGACTTTGCGAGAAAGGCTGTCCCTTTTCAACCCTGGAATATGGTACAGATACCTATGCAAACAGTGTAGGTCCTTTGATACAATTTTAGGTGCCATATTTAGCAGAATGGACGAGCCCAACTTCAGTGATGGAAGAGTACACTCCATAAACTCAAGGTAGTGAATAGGTCAAAGCACTGACAACACTCATGCCGATTGTCTCTAAATGCAGGCTGGTCATTAACGGGGACTTGGACCGATTCGTCTAAACTCAAGATGTTAGTAACTGATGCAAAATTGTGTAGAACAAGATCAGCACCGTGCACTGCGGCGTTTGAACTGAGTCTACAGTGTTTGCCAGATCCAACATTTGATTCAAGTGCAGATTTTACAGATAACATTATGTTTGGGTTGATTGTTAGGCATTCGACCCGAAGTTACTAATAAGAAAAGCGATTCAGAGCTAACATCTATGTGACTATCACTGACTTCTCAGAATAACACTTTTTTCGTGCAGAAAATAGCCGCAGTAAGATCAGGGTATTCCATAAGACTGAAGAGGGTTATCCTGGAATCATAGGGTGAGCTTGGTAAACAGTGTAGAGCAAGATCGGACGCGGCAGAACCCGCTTCTTATCAAAATCTTCACTATTTGTTTGGAATTTCAGAGTTAGATTAAACAGTTTTAATCTCAGCCCAGGACTATTACCCCAACCTACATCCCACAAACACTTTCAGTGCTTTGATTCTGAAACCAAACGATTGCATGATTCCAACACGCTTAGGCACCATGCCCTTAAGCTAAAAATGTTCAATCAATCAACCGTGACGTATGGTTACCAGTCCGGTCACGATTCTGTGTACAACCTTCACACCAGTACTGACAGAAACCACATGTTCAGGATCAAAATTTTGATGTGTGATGTAAGGTCGTGCCTAGAAAAGAAGAAACTTAATTTTTTTAAGTGAGAGCGTATTGCAACATTTTTCATTAAAGGATCGTAAGCGTGCCCCATGGACTGTTAGAAGCCTCCGTGGTGCAGTGGTTCCGCTACTCGCCTTGTAAACCAGTGATCGCAGAATCAATACCGGGCTTCTCCAGACTTTCGGATGAGTCTTTAAACCGAAGTCCCGTCTCCATATGACCTTAGCTGTTGGTGGGACGTAAAACTAAAATTCACTCACTCACTGGACTGTTAGATTGAGTGAGTGAATGTGTGAGTTTTACGTCCTTCCAACAGCTAAGGACATACGGAGACGATACCTCGGTTTAAAAGTCTAGAGAAGCCCGGGATCGATCCTGCGACCCCTGGTTTACTAGTAGCATAACCACTACACCACGGAGGCTTCAAATGGACAGTTAGAAGCTGGTCGTAAAGTGGATGATGTTGACTCTGATTTTTGGCGCCACATGTGTGTGATCTATCGCCTACTGGAGCGACATCTTACTATAAACAGAAGACGCTAGTGGACGTCGACGTAGCGGAAGACCGACGTCAGTACGTCAAGATCCTTTCATCCGACAAACGCATATGCGAAACAGATTTCCGCCAGCAGCTGCTGCACTGTACCTGTAGATAAACAAGGGTCCCAACTACCGACCAATAAGCACTGACACTGTTCGTCGCCCTTATGCGATGCACGTTTGAGAGCTAGACGTCCCTGTCGTGACCAAAAATAACACGTTGACATTACACAGTATGGATCACTTACGCTGGTGCATGAAATACGTAAATTGCCATCTTAGCGACTGACGTGATATGCGTTTCCGTGACAAATTGCACTTCAGCGTGAACCACGCCGATTTTCTTACATGCTTTTCAATGAATGATAGAGATTTATCGGTGAAATATAAATCGATATTTTCACTGTTTCAAACAGTGAAAATACGATTTTTTATTTTTCACTGTTTGGGACTACTTTTTTCTTCAAATCTAACTCTAATTACAATTTTATCTTTGTCAGATAACTAAACAATACTGAAATGTGTTCTAATTGACGCATAGCCCGTTCATGTGTGACGGGGACGTTACTGACGTCATTTATGACGCTGATGTCACGTCTTTTGTCGCGCGACGTTAGACTTGCCAGCAACTTCTTTGGAAAACTACTCTCTCAATTATTTCATTAATCATTCATAATAATACCATCCCTGGCCATTTCTCAGGTGCAAACTTTCAGTTTACACCCAATAGTATACCCACTAAACACGATGGACACCACTAAATTGACGCTAAACGAACAGGAACAAAGATAATTTTCTCCGAATGTGAGCGACACCATTAAAGACGCTAAATATTGCCTTTTGAAGCATGTAAGAAACAGAAAATTTGATTTTTTCAGTGCAAGATCAAATTTTATTTCACTCATGAACACCAAAACTGCTATTTTCACTCGTGGCTACGCCACTCGTGAAAATAACAGTTTTGGTGTTCATTCGATGAAATAAAATTCGATCTTACACTGAAAAAATCAAATATCCTCTATGTCGTTTCGGGGTTTTTCAACGTATAGGTGTAAGGTATGCCGAGGCGACTCGTGCGTAATAGAGCATGAAATATTGGGTCGAATAAGCGTAATTGTGTGGCGCGCTATTGCATGTAGATAGCGAACGCAGCTTAGTGCCATTAAGAACATTCAATATCATGGCTGAGACATGAACTGAACAGCTAGACGTTACATCAATCAAGTGCGTCGGCCTCACGTGGTTCCATTTATTTGTTTACGCTCAGAATCCGGGGTATTTTGTCCAGCAGGATTACGCGCGGGCTCATAGTGCTGTTCTTACTAAAACGATGTATCCAGGCAAGTGGAATTCATGTACTGGGCTAGCCAGCCTTTCTCCTCCGATCTCTTTCCCATTGAGTATCTTTTTGGAGAGGTATCCACAACCGACCAGACAAAAACTGTCACTTATGGACAGTAGCATTGTTAAAACTTGTGGTTTAATGTTTGGTTCAGAAAACGTAAATGGTTTCTTTCAAAAATTTGAAACATCGAATGGCATTTCATAATACCACCGGTCTATAGACATCTGCAAACATATCATATAATGGAAATTGCAGAACTACTAAAAATTTCTAAATTTTAGGATCTTTTTAAAAAGGCTTTCTGTAAGTTTTCACAGTGTTATGATTTTCTAATAGAATCTGTCATTTCAGTGTCTTTGGCGCTTTGATTATGTCCCGACGCCCGAAGGAACATAGCTTCAAGCGGCTGCACAACGTATGTTCATCGTCGTATCAATGCGACGTTGATGCGACGTTGCTAAGACATCATATGCCCGCTAGGAGAACTTCTCTGTAAGATTATTAACAGACATGTACTGAGCTAATTTAGAAATTTATGGTTGGACCATGAAGAAATTGGCAGGCACGTTGTTCTTTCTTTCTTCCGTATTTTCTTCGCGGGGGTAGTTGAGTGAGGCAATGGCGGAGTTGGGCAACACCTGCTGTCCTTGCAGCAGGTAACGGTAGAGTGAGGGAGTGTTGATATTTCTTCTGTTTCTAACTTCCATTCATTTTACTCTTTCTCCTCTGTCCCTCACTTTCATCTTCTCTACAACGGCCCTGCCCATCGGGGCTTGAAGAAATATATGGGCTGCATGATGCTTCCACGCAGAGCTGAAACCGACCCGCACACGAGTACTGGTAAACTGCTTAGAGGATCTAAGCCTGCCCAGGCAAAGCGGTGCGAGTCGGCCCGTCCATGCGTATGAACCCTATTGGTTTCATTGGGCGACAGGGCTTGAGATGTCATTTCATCTCAATGTCGGGTAAAAGTCCCACAAATTGGAAGCAACGTCTCCAAAATGACCTTTACAGTGTCGACGGGGACGTTAAACCTCAAATCAAACAAACAAACAAACACATCATCTCCTCTACTGTCTCTTCTATCTCTTTTCCCCTTTCTCTTGGAGAAGACAAAATGATCCACTAGGGTTGACCTGTCGTTAAACTCAAAACAATCGATGAATCATTTTTTCTTTGTGGAATTTTTTAACCCACTTGGACCTTGTCAAATCAGAAACAGAATCAGAATTGTAACTGTGGTGACACGTCAAATGGCATTCATACACCAGGACCTGTGATATGGGAAGTTAGTCTCTATATTATTTTTTCAAGAAAATATCTAGATAACTGCTTGATCTACGACTAACATTGTTATTATAATAATTATTCCTCATAAATCACTTTCCTCAGTACTTTCAGTACTTTGATTCACTTTTATGAATGAAACATACTAGTGGAAAAAATTATGGCAAATTTGAAATCATTTTTTAAACAAAATATCATCGGTAAAAATACATTCAACTGGTACTAAATATATTGACCGATTACTGCGCGCCGGAATGTTGGGACGCACTGAAGACAGTATGTAACAGATCGTAAATTGCCAATTTAAAAGTGTACAAAGGATAAACTAATGAATAGAATTATACAAGATTCGTGTCATTTGCTATCAAGTTTATTAGGCTCGGCTTCGAGAACGCATGTAGAATCGCTCCGCAAGCCTCGCGATTCTACAAGCCTTCTCAAAGCCTTACCTGACTAATTTGATATCAACGACTGGTATTCTCTATAAATCGGTACCTGTGAGATCTATTCCTTTCTGCCTTGCCTCTAGACACAGATCAATCACGTCACTGGGATTTCTGGGATTAAACCTGTCTTCATGCTGTTTGATGGAGTCTTGTATGATTCCTCGAGCCAAAACTATTTTCTTAAGTAAATCTTTACTCTGAAGATGAGAAAGACACGAGCCGAAAAGTGTTTTTGTTTATTTCTTTGTTTAGTGGTTGACGGCCAAGTCAGCAGTATCTAGTCCATACCTAGCCGGTAAGTAGTTGGCCTATCCACAAATTTCCTAGACATGTGTATACATAAGAAGTTAACACGTATGGGGTTCATTCCCTGCACAAGAAACTGACAACCCTTTCTTGAATCAGCGGGAGGGAGAGAATGATCTCTAGAAAAAGACATCACGATCAATCTCCACGAATGGTGCCGACCCGCGACATCACGAGCATCCGAGTGAGCTACAGAGGTTGGCCCCGGGCCAGTTGATGCAAAACCTAGAGGTCCAAGTGGCTCACATGGATGAGGCTGATCATAATATATTTCATTTTGGCTTAGTGGCTATCATGTCTACGAGATCGCATTGTCTTAAGCAATTCTGAATCTCCATGTTGCCTTGATGCCTCTGATTTAGTTTCTGTAAAGCTCAATCTTATTTAGGATTCAAGAACAGAAGAATCTTATATGGGTGTGAGGGGTGGATGGAAAAGTCCGTCCCGAGGGTCACTGTCCGGCATCACGAGGCTTGCCGAGTGATGCCGGACAGTGATCCCGAGGGACGGATGTTTCTATCCACCCCTCACACCCATATAGGATTCCTTTTCTTGCATACCTTCCATTCTATTGCGAATTTTAATGCTGCTGTCACTTCGGTTACCGACCTCCGCCATTTTGTGATGACACAACAGGAATGTTTAGTGACGTCACGCATGACGACGCCGCGCATGAGGTTTTAATCAACCAGTGCATTTCTCAAACACGCGATTATATTCGATTTGGGGTCGGAACACCAGGGTCAGAACATAAATTTCTATCCCAGGGTAAAATCACGGATTTCCTTGTCTGATGTGCAAGAAAGCTCAATCTTATTTAGGATTCAAAAATAGACGATTTGTTTGATTTGAAGTTCAACGTCCCCGTCAACACAGCATAGGTCATTTATAAGATGTTGCTTCCAATTTTGTGGGACTTTTACTCGACATTGAGATGAACCGACTTCTCAAGCCCTGTCGCCCAATGAAACCAATAGGGTTTATAAGCAATGACGGTCCAACTCACACCGCTTTGCCTGGGCAGGCTTAGATCCTCTAAGCGGTTTACCAGTACTCGTGTGGGTCGGTTTCAGCTCTGCGTGGAAGCATCATGCAGCCCATCTATCTCTTCAAGCCCCGATGGGCGGGGCCATCAATAATAGATGATGTTGGTGCAGGGTGGTGGTGTATAGTTTGGCGTGGCAGAGCTACCGTTTACACTTGCCTTTGGCATACTATATTCACGAAAACGTAAATCAAGTCACCCGACCATGTGATTTCATCTGCAACACAAACAAAGCTATGATAAATATGGCCGCTTACAAAGTGCATGAGAAAGACACTACCGTATCGTCTTGTGGACTCAGCGAATTTGACATATATTCACAAAACCTACGCTTTCCCGACCCGCCAGTCTTATCTGAGATTACTATACATGTGCTTTAAAGAATTTTAAGATGACAGATTGGTTCGTTTTTCGGTACGTGTGGTTTGAAGAATTTCATGATGGCAACTAACCTGCAATAACATTGCAGGGCCGCCACCTTTGTCGTGTGATTTTGACCTCCAGAACAAACGTTCGTTCCCACATGGAATTTGACTTGAATCGGCCACGTGGTTTCAGAGAAAAAGATGTTTGAA
The DNA here is from genome assembly GCA_963580285.1 of Lucinisca nassula. Lineage (NCBI taxonomy): Eukaryota > Metazoa > Mollusca > Bivalvia > Lucinida > Lucinidae > Lucinisca > Lucinisca nassula. Next base: position 53,932,566 of record OY757012.1, read on the forward strand.
TATATTGATAGCTGACAGATAACAGACATACGACAGACAACGGAGCCATACTATAGGCTCACCAATGAGCCTTCGGCTCAGGCGAACTTAAACGCGTTCGGCTCAGGGGAGCTAAAATGAAATCTTCTCCCTCCACAGTGTTCAGTTTTGTGCTGTATTCCTTGCATCTAAAGAATTTCCATTCTTATAAACATTGCATATTAGGTACTCACTGTGTGGGCGGAAGGCAGGAAAGCAAGGCAAGGTATCATGTCCGCCAGCAGCGTAGATTTGTTCATTGCTTTAATCTCATTCATAAGTGTTACCCAGTATGAAAGCTTCTCATCTTCGTAGTCAAGTCTGCAAAGGCAAACATCACAAAAACACGCCTATATAATTTCCCTTTGACCCCCACTTTTATATAGTAAAACTAGGGTTTACAGGGATAAACCTGTTTTTTTCTTATTTCTGTTATAAAATATAGATTGTAGGTATTCGTTGGAACCGTCTCGACGAGGCGGTTTTAATGAGTACCCACAATCTATATTTTGAGCAGAAATAAGGAAAATATCACACTTTTTCATCTTGAAACGGTAAAGTTTACAATGTATTTGTATAGGCATGTTATCGTAATGAAAAGACAGGAATATATTACACTATTACATTAAAGAAATCTTAATCTGCGTAGTGAGTACCCTAGCCTGTAAACCCGAGTTTTTATGTCGCCATCTTTATACCGGCGAGGCGATTCGAAATACATCAACAACATTTGTTTCTTGGTGCAATTAGGATGTTTGTTTGATTTGAGGTTTAACGTCCCCGTCAAAACCAATGAGGCAATTTTGAAGATTTGCTTCCAATATTTTGTGGCACTTTTACCCGACACTGAAATTAAATGACATCTCAAGCCCTGCCGACGAATGAAACCAATTGACTTTATATGCATTGACGGTCCGACTCGCGCCGATTTGCCTGGGCAGGCTTAGAACCTCTAAGCGGTTTACCAGTAATCATTACGATTGGTTTCAGCTCTGCGTGGAAGCACCATGCAGCCCAATCTATTTCTCCAAGCCACGATTGGCATGACCCACAATTAGGGGAGAACGTTCCTTAATAGCTACGAGTATGTAACTACATTTTATTACTGAAAATTCGCTATAGCGGCAGATTAATAGGAAACAAATACCGTGGTTATAGCGAGGGTCATCTGTATACAAAATCTATGGGGTTCACAAGAGTTCGCCAGAGTACACATTATCATGTATCTCCTGAAACATTTAGGTTGCGATTGGTTAGAAGCGTCTCACTGCGGCGGCTCTAGACCATCCACCTGTTCTATCTATGAAGAAAGAAGACACCAAATTTCATCACAAAAATGTATATTCACGGGCCATAAAGGATAGTTTGGTCGCCATCTTTATGCTGTTGCAAAGTATCTAACTTGATAGTTTGCACTGTTCAATTATCAAGAACTCCCTAAATTTATTTGAGCGAGTGAGTGTTTGAGTTTTACGTCCCACCAACATCTAAGGTCATACGGAGACAGTACCTCGGTTTAAAGACTCCTCCGAAAGTCTGAAGAAGCCCGGGATCGATCCTGCGACCCCTGGTTTACAAGGCAAATAGCGTAACCACTTCACCACTGAGGCTTCGCTAAATTGATTTACATTGGCCGGTTCATTAAATTTCATATTTGGCATTTATTACTTAATAAAAGTGTTGTGTTCAAAGTTAAGGCCTTGTTACGTATTGAACCGTTTATTTTTTTTTTTTCAGGAAATCTATATAACAATTATAAACATATACAGTGGTGTGAAAATTCTGTCATCTGGAAAAGTTGCTGCGTTTGCAATGCTGATAGAACAATTTTGCATTAATATGTTTTACTTATCTTTTTCAGTTTGTGACGGTGACTATTAAACTCCTGTGGTTCGAGCCCAGCCCGAGTCACATGCTAGACGCCGTGTTCTGCAACGGAAGGTCAGGTGGTTTTTCTCCCGGTACCCGGTATACTGACAACACCTGAATAGCCCCGCCTAGTCAGTCTTATCTGCGACTTCTATACCAACTTTCGGACTGTTCAAAAGTGGTCTTTAAGATAACATGGAACAGTTCCAAAGGTGGTCTCTTTTACGGGATGACTCTGATTTAGAAAGGAAAGGAAAGAAAAATATCTGAAACCTGATGATTATGATTAAAAATGAAGAAAAAGTGTTAATTTCATCTGGTGTCACAATACATGTATAGCTCACTTCATACAGGGAAAGTGAAGTGAAGGCAATGATCAGGAATAGATACAATTAACCCACAGCTCCCATCAGAGACACCAAAAGGGAAAAAAACACAAACATGAAACAACAGACCCTAATGGAAACATCAATAGCGGAAAGCCAAAAGGACAGTTACTTTCCCACAAAATGGCCAATAGGCCAATAGGCTATCCAAAACAAAATAATATAAGCGACACAAACAACCAAAGACAAACCATAACAAAAATAAGCCGCGATAGAAGAACCGCCTTGGAACGGTCAGTGGAAACGAATTCCACTGGGGGCTTAAATCGATTTTACGTGGCCAAAATCCTCGCCCTTACTTCCGTCGCGATTAAGACAAATAATTTGTTCAGTCCTCCTAACACATCAGTGCAACATCTCCGTGAACATAAAAATCAAACAACCACAGAGATAAAACAACGATGAGGACTCGACAGCAAGAAACCACTGAAATGCTGGAGCAAACTCTAATGGTTTAGTGTGGTTTAGAAGTGTGGTTAAGAAGTGTATGACATATTCTATTTGTCTTTTGCTTAAAATCAGAAGACACTATGGCTTTTCCGATGAGCAGCGGAATTATGCTTTTTGGATGAAAATAAGAGAAGTATTCATCATATGTTTTCACAAAATACGTCATTTGCAGCCAAGAAACGAGAACGACAATTTGGTTTGCTATCTTTCAAGTTTGCTATCATTCCCAACTCACCGTTTCTCAAATGTAACTCCATACATTAGATTCACAAAGAATGTTTTAAAGAACATGTCAAGCTGAACTTCTTTGCCTGCCTCTGCGATTTTCTCGAGTTCTTTGACGCACATAGATGCCTCCTCAATGTATCTGGTCTCCAGAGGTTTGTCTCCCACACCATCTTTCAATGTTGTCTTTGCAAGAATGTGTTTCAAGTGTGGAAATGTATCGCCATGATTATACACCAAACCTGCAGAGAATAAGTACATTGAGTCAACTCAAGAGAAATGGCCCTTTGAATGCTCCTAGCTATGTTCTTAAAATCTCACACGAGTGTTCGCATAACGATATCACAACACTATGACATAGTGAATTTTTCACATCTCTAAACTGGCTACTTTTTGATGAAATGCGTGATATTTTTCTTATTTTGATGTATACTGCAAACACAGGTTTATGGATACTCGTTAGAACCGCCTCTAACGAGCATCAACAACCGCCATCATGCATGTCTTGGAGCAGAAAAAAGAAAACAATAATGTGTACGCCCGTAAACCCAAGTACTCTCAATATAAATTGGGGTTTGGGTAGGAGCTGTATATTTCACAGACTTGCTCACGTGATGCTAAAATCTCTGGAAGTAGTATTTTTCAGATGAAAATATTTGATATTTCTTTCTTATTTCAAGTTCAAATGTAGATTGTTGGTGCTCGTTGGAACAAATCCCCACAATCTATGTTTTTCAGCAAAATTATGGAAACTAATGACTACCCCGCATTACGCAAACACGCCTATACAAATACATTGCCACTTTTATCGCCGAAAAATGAAGATTTTAAGATGAAAAAATGTGATGTTTTTCTTATTTCTGCTCAAAATATAGATTGTGGGCACTCGTAAGAACCGTCTCACCGAGGCGGTTCTAACGAGTACCCACAATCTATATTTTAGAGTATAGATTGTGGGAACTCGTTAGAATCGCCTCATCGAGGCTGTTCTAACGAGTACCCACAATCTATATTTTAGAGTATAGATTGTGGGCACTCGTTAGAATCGCCTCATCGAGGCTGTTCTAACGAGTACCCACAATCTATATTTTAGAGCAAAAATAAGAAAAATAAGGTATACCCTGCAAACCCCAGTTTTACTATATAAAAGTGGGGTTCAAGGGGGTCAAAATTATACAGGCGTGTTTTCGTGATGGTAACCCAACTTTTCTCTGTTTATAAAATGGGGTTATAGAGTGGTGTTCATTACACGTACTTGTAAATGTGTTGGCTTGCACAACTTTTTAAGCATTACGAAAACATGCCTATTCCAATGCATTGTCAATGTTACCCCCCGCCCCCCCCCCCCCACCCCCCCCACCCCCCCCCCCAAAAAAAGGCAATTTTCAGATGAAAAATTGTGATATTTTTCTTATTGCTGCTCTAAATATAGATTGAGGGTACACGTTAGAAACGCCTCACCGAGTACTACAGTCTATAATTTACAGCAGAAATAATAACAATAAGGTTTGCCCTTCTAAAACCCAGTTTTACTATAAAAAAGTGGGGTTCGAGGGGGTCAAAATTATATAGGCATGTTTTCATGATGGCTAAATCATGTTAAGAAATCGTGTAATACATATTCTAGTAAAACTACTGGAGAAAACTTTGGTTTACAGGGGATACACATAATATTTCTTATTCCTGTTCCAAGACTTACCCGTTTTTACGCCCCCGCTCATCGGGGCTTGAAAAGCTAGATTGGGCTGCATGCTGCTTGCACCCGGGAGCTGATACATGTACCAACCGAATATGAGCACTGGTTAACCGCTTAGAAGGACTAAGCAAGCAAATGGTGCGAGTCGGACCATTTCCGCCTTTTTTTTCTTTTTTTTCTTTTTTTTTTATTTATTTTTTTATTTATTTTTTTTTTTTTTGGCGGGGGCGGGGCGGTAGAGGCAGATTTGTCAATTCAACTCAATGTCGGGTAAAGTCCCACAAAATCGGAAGTAACGTCTAAAAATGACCGAATAATTGTGAACAGGGACGTAAAACTTTGACTCATACAATACCAGTGAAGAATAATCAACCCATTGAGTACCAGAAACCCCTAAAGGGGTACCTTGGCAAACAGTGCAGGCCCAGATCAGACGCCGCGTCTGATCAATGCATCCACTGTTTGCTAAAAGTTCAGCCATTTTCCTAATTAATTTTGAAGAAAACACAACCTGACACCCCTCCATTTTTAAATGAACTCCTGCTATACATTACGATAACACACCCGTGTGATAGAGAGCATTTTTCAAACCTCAGAAAGGGTAATTTTTCTGGTGAAAATTTTTGACAATTTTCTTATTTATACTCCAAACATATACAGGTTTAGGTTGCTCGTTAGAACCGCCTCATTGAGGCGGTTCTAACGAGTACCCCCAACCTATGTCTTGTAGCAGAAATAAGGAAAATAATGTTTACCCCCGTAAATCCCAGTTTTCTCTATATAAAGTGGGGTATAGGGGGATCTTTATTTCACGGACTTGTTCTAGTGATGAATAAGGAAGAAGATTATATGTGGTACTAAAAGGGTTAAGGATATTCTAATTTGTTATCCTGAAAATGCAGTTATCAGTCACCACCTATATTAATTGCATTGTAACACACTGACCTGAAAAAGATATGCTATCTCAGGACAAGCTTTATCAGGTGAACGTGACATTGCACTTTTATTAATGAATGGGACTACTAGAAAAATTGACAAAATGTTATTATTACTGGAAAATAATGGAGAAATGACTTATTAAATTTCACAGGCAAAAAACTCAAGTCAGCTGATACTAAGTAAATTGGAAGCGGCGACTGATCTGGGCCTGCACTGTCTGCCAAGGTACCCCTTTAAGGGTTTCTGGTACTCAATGACAACTAAACCATATCCACTCCACTCTTCAAACTGAAACCAACCTTTTGCCCTGCACATATTCAATTAATAAGATGGCATAGCAGTGACTTTGGGCTATAGCTTGGTTGGCATGAACTAGCCCTCAAAGCCGTGTTACCTCTTCTACTTTCAGGCATCATCAAAATGGCACAACTTCCGAGGTCTGATGAAGAGCTGGTGCGCCTTGCGAAGAAGAAGGCTAGGGCCTATGTCTGCAACCTGTGTACATATAGGCCATTTGCAGACACCAAGGGAAGATTTGAAGCCCACCGCATGAAGTTTCATGCCAGGCCAGCTGAACTGCCTTATTGGTGTAGTTTGTGCAACTTTAGATGCACAGACAGGAACCAGCTCATAGACCATGTCTACGTCTATTCACCTCAGGAAGCCAGACAGAGGAAAGTGCTCGACTCTACTCAGTTCCTCCATGAGAGCAAACAACCCTACACCATCGCCAACACAGACTACAAGATACTGTCCCAAGAGGAATCCCTGGCCCTTTTCTATAACAGGATAAAGAGTGCTCAGACCCCGGTGTTACCTGCATTCAGGCCAGCAGCTGGAACTGACCTACTGACACAGGCACTGGAAGCATCACTGCCAGTTTCAATCATGCAGGCAGACGTAGAGCTGAACCCTATGCCGACAACCAGCCTGATTGCTACCTCATCTCAGCCCTGCTTGACGGAGGAAACTACACTCACAGCTGAGCCAGCAGTTACTAGACTGCAGATGAACCCTGATGACAACTGACTGATGAAGTACCTGCAGTCATCACACCAGCAACCAGTAGCTGCTCCGAGTCAACCTGCCCTACCTTTGGTACTTCTTCCTGACACTACTGGCGCATTTGGGACACCGACTCAGCAGACAAACACCACATCACCAGCACCGCATGCAAACATATCTCTGCAATCACCACCAGCACTGCATGCAAACATATCTCTGCAATCACCACCAGCACTGCATGCAAACAGATCTCTGCAATCCCCACCAGCACTGCATGCAAACAAATCTCTGCAATCACCACCAGCACTGCATGCAAACAGATCTTTGCAATCACCACCAGCACTGCATGCAAACAGATCTCTGCAATCACCACCAGCACTGCATGCAAACAGATCTCTGCAATCACCACCAGCACTGCATGCAAACAGATCTCTGCAATCACCACCAGCACTGCATGCAAACAGATCTCTGCAATCACCACCAGCACTGCATGCTAACAGATCTCTGCAATCACCAACAGAACAGCTGACAGCCACACCACAGACACTAGCATTACCCACCAGAGCCCTGTTCTGCCTCAACTAGCGTCCACCGCACCGCTGACAACCATACTACAGACACCACCATTAGCTACCAAACGCCCTGCTCTGTCTCATCCAGCATCCACAGCAGCTGTTGAGAACATCATGCCACAGCTGTTGGATACCAACGAGGAGAACTTTGAGCCAGATTATGAGGAAGGAGTCATGACTACAAAGGCACCCTCCACCACAGATGCTGCTGTCAACACACTTAAGAAGGACCCGCAGTTGCCTTCTAATCAACTGTTTTTAAGAACTACAAGATCTACTCACCAGACACAACAAAAAGTTACTGGACGAGATAGAGAAGAATACCAGATCAGTTATAGGTGTTTAGAGAAGACCATGGCAGAACAGACTGGGGCTGTCTACGCATTCACAGACAGCCTTAAATACCTAAATGCAACCCTAATCAGTAATGCCAGGGAGGAGAGAAGAAGAGAGGAGGACAGAAAGAGGAAAACAGAAGAACCACAAAAGCCAGAAAAAAGAAAGAGAAGTGAAGATAGGGAGAACAGCTATGGGGCCAGCCCTAAAGTAAAATCGGTATTGGGGAAACTAGTGAACAACAGATTGAATTATAAAAAGCAGTGAAAAATCATCAAATAATGGAAAAAAAGATAGAAATATTCAGCAAATTATTGTGCATGGCCATTTTAAATAAGTGAGCTAAAGAAAGTAAATTGTGTTTCCCATTTCCTCAACTCAGTTTCATTGCCTTGATTAAAGGTTTTATTCCTTAAATATCCCCACCCTATCCATCTCCCCTATAGTTTTCCCCTGTTGTTGTAAGATTTAAGCATTGCATTAGCAGCCAATATATTCTGTGGCTGGAAAGAAATTGGAAACACATATATTTTCTTTAGAGTGAAAAAAATATCATTCTATTCTGGAATTCCTGCTATTTTCACAATGGACTACGGAACATATGGACAATCTACCGTGCTCCGAAAACCTCTCTGGGACAATTTTTACCAATACGGAACAATGTGATATTTAACAATAACAGAATAGAACACTCGCTCGGGTCACATGTGAGACGCCAAGTTCTGCAACGGAAAGTAAGGTGGTTTTTCTCCGGGTACTCCGGTTTTCGCCCACCACTGATTAACCATCGGCTCGATATGAGTGAAATAATCTTGAAAGGGCCGTAAAACCAACCCCCCCCCCCCCCAAAAAAAAAAAAAAAAAAAGACCGAATAGAACTAGTAATTAATGTGAAAAAGTTTGACAGTTCAAGTTAAAATCTGAATATTCAAATATCTAACATCCATGAGGAAAATCTATTATACCACTATTCTTGTAATGGGACTGGCCCTTAGCACAGAAAATTATGTTGATTCAGGTAGCGTTCTTTTCAGCCCCATCAACACTATTTTAGGTTCTTTGGGAAAGTTGTTTTCAATTTCATGGGACTTTTGCCCAGTGTTGGGATAGAGTGACACTCCGGCCCTGCCTAAAGTTTCAGGAGTGGAGTGGTAGGTTATGCACAGGTTTTTTTGGGCAGGCTTAGATGTAAGCAGTTACCCGTCTGTTCTGGATCTGCTACCATGTGGCCCAGTCTGTTTCAAGCCTATGGGGTTGGCTATAAATTGTTGTTATCCAAAACAGTTGGAATCAATTGATTTCACTAGTGCAGAAATGAAATGTAAATAGATGTAGGTATAGGGCAAGCAATGGAGATTCTGATTAGACTGCTCCATGTTGATCAGTCTTATCTGGGTCTGTGTTGTTTCCGTACATTTCTGTGTCTGTGAACACAGAATCGATGCTATATGCAAGCTTTCCTTTCCAGATTAGGTGATGTTCTGTTGGAACCTTCCCTGAAAACTTGAACACATCAATGATTTGAAACAAAAATACTTATATATGGTGGTTAGACAACAGATAAATTTTGTTGTGGAAAGCTTGGCTTGTAAGTTGACAACTATGCCAGTTGCAGAGTTATGGCAGCTCAATTTCGCAGTGGCTATGAATTTAATGATGAAATTCATCCTGCTACCCTATTCTGCTTGCTTCTCAAACTGTGTTGGGTTTCATCATTGATCTAGAGTTGCTCTCTTGGGCTGTATGGCTGTGATAAGTGTATATTGTCATTGGACCAGAGAATAACAATTCATGTGTCCGGGATTTGAAAATCCTCATCCTGCAATTCCGGTAACATTGCGCGGCCGTTTATTTTGCGCACCTTGCATTCACATTTTCTCCAACTGTACCCCTAATGATCAGTTTCACTATTAGCAGTGCACTGGCATTAAGTTTAACTTAGCCCTGAAAAGCTTGGGCTTACACGTGCAGATGAGCTTGTTTCGCAGAATTTTTCAATTTTCTCAAAATACGAAAAATCCGAAATTTTAAAAGTCAAGATTAAGTTTCAAACTAGCCAACGCCAATATTGTCTTGTATCTAAACTTACTGCATCTGATAACATTGCATAAGAACTAATAAACATCTTATTTGAGTCAACCCTCGTGTTCAAACTACTCGAAATAGTTATCGTGCGCAAAGTTGGGCGACAAAATTTGTAGTTCAATTTCAAGGGGGTATTCCTTTTCAAAGTATTCTTTGTCCTATATGTCAATAACTTCAGAGGCCAATTTTCTTGCAGCTAGTCGATGAGGAAACGTTGCAATGTTGTTGATTGTGAAATTTGAGTGGTGGATTGAACAAAGTCATACGTAGCTATCAAAACTTTATGTGCGCAATGTTACCGGACTGCACCGTACTGATATCTGCGAATGCTATCTGTAAGAATAGATCGCATCATGAAAACATGTCTGTATTGTTTAGATCACCCTCCACATGCAGTTAAACTGCAGTTTACCGGAATAAAAATTATAATCTTTATTTCTGCTCAGGTTCATGGGTTGTGATCACTCGCCGGGATTTCTGGGGAGTCCCCACGGCCTGTGTTTTGTGGGGAGATAATTTACATTTTGTTTTCTTTTTGGTGACAGAATTTTCAGTTTATTTATAAAGGCATGCCTTCTTGGTGGATATCCGAGTACTGGCATGACTATCAGGCATTACATGAAGTTCAAAGTTGAATTGACATGAATTAATGGGTAATATGCGGTACATTCTTTTACCATTCAAGAGTCACTATGCTTATCATTAATGCAAATGTTTGTCTGGAAGTTTGGTGGTTAGAAGAAGGACAACACTATTCATGTATTATTTTCATGTGTTGTCTCTTAAAAAGACATTGCTTGTTTAAAAGTATCACCCAGTCATCCATCAACACCTTCTTAGGTGTACTTAAGAACATTTTTTTTTCATCACGGATTCCTATGGAGAAATCTAGTAACTTAATTGTTTTATTAAATGTTAAGCTGGCTGTCTTGGAGTACTGTTTTATGCCAATTCCAAGAAAACTAAGTGGAGATTGTAAAGTTAAAAGTAGAAGTAAAATAAAGATCAGGAATCGATACAATTAACTTACTCCACCCATCAAAGACACCAAAGGGAAAGAAACACAAACATTAAGCGACCAGACCATAATGGAAACCTAAACAAAGGAAGGCCATAAGGACAGTTATTTTCCCACAAAATGGCCATCTGGCCATCCAAAATAAAAAGACAAAAGTGATTCACACAGTACGTAACAAACAACAACATAAATAAACCGCCACAGAAGAACCGCCTTGGAACGGTCAGTGGAAAGATTTCCACTTGGGGGCTTAAATCGATTTTACGTGGCCACAATCCTCGCCCTTACTTCCGTCGCGATTTAGACAAATAATTTGTCAGTCCGCATTAAGGCCTCCTAACTCATCAGTGCAACATCTCCGTGAACACAAAAAATCAAAGAACCACAGAGGTGAGACAACGGTGAGGACTCGAAGGCTGTTTCTTTCAAAAACCATAAACGTTCCAGTTTAAAGTCACAATGTGGTTGTGACACAGAGTCAATGTTGTTTTATAATGCTAGATTGTTGTTGTTGTTTTATTTCACATGTTAAAAAAATGTGAATGTTGAACAGGCAACATGAATGTGATTGCAATCTAAGTCTAGTAATATATTTTGATCAATTAATGTAATTTGAGCTATAGACATTTCATATGATATTGTTTTTCATTTGTTAACCTACATGTACTCATCCTATTTTTGTGTTGGCTCCTATTAGAGATCATAATATGGCTAGTGCGCATTGGTACTATGTTACTAATATTACCAGGTTCAAGGTTAGTCATGGCCAAAATAGCCTTTCCTGGAGCTTGGTTGACATTGTTTAGTGTTAAGCAGGAGCTTGTAACACAAAATTGGGGGTAAATGTAAGGACTGAGGCCTAGCCGTAGTCCCTTCAAACAATTTTGGTTCTCATAGACTTTTCATTAAGGTAACACATCCGTATGACATAGTAAATTCTTTCATATTCCGAAAACGGTTATTTCTCCGATGAAATTTAGTCATATTTTTCTTAAATCTGCTTTGAGCATGGGTTGTGGGTGCTCGTTAGAACCGCCTCATTGGTGCAGTTTTGACGGGTGACCATAGCCTGTGTCTTGGGGCAGAGATGGGAAGAATAATGTATATCCCAGTAAGCCCCAGTTTTCTCTATATGAGGTGGGGTTGGGAGGGGTGTTCATTGCATGGACTTGTTGATGTGAGTCATAATGTACACAGACAAGATCTCTGAAAATTCCCTATTCTGACGGATGCTGCTCCACTTAGGGGACAGACAAGGGATGCATGCTTGGGCTAGGTCGCCACCTGGCCTGGTCCTAGGATGTGACCTCGGAGATTGGCTGATTTATTGTGTTTACCCTGTTCAGAGGTCTGATCTACATGTATATTGCAGAAAATGATTCCATGCGGTCTGACTTTTCAATCAAGATTATAATACCGAAAATATGATTTGGACACTTACTCATTCATCTGTAAAAAGTGGTTCCAAATCAACCACAATCAGGTTTAAGGGATGTTATTGCCATTACAGAGTGGAATTTGTCTCTTTCTTCTGAAGCTAAACTGCAACAACTGCCATTATGTACAGTCGAACTTCGATGTGTCGAACTCGGTAGGCTCGAACACCACGTTTGGGTCGGCAGTCCCGGCAAAATCCCTATTCATTTTCACTAAACATGTCTGCCTTGGTTCGAACCACGATGGCTCGAACCCTCGAACTCTAAGCCTGGTCCCTAGAGTGCATTTTCTATGTAAAATCCCACCGATGGCTCGCACTAATTACCTTTTTAAAAATTTCAATTTTATCGATCAAGTCACGCAGGCGCGTGATCAGTATCATAATACGGACCAAAAATACGGCTCATCATTCACTCTTAAATTATGACCGATAAATGTACCGGAAGTCACCAAAATCGCGGCAGCTATGATATAAAATCATAGTACACAAAGATGGATCTTGCCGAGTTGGACTCCAATGGCTCGAACTACCGATGCCTCGAACACTTTTCGGCGGTCCCAGCGAGCGCGAGCCATCAAAGTTCGACTGTATTTATATCAGGTGACCGGTGTATTGGTAGAGATGTTACTAAAATTAGATTTTGGCAGGCGCCTAAAGGGAAAAATCAATACTCACTCAACTTTCTTCAGTAATTTGATAAAATCTAAAATCTTATATTAAGATCCATTTGTACCATAAGGTAGATCTATTATTCATCTTTAATTTGGTATAAATCTTTCCTAGTTTTCAGTTCAACTTTATGCTTTATTGTTGGTGATTTTTTTATCAAGTGCTATTTTGAGAACCTTTCCACTCCTTCCAACCTGCAGGGAAGCTAAGGCATCAGGGGACAGTTTCGCATTTTCAAAATATTATAATAGAAGGGTCAATAATGGCATAGTTGCTCATAGAAATTGTGATATGTGGACATTTTTTGCCACTGTGGGCTTGTTTGCTGAGTATGTGTACTTTTTATGAAATGGAATACGAAACTGTCACTCCAGCTGACTGGATGCTGTGCAAGTTCAAGGTGCAGCGGCATATCTGAATTCACGACGGTAGCTTTGGCACTAAAATGTGGCTGTTTTTCAAAGGGGATTCCTGAAAAAGTTTACTTGTTGTGGTATACTTTTCTGTCTATATCTTTGCATGTGACTGAGTGAACATGACATTTCAACAGGTGTCAAGTACTGGTGTTTTCGGAGTAAATTCCCAGGATCATTTAAAGTGAGGTGGGGTCATGCTTTTTTGTATGTAAAAAAATAGTGGTAGGGTAAGTGGAACGATGCTGCTGTCAGCCAATAAAAAAAAAGAGAAGTGTTTCTTTTGTATTCTGTTTTAATTTTGTGCATGTATTGAGCACTTTGAAACCAGATCAGAAGTTATAGCTTTCTCCAGGAGTTGTCGATAACAATTCAAAAAGTTAGTGTGGCGCGGAGAAAAAAGGGCTCCGATTAACTGTCCCATGATGCCTAAGGAATCCTTCTTTCCTCTGGGTTGGGAAAGAGTGGAACTGGGGGGATATTTAAGCCTCCTCCAGATTTTGGATCGGGGAGCCTCACCAAGAAATCCATAGAGAGCAGACCTGTTTCAGAGGTGCTCCTGAAATTTTCTTTTATTTGCTTATTATTAATTCAGATTTTGGAATTTTGGCTTAAGAAATCTTGACTTTAATTGTTTCTGTAGACTTATTTCTGAATAATTTTGGGAATTTTATTTGCAGTAATTTCTTTCATAAATGCAACCATCATTGTTTTTATCTGTAGATTTATTTATCTTCTCTTGATGCAAAGATAACTTGAAAGAAATGTTTTTGTCATTGTGTTTGTGTCTGTAGCTCAAAGCCACTGCCATCTTTACCCTAAAAATATGTATTGTCTGATCTAGTAATAATTTGAAAGTTTATTAATTTCTATTAAGTTTCATACATTAAAAATGGTTGAAATTTACATCAATTCTTGATATTCCTTTTTAACCTTTGGTTGTAATTAAAATTGAGTAAATAAAGGCTCCATAGGTGAGGTCCTACAATTGCACAAACAAGACACTAGCCAGTAGCTAGAAGTAAAACAAAGATCAGGAATCGATACAATTAACTTACTCCACCCATCAAAGACACCAAAGGGAAAACAATACAAACATTAAGCGACCAGACCATAATGGAAACCTAAACAAAGGAAGGCCATAAGGACAGTTACTTTCCCACAAAATGGCCATATGGCCATCCAAAATTAAAAGACACAAGTGATACACACAGTAAGTAACAAACAACAACATAAATAAATCGTCACAGAAGAACCGCCTTGGAACGGTCAGTGGAAAGATTTCCACTGGGGGACTTAAATCGATTTTACGTGGCCACAATCCTCGCCCTTACTTCCGCCGCGATTTAGACAAATAATTTGTTCAGTCCGCATGAAGGCCTCCTAACTTATCAGTGCAACATCTCCGTGAACACAAATAATCAAAGAACCACAGAGGTGAGACAACGGTGAGGACTCGACAGCAAGAACCCATTGAAATGCTGGAGCAAAAGAAAACCAACAGTTAGACACCGATGGGCCCGACCAGAGACAGAGCATCAGGCACCAACCAACATTGCCTTGAATTAGATCTCTCTAATTCTCAATAAGCCTTTACGTTGGTACCGTCATAGAATCTGAGGCCTGACCCACCGGCGTGCAATTAAAGAGGAAAGCAAGTTGCCAACTGTGATTGGGTTAACTACAATGCATGCAGTCTGTCGTATAATATCCATGTTGTACCCAATCTTTTTATATCGAAGAATGGTTTTACTAAATTCGGTGCTAAAGTCATTGCGGTTATATATTTTTCTGAATTTATATACTAAGTCACCATAAAATTCGGGTTCCGATAGACCTTGTTGCAGAAGAGATTTAAGTCCAATATTGAATTTTGAAATTAAATCAGAATGGCGTCTATAAAATTTTGAAAAGGCTTTGCTAGTTTATGGTACCGATAACCCTGATTAAGAAGTTCAGCCGTTAATAAGTTATTACGAGTGTTGAAGTCAGTTACATGACTACACACTCTAGCAAATCGAAATAATTGCGAAATATAAACGCCATAGGATGGCGCACGAGGAACATCACCATCCAAAAAAGGAAAATTTACAATCTCAAAATCAAAGTCATCGCGTTTATCCTAAATTTTGCATGAAACAAACCCATCTTCAATAGATAGATGTAAATCCAAAAACGGGGCCTCGGTATCAGAAGAATTTGCTTTATTTAACTGAAGTTCTGGGGGGTAAATCTGACTGATCAAACCATCGAAATAGGTATTATCAATATTTAATAAATCATCTAAATATCTAGAAGTGGAGCTAAAAGCTTCAATAATTTCAGATTGGTTTAAGCCTTGGCTGCCTACTTGCAGCGTTTATGGTGTTAATGTATAGGTGCTAGCTGAACAAACCTATTTGGTACAGCAGAACAACGTTAACAATACTGCAGCAACTTCACTGCTGTTGTCCACGTGATTAGCAGACCCTGAGCGCTTACCCACACAAAGTTAATGATACGATAGCAGCTTCCCTGCTGCTGTTCATGTGGAACCCGTTGAAACTCGGTCGCTACCACGATAAATACAAACTCGTCATTACTACTGACTCCCGGCACTTATGCGTTACATATGACGTAGAGACAACACAACACATCCTCTTTGAATGTGTAATAAACGCCCATGCACGAGAAGAGTTAAAATCTGACATGTTCAAATTAGGATATGATTCGGTACATCCTCGCTTCCCCTGTAAAACACTGCTCGGCCATAGCCGAGGTGGTTAAGAAATTCCTTATAGACACAAATTACTGGGAAGTAATATAAGAAAAACAACTGTTGTTACCCACACACCTTGCTTGGGCAACCATCACCTACCGTCAATCTGCACAAGGACCTGAGACAGGGGCGTCAAAGCCAGACACTGTGGTTGCGGCTCATTGGCTTTGCACTTATGGGGGCCCCGCCGATGCTACCCCCGTCAAAGGACAAACCAACGACACTCCCATACATTCAACAGCATAATGGACCACGGGCAAGGGTACACCATAAGGAAATCCCAGAGCCCGAAAACTCCCACGGACATGCTTGAACCAGCGGCCACAAACCGACTCGGGGCCCTTTGGTTGCGGCTCATGCGCTTAGCACTTATGAGTGCTCCGAAGAGGTAACATGCCGATGCGGGACAGGCAGTCCTCATGGGAAGGTAACCACGCCACCAGTTAGATTGGTTTTGAACAAGTTACACTCAGAGCCGGACCGCGCCTGGGTGGTGGGGGGAGTTTCCCACCCCCGAGCCCGGCTCCCCCTGTGCACAGATTGGGAAGCCAAAATATGTGACGGATGGCGCAGTCGTACTAGCACAAGCACACTATGCACTTATGACTTTTTATCTCTATTACAGATACAGTTGGGACCCCGGGGGACGGGAAACTGGACACAACTACACTGATCCGAGCGCACACATGGGGTCCCAAAGCACTAATCACACTTTTCTATTTCAGGAACGAGAGGATGCTCGACGGGGAGGCTCGAGGGCACCTGCGAGAATGCCCATACTAGCCCCCCCCACCCCCCCCCCCCCCCGGTCAAAGCGAGACAGTGTGGTTGCGGCTCATTGGCTTTGCACTTATGGTGGCCCCGCCGATGCTACCCCCGTCAAAGGACAAACCAACGACACTCCCATACATTCAACAACATAATGGACCACGGGCAAGGGTACACCATAAGGAAATCCCAGAGCCCGAAAACTCCCACGGACATGCTTGAACCAGCGGCCACAAACCGATTCGGGGCCCTTTGGTTGCGGCTCATGCGCTTAGCACTTATGAGTGTTCCGATGAGGTAACATGCCGATGCGGGACAGGCAGTCCTCATGGGAAGGTAACCACGCCACCAGTTAGATTGGTTTTGAACAAGTTACACTAAGAGCCGGACCGCGCCTGGGCGGTGGGGGGAGTTTCCCACCCCCGAGCCCGGCTCCCCCTGTGCACAGATTGGGAAGCCAAAATATGTGACGGATGGCGCAGTCGTACTAGCACAAGCACACTATGCACTAATGACTTTTTATCTCTATTACAGATACAGTTGGGACCCCGGGGGACGAGAAACTGGACACAACTACACTGATCCGAGCGCACACATGGGGTCCCAAAGCACTAATCACACTTTTCTATTTCAGAAACGAGAGGAGGCTCGACGGGGAGGCTCGAGGGCACCTGCGAGAATGCCCGTACTAGCCCCCCCCCCCCCTGGGTACCAACAGGATGAAGTCCCCGGAAGTATGCAAAGCGAAGGCATAAATACTGCCAGAACAGAGCATACAGACGGGGACAGGTCACACGCTAAATATCGTTATAGGCGGGGCAACGACAATAGCCACCATTTGTTAGGTATTTGGAAATAGGAAGTCCCTTAAAAATGCCTTTTGGAAGACCGTTCAAAAATAAAAATTAGCGGGATTGCAAAATGGCTGATTAGCCTCATCACCGCCTTTCCCAAACAAACACATACCTCCAAACACATCACGAAGACACGCCTATGTGGTTTTGAACCCCACTTGTATAGGCGGGTTTCTGTGATGAGAGCACGGGTACCATGACTTTTTGCAATAACCGGAATTGGCTGGTCTATTAGTCACCCATCCTGGCTCACTTTAGATGCCTGTTCAAAATTCAAAAACTTCATGCGTTATCACCCTTTAAGAAGCGTCGTGACCGAATGCGTTTTCTTTGCCATGTCATGGGTAGGGGCAGAAAATAATGGAAGCCAGGACCGATCATGTATGTCAGCTTTTTTCCTCGGCGAGACATTCGAAAACAGGGCTGTGCTTTGACATATTTGGCAGCCGAAATTGGCAACATGTCATCACACACAAGAGCCCGTCTTTGGTCCGATTCCTGCACTAAAAATTCTAAAATCGCTAGACATCAGTGCTCGTTTCTTAGGACAAACGCTGTTCCTTGGGTGCGATGTGTGCCTTCCTCTGAGCAAGAGGTCAGTATATACCCATTGGTCAGCTGACACTTGTCGAATTGACAAGTTCCAGCACATCAGAGGCCTTGGGGAGAGCAGTTCATAAACTAATCCCATTTAGCGAGATGGGGGTAGCCCCTATGTGCTTTTAGCACCCGGTTACCTTACAAAACTTATCAAGTCAAGGATTTCTGCAAAGAAGTGAAAGTCACATGGACTTAAGCACTGGAGAACTACTTAAGCTTTATAAATTCATACCTTGTGCTCGCTTTGATTCTCGGGCCATCGTCGTCCATGAGGGTCTGAAATCGAAGTCTCCTCCCCGTTGTTGTAGAACTTCTCTCCCCTTTTCGATTCCGCATACCCATACTATTCGAACGGCTCCCATCTTCATTTCAAAGACATCGCCATATAGCTTTCGCCAACACATCGCGATTTGAAACAAAGGCTTCTTGCCTTGCAGCACTACTTGCGGAATATGGCCAACAACGGGCCACAAAAATGGCCCCGGGGGTAGCCCTTTTGCTTTCTGTATCCGCATCCATATCCATAGTCCTAAAACCACAGTCCCGCCTATTAGTAATGGGCTGATGTAAGTGTTTTCCGTCGACATAGTAAAGTCAATGAATTACATGCAAGTGTGCAGTTGTATAGTTGCACTCAAAATCTCCGAATTTAAACACAATATAATTTAGGTATATAGTTTTATTTTAATGCTAATGCATTTGACAGTTGAAGCGTTTCCTGAGGAAAACAACCACTTAATTTGAATACATCCGGGTTGAAGAAAGATAATTTGTCGGTAGTGAAATCGACTGTAAAATCACTAGAGCAAATTTGTTTGATATTAATATAATATGTTAATGTCACAGATAAATCGGATAATGAGTGACTGTTCTTGGCTTGTGCGAACAACACACGCACTGACAAGCCTGTGCATCCGAGCCAGTATGACAAGTACGTTATGTATCGATTCACTGCTAGAATAGCACAGAAACGTCTTTTTTTCTATATCTTAAATCATAGGGGCTTGAATCACGAAAAAAAAAAAAAATGTTTTTTTTTTTTTTTTTCGTTATTCAAGCCCCTATGCTTAAATTTTTAAGAATGGATACACTTTCAGGGGAGGCAACACCTGCAAACGTATTTTGTCTTCTTTGTCAATAGGGATCAACTCTTAAAGGAAAGATTTTGCTCCTGAGGTCTGAGCCTACAGAAAAGCGTAAACAAAAGTTCCGTAAATTGTCTCCCTTTGAAAATGGCGGGAAAATTGGCTACATGTTCCCATTCCCTTAAGACATGCCTGTAGACATGTTTCTCATGACCGGGTTTATAATCATAATGCGTGAAAATGCTCTCTAGTCAAGCGATCAGTTCGAATATTTTTATGTTTTAGTCAAATAACTCGGGTACAATGTAAATTTTGTGTGCTTTTTAAGTCGTGTAAATGACCTTCAAATAGTCAATGTAAACGTTCTTCGATTTGATTTAAACATTGAATATTAATTCAACAATAGCTAAACATATCAAGTATTCAGTATAAGAACATATTACGGCAATTATATGACGTTCTGTAATTGAAATCCCAGTGCCAGTTACGCTGTATGTAAAAATAAACTTGAATAAACACTCAAAATGGTGACTTTACATGTTGTAATTTTGTTAACAGTTGTAATTCTGTGTCTGATCGTTTTCCTTCGGCGCCGCGGACGGACGACTAAGACGCTTCCGCCAAGCCCGTTGCAGTTTCCATTGGTTGGTAATATTCCGCAGTTTCTTATTCAAGGTAATACACCGATTTTTGAGACCGCGCTGAGATGGCAGGGAAAGTATGGAAAAATTTTCATGACGAATCTGGGTGCTGTTCGAATTGTGTGGATCGGAGGGCTCGAACTAGCCCGAGAGGTCTTACAACATCGCGGGTCGAAATTCGACAGCCGGCCTAACTGGATGAGGCTAATTCAAGAAACGAGACAAAACGAAGGTTTGGTATTATGATACAGTCGAACTTCATGGCTCGAATACCTTTGGGACCTCGAAAATCTGTTCGAGACAGGGGTAGTTCGAGCCACTGAGGCTGACTGCCAGGAGGCATAACGAGGTACTTTTGGACATATTTTCGGTGTTCTGTAATGAAACTGTATGCTATGTGTACTCATTAGAATCGCCTCATCGAGGCGATTCTAATGAGTACACACAGCATACATTTGCAAGATAAAAGACGAAAATCTAAATTATATCGCACCATTTCTTATGTAGAGGACTTCTCTATGGGCTCAAGAACGGGTTCGACTCAGCCATGGTAAACGAGCCATCGGTGTTCGAGCCATCGAAGTTCTACTGTACCTTGTTTCATTGTCATTATTTTTTCATGGCTAAAAAATGGCATATCGCTGATAAAATGTTTTTAGATTTTTTCATCTTTCTGCTGCATGCATCCCAGCAGGCACACGTCGCTAGGGCAACGTCAAATCAACGTCAGTGCGACGTCATGGCGTTGCACCTACGTTGATGTTACGTTGCATAAACGTTATGACGTTGTGCCGACGTTGGTGTGACGTCATAATTACGCGTGTGCCTTCTGGGATGCATTATTGGTGTCGTTAGATCCGTTTGATCGAGGCGGTTTAAGGGGCATCCATAATTTGTGTTTCGATCTGAAATAAGGGGAAATGCGCCTGTACATTACGAACACACGCCAAAACAAGTACATTTTACCACCGAAAAAAAAAACACGAAAATTTTCAGATGAAAAATTGAGACATTTACCTTATTTCTGCTCAAAAAGTAGATTTTGGGTATTCGTTAGAACCGCTTATCAAGGCGGCGTTCTAACGAGTACCCACACTTTATATTTTAGAGCGGAAATAAAAGAATCGGTTTTACCCCTGTAAACCCCATTTAAACTGTTTAAAGGTTGGGTTTCAAGGGGGTCAAAATTATATAGGCGTGTTTTCGTGAGGAAATCCCACTTTTGCTTTATTATACGGGGTTTAAAGGGGTTTCATTTCACAGACTAGTTAACATGATAGAATGCATTTCGGTGAATATAGAAACTGAGGTTGACAGGGGTAAATTATATTTTTCTTATTTCTGCTCATAAACATAGATCGTGGGTACTCGTTAGAACCGCGTTGAGGCGATTCTAATGTGTAACCAGAATCTATATTTGAACTGAAATGAGTTAAATATCATTTTTATCTTTTTATTTTTATTGTTTGTTTTTTTTTTTTTTTCGGCGGTAAAATTTACAATGTATACGCGTAGCCGTGTTTTAATAATGCTTTGTGAGAAAAATAAGGTTTACCCCTGTAAAAACTAGTCTCGCTACTTTGGACATCTCCTTCCTGATGCCCGGGACTTCCGTGGAGTGTGGGCCATGTTTGCTGATGTTGGCTCGGTGGGGAACCCCTATTAGTCCTGATGAGGGCGTCTCTTGCCTGGTGCCTCCAGTTGACCTGTCTCATGATCCGCGTCGGTCGGTGTGTGCTCGGAGGGGGATGTGCTGTGTTTGCCGGGACTTGTCCACCATCCGTTCCGGTTTCAGAACTTTGGGGTTGAGACACACTGATGAAGATTAAATATCAGAAAGGCCTCTGTGTCACTAAATTTGTTATAGTTACGCCTTAGTTGTGCCAAATACTGCGTGAAAACGTTTCGCGACTTTGTTACATATGTACATATTACATTCCTGAGAGGGCGACAGTGAAAAATGAATCCCTGTGAAAAATGTATATCAACCGAGGCACAGCCGAGTTTGATATGGATCACCCGCTCAGAAATGTACGTTACGAGTTTCGAGTTTTACGTCCCACCGACAGGAAAGGTCATATGGAGACGGGACCTCGGTTTAAAGACTCATCCGAAAGTCTTGAGAAGCCCGGGATCGATCCTGCGACCCCTGGTATACAAGGCGAGTAGCGTAACCACTACACCACAGAGGCTTCTATGTACGTTACGATAACACACCCATGCGACATAGTGCATTTTTTTTCACATCTTCAGAAATGGCTACTTTTCTGATGAAAACACGTGATATTTTTCTTATTTAAACTGCAAGCATATGTTGTGGGTGCTCCTTAGACGGTTCTAACGAGAAGAAGTTGGGTTTTGGGTGCTCCTTAGAATTGAGGCGGTTCTACAGAGTACCCACAACCTGTGTCTTGGAGCAAAAATTAGAAAAAATAATGTATGCCCCCGTAAACCCCAATTTTCCTGTATAAGATGCTGTTTAGATGTGTGTGTGTGTGTGGGGGGGGGGGGGGGGTGTTCATTTCACTGACTTATTCACATGATGATAGTTATTTTATTATTAGAACCATTAAGATCGAGACATCCCTGTGTTCGCTTGCTTTTTGTGAAATCTGCGCCATTTGGGCATATAAAATACTGGCCACTCGCGACTATTGCCGTCATAACATTCCAAATGACGTCATAACGTCGATTTTCTACTGTAGCGACTTTATCTGGTTGACTAGCAATTCAGAAGTTCAACTCGTAAATTTATTATTTCTTAAGGTAACATTTTAAAATAGATCAATTATTGACAATCGTTTGTCAATGGCCATTTTAAACTACATGTACATTGTCTATTGACAAACGTTTGTAAATAATAACACAGATAAAATAAACTACAGGTTGTTAAAAATTTACGACATCGTTTGTAAATGTACCGAAAAAAGCTTTGATCATTTAATATGGCAAACAATCTAATATTTTGCTAAATATTGTGATGCAAAAGCTGCCCACACTTGTTTTAGTAAAAATACCAAAATTTTAGATATTGTACTTTCTAGAACGGTTAACAATTTGACGGCTTGCGAGCTTGTTAAACAAGTACATGTAAGACGGAGTAACTGGTCCCAGAAG
This sequence comes from Lucinisca nassula, assembly GCA_963580285.1. Lineage (NCBI taxonomy): Eukaryota > Metazoa > Mollusca > Bivalvia > Lucinida > Lucinidae > Lucinisca > Lucinisca nassula. The sequence continues at coordinate 53,955,508 of OY757012.1, forward strand.
TTAACGATAATCTATTCGTTTTAACACGAAAACACGCCTATATAATTTTGACCCCCTTGAACCCCACTTTTTTATAGTAAAACTGGGGTTTCCGGGGGTATACCTTATTTTTCTTATTTCTGCTCTAAAATATAGATTGTGGGTACTTGATAGAACCGCCTCGATGAGGCGGTTCTGCCGAGTGCCCATAATCTATATTTTGAGCAGAAATAAGAAAAATGTCACAATTTTTTATCATCAAATTTTCGCCGAAAAAATGAAAATTTTAAGATGAAACATTGTGATATTTTTCTTATTTCTGCTCAAAATATAGATTGAAGGTACTCGTTAGAACCGCCTCGATGAGGTGTTTCTAACGAGTACCCACAATCTATATCTTAGAGCAGAAATAAGAAAAATGAGGTTTACCCGTACAAACCCCAGTTTTACTGTATAAAATGAGGTTCTAGGGGGTCAAAATTATATAGGTGTGTTTTGGTGATGATATATCACGAATGAAACACGTTTTTTCCTTGGCTGGAAACGCATCCCGTGTAAGTCGTTAATATGCTATAGATATAACATTTGAACCGGACCGGTCCAAGTCCAGTCTTACAGTCCCGCTTCGTTGAATTGCAAGAGCAAACACAATCTTCACCGTTTGTGGTGTGTTGGTTAATGCCATAGAAACCTAAGCTTCGGCCACTACAAAGGTTTATGGACTGCCCTCGGGCCAGGGCGTAGACGGCCGGGTTGATACGGCGGTCCAGGCCCTGGCCGTCGGGCAGTCCATAAACCTTGGTAGTGCTCTCAGCTTAGGTTACTTTTGCTTATATAGTTAAAGTTGCAGTTGCCATGTAGTTCCCCGGCCATCGGGGCTTGAAAAAGCAGATGGGCTGCATGATGCATCCACGCAGAAATGAAACCGACCGCACACGACTACTGGTAAACCGCTCAGAGGATTTGAGCCTGCCCAGGCACAGCGGTACGAGTCGGACCGTCCATGCTAATAAACTCTATTGGTTTCATTGGGCGACAGGGCTTGAGATATTATTTCATCTCGATGTCGGGTAAAAGTCCCACAAAATTGGAAGCAACGTCTCCAAAGTGACCTTTACAGTGTTGACGGGGACGTTTAACCTCAAATCAAACAAACAAACAAAAGCAGCTGCCATGCCCAACTGTTGCTCATAATTTGAACAGTATGTTTGTTATTCTTCCCAAGCACATCACGACAACACGTCAATATAATTTTGACCCCCTTGAACCCCAATTTTTATAGGAAAACTGGGGTTTCCGGGGGTATACCATATTTTTCTTATTTCTGCTCTAAAATATAGATTGTGGGTACTCGTTAGAACCGCATCGATTAGGCGGTTCTAACGAGTGCCCACAATCTATATTTTGAGCAGAAATAAGAAAAATATCACAATTTTTCATCATGAAATTTTCATTTTTTTCGGCGATAAAAGTGACAATGTATTTGTATAGGCGCATTGCGTCATGAGCGAACATTCACTACTCGGGTCAGCAATCTGACTTGCACCTGTTTTTTCCATGTTTTCATATAAACAAGCCTGTACAATGCCGAGTAAATCCACCTAATGGGCTACCGGCCATCTGGGCTAGAAGAACTTGATTGGGCTGCATGATGCTTACATGCAGGACTGACCCGACCGCATTTTACTGGTAAACCGATTAGAAGGTGTGAAAAGGGGCAAGTGGTTTCATTTGAAGCCCTATTGGTTTCATATGGCGACAGGGCTTGAGAAGTCATTACATCTCAATGAAGGGTAAAAACCCCTCCAAAACTGGATGCAGCGTTTCCAAAACGAACGTAATGGTGTTGACGGGGACGTTAAACCTCAAATCAATCAAAATTAACCTTATAAAGGGTACATGTAACATAGGGGTTACAGGTATACACATGGTTTTCCTCGGTAAAAATATGACTTGCGAATACTCGTAAGAATTATAATACCACCTTTAGCAAAACATCCCTATCTAAATAATAATAATAATGATAATAATAATAATAATAATAAAAATTTCAGATAAACAATTCTGATAATTTTCATATTTCTACTCAAAACATAGATTGTGGGTACTCGTTAGAACCGCCTCGGCGAGGCGGTTCTAACGTGTATCCATAAAATATGTTTTTGAGCAGAAATAAGGGGAAAATGTATGTCCATGTAAACGCCAGTTTTAGTGTTTAATAGTTGGGTTTAAGGGGGTCAAAATTATATATGCATGTTTTAGTGATTAAAAGAGCGCTTCAATCGAGCAACAACAGTCAATGTTTGCAAAAGAAATGACTTATAATATTTAAAAACCGGCCCCGATAGCTCAGTTGGTAGAGTGTCCGCTCCGGGGAGCGGGAGGTCACGGGTTCGATCCCGGGCCGCGACATACCAAAGTCGTTAAAAATGGTACTAGCTGCTCCTCGCTTGGCACTCAGATTTACGGGGTAGAGCTAGGACTGGTCGACCCAGTGTCAGGATAATGTGACTGGGTGTGATATCATGTAATGTGTCTGGGACATGATACTTCAGTGAGGCAGCACTATAAAAGTGAGCATTGAGCTCCCTGTCGCGACCAGACACCGTCGTGATATGACTGAAAAATTGTTGAAAGCGACTTAAACCCGAATTCACACACTCACACACATAATATTTAATTAGAAAACAAAGACAGTCTTTCGTAAATCTGATATGAAAGAATACATTTCATCATATGACGTCGCGTCTGAGAGTGAAATAACGCCATGTAATATTTTCGATAATCCACTAGTGGATTAGATATGCTAATTAGCTAGATACGTCCCGTAACGTTACATGCACGACGTCCTTAACGACGTTGCGTTTACTAACAGCGGAATATTGCCATTTTTTGTTTTCAATCGTCAATAAAATGCGTTTTAAATGTCATAATATGATAAATAGAATCTTGCATTGAATTCGTGCTCATGTATTATTGTATTTATTAAACTCGTTGAGGAAAAGGATAAAATGCTCGGCAAAGCCTCGCATTTTATCCCTTTTCCTCAACTCGTTTATTAAATTCAATAATACATGAACACTCATGTAAGATCCTCTATATATCCAACATGTGTGTTGTCAAAAATGCCCCAAGTACAAACATACCGTTTTGGAAATTTCTTATTCTAGGCATACTATATAATTCCGGAGAAACCTACAGGCAGCTAAGGTCACTGCTCCAAAACGCTACCGAGGCTTGCTCTTCAGATTACCTGATTCATGAAGAGGTAGAGTTCTTCACAAAGACTGTTGAGAAATTGGCAAGTGAAGGAAAGTCTGTCCAACCTGAACCACTAGTGAGGGCAAGCTTCATGAACATTCTCTATGGTATAATCTTCGGTCACAGGTATGTTTAAAGCCATTACGATAACAAATCATTGTGATAGAAAGAGGATATTTACTTTTTTGATGTGGGTACCAGAAAGATTTCATCGAGTGTGTTGAAAACATCCAAATTTTCACGAGTGCGAAGCACGAGTGCAAATTTGCATGTTTCCAACACACGAGATGAAATACTTTTGGTATCCGCCGAAAATGTAAATTTTCTTTTTATTTTATAATTTTATAAGGATATTTATGGTAATTTATCAATCGTATCGTGCTCACAATTCTGACCTTGGTATGACGTCACAACAGTCATTTTCATAACATAAACAGATCGCCATTTTGAAAATAGCATGTTTACAGTTAAAGGTATTTTATATAATTATTTTACCCATAACATATGAATTATGGCGAGAAAAAAGTAGACCGGGATGCTACTGTGAAAATAACAAGGTCATGTTCTTTTTCACATTGTGAAAATATCAAAGTGTGAAAAATATCATTTTAATTTGTTTCAGATTTGCATTGATTTCACTGCAGAGTATAAAATAAAGTGTATTCTTTCATTTCTACAAAAAGGGTAAATTTTTCTGATAAAATTGCGATACTACTTTTATTTGTACACAGAACATATGTCGTATGTGCTCGTTAGAACCGCCTCAAAGAGCAGTAATACGAAAAAATAATGAATACCCCGTAAACGCCAGTTTTCTCTATATAAAGTGGTTTTTACGGCACAGTTCATTTCACGAACTTCTGAACGTGATGAATCGGCCCCGACACTGAGATGAAACGACTTCTTAAGCGCTGCCGCCCAATTAAACCAAAAGGTATATATGCGTTGGACGGTCTGACTCACAGCACTTTGTCTAGGCAGGCTTAAGCCTTGTAAGTGGTTTACCAGTACTCATGAGAGGATAGTTTCAGCTCTGCGTGGAATAACCATGTAGCCCAATCTATTTCTCCAAGCCCAGATGGGCGGCGGCGAAATATCGTACATGGATGTATTGATATAACTTTTTAATTTTAATGATATCGTTGCAAGCTGCTCGAATCTCTCAGGGGGCGCTGGCAGCAAATTTAGCTCACCCGAATTCGAGCTCGTCCTTGTTGTTGCACAGTACATGTATATGTAAATTTCACATTCGCTATGAAATGAGTACCCAAGTAATCATACTTCGAACAACCATAAGTTTCGTCAAGGTACCTGACTATCTTAGCGTTTGTTAGGGTCCTCAGTCGAATTTAGTGGTGTAGAGTTAGATTGTCCTGTGTGTATTTATAAAACGTATATGAGCCGGCGCATGACAAAACCTACAATAAGACCGGTCAGACTAGCAGAGACTCAAATTAAACTGTGCATCCATCCACAATGACAAGGCCTTTTGCTTATGTCCTTTTGCATAGATATAAGCCTATAGTAGGTACATGCGATCAGTGAAGACTCTGATCAGACTGCGCGAATGCTGGTCGCTGGTAGATTTTGTAATGTACTGTAAACAATCACTTATCCATGTCATTTCAGGTTGAATTCAGAAAAGTTGTCAAGCTGGACAGATCTTATACGTGATATCAAGTCAGAAAACAAAGTTTTTAGCATTGCCGATGTTCTACCAGCATTTGCATTCTTGTCCTTTCGCAAAAAGGTTGGTTAAAGTACTAGTTAGAACACACGATCTTACATGTATAGGCCAAAAACTCATCGCCTCGTTAGCTGAACAAAATCGTTGGCGACCAAAAGTTTTACTGTTCTACAAGCAAAATAACTTATGCAGAATAGAGATTATTTGCTGACAAAATGTGAATAGCTTTTTCAAAACATATTTTGTGTTAGAATGTTGTTACCCGTTGGAGATTGTTATTTTGGGATATGAATATCCAAATGCGTCAGAACAGCCTTTAAATGTAATTTGCAACCGTAAAACCAACGATTTGCCTCCACAAGAGACCGTTATTAATTTAGTTATTGCCACGTTGCTTATTTATTTTGTTTCAACTTTTTTCTTAAAGCGCCTAACATGAGCGACAAAAATAAGACAACTGTGGAAACCAACGTCTGCAAAAAATACTAGTTCTTCAGAAACATGTATGAGAGACGCCATTATGTCACCCGAGTATGTTATCATACTGAAAAATACTTTTTCTTTACATGCATGAACTTCAGTTCAAGAGTTAAGTTGTCATAAAGAAAGAATAATGACTGGTAGTTTGCCGTGAAACATTACCAGTTAAATAGAAAAAAAATAAAATACAAGCAAACATGCAAATCTTTTTGAGAGGAGAGTAATAGAAAATCGACAAGACGGCAAACTCTAAAGAAAGAGAACATCGCCACTTTAGATCTACACAACATCTGTATACTCATCCACAACCTATCTGTTTAATATGACAAAGATGTTTAAGCCGAGGTTTCATGTTTGTTCCAGAATTTGTTGCTGAGTGAAAAACTCATAGAATTTCATAAAATAATGCGAGATGAAATACGAACGCATAGAAAAACAATTAACTTGCATAGCCCTGTGGATCTTATTGACTTTTATATAGACGCCAAGAAGAAAGGAACAGACATATCAGGTAATTTTTGTAACATTCTAAAAAGATCTTAGTTATAAGAAAGACGCTTAATGTCATTTTAAAACAGGAAAAACATCCTCTTTTCAATAGTCCAGGAACGGCGTTTTTCCAATTTCGGTTACAAACATAGCTTTTGGGTACACATCAGCAATTTCTAAAGTGGGACGGCTGTAGAGTTTTCTCACAGTTTGCGTTAGCGAGGAACAAGGAGGTCTACATTTACACCTGTAAATGCCTGTTTGTCTATGTAAAGTATGTAATACAACGATATCCATTTTGTCTGTCCACAGACTATCAAACTTGATGTAAGGCACCAGTTTCTGAACATATAAATGCCATTAATCAATTAGCAATTTGAACCAGGACACGATGATTTACACAACATTACGCAAACACGCCTAAACAAATACATTGTCACCTTTATCGCCGAAACAATGACAATTTTATGATGAAAAATTGTGATATTTTTCTTATTTCTGCTCCGAATATAGATTCTGGGCGGTTCTAACGAGTACCCACAATCTATATTTTAGAGCAGAAATAAGAAAAATAAGGTATACCCCTGGAAACCCCAGTTTTACTATATAAAAGTGGGGTTCAAGGGGGTCAAAATTATATAGGCGTGTTTTCGTGATGAGACCTTAACGACCAGTGAAAACTGTGGCTGACCTGCACGATTCTTTAGTGAACATACAAAATCCGTGTTGTGCTGTTTTAGACATGTCATTTTAATTCTTGATTGAACTTGATCTAATATTATTTTCAACCGACTTGTCTTGGTCAGTGGCTGGTTCAATCTCTTTACGAACATTCCTCTGCTTGTGTTGTGTTTTGTGTAGCCTTGTCTATCCTAACCCATCTGAGCTGTTCACCATGACTGATGCCCGAGATAAAGCTCATGACTAGCTCTCAGTCTTGTTTTTCGTCATACTTACTGCAAAAGTGTTTGTTTTATATGTATATCCTAAAAATGACAAACTTGTATCACTACAATAATCATAGATCACATTGACAGACTTAATTAATCACAACTGCAAAACTGTTTTTTAATTATAGCCCCGCTTTGAAAAAGTGGGGCTATATTGGATTTGCCATGTCCTTCTGTCATTCCGTGATTCCGTTAATTTGTGTTGGCTCCATAACTTTGTATCTGCTTAACATATTTTCATGAAACTTCACACAAATGTTAAACACCATAAGACAATGTGCAGAGCGAAGGAATTATAACTGTGGATTGCCTACTTTTGGAGTTATTGCCCTTTGAACATTTTCCGTAATTCCGTAATTCCGTAATTCCGTAATTCCGTGATTCCGTTAATTTGTGTTGGCTCCATAACTTTGTATCTGCTTAACATATTTTCATGAAACTTCACACAAATGTTAAACACCATAAGACAATGTGCAGAGGGAAGGAATTATAACTGTGGATTGCCTACTTTTGGAGTTATTGCCCTTTGAACATTGAAAAATAGCAATTTTAATTGTGTCCGCTTCATAACTCGAAAACCGTTTGAGATATTTTTAGGAAACTTCACACAAATGTTAAGCACTATGAGACGATGTGCAGAGCGCAGGAACCATAACTCTGCATTGCTTATTTTTGGAGTTATTGCCCTTTGAACATTGAAAAATGGCAATTTTAACAGTGTCCGCTTCATAACTGGAAAACCGTTTGAGATAATTTCATGAAACTTCACACAAATGTTAAGCACTATGAGACAATGTGCAGAGCGCAAGAACCATAACTCTGGTTTTCGTATTTTCTGTGTGTCTGTCTGTGTCTGTTAACAATTTTCGTGTCCGCTCCATAACTTTAAAACCCATTCACATATTTTCATGAAACTTCACACAAACATTAAACACCATGAGATGGTGTGCAGAGTGCAGGAACCATAACTCTGGATTGCCTAATTTTTGAGTTATTTCCCTTTGAATATTGAAAAATATCAATTTTAGCCGTCTTTGCTCGATAACTCAAAAACCGTTTGAGATAATTTTATGAAACTTCACACAAATGTAAAGCACCATATTACGTGTGCAGAGCGCAGGAACCCAAACTCTGGATTGTCTACTTTTTCAGTTATAGGCTTTTGAATATTAAAAAATGGCAATTTTAACTATGTCCGCTCCATAACCGTTTCTGATATTTTCATGAAACTTCAAATAAATGAAAAGCACCTTGAGATGATGTGCAGAGTGCAGGAACCATAACTCTGGTTTGCCTACTTTAGGAGTTATTGCCCTTTGAACATTTAAAAAGGCAATTTTGACTGTGTCGGCTCCATAACTCACAAACCATTTGAGATATTTTCATGACACTTCACACAAGTGTAAAGCACCATGAGACAATGTGCAGAGCGCAGGAACCCTGACTCTGATTTGCCTACTTTAGGAGTTATTACCCTTTGAACATTGAAAAATGGAAGATGAAATTTAGTATAAACATGGACATTCTGGTAATGTATCATGATCATTGAAATGAGGGACAAGGGCTCACAACTCTTAGAGTTTTTCCAGATAATGTAAAATTTTCAACAGTTATTTCTTGTTCATAACTGTTTTCTCTGCAGCTTAAATAACTTTCTTCTCTGACAGCCCTGAAGCGGGGCTATAGTCAGATCCTCTGACAGCTCTAGTTTTAATTTATTCTTATTAATGAAAGCAATCTATATTTAAAACAAATAAAATAAAATTGTCACACTGTGAAAATGTATGATATTTACGCATTGTGAAAAATACATAACCATGCTATTTCCACGGTTGACACTTTTGTACAGAACGTCGCAAAAGTCATGTATAAAATAAAAAAAGGAAATTCTTTTTTCTCCGATAAATACAAAAAATATTTAATCTCATGTGTGCGAAGCACGAGTGAAAATTCTGATGTTTTCAACACACTAGATGATATATGTTTGGAAATCACCTAAACAAAGTAAACATTCTCTATCGCCTTTATATTACGATATTACCTCTGTGTGTTTCAGTGTGGTGCCTTTCGAAACAGTAAAACACGCTTTTACGTATATTAATAGGGGCCGCATTTCTGATCCAAACATAGGATATAGGTGATCGTTAGATGAGTATCCACTATCTATGTTTGTTATCAAGAAAAGAAAAAATAGCGCATGCCCTTCTAATCCCCACAGTTTCCTATATCAAGGATATTCGTTACGAATGAGAAAGACCGGGTTTATGATTTTGATTTTGAGATTGTAAATTTTCGATGTTCCTCGTGCGGCATCATAAAGTGTTTATATATCGCAAGCAATTCGGTTTGCCATAGCGTCTGGTCATGTAACGGAATTCAACACTCGTACTAAATTGTAAAGGGCTAAACTTCTTAATCAGGGTGATCGGAACTATGCACTACGAAAAGCCTTTTCTAAGTTTTATAGACGTCATTCCGGTTCAAATTTCAATGTTAGACTTCACTGACGGAGCCTACTTGGCCGACACTAGCTAGTCTGGCCCGGAAAACATGTACACTTCATATTTTCCAGTTATGTGGGGTATTCCTTGCTTCCAAAGGATAACACTTTTATAGAACATACTAAATCTCTTCTGTAACAAGGCCTATCGGAAAGTGAATTTTATGGTAACTTAGTATATAAATTCAGAAAAATATATGCTTGCACTGATTTCAGACCCAATTTCGTAAAATCATTCTTCGATATAAAAAGATTTGGAACAACATTAATGTAATACGACAGACTGGTTGCATGGTAGTTTACCCAATCACGTTTGATAACTTTCATTCCATCCTTTAATTGCACACCGGCGGGTCAGGCCTCAGATACTATAACGATTTTTTTAGATAATGTCGGTTGGTACCTGATGCTCTGATCGGAGTATAATCGATAGTTTACTTTTGTTCTCTGCATTTCAGTTATTTCATGCTGTCGAGTCCTTATCGTTGTTACATCTCTGTAGTCGTTTGATTATATATGTTCTCGAAGATGCAGCACTAATGAGATAGAAAAAGTAGAAGTAAAACAAAGATCAGGAATCGATACAATTAACCTACTCCACCCATCAAAGACACCAAAGGGAAAGAAATACAAACATTAAGCGACCAGACCATAATGGTAACCAAAACAAAGGAAGGCCATAGGGACAGTTACTTTCCCACAAAATGGCCATATGACCATCCAAAATTAAAAGACACAAGTGATACACACAGTAAGTAACAAACAACAACATAAATAAATCGCCACAGAAGAACCGCCTTGGAACGGTCAGTGGAAAGATTTCCACTGGGGGGCTTAAATCGATTTTACGCGGCCACAATCCTCGCCCTTACCTCCGTCGCGATTTAGACAAATAATTTGTTCAGTCCGCATGAAGGCCTCCTAACTCATCAGTGCAACATCTCCGTGAACACAAAAATCAAAGAACCACAGAGGTGAGACAACGGTGAGGACTCGACAGCAAGAAACCACTGAAATGCTGGAGCAAAAGAAAACCAACAGTTAGACTCCGATGGGGCCGACCAGAGACAGAGCATCAGGCACCAACCAACATTACCAAGAATTAGATCTCTCTAATTCTCAATAAGCCTTTACGTTGGAGCCGCCATAGAATCTGAGGCCCGACCCACCGGCGTGCAATTAAAAAGGGAAGCAAAGTTGCCAACCGTGATTGGGTTAACTACCATGCATGCAGGCTGTCGTATAACATCCATGTTCTACCCAATCTTTTTATATCGAAGAATGATTTCGTGCGGACTGAACTTATTATGTGTCTAAATCACGGCAGAAACAAAGGCGAGGTTTGTGGCCATGTAAAATTGATTTAAGACCCCACCCGAGTGAAATTTATTTTACTGAGCTTTCCAAAGCGGTTCTTCTGTTGCCGTTTGTTTTGTTATAGTTCGTCTTTGGTTGCATGTATTGTTAATATCTTTTTGTTTTGGAAAGCCGTTTGACAATTTTGTGGAAATGTATCTGTCCTTGTGTTGTTTAAGTTAGGGTTTTAATAATTGCATGTTAGTTAGTGTTTCTTTCATTTTGGTGTCTGTCTCTGATGGGAGATGTGGGGTAATTTTATCGCCTTTACTTCTTCTTTACTACTGTTGTGGTTTGCTATTGTCTTGGCTTGTACGTGCGGCTAATATATATATTTTGTTTCGATAACCGTTTGGGCATTTCGATAAAAAATGTAATTTTGGCTTTCTGCTCGTGATGTATAAATTACGGCGAAGTTGTTCTATGTCGGTGTTTTTCCCCTTTGGTGTATTCGATGGATTGTGTTAAGTACGGTGTTTGTCGATTCCTGAACATTGACTTCATTTTTCATCTCTATTTTACCGCAAAGGAAAATAACTTAGACATCGATAGCATTGGTAGTGTGACCTTGGTGTTAGTGGCTTGTTACATGTACATATCATTCGAAAGTGTACGCCCCATTTCTTTATAATAATAATAATATGCCATGAGCCTTCATTACGATCACACAGCCATGCGAAATCGTGCTGTCTTGCTTTGGATTAGAAATGATTTAACCGAAAGTAATTTGTGATACTATATTTCCTGATCTCTTAATGTTGTTTATTTGAATAGTGACTTATTGAAAATATGTTTATACCTTTGCGAACCAATTTGTACATCTAGTGGTGTTTTGTTCTATGGAAGAGTCGGGTCCCCTAACAAGGTTACCGTGATTTTATCAGCTTTCATAGTGCACATTGAAGACAGACTACTTCTATTACTACTGCTCCTGCCACTACTCCTCCTCCTACTACTTCTACTGCTGCTGCCGTAACTTCTTCTCCTACTATTACTACAACTACTGAATTATAATAACTCGGGAGACTTCTGATATCTGCAATTAACTGGCTTTGCATTGTCTTTGTTTCAGAAAATAATTTACTGTGCCTAATCTTGGATTGTTTTATTGCCGACACCAGCGCAGAAACAGTACTCTGGATTCTGTCTTTCATTGTTAAGCATAAAAATGTACAGGAAAGATGCAGAGTCGAGATCATAAAGGTACTTTCATAGGAATAAGATACCCGTGTATTATATATGCATAGTGCTGGTATCTGTTTCAGATTCATTTACAGATTTATTTTATTCCTATGTTTGTTTTGAAACTGTTTTTTATACTCATTATACCCACAACAAGCAAATTCCATACATGAAAGGTGGATTTCTGTAGGGCTTTCTGTGTTCAAGCACTGTGAGATTATTTTCATGTTTTTTATGAGCGGCACAATATTCACAGAGATAGCACCTTGCACGTTCTATAAATGGATACGTGCCAGCGTTTTTCAAAAGCGCAGGTGTAAATTGGCCAAACCATTTGTCTAGATTGTGGGTTATTGCCTGTCAGGTTTTTTATCATTGCCTTCACTACCATTTTCTATTGTGTAACCTTTTCGCATCATTTTACCGAATAAGGTTAAACTTTGTCGGTTCTTCTGTCGCGGTTTATGATCGTTATGGTTTGTCTTTGTGTGTTTGTATCGCTTATATTATTTTATTTTGGATAGCCTATTGGCCATTTTGTAGGAAAGTAACTGTCCGTCTGGCTTTCCGCTATTGATGTTTCCATTAGGGTCTGTTGTTTCATGTTTGTGTGTCTTTCCCTTTGGTGTCTCTGATGGGAGCTGTGGGTTAATTGTATCGATTCCTGATCATTGCCTCCACTTCTTCTTTGTGGTTAACTTTCCAAGAAAAGACATATTGTAGTATTATTATTAAATTAAGATAGTATTGTGGACCCTATGTTTTCCCACCTAGTGAATACTGACATGGATCGATACTGTTCGTTTGTGAAAGCTACACTATTCACACACACTCCCTCTATAGATCGGTGATTGGCCTCTTCGTCTCACCATCAACACATTTTAGATCGATAACACATCCATATTGCATTCTGCATTTGTAATATCTACACAACAGATATTTTTCTTACACTAATTGTAAAATTTTCTTCCAAACATAGGTTTTGGTACCCGATAGATTGTCTCGACGGTTCTTACGAGTGACCGCAAAATATGTTTTGGCCCAGAAATAAGGACACATAATAATGTGAACCACTATTAACCCATTTGTCTGTGTAAAGTTTTTAAAGAGTCTTAATGATTACACGGATTTTAATCATGATATGTATAATGAATATCCTTGTTAGCCTCTGTTTTATGTCGGAAAGAGTGTGATACATTACAAAAGCACGCCTATAGAAATTCGTTGTAAATTTTATCGCCCAAAAACGAAAATTTAGATGAAAAATGGTGATACATTTCCTATTTCTGCACAAGATATAGATTATGGATTCTAACGAGTAGCCACAATGTATGCGGTGGAGCAAAAATAATAAAAAATAATGTATACTCCAGTAAACAACAGTTTTACTATATAAAAGTGGGGTTCACGAGGGTCAGACTTATATATGCATGTTTTCGTGATGTACAATATTTCGTTTGTGTTTGTTTCAAAAATAAATTTAGGCTACTCATTATACAGAATAACCTGCCTAAAAGTGGGGGGGGGGGACACCAGCGTATAAAAGCAGAGTCAAAACATGGCGATTGAAGGGGCAAAGGATCCGAATGTCTAATTATTGCAGTTGTCTATATTTCAGGTAGTTGGAAAGTATAATCGTGTGGTTGAAGAAGATCTCGAACATCTTCCCTACACTCGAGCAACTATACTAGAAGCTCTTAGATTAGCAGGAAGTAGGTATTGAATTGGCCGACTCACGCGAAAACGGGTCTTTTAGCATTTGCGCTAATTTAAAAACAGCAATCGTATCGAACTATATCAGCACGTTTATAAGTCCAGATAATGTATAACCCTCTAAACCATACTTACCCTCCGTACTTTTCAGTTGTGTGGTGTATTCCTTGCTTCCAAAGGATAACCATTTTACAGAACATATCGATATAGAGACAACGGGGGTCTACATGCGTATACATATTTTTTATTTCTGCTCTATGACATAGGATATGCGTACTCATTAGAACCGACATTGCGGCGGATCTTACGCGATCTCACCAACTACCTATGTTTGGAGGGTTAATAAGAAAAATATAGCTTAAATTTTCACCCGAAAAAAATAACCATTTTGTAGATATGGACGAATACACAACGTATGTTTCAAGAGTGTGTTATCGATATGAAAGACAAGTTTATTGAAGACAATAACCATGCATTGAGTGTGCATCGCTGTCGACAAAGTGGTTTTGAGCTCAGATTCTATGACGGCTCCAACACGAAGGCTTATGTTGGTTGGTACCTGATGCTCTGTCTCTGGTCGGGCCCATCGGAGTCTAACTGTTGGTTTTCTTTTGCTCCAGCATTTCAGTGCTTTCTTGCTGTCGAGTCCTCACCTTTGTCGCTTATATTATTTTATTTTGGATAGCCTATTGGCAATTTTGCGGGAAAGTAACTTTCCTATTGATGTTTCCATTAGGGTCTGTTATTTCATGTTTGTGTTTCTTTCCCACTGGTGTCTCTGATGGGAGCTGTGGGTTAATTGTATCGATTCCTGATCATTGCCTCCACTTCTGCTTTGCCATGATTATTGATACAGTGCAAGGGCGAACAACATTTATTGGTTTTGGTCGCTCACGTACATGAAGTATTTGTTGATGTCAAAGAGTGCAGAGTATCCGACGTTACCGTGCTATAAAGACGTCAAAAACGACAAAGCAGTTCAAATAAAAGTTTCTAGGCATCTAGGTACATTCTGGAAATAGGCTGTTTATTTCAGGTCTTGATTAGAGATTACTTTAATGTCTGCACGCAACCCCAGAAGCAGCGTGAACTTATTCCAACCATTCAAAGCAGTAAAGGACTCGCAGATTATAAGATGGAATTTCTGAAAATTTATTAAAATTAATCAAGATAAATATAGCAAAGATACATACTAGTTAATGATAATGTGGTGTGATTTATTGTTTCCACTTGCGAATTAGGAGCGTTAAAGTAAGCCCGTTCAATAGACCGTCGAGTTATTTCATGTCAGAAAAGTATGTAATAGATTTCTTCTTAGTGTGGTGTTTGTTATTTGACATCTCTATAAGGTTACGAGGCAGGCTGATTGCGGTACATCACGTGAACAAGTCCGTGAAATGAACACCCCCTTAACTCCACGTTATATAGAGAAAAGTGGGGTTTACGGGGGTAAACATTTTTCTTACGTCTGCTCCAAGACATGTGTTGGCAGTATGTATAAGAAAAACAATTCACGGATTTTCATCAGAAAAGTAGCCATTTTGGAGATGTGAAAAATGCACAATGCCTTGCGGGTGTGCTATCGTAATGTAAATGAACATCTTTATATTTTGCAGACCCACTTACCTACCTCCATGCAACATTTAAAGACACGAAACTTGCGGACTACTTTATACCAAAACATTCTATTGTGGTTGTTAACTTAGCATCTATCCACCGTGATCCACATATTTGGGAGCAGCCACTGGAGTTTCGCCCCGACAGGTTTTTGAATGCGAATGGAAAACCGGTGCAATATAATCAATTCTTCCCATACGGTTTAGGTAAGATTTTGTCATTTATCAAGACACTTGTGAAACTGAGCAATGTCAAAAATCTTCATTTGCGCATGCGCACTCAAACCAATCACTGACAGCACTGTTGGGTCGATTGTCAATGGCTGTATGCTAAGATAACGGTCATGCACTTTGTTTCATGTGCCCAGATCTGTATAGGGAAAAAATCCAATATTTGCCGGTAATTTATGGTCATAACCAGAATATGCAGCCACTGATATCAGTTATCCCCTATATTAATTGCATTGTAACACATTGACATGATAAAGCTATGCTATCTCATGACATGTGATCTTTTCCAGGTCAACGTGACACTGCACTTTTATGAATAAACCGGGCTGCTGAAAAAATGGCCAAAAATGCTATTATTACTGGCAATAAATTAAAAAAAAGCATAAGAACATTACGGTCAGTCGATACTGAATATATCGACCGGTTATTACGCATCGGAATATTTAGGACACGCTGAGAACAAACCATTACTGATCGTAAATTGCCAGTTTAATATAAACTGGAAAATAGAATAGTACCAGATTTGTGTCATTTGATATCCAGTTTATCAGGCTCGGCTTCGAGAAGACGGGTAGAATCGTTCGGCAAGCCTTGCGATTCTACACGCATTCTCAAAGCCTTGGTATCAAAAGACACACACCTGGTAATCTCTATATATTTTCAAATAAAGAAGTCCGTGTTCAGGGTTTTCACTGTTGATTTCAGTACCGAAATTAATATGAAACTCACGGTGAAGCAAACCAAATGCAACACCACAAAGCTATTGGCTTGGACAAACTATTGCTCAGTAAAGGGTTATGCAGTACACAAAATATTTAAAAAAAGAAATGAAAGCAATGATCAAGTATCGCTACAATTACCTCACAACTCCCATCTAAGATACCAAAGGAAAATTAAATCATTTACGTGGTCACAATCCTCCCATTTGGTGTTGTCGTGGTGTTGACAAATAATGTGTTCAGTTCAAATGTAGGATTTTCTATTTGTTCTATTTTATCCATTTTCTATCGATTCCTGATCATTACCTTCACTTCTGTTTCCTCTGTGCAAACGAATACAGAGATGAAACAATACTTAGGACTCGATAGCATGAAGTAACAGTAATGCTGGAGCATAAAAAAGTTAGTCTCCGGAGGGCCCGACCAGAGACAGTTCAACTTACGCACGTTTTTCGTTTAATGGTCAGTTGTAGTGACGTGACGTCAGCAGCGTATGAACGTTTGCTCTATTGTTCCTCAGTTCTTACAGACTTACATACGATAAACGCATTCGTAGTTTACCTTACAAAGCGGTAAAAGTTGAACTGGGTTTTACATGGGTAAACTTAATTTTCTTATTTCTGTTTCAGAGCAGAAATAAGAAAAATATTGTGATTTAACCTCTTTTCTTTTTTTACCGCAGTAAAATTTTACACTATGTTAATAGACGTGTTTTCGTGATGCAGTTTCTTTGCCGGCCTCGGTAGCTCAGTCGGATGCGCGTCTGACTGGTGATTAGGAGGACGCGGGTTCGATACCTGCCGGGCCGGCAACATTCTTTTGTGGAGATTGATCATGAAATCTTTTCTACAGTCATTTTCTCCTTTTGCACTGATTCAAGAAGGGCAATTGTCTGTTTCTGGCGAAAGAATGTGCACTGTACTTGTGAACCCTTACGTATAAGCCTGCCCAGGAAAAGTGAGGATAGGTAAACTGACCGGCTAAAAAATGGCACAAAATAGTGTTGACTGAGCCGTTGAACTCTAATACAAACGAAACATGTAGATTCTTTACATTAGGATAGCTCATCCGTGCGACTCATGGCTTCAAAACTGACATTTTCTTCTCATGAAACGGTATGATAATTTTCATATGTCTGTTGTAATCGCAGATTTCATGTGCTCTTTAGAACTACCTCAATGCGGCGGGTCCTATAGGCTTGCCTTTGAATAGAAATACGAAAAATAGCGTATATCCCTGTACACCAGAATTATCATAACATGGATCTGTGTCTGGTGTTCCGAAATTGCGACATCATTGTAGAAATTCAATCATTATGAAAACACGCCTATATAATTTCGACCCCCTTATTTATTAAAACCTTGTGTTTACAGGGGTAAACCTTATTTTTCTGATTTCTCTTATCAAATTTAGAGTGCGGGTACTCGTTAGAACAGTCTCGATGAGGCGGTTCTAACGAGTACCCACAATTTACATTTTGAGCAGAAATAAACAAATATCACAATTTTCATCATAAATTTTCGTTTTTTCGGCTGTAAAGATTACAATGCATTATAAGCATGTTTTCGTAATGTCTTATCCGGAACATAACAGTCATGGTGACCACAATACGGGAGCACAGTACAATAAGTGAAAGACAATGCTTTCTTTCACTTTTCAAAATTGTTTCTTTTTCTTAAAAAATAAGTGATAATTTTCTTATTTCTGTTGCAAACAAAGAACTTTGATAAAGGGTTGGAGTTAATCTAGCGAATACCCACAATTATATTATACTTTCAAGCAAATATAAATGGAATGTATCCCCCTTCAAATCGTTTGGCTCTGTACAAAAAGTGGATTTTGAAGTGTGTTAATACACAGACCTTTACGTAATTGGGTTCTTATGTTCGAATACTTCTATTTCAGGAAACCGTAAATGCACTATGCAAAGATTTTCCGAAAGGGAGCTGATCTTCTTTTTTGTGAATATTTTAAGACGGTTCAAGATGGACACATCACCGGAATGGGGACCAGTGGACACTACAGCAGTACAAGACGATTTTCATTTACCAGTCAGACCTAAGCCTTTTCATGTTAACTTTATTGATCTCCAGTGAGATTAAATTAATTGATTCTTGTTATCTTTTTGCCATGTTTTCCAACGATAACGTTTTAGTTTTTGATGTTTGAACACGTCTAGACATTTGAATAGAAGCTCATCAAACTTCTAAAAATCAACAACATAATAATGTATGCGGTTTTGGTGAACAGTATCTGATGGTCATAGCAATTACACAGCATGTCAGAAAGTGTGTGAAACTCTCACTTTTCTATTTGACAATATTTGAATAAAATTTGGTGCTAAATTACATAGACAAATTCCGGGTATTCCGTTTGGTAGGAATTGCGCATCCTTTGTGGCAGATATATGCTTGTTTGTTACGAAAGACTCCATGAAGTCCCTTTCGTTTAAACAAATCTGAAATCATTCAAGCTTTTAGCTCGACGTCTAGATATGTGGATGATTTATTAAATATTGACAATATATACTTCGATGGTTTGATCAGTCAAATGTACCCTCCGGAACTTCAGTATAATAAATCAAATGTTTCTTAAACCGAAGCCAATAGACTATCCAAAACAAAATAAAATAAGCGATACACAGACTCAAAGACAAACCATAACAAAAATAAACCGCGACAGAAGAACCGCCTTGGAACGGTCACCGAAATAACTGCACTATGGGGGCTTAAATCGATTTTACGTTGCCACAATCTTCGCCCTTATTCCCGTCGCGATTAAGGCAAATTATTTGTTAAGTCAGCATGAAGGCCTCCTAACTCGTCAGTGCAACATTTCCTTGAACACAAAAATCAAACAACCAGAGAGAAACAACGGCGAGGACTCGACAATAAGAAACCATGAAAATGCTGGAGCAAAAAAAAGACCAACAGTTAGATTCCGATCGGCCCGACCAGAGACAGAGCATCGGGCTGAAAAATATTAAAATAGTCAATATGTATTTCTATGTCCATCATGAACAGAAAAAAATATCGTCAAACTATATCATCAAAGGGGGTCTTGTGTAAACATAAAATTTCACACATGCAGGAGAAGGTCTTGAGTGCACCTCTGTACATACAAAGTTAGTTGTTGAAAACCTTAATGAAAAATTGTTGGTTGTTTGCTATACACTTGTCTCGCTGAAGAAAAAAAATCTAATAAAATTAAAAAGAAATTTGTTATCCCTAAACCTAACTATAATGGAACATAAATAAGTGCAAGAACATTTGACCTAACAACAAAATAAGAAAAGATTTATGCCAAACCGTTATGATACCCGAAAATCATAGAGTCGTTGCCATATGTTTTGAGAAAGCTGATACTGTATGTGGGTAATAGATACAAGGGCCCATTTACTCGAAATAGAAGTTCGGGCAATTATCCGGAATCGATACAATCACCCCACGTATCCCATCCGAGACACCAAAAGGGAAAGAAACACAAACATGAAATAATTAAAACATAATAACATAACAAGGGGAACGCCAGAAAAGGACAATTACATCCCCACAAAATAGTCAAACGGCTGTTCAAAATAAAAAAAAACATAACCAATTCACACACGCGAAGCCTAACTATAACAATACTAATCAACAACAGAAGAACCGCCTTGGAATGGTCAGCATATTTCACAGGGGTTGGGGCTTAAACCGATTTTACATGGCCACAATCTTCGCCCTTGGTTCTGACGTGGTTTAGACAAATAATTTGTTCAGTCCGCATGATGGTTTTCTAACTCATCACTGCCATATCTCTGAGAACATAAAATCAAACGATTACAGAGATGAAACAACGATAGGACTCGAAGCATGGTATGACTGAAATCCTGGAGCAAAATAGAACCAACAGTTTGACTTTGGTAGAGACGACCAGAGACAGAGCTTCTGTTGCACAATGAGATTACCTAAATTTTAAGTAAGCCTTTACGTTGGAGCCGTCAAAGAATACCAAGCCTGACCCTCCAGCATGCAATTAAGGAGGGAAGCAAAGTTATCAACCGAGATTG
The DNA here is from genome assembly GCA_963580285.1 of Lucinisca nassula. Lineage (NCBI taxonomy): Eukaryota > Metazoa > Mollusca > Bivalvia > Lucinida > Lucinidae > Lucinisca > Lucinisca nassula. Next base: position 53,975,719 of record OY757012.1, read on the forward strand.
GGTTAATATCCTGTCGTTTACATTTATTATTGTACCGAATCTTTTTATTTTTTTTTTAATTAATTTTTTTTTTTTTTTGGTATGACGGCCCTTTTAAGATTATTTCGCTTATATCGATCCGATCGTTAATCAGGGGTGGGCGAAAACCGGTGTACCCGGAGGAAAAACATCGGACCTTCCGTTGCAGAGTGTGGCGTATCACATGTGAACCGAGCCGGGCTCAAACCCACAGTGAACCCACCTACTGATTAAGAGTCAGCGCTTTTATCCACTAGGCCACAGAGGCCCGTCTTTTTCAGATTGAGGAACGGTTTTACGAAATCGAGTACTGAAATCATTGCTAGCATATATTATTTTCTGAATTTGTATACTACGTTACCATAAACTATGGGATCCAATAGGAGTAGCCTTAGCTGAACGGACACGCGGGATCGTTACCTATTATCTTATTGCTACTGGTATGATATAAATATTAAATTGTCTAACAAGTGCCAATTGTATTACATGGATTAGCTTTTGCAAACGCCGCTCACTTTTCAACAAAAATCATTAATATATTTGCCTAAACGGATAATAAATATCTGTAATCTAAGTGAATCAAGGTTGACTAGTCCGCAAAAACACCCGTGAGAGATTAGACATTGTAATAAATGCAATACTTTTCTGGCGAGTGCCCATTGTCTATGTTGTGTGCAAAAACAAGGAAAATAGTGTATACCTCAGCTTCTCTGAGTAAAGAGAGGTTCCCCAGTGTGTTCATATAACGGCCCTTTAACAGCAATGTTTAGCGTTGGACAAATAAGTCATGGTTGTGAAGACTTGCATTTTTTTCATTCGTCATCTGTATGATTTTCAGTATCTTAAAGGTACTACTACTGTTATTTTAATTCAAACGATTATTTCTCTTATTTTCCAAACATACACTGCTCGACTCTGTCGGGAACTCGCAACCTATTCTGCGGATCAGAAATAGGAAAATAATAAAATAATATGCAATAAATCATTTGTTTTAGTTATTTTAGCCTTGAAGACCTTCCAGGATCAGAGGGTGCCATGGTCCTAAAAAGCATTTTACAACACTTTACACTTTAATTTTTTTCTGCTGATCAGCAGTTTTCCGCCTGTTTAATGATATATCAAAATCGGTTCAGTCAAAGTTTCACAGAGTTTTGCACCGGTGTGCATATGCTACTTGCTAGACTAACGTTTGTCTGACTGACTGCAAATCTTCTGAGTCTTGACCCTTCAGTCTTCTATAGGTCTTTGATGTATGGCTATTGACTAAAAGTTTGTTCGTGTAGTCGGGTACCAGTGTGTTCTGAGTAGACCTGGGCAGGCTGATTAATGTAAAGTAGAAGTAAAACAAAGATCAGGAATCGATACAATTAACTTACTCCACCCATCAAAGACACCAAAGGGAAAGAAATACAAACATTAAGCGACCAGACCATAATGGAAACCTAAACAAAGGAAGGCCATAAGGACAGTTACTTTCCCACAAAATGGACATATGGCCATCCAAAATTAAAAGACACAAGTGATACACACAGTAAGTAACAAACAACAACATAAATAAATCTCCACAGAAGAACCGCCTTGGAACGGTCAGTGGAAAGATTTCCACTGGGGGGCTTAAATCGATTTTACGTGGCCACAATCCTCGCCCTTACTTCCGTCGCGATTTAGACAAATAATTTGTTCAGTCCACATGAAGGCCTCCTAACTCATCAGTACAACATCTCCGTGAACACAAATAATCAAAGAACCACAGAGGTGAGACAACGGTGAGGACTCGACAGCAAGAAACAACTGAAATGCTGGAGCAAAAGAAAACCAACAGTCAGACTCCGATGGGCCCGACCAGATACAGAGCATCAGGCACCAACCAACACAAATGTGCACAAATGTCTAAAACCTATCTTTGGTTGACGCGACTCATACATCACTAAAATGCATTTGCGTCCTATTGTAAGCTGTTCGAAATGTAGCAGACTGTCAGAGTAGAAGTAAACCAAAGATCAGGAATCGATACAACTGACTAACTCCACCCATCAAAGACACCAAAGGGAAAGAAACACTAACATGAAGCGACCAGACCATAATGGAAACCTAAGCAAAGGACGGCCATAAGGACCTTTACTTTCCCACAAAATGGCAAAATGGCCATCCAAAACAAAAAGACACAAGTGATACAAATAGTAAGTAACAAACAACAACATAAATAAACCGCCACAGAAGAACCGCCTTGGAACGGTCAGTGGAAAGAATTCCACTGGGGGGGGGGGTGTTAAATCGATTTTACATGGCCATACAGAGCCCACCATTGCTGGCAATTTTGATATCAAAGATTGAATATTCACTGCAGTCCTTTCCGCTGTCATTGATTTCATCGGAAGTCGGGCGATCGTCAAGCCAACATCGATATGTCGTATCGGCGCATGTCGTATCGGTGCCGGCCGTACGTTGGTCATTCGTTTTATGCTGTGTGCATGCATAGCAGGAAGCTTGTTGTCGTTAACCGACCGTAGCTGTACTCCGTATGGCAAACTGCTGCACAAACCTTAAATATTCAGAGCATGGAATTAAACAAGAATTCCGCTGAAGGCTATGTTGCGTCCTGATGGGCGCTTGGTCCCAAACCATGTAATGTGGACCAAGGTTAATCATGGATGCTTGTATAGAAGGTGCATCACTAGATACAAGATTGTGCCAAGTGTCTTTAATGAAGGTAGTAGGATGGAAGTAAGGGACAAGAGAAAATTATTACAAATCTTCCCAAGTTATCAGCAAATACCATCATGAAAACACGCCTATAAATTCTGACCCCCTTGAACCCCACTTTTATATATTAAAACTGGGGTTTACAGGGGTATATATTATTTTTCTTATTTCTGCTCAAAACATGGATTGTGGGTACTCGTTAGAACCGCCTCGCCGTGGCGGTTCTAACGAGTACCCACAATCTTTGTTTTGAGCAGAAATTTGAAAAATATCCGGATTTTTATCTGAAAGTTTTCATTTTTTGGTGGTAAAATTTTACCAGTATATTTGAATAGGCATGTTTTCGTACTGACATCTTATCTATTCCTCTCGTCAACAGTCAAAAAGCGATGTGGATAACATCAAAACCTGTTTTCTGGGAAAAGTAACAAACATATCATTTTATTGAATGCCGAATGAGCCTAGACAGTAGAAAAAAAGTTTTTCAGTTCTTTGACGTCTTCCACTAAAAAAAGAAAACAAAAAATACAGCATTACATGTAGTTAGCAATGACAGTTTTTCATTAAAGTATCAATTTAAATAATAATTCCGAAATCCTTCAGAATTAGCAATTTGCTTTTGGACAAAAAAAAATGCGAAACTTTGCGAAAAATCTGGCTTGTTAGGTTAGAAAGTGATAGAATTTGGCGTTATTTGTGTGTGTGTGTGTGTGTGTGTGTGTGTGTGTTTCGTACAATTTAATGGTTATAAAGCCACTTAAAAGTTCAACTCAGTATAAGAAGATTTTTAAAAAAAAGTTGGGTTTATTACACTGTAATTAGAAATAGTCCCTTCCTTAATCTTGATCAAAACAACCTAGCGGGCACACGTCGTTAGGGTATCGTCAGATCAACGTCGGTGCAACGTCATTACGTTGCACCGACGTAGATGTGACGTTGTAAAAACGCCATGACGTGGTACCGACGTTGATGTTACGTCACAATTACATCACGTGCCTGCTGGGTTATCCTTGATAAAAAAGCGTTTGGTAGCACTGAGGCGGTTACCACAACACGTGTTTCAAACAGAAGCGTAGAAAGGGTATCACCACTTTTCACCAAAAAAAGAAAAAAATGTCAACCCAACAGTAATAAACTGGTTATGGCCTCTTAATATCGGTATCACGCTGCTGGACACGTGTAGCAACCGCTGATAACGTCGTTACTAATGACATTTTTTTTCGGCGCATGTCCTATTTTGCAACCTTAGTTAATCTGGGATCAGGAAAAAAAGCTCCAGTGTCACGTGTAAATAAAAAAAAACTCACGTTTTCGGGTAATCTTCCACCTACAAATTCGGCAATTGGAGACAATGCTTTGCTTTCTTGTACACCAGGTAATCATGGAGTTTACCTCGCAATAGAAATTCAGTTATACTTCATGTACTCAACGTAGGTGTAAGATCATAATGACATTTCTCACTTGTTTGATGTACACGGGTTGTAAAGAATCTGACGTACGTCGTCGTTAGGCTGACGTCAGTAATACGATTTTGTAATTCTTTTAAAATATATCTTAAAGGTTTCATGATTTTTGGGTTGTGTTTTGCTCTAGAAAGCCGGGAACCGATACTAGGACTACACAAAAGCGGTCTTAAATGACACTTTTGAACAGCCTTAAAGGTAGTCTTAGTATTATTAATACTTAGCAGTGAAATCAATGCACATCTGAAACAATTAAAAATGATATTTTCATAGTGTGAAAAGTAACATGACCATTTTATTTTCACTGTAGCAGCCCGGACTACCTTTTTCACACAACATATAAATAGAGGATATTTACTTTTTTGAGATGAATATCAAAAATATTTCATCGAGTGTGTTGAATACATCAGAATTTTCACGAGTGGGAAAATATTTCATCGAGTGTGTTGAAAATATCAGAATTTCCACGAGTGCGAAGTACGAGTGAAAATTCTGATGTTTTCAACACACGAGATGAAATATGTTTGATATTTATCGAAAAAAAAAGTAAATTTTCTTTTTATTTTATAATATTTTAGGACACTTACTGTAATTGATCAATCCGATCTTACGTCACAAATTTTGACTTGGCTATGACGTCACAACTGTCAGTTTCAAAACAAAAACAGATCGCCATTTTGAATACAGTAGTTTTACAGTACAAAAAGTGCGTTTCAAGGTATTTTACAGAATTATTTTAAAGATACATGTAACTTATATGAATTTTGGCGAGAAAAGTAGTCCGGGCTGCTACTGTGAAATAACATGGTCATGTTATTTTTCACACTGTGAAAATATCATTTATATCACACTGTGAAAATATCACTTTTATTTGTTTCAGATATGCATTGATTTCACTGCTATGTATAAAAATAAAAGAAACTACTTTTTTTGGACAAACACCAATATTTCATGATTTCATTGCTTGTGTTGAAAATACCAGAACTTTTGTACATCGCCAAAGTCAGGTATAAAATAATAAGAAAATTTACACTTTTTTTTTCGATATAAAGTCGAACTTCATTGGCTCGAACACCTTTGGGACATCGAAAATCTGTTCGAGACAGGGGTAGTTCGAGCCACTGAGGTTACTGTCAGGAGGCATAACGAGATACTTTTAGACATCTTTTCGGTGTTCTATAATGAATATGTATGCTGTGTGTACTCATTAGAATCGCCTCATCGAGGCGATTCTAATGAGTACACACAGCATACATTTGAAAGATAAAAGACTAAGCTCTCCTTAATGTTCCCCCACTATTTCTTATATAGAGCATTTCGCTAGGGCCTCAAGAATGGGTTCGACTCATCCATGGTAAACGAGCCATCGGTGTTCGAGCCATCGAAGTTCTACTGTAAATACCAAATATATTTTTCTCGTGTGTTGAACACATCAGTCTTTTCACTCGTTCAACACTCGTGCAACTAGTGAAAATTCTGATGTCTCTTAGCACAAGAGACGAAATATTTTTGATAGAAAAAAATGTAAATGTCCTTTGTTTCTCTTGCTGAATCATAAGAAAGGTAAGGAATTGTTGGAGAATAACATTTGAAATGACCCCTAATTTTCTTCACCCGGGTGGTTGGGCGAGGCGAAGTAATTGAGTGTAGAGGCAGAATGTTGTCATTTCTTCCATTTCTACACTTCAATTCATTTTGTTTTTGACAGTACGAAAATAATAAACAAGCAGATAGACTTATTCTAATTAACACATTCTGTTTACATAAAAAAACTATTGAAAGTATGTCAAAAGTAAATTCTGATGTCTCATACGGATAAGAAAAGGAATACACATCGTAAAAAAATAAAACAAAAGATGTGGATAAATCATTATAATAACACACCCCCGCGACATAGTGCATTTTTCACATCTCCAAAATGGCTACTTTTCCAATTAAAAATCTTGATATTTTTGTTATAAATCTTCAAAACATAGGTTGAGGGTGCTCGTTAGAACCGCCCCAGTGAGGAGTACCCACAACCTATGTCTTGGAACAGAAATAAGTAAAAATTACGAATACACCCGTAAACCCAAGTTTGCTCTATATAAAGTTGGGTTTAAGGGGGTCTTCATTTCACGGACTTTTTCACGTGATGAATTATCAGCTGCCGTACGGATCATTTATTTCCCGACTGCTTCAAAAGAGATGGTAAAACATGAAGCCAGAATTCCATTCTTCTTGCCTCCAATCGATGTTTCACAGACGATGATGTCATCACAGGTGTGATGTCAAGGTAACCTTGTGACGTTATGTTGAATGTTGGCCATTCCGTGGGTAAATAAGGCTGAAGACTAATGGGAGTATTCGGATTTCTGAAATTAGAAACGGGTTTAACAAGAAATTGGACAAAGATGATTAATTGCATCACTACATTGTATGTTTTATTTGAGGTTTAACGTCCCCATCAACACTGTAAATGTCATAATAAACTTAAGTTCGAAAAAATGGCCCTTGGTGCCATTAACGGATTGCATATGAAAGAGATACTATTAATGAAGCAGCCATCCTAATATGAAAGCAATCCATTGAAGAATAAAGGTAATATATTACTTTGAAAGATGGTTAACCAAAAGGTAAACCTCAGGCGTAACTTAAGTTCGAAAAATGGTAATTTTCAACAAAACTTTAATCCTTGGTGCCATTAATGGATTGCATATAAAAGAGGTACTATTAATAAAGCAACAGTCCTAATATGAAAGCAATCCATTGAAGAATAAAGGTAATACATTACTTTGGAAAAAAGGTTAACCAAAAGGTAAACTGGGACGTGGACGCCAGGCCGCCCGCCCGGACAGACATCGCTATTCTAAAGGGCGGAATTTTTCCTTGAAAACCCCGTTCAAAAATAAGGTTCAACTCTGTTAACCCCAGTTTTATACACAACCAACAAGAATAATATATTAAAAATATTTTAATGAAATACATAATAAAAATGGCTGTTTCTTCAACTACAATAATTAACAAATACCCTACTTTACAACCTACATATACAATACATTTGGCTCTCTTTTGGGGGCTGCTCACTCGAAGGTACTTGAACCACTCTGAGAACAACCTGATCAGCAGTTGTGGTCATACAACATGACCCGGACATAAACTGATACTGTGATGATATGGAAACTGACAGTGATACTGTGAGACTGATATAGATACGGTGATAAGCAATACAGTTGTGCATGATCTGCATCATTGAACCTGCTGATCTCAGGTGGTTCAGTGTCAAGCCATAAAATGATAAACATGAACTTTCTGTGTCATCTCAAATAAAAATGCAACATTATTTTGGGGTTTAAAAGGCCATACCAAGAGTGAACAACCCCATGAGTGACATGTGGGCAAACTATAGTCATATACAAAATTAATTAGCTGCAAAATTATTACATTTCTAAATATTATTTTTGTGTGTGTGTGTGTGTGTGTGTATGTGAACAGAAAGGAGGTGCTGGGGTGGATGGCTGGGTTGAGCTAGTCTGAAGACCACTGTTCATATTTCTATCCAGGCCACAAATGACAAATCTCTACTATGATCATCTTGGTACTAATTGATTGCACCTTCATAATCGCTTATTACATAACTCTACTACTCCCAGTTATCTTTGATCTGGTCAGAAAGTATCTTGGCAGCTGCAGTTACATAATTTAACATGACTTATGTCTGTAAATATTACTGATAAGCCCAGCCGACAGTAAACAGGTGTTACAGTGTTGCAACAGAAATCTTCTGATCATGGTCTGCACAACTAATTTTTTGGACCTCAAAAATATATTCTACCAATCAGAAGTGACAATAATAATACTAATGTGATACTAGAAACAATATATTGTGTATAAACCGCAATTAAATAAATTGCCATTTTATACACAACCAACAAGATAATATATTGAAACTATTTTAATGAAATATATAATAAACATGGCTGTTTCTTCAACTACAATAATTAACAAATACCTTACTTTACAACCTACATATACAATACATTTGGCTCTCGTTTGGGGGCTGCTCACTCGAAGGTACTTGAACCACTCTGAGAACAACCTGATCAGCAGTTGTGGTCATACAACATGACCCGGACATAAACTGATACTGTGATGATATGGAAACTGACAGTGATACTGTGAGACTGATATAGATACGGTGATAAGCAATACAGTTGTGCATGATCTGCATCATTAACCTGCTGATCTCAGGTGGTTCAGTGTCAAGCCATAAAATGATAAACATGAACTTTCTGTGTCATCTCAAATAAAAAAGCAACATTATTTTGGGGTTTAAAAGGCCAAACGAATTTGATTGAAAATCAAATGAGGCCCCCAAAATATGAGCCAACCAACACTAGTACTGACACTGATACTGCTGAAAGGGCACATTCTAGCCCATCTCAAACCAGACATTGGCAAACAGTGCAGTCCCAGACAAAATGTCGCGGAACATAAAGTCTGGTCAGGGTCCTCGCTGCCTGAACATTACAGACATTCACCTTTGAAGTGTAAAGTACTGAACATGCCATGATCTCTGAAAATGACGGAATACATAAGGTAACTGTAGGTTATGGACATTTCCATACAAAACAACAACAACAAAAATAAACAATGTTGTGCATATTGCGAGATTAATCTATAGGCCTGACAGTGTGTGTTTCCAGACGGAATGTGACACTACTGGAATAACATGTTTATACAACTAATATATATATATATATATCATAAAGTATACTTTAAAAGTCTCTATATTCAGTGTGTGGTCGACTCGCCCAGGAAAAAAGGGAGATAAAAAATTCTATAAAAAACTCTGAAACCTGTGCCCGTTTGTCAGTGTCTTACCACAGAATGTCGGGCCGCATTTTTACAATTGAACATTCAATATGAATGAACTGAGCTTCATTGCAAGCTGACACAAACTTGTCACAATGTTTTAATGTGATGTCAATGTCATATGATTGATCTACTGTTTACAAATATAAATATATATATTCAAAATTTTTCTGATACAGCAGTGTTTACTCAATATACATGTACTCTGAATATTGATTTTTTGAAAGAAAAAAAAAAACGATGATGTTTGTTGGACTGATTGCTAGAACTCTTCTCACCTGAACACAGATCACACGCGTATACAAAACTTGTCTTACCCTTAGTAAATCACCAATCGGCAAGGATAACATTGTCCACAACAGCATGTACTGTAGGAAAACTATTACTGTAGAAATCTTAAAAATTCTACAGTTAGTACTTGCTGCAATTAAGCAAATCAGTTTCATGATCCAGCAAGGACTCCAAAAATTGCAGACGGAATGACAAACAGTGCAAACTCGACCAGACTCTCCTTCAGGAGCAGTCTGATCGGGACTGCGCTGCATGCTTAGGCCTTTCTGTATCATATTCAGGAACATTACGGCAATTATAGCTATGATTTCAGACCAATACTCCTCTCTGGATTCCCAGCAGGACCACAATAATGAATATTCTTTTCTTAACTACATTGTTTCAACTCTAATCCAGCGCTGCGTGCCTGCCAGGTACCAGGTAATGCAAGCATACTTCGGGGGCATACTCAGTCTACTACAGAATATGATTGTTTATTGAGTCAAATATCTGCATAACCCTAAATTCTGTCTTGGCATAGAGCCAGTTCAATGTATATTAATTGTTACTTGTTCTGGAAGTTGTTATTCTAAATCCACAATTTCTTGTCTACTTGTAAATGTTGGCATCACCCTTAATGGCAAATAATATTCATGTCACATTAAAGGATAAATCGTCATCTTTGCCAAGTGGACTTCGATTCTGTTCAAGTTTTACTCTGGTTCATCATGTTTGACACCCAAAGCAACTGCATAAGCCATAGCTGGCCAGGCTAGAACCACCACTCCATTCTGAAACTGACACAAATAATCATAAATATGGTACTAGGACAACTACCACTTTTTGGCTCTGTGACTGTTTTCTGACATTGTCCACACATACATGTACATAGTTGTTGAATTAGCACTACAATTACTGGATTGGAATTTCAACCCATTTAGTACTGAAAACCCCAAAAGGGGTACTTGGCAAACAGTGTAGGCCCAGGACGTCTGATCAGGGCCTTCACCGCTTGCCAAAGTTCAGTCATTTTCCAAATAAATTTTTGTTGATAACACATCCTGCCACCCCTAAATGTTGAAATGGACTCCTGATGTATATGAGGAGGAAGATTCCATCCGGTACATAAAGGGGTTAATCAGTCCACAATGCCAAGCATGTACATGTATCATATACTGTTAGAATTGATGACTATATAAGCCTTACATTCTGATCATGATGCACTGTTAGAATTTGAGACACAGTCTTGTCAGCTGATATTATTCCACTGTTATAGCAGGAAACATTAGAATCATAGCCATGATTGTCTTTCATTGTTGAATATGAAGAAACAGTTAAATTATGCAATCTGGTTGCTTGATATGGTAATTGAGACTGAACCAGGCAGTTGGATCTTCTGGACTGTTAGAATAAGAGACATAGCCGTGCAACTGATCGTCTTACGCTGTTAGAATTGGACTGATTGTGCTACTTATCGATTCTCTCAATATTGTCAGAATAACTATAAACTAGTGTGCTCTTACAAAATAGAAGTGAAGTCAATGATCAGAAATCGATGCAATTGTCCTCTTACAAACCTTGACTGGCTAGCAAAATCTGCTCATGAGAATGGAAAATAAGACAAATCATGTATACACTGTAAAATTTGGAAACTTTGAAAATCTAAGGTTTGCAACAATGACAAGGCTTATGTTGATTATTACTGCACTTTTGAGACCAAAGTCTGATAATAGTCTGAATGAAGCAGCTTAACATCTCGCTGAATAGATGTGAATCAGAATGATAAAAGTATATGTTCGATATCTTCTTCTCTTCTCTTTTTTTTTATTATTACCTTATGCACAATGTCACAATCTGGGAGAGCATGATCAGTCTTGAATGCTTGATATGAGGTATGATGAATGATGGGATGATCCCGAGTGAAAAAGCCAGAGGGGAGGCGTGACGCAGCAGTCTCTAGGCTGAGGAGGCGTGAATGCTATACATCTTACGGTAGTATACCGAGTGAAGGCCAGAGTGGAGGCGTGAACAGTGCTCTCTATGAGGCCTGAATCAGGCGTGAATGCTATGCATCTTACGGGAAGACCCCTGATTATGACTTGACTGATGATAGATAGATGATCCCGAGTGAAAAGGCCAGTGCCGGGGCACCTTATGAGACCTGATTCAGGTGTGAATGCTATGCATCTTACGGCCGATACCGTGTGAAGGCCAGAGCGGAGGCGTGATCGGTGTACTCTATGAGGCCTGAATCAGGCGTGAATGCTATGCATCTTACGGGAAGACCCCTGAAGTGAGGCATGAAAACGGAAGCAAAACGAGGCCTGTACGAGACACAGACTTAATCAAGCTAACCCCCAGATGATGAATTACAGACAATATCCATGAATGTATCCATATATGAATAAAGGCACAACCTAGCCCTGAAGGAAGGCCTGTTATAGCAGGCGCAAGTCCCAATGAAGGAAAGAATCTGATGAGCATGCTTGCAAGACAATTGTAACCCAGAGGCTGGTGAAAACAGGATTACCCAGAGCAAAACTACCTGACTTCCATTGCAAAACTTGGTGTCCCACACTTTATTTCACCCTGGTAAGAGAGTATTAGATTTGCATATCTATTGTATGGAATTCTACACATGAACTGGGATACAAGGCAATTGTAACCCAGAGGCTGGTGAAAACTGGAGTACCCAGAGCAAAACTACCTGACTTCCACTGCAGAACTTGGTGTCCCACACTTTATTTCACCCTGGTATGAGAACATATCTTGCATATCTATTGTATGGAATTCTACACATGAACTGGGATACAAGGCAAATGTAACTCAGAGACTGGTGAAAACTGGAGTACTCGGAGTAAAACTACCTGACTTCCATTGCAGAACTTGGTGTCCCTTACTTTATTTCACCCTGGTATGAGAGCATTAGAGTTGCATGTCGACTTACGTAATTCTACACATGGACTGGGATGCAAGACAATTATAACTCAGAGGCTGGTGAAAACTGGCGTACTCGGAGCAAAACTACCTAACTTCCATTGCAGAACTTGGTGTCCATGCTTTATTTCACCCTGGTATGAGAACATTAGAGTTGCATATCGATTGTATGGAATTCTACACACGAACTGGGATACAAGACAATTTGTAACTCAGAGGCTGGTGAAAACTGGAGTACTCGGAGCAAAACTACCTGACTTCCATTGCAGAACTTGGTGTCCCACACTTTAATTGCACGGAATTCTATACATTACTGATTTGTAAGACAAGCATTTACCAAAGCATTTAGAATATACTGAAATTAAAGAGTCTTAATAAGTCTGTTCATGTGCATGTAACAAAGCTATCCTCTGAATATTCTACCTATGATCTTGCTATACTGTCAAGGGTGATTTGGAGCTTAGCAGCCCAGTCCTCACTAAGTTTAGATCCTATTGAGCTAGTAACTCTTCCGTGGGCAGACAAAGGTGAGTAAAGTGTATCTTTTCTAACATATAATGACAAATGATTTCCTTATGCTGTTGACGAAGATAAGCTCTGTTGCAGCCTAAACTGGTGCATCAGTACATTGAGAATTAAGGCAAGATTTTCTTAGAATCAGCTGATTTGAAAACTAATGGAAAGCAATGACAATACTTATCTTTGATGTCTGTAACAGATCAAGGCCTTCTTCCCTGGCACACTGATGAGTCTAAGGTAACTTATTTGATGTGGTTCAAGGCAACTTCTTTCCTGACACTGACACACAATTGAACTAAGTCTTGTATAGGGGTGTACTTATATGAGTAAGTTGAGACAACACACTTCTTCCGCCGCATACAGCACCAGCATTGTTCATGAAGTATTGTCAGCTCTTACCATTTTTTTTTTTTTAAAGGTTAGCTAAAATCTCACTGAAAGATGTCTGATTTAGATAGTGACCTGGATAACACATTTTATGCTGTGATGCCAAATAAGAAATTGAGTCAGCACACTGATACTGTTTAAAATGAGATGACAATGAAAATGTTAAATAAACAATTTCTGTGTAAAAGTCCACTGAGATACTAAAGCATGTAAGATAATTATCCTTTTCAGAGTAATGTATCCAATCAATGAATAATGTTAAATCACAAAACAGAAAAGAAGAAAATATTGAGCTAGTCTGAAGACCACTATTCATATTTCTATCCAGGCCACAAATGACAAATCTCTACTATGATCATCTTGGTACTAATTAATTGCACCTTCATAATCTCTTATTACATAGCTCTACTACTCCCAGTTATCTTTGATCTGGTCAGAAAGTATCTTGGCAGCTGCAGTTACATAATTTAACATAACTTATGTCTGTAAATATTACTGATAAGCCCAGCCGACAGTAAACAGGTGTTCCAGTGTTGCAACAGAAATCTTCTGATCATGGTCTGCACAACTAATTTTTTGGACCTCAAAAATATATTCTACCAATCAGAAGTGACAATAATAATACTAATGTGATACTAGAAACAATATATTGTGTATAAACCACAATTAAATAAATTGCCATTTTACTATACAAAAGTGGGGTTCAAGGTGGTCAGATTTATACAGTATTGTTTTCGCATTGTTTTATTTTTTTTTTGACTGCCTGCAACACCACTGATGTACACTTTGATTCAATGTATTATCTTGCACCTGTTTCTTTTGTTTGAGTTGAGGTTGTACGTCCTTTTCACTACTATTTATGCCATTTTTGAGACATGGCTTCCAATTGTGTTGGAATTTTCCCCCATATTGAGAAGAAATGACATCTCAAGCCCTGCCGCCCAAAGCAACCGGTAGAGTTTACTCCTGTTGACGGTTCGCTTCGCATCACTTTGCCTATGCATGCTTTGACCTTCTAAGCGGTTTACTAGCACTAATGTAGAAGCCCAACGTGGTGAAGTGGCTATGCTACTCAACTCATATCTCATAAACAAGGAGACGTGGGTTCAATCCCGGGCTTTTCCAGACTTCGGGTGAGTCTTTTAAACCGAGGTCCCGTCTCTGTATGACATAAACTGTTGGTGGTATGTAAAAGACAAACACATACATACTAGTACTCATTTGCGGTCGATTTCAGTTCTGCGCGGAAATATCATGCATCCCAATCTATTTTCCCAAGCCCTGATGTGCTTGACGCTTTGCACCTGTTTAAGTCTTTCTTTGTATAAGGAGTGATTTAAGCATGTGATGACGGAAGGGCATTAATTTGAAATGACGATCAGGGCCCATACCATTTAAAAGTTATTCCCATTATGAACGAATGAGCGAATATACAAATAGCAATATGATTTCAATCCCACCCCCTCCCCCACCCACCACCCCCACCGCAAAAAAAGGACATCCTGAGGTATAGTGCTGGCTGAAATATTAATCATATCAGAGCACCATAACGTTTGCGTCTAACTTCAGGGGGGTTCATGCAGCTTGCAACGGCCCTAATCTGAAGTGGGACATTACTGAAAGCAAGAAAAATTGCTACGGGTCTATGCCTGAAATGCAACAGATCAACATAGAACAGAGCCATACTCAACATAGCAGACCTAACTTTAAGCAGGTCAAAACTGAATGCAACAGGTCTGAATTCCAACCATGCGCTCCGCTATTGGATACACAATGTCTAACTTGAAACTGACTAGCGCTGAAATACGTTACTTTCTGTAAAAAGCAACGTTGAGCAGTGTGATAAATATGGAACATAGTTGAAATAATAAATATATTTACCCTGACTTTGCAAAGTTTGTCCACATTGTCATTACACCTTTAGATATTCGTATATCTTCATCAGTAACGTTAAATGTGACGCCAAATTTCTGATACTGAATACTTCTACGTTCAGAAAAGCCAAACACAAATGCAATTTCATCGGCATGGTTAGCTTGTGTTGGTCCGTCAAGCCAAGATGGAGTCGTTATCAGATGTGTTGCTGGTCTTGATGAAAACTTGTACATATAGGTATATCCGGTTCCATTTTGTACATGGGCTAAACAGGATAAAACCATTGGTGAAAACACTGCAAAGTCGGTTGCCATTTTAACAGCTTCTATATTTCTTTTCGTATTGTCATCGGGATTCGTCCAGTCTGTGTACTCAAACACAGTCGCATCTTTTACGTCTTGTGGAATGTTTGGTATGTAGGTGTAGTACCCAGAAAGTGTTAGTGGAATGAAGAAGGACTCATAAATAGGCCTGGGTATTACTAGTAAATCTGGGTTCGATTGTCCCAGGGAACTTAACCATATCGGCATCAACAGACCTCCGTCAATACTGTTCCCACCCATCATAATGTCGACCTCATGAAAAAAGTCATGCGCGGCTTTCATGTCAACACCTGGTCTAAACATATCTGTCGGGTTTCGTTTTATAAATTCTCCGTCCAGAGCAGGAACAGCAAGGAAATTTGTCCTTTCCTTAAGAAGAAGATTCTGTATCTCGTCAGAAGATTTGTTTCTTAAGCATGCCATTATCTCAGAGTTAGTACCACTACATCCTAAACTGTTACTGAATTGCATAAAAGTTTTATGGGCGCTGCTATTATACGCAAACGCCCATGGGCTTGTGATACTTCCGCTTTCAGCGATGCCTCTTTGAAAGAACCCCTTGTTTCCAGGGTATAGTGACTGATATATGACACTTGTTGACCCAGCCGACTCTCCAAAGAGAGTAACGTTATTTGTGTCGCCACCGAAAGACGCTATGTTGTCGTGAACCCATTTAATGGCAAGGTGCTGATCCCATAGACCAAAATTACCACTTCCTTCACTGGTCTGCAAAAACCCTAGATATGTCAGTCTATAGCCTATAGCAACAACGATAACTTCACCAAAGTTGCTTAACACGTCGGCGACATAAACATGCGTCGAATCTCCAACGAATCCACCGCCATGTATCCAGATCATTACCGGGAGCTTCTGGGATGTCGATCCATTTAACACCGGAACAAAGATGTTAAGATAGAGGCAATCTTCTGATTTAGGTATACGTACAGCCTCCTTTGCTACAGGCATCGGGCCTTGGAGACATGCCGGCGCAAAGTCTGAAGCATGATACGTCGAATTGAAAGCCGCTTTTGGAATAGGTTTCTTCCATCGGTTATCCCCCACTGGAGGTTCGGCGTATGGGATGCCAAGGAATTCTTTCACTTTATATTGTTTTCCGTCGAAATGAACATTGTGTAATTTGCCAACAATTTCTCCTACTGGTGTCTGAACATTGACAACTCCAACATCGACTAGAAATCCGTCAATAAAATGTAAGAGAAATACGAACAAAACAACTGGTTTTATCGCCATTCTGAACAGAAGTAACTCGGGTCTTCCGATTATCCCATATATTCCTAGCAGCCCATAACACACAGCATTACGCAAACACGCCTATACAAATACAATGCCACCTTTTTCGCCGAAAAAATGAAAATTTTATGATGAACATTTGTGATAGTTTTCTTATTTCTGCTCAAAATAAAGATTGTGTGCACTCGTTAGAACCGCCTCATCGAGGCGGTTCTAACGAGTACCAACAATCTATATTTTAGAGCAGAAATAAGAAAAATAAGCTTTATCCCTGGAAACCCCAGTTTTACTATTTAAAAGTGGGGTTAAATGGGGTCAAAATTATATAGGCGTGTTTTCGTGATGGCATGGCAATCAGTTTAGATACAGAACAGACGCCACATAACGCGGCGTCTGATCAGTATCTGTAACGCGGCGCCCGATTAGGATCTACATTGTTTGCTTAAAACATAGGATTATTTAACTCGCAAAACATTAAACAAAAATTTAATCTGACAACACAAACTTTTGAAATGAATCTTTCCAAATAATGCTACGTATACTAGTCTATTAGTCGCAAATGGGTGTGTGAGTCACTATGTTCCGTTTATCTGATAATGTGCATTATCTTTGATGGGTTGACAATCCTCCGTTTCTAGCCACTTTTGGTTCGGTAACTACAAATAGTGTACTATTAAGATTTTTAACCGTATATGGGTTACATCTTATCTAAGAGATGATGTAGATTATTTTTATTGTCTTTTTGGGATCACCGATTCCGTTGTTGAATTTTGAGAATAGTTGAGGAACACTGATGAGGCCTAATTAACCGAAACATATTTAGCTTCATTACAGCTAGTGTGGCGGCCGTAAAAGTTTCCCTGCCCTTCATTCCATTGTTGAATTTTGAGAATACTTGAGGGTCACTGATGAGGCCTAAGGCCCCCGCCCATAGGGGCTTGAAGAAATATATGGGCTGCATGATGCTTCCACGCAGAGCTGAATCTGTCCCGCACACTAGTACTGGTAAACCGCTTAGAGGATCTAAGCCTGTCCAGGAACCGCGGTGCGAGGTGGACCGTCCATGCTAATAAACCCTATTGGTTTCATTGGGCGACAGGGCTTGAGATGTCATTTCATCTCAATGTCGGGTAAAAGTCCCACAAAATTGGAAGCAACGTCTCCAAAATGACCTTTACAGTGTTGACGGGGACGTTAAACCTCAAATCAAACAAACAAAAACAAACAAAACTGATGAGGCCTAATTGGCCGAAACTAGCTCGCCTGGCCAAACATAAAATATGTACACTCCAAACTTTTTCAGTTCTGTAATATATTATTTGCTTCAAAATGATAACCCTTTGATGGAAATATCATATTATTATTAATTATAATAATAATAACATCCCGGACAACGAAGGCAGGCAAGAAGACATCTAGGCCAGTATAGATGAAGCTCAGCCCCAATGAAATTCTTTTCACTGACCGTTCCAGGGCGGTACTTCTGTCGCGGTGTCGGTCCCCGCCCATCGGGGCTTGAAGAAATAGATAGGCTGCATGCTGCTTCCACGCAGAGCTGAAACCGACCCGCATACGAGTACTGGTAAACCACTTTAGAGGATCTAAGCCTGCCAAGGGAAAGCGGTACGAGTCGGACCGTCCATGCTTATAAACCCTATTGGTTTCATTTGGCGGCAGGGCGTGAGATGTCATGACTTCGCAATGTCGTGTAAAAGTTCCACAGAATTGGAAGCGACGTCTCCTTTGCAGTGTTGTCCCTGGACGTTAAATCTCAAATCAAACAAAACAAAACAAAAAAAAACTGTCTGGGTTTAATGTTGCAATGGTTTGTCTTTGAGTATGTGTATCACTTATATATTTTTTGTTTTTGGTAGCCATTTGGCCATTTTGTGGGAAAGTAACTGTCTTTTTGGCTTCCCGTTATTGATGTTTCCATAAGGGCCTAGTTATTTAATGTTTGTGTCTCTTTCCCTTTGGTGTCACTGATGAGAGATGTGGCTTAATTGTATCGATTCATGATCATTGCCGTCACGTCTGTTTTAAATTACCTAATGTAGTAGGAGTCTTTACTATCTCGAAATAACCTGGATGCTTCTTACTGTAACACACACTTGTGCGTTAAAATGGCGTCCATCTTATTTCTAGAACTAACAATTTTCAGATGAAAATGTTTGATATATTTCTTAACTCTTGTCCTGATACTGACTGTGAGTACTCGTTAGAACCGCCTTCATGAGGCGGTTCTAACGAGTACCCACAATCTATGCCTTTTAAGCAAAAGTATGGAGAAAAATGAATACTCCCGTAAACTTGAAAAGACCGTACCGACCCACCCACAAAAAAGCGAGCGGCTGTTTCCAGAATGCAGTTGATGACTTAGTTATATTTATAGATTAGTTTGATCCATGATCATCAGACGGGCTGTTCAGACTTTCAAAGGACTTATGCATCGCTTTGTGCAATGCCCAAATGAATATATTAAACAAGATTTGAACGCCACAGCAGGGTTTCCGAATGTAATCACTTTTATTTATGGAATGCAAATACAAATTAAAGCCTAGAACAATCTTTTCTAGCGTGGGATATTTTACTGACCGTTCCAAGGCGGTTCTTCTGTCGACATTTTTGTTTGTTATGGTTTGGTTTTGAGTGTGTGTTCGCTTAATAATATATCTTTTGGATTTGGATAGTCAATTAGCTACGTTTTCGGAAAGTAACTGTCCTTTTGGCTTTCCGCTATGGTTCCATTAGGGACTAGTTATTTCATGTTTGTGTTTCTTTCCCTTCGATGTCTCTGATGGGATGTGTGGGTTAATTGTATCGATTCCTGTTTATTGCCTTCACTTCTATTTCCTATTTGTGTTTGGGTTCATCTATTGTTCTTTGTTACTTTCCAATCAAATTTACAGCACATTGTGTTGCCTCCGATTTTCTCTTTCTGAATTTGACGTCGACACATTAGTGAAGTTTGAGTTAATACCTCCGCTTTTTCTTATAAAGGGCCAACATTCTCAAAATTCCATTTTCTTCAAAATTCATTAAAGCACATGTGTTATAAATCCATTTCTTTCATACAATGCTAGAAGCGTGTGTGTAGTGTGTATAAAGGATAACGATTGTTTGTTTGAGGTTTAAAGTCCACGTTAACATTATATAGGTAATTTTGGAGACGTTGCTCTCAATTTTGTGGGACTTTTACCCGACATTGAGATGAGCCCTGTCGCCAAATGAAATCAGTAGGGTTAATATGCATGAAAGCTCCGACTCTCACCATTTTGCCTGGGCAGTCTTAGACCCCCTAAGCGGTTTACCAGTACTTATATGCGGTCGGTTTCAGCTCTGCGTGGACCCATCATGCGGCCAAGTCTATTTCTTCAAGCCCCGATGGGCGGGGGCCGAAAGCAGAACGAAAAATCATGATATACCCGACACATCATACTATTATGGCTTGACGTCAGACTTACTCCAGTCGCAACATCACGCGAACAAGTCCGTGAAATAAAGACCCCCCTAAACCCCACTTTATATAGAGGAAACTGGGGGTTTACGGGGGTAAACATTATTTTCCTTATTTCTGCTCCAAGACATAGGTTGTAGGTACTCCTTAGAACCGCCTCAATGAGGCGGTGCTAACGAGCACCCACAACCTATGTTTGCAATATAAATAAGAAAACTATCACAGATTTTCATCAGAAAAGTAGCCATTTTGGAGATGTGAAAAAATGCACTATGTTGCACGGGTGTGTTAACGTAATGATAAGTCCGCCATACGCCTGCTTTTTGCACTCCAATTTTAAGACAGTCGTACGCTGGACTTTTTTATGCCTAACGTCGTGCATGTACATGTACTTTATACCGGTGCAAACTACTCCTCAGATATGCACTCGGCATCTGGCTAGTTTGGCCCGGAAATACTTGTGCACTCCGTATGCTTTGGTTTTGTGGAGTATTCTTTGCTTCCAAAGCATAGCCCTTTCATGGAAAATATTTAATTCTTACGGAACTCGGGAAGGGACATGAAGTATTTTTAATATGTTGTGCGAACAAGATAATATGTTGTGCGCACAAGAAATTATCTTGTGCGGACAACATAATTTATCTCGTGCGGACAACATATTATCTTGTGCGCACAAGATAATATCTTGTTTGCAGAAGATAATACCTTGTTTGTACAAGATAATATCTTGTTTGCACAAATTAATATCTTGTGCGCACAATATATTCTCTTGTTTGCACAACATATTATCTTGTTCGCACAACATAGATTTTGGGAAGTTGTGCAAACAAGATATTATCTTGTCCGCACAAGTTATTATCTTGCTCGCACAAGAGGTTATCTTGTCCGCACAAGATATTATCTTGTGCGCACAAGATAACAAGATATTTTCTTGTACGCACAAGATATTATCTTGTCCGCACAAGATCTTTGTTGTGCAGACAAGATATTATCTTGTGCGCACAAGATAATATGTTGTGCGGACAAGATATTATCTTGTTCGCACAACTTATATAAAAAAAATTCATGTCCCTTCCCGGGTTCCGTAAATTCTCCTCGAGTTTTATTTTTTAATTCAATTGCCAGAGCAATCAAAAATAATAATAACGCTTCGTTGACAATATGATATTCGATCAGCTCGATTTTGGTGGAGTAATCTTAAACAGCCTGCAGTTCGGAATAAACAACTGAATACGTATACTTGTGGACACAAAACTGTTCAAGCTCTGATGAAGTACATCCACGTGGAACTCTAAGTATCAAGTAGGTTTGACAGTCGTATACCATTCATCAAAGAATTCTAATGCCTAGGTCACATAGCCCGGCCGATGAGGTTTCGATGAGCCTTAAGCCAAACACCGACCGGAATCCCGTGGTCACCGGCCGGCGTTTGGGGCTTAAAACCGCATCGGTTGGCAGCTCGGCGAAATTTAACTTCGGAGTTAAAATTCGACATTCTCTCACCGAGCTCCCTCATTGCAGCCCCATCCTTACCACATCGGAATACGCATCGGCAGGTGTACGGCTGAGGATCGGCCGGTGTAACGTGCATCTGAGGCCGCAAGAGGACAAGCTTTTGTGAATGGTCACCGACCGAGTTTCGGCCGAGGTCCGACCGATGTGAGACCGAGCCTTGGAAAACATAGTACCGGTGGGTGACCGATGTAAGGGACAGTGGCCGAAGCTCGGCCGGACATCGGCCGGAACTCAGCCTGATATCGCTGCTTGCATAATAAACCGCTCGCTCCAATCCGTGTACAATATTCAGCTAGTTTTGTTTACACAAGCAACATCTCACACGAGCAACATCAGGATTTCAATGTGTACTCCCTCTTTTGACAGACTTTAAGGATGCCAAAAGTTTCCCCCCGCCCCCCGCCAAGTCCGAGTTAGAACGGCCGAATCTCGGCCGGACAGTGTTCAAAGACCGTTTACAACCCGTCCGGTGATCGCACGGTGTCCTGTAACCTGCTCGGGTACCGGCCGTATATCCCCCGGTGTCCGATCGACCACCGGCCGGTAGTTGCTACCACATAGGCCGAAAAAATCTCCCCTGTTAAGACAGACTCCGTACGGTCATCGACCGGTGTTTGGTCGGTCGCCTGTAGATTTCCGAACGGAGCCCGTTCACGTCACCGAGCTATGCCTCCGATGAGGGGAACTCGGCAACACCCCAAAAATCTACCGAGCTCCACCGATGCCGGACATCGGTCGGCCTATGTGACCTAGGCTTAAAAGTGGATCATGCAATATACATCAACTGATCTCAATCATTTTTACAAGCACTTTTTCCATTTTAAATAGACCTAATTATGTTCTTCAGAATTGAGATTTGTTGTGATGGGCTCATGACGAGAACACATCCGTATGATATTTTAGAGCATTCTTTCATTACTCAAAGAAGACATTTTTCTTTGATGCAAATCTATGACAGTATTCCTATTTATTCTCCAAACCTTGGTTTTAGGTACTCGTTAGAATGGCCTCAAGCGGTTCCAACGAGTACCCAAAACTTATTCTGGGTGATCGATAGGTTTCAATGAATACCCACAACATATGTATTGGAGCAGAAATAAGAAAAATAATGTTTACAGCGGTAAACCCAATTTTTTTTCTGTATGAAGTGGGGGTTTAGAGAGATGTTCATTACAGGATTTTGTTAACATGATACTGATGCATGGGTCTGCAGTGAAACGTACAGCACCTTATGTGTCATTTTACCTGTCTATCAGTTGATTGACAGGAAATTAGGATATTATTTTAAACAAAATGTCAACTCAAAATTAAATGAAGAGTATCTACGCTTTTACTGTTTTGTGTCCACAGGCATCGTATATGGCTGTAATTTAAAGCAGTGTTCCAACAATAATTGGAATATACGACTGTCACGGTTTTCTTATGCATGTAAGAACTGGATTATGATTCTACTCCAAATGTGCAAAATGTGCATCATTACCCTGCCTGGAACACGATTTGATAAGATGAAATTCCTTTATCGCTCAGCACATTACTATATAGAGCATTAGTACTGTAATGACAAAGCAAATTATTACATCGATGCTTTGATGATTAAGGACTTTTTGGAGCGTAGCTGTTGCAGCGTAGCTCCAGTGAGATGAGAAGTGATTTCGGCACTTCTTTCGATGTTAATGCATGTGACCTGAGAATATAGTACCCCGTGTTAACGTAGTAGATTATTACGCCATGCGGTATCTTCTTATAGACTGCTTCACAGACCACCTATTTCAAACGGAATAGATGAATATTATTAATAGATGAACTGTGTAGCAGTTAGACTAGCTACTAGTCGGATATCATATTTTAAAGTTAATAAGTAATATTCTTCTATATATTTTTACTTCTTTTTCCCTCTCTGATAGCAACTTGATTTATCTTGGGAAGTTATCCGACCTTAATGTCTGAGACAAGATTAAAGATATTTGATAAACACACCAGGAAGGTTGGTCATTGGTATATATGACATTAAGGTCTAGGAGCTAGACTATGTAGCAGTCTAATCGTTTTATAGTTCAGTTCATATAACCCAGTTTACAGCCGATTTGTACCATAAAATCCCAAACCTGGCAACCTTGTTTGTTTGTTTGATTTGAGGTTTAATGTCCCCGTCAACACTGTAGAGGTCATTTTGGAGACGTTGCTTCCAATTTTGTGGGACTTTTACCCGACATTGAGATGAAATGACATCTCATGCCCTGTCGCCCAATGAAACCAATAGGATTTATTAGCATGGACGGTCCGCCTCGCACCGCGGTTCCTGGACAGGCTTAGATCCTCTAAGCGGTTTACCAGTACTAGTGTGCGGGCCAGATTTAGCTCTGCGTGGAAGCATCATGCAGTCCATATATTTCTTCAAGCCCCTATGGACGGGGGCCTGGCAACCTGCAAACAGGACAAACCCAGATCAGATACCACACAACGCGGAGTCTCATTATGCCCTTCACTGCATACTTACAAAATAGGTTCAGCCATTTTTGCCAAATATTTCGTGGAAGCCACAACCTGACATCCCTGATTTTAAAATGAACTCATCCCATACTGATATAAGGTGTTGAGGATTCCATTCGTTTAAAATGGGTTAAAAGTACGCAGTGTGGATCGATAATGGATTACCAAAATAAGACAGTTGGAATGAGTTTGGACAGGTGCACGTCAAGGCTTATATTGAAAGGAGTAAATTTTGCAGTTTAGACACAGATGAGACGCCACTTGTTGTAGCGTCTGATTTGGGTCTGCTATGTTTGTCCCTAAAAAGGCTGCTAGACATATACTCAGAGTATGGGTTAATGTGTGTGTGTGTGGGGGGGGGGGGGGGTTACTTTTTTAAAGCGACCTGTCTGCGTCCTAGGCACGTGACCATAAATAAAGCAAATTTTCAGCTCAGACGCAAGTTCGATACCTGCCGGGTTCGGCAACATTCTTTCCAGGAGATTGATCGTGAAATCTGTTCCACGGTGATTCTATCCCTTTCGCTGATCCAAGAAGGGCAGTTGTTGGTTTCCGGTAAAAGACTGTGTACTGTGCTGTATTGACAATATCTAACCAAAGAAATTGCCTTAATGCCAGATCATTTCATAAATGGCCTCGTCGAGGCAATTTATTTTTATATAATAATAGCGGAGTATAATGTCTAAACCTCTTCAAATATTCCTATGGATTGATATTGACAATAAGAAACTGTCGTATGCAAGATCACTTCATAAATGGCCTCACCGATGCAATATATATTTAGAAAAATGTTAACAGAGTATAATGTTCAAACCTCTCTGAATATTCCGATCATTTTTGGCATTCGGGTTGATATTGACAATACCTAACCCGTGAGGCTGTTTTATGCAAGATTACTTTATGAATGGCCTCGCCGAGGCAAAATAATATAAAAAATGAATACAGAGTATAACATCTAAACCCGGCTTTGATCATTTTCGGCATACAGGTTGATATTGACAATACATAACCCGCAAAATTGTCTTTTGCCAAATTACTTTACAAACGGCCTCGCCTAGGCAAACTGAAAAATTATTTCGAAGTGTAACTTCTAATCTACTTGGAATATATTTGACAACTGTTAGCATGCAGAGAGATAATGTACAGATCTAACCAACGTGATTCCTGAATGCCCAATTTCTTTATTTTAGCCTCGGCAAGGTAAAAAATTCACCCACTGACACGGTCTTATAACTTTCAACCCGACCGGTATATTTTTATAATGTTTTGCATGCAGATGTAAATTGACAAGATCAAGCTAATGGTATTGTCTAATGCCAGATAGCTTTATAAACAGCCTCACCGAGGCAATTTTTAAAGACTGATTGCGGATGTATAACTTATAAACTGCTGGGAAAAGTATGATAATTTTTCACAATCAAGTCGTAACCAAGAAGAATGTCTAATTCAAGATAAATAACCTCCCAAAGGTAATTTTTCAAAAACTGATTCCATAAAATAACTTTAAAGCCGCCAAACAATTGCGCAAGCCGCAGTTATTGCACGAACTATAGCTCAGCAGAAATCTTCAAGTAAACTGTTGAACTGCATGGTTGCTGTATTGCTCAAAAACATTGATTGTGGGTTCTTGATAAAACTGCCTCGCCAAGGCGGTTCAATCAAGTCCCCGCAATCAATGTTTTGAGCAGAGATAAGAAAATATCACAATTTTGTATCTTAACATTTCCTTTTTTTTTTTTTTTTTTTTTTTGCCAAAAAAAAAAAATGACAATGTATTTGTACAGGCGTGTTTTCGTGATGGTTGTTGCGGGGTCTACACCTTAGCGTGAGTTAATTTCAATTTTGGTGTTGTTGCTTTAACACGACTTCTGGCCCAGAATAGCTTCAAACAGCTATGTTCATTGGATCAATATGAGCCTGAATTAAAATACCAATCAGACGCTAAATCAAATTATCAAAGCTACGCTCCATCAGCACTCTCAGTGCTTTGATTTCCTTAAGTTGTGGTTAAATGTCTATCGACATAGTCAAGTACTGCTGATGGAGAGCTTCCTCGAGACAGGATTTGGTTTCTTGGTTTCAGTTTTACGGCCATTTGAAGATTATTTCACTTATTTTGAGCCGATCGTTAATCAAATGTGGTTGAAAACCGAAGTGCCCGGAGAAAACCAGCGTGACCTTGCAGAACTTGGCCTCTCACAGGTGACGCAAACCAGGCCCAAACCACAGCAGTGAGAGACGTTTTTACATATTAGGCCATAGAGGGCCGTTCACACTAGTTCTACATAGTCTGGAAATATGCATGTGGTTTTGTGATTATCCTCATAATATTTTGCAATTAGATTTTTTTCCGTTGTATGAAATTGTTTTTTTTTTTTTTTTTTTTTTTTTTTTTTTTTCATTTCTGATTGGTATTACAATAGATAGGTCATTTATGTTCATATGTTTTATAGGTTGAAACGATATACAGTAAAATCCCTATATTAATACCACCTTTGGAACTGCTCAAAAGTGGTCTTTTAGACCACTTTTGAGCAGTCCAAGAGGTGGTCTCTGACCAGACAACACTGTGTGCAGAAAACAACAAAAAAGGAATAACTGAAACTTTCTAAATAAACTTTTTAAAGCAGAGTAAGTCTCAATATTTGGTGGTCTTAATAGCGGACTTTTACTATACATGTTAATTCGATTTTAATTCAATGTCTTGCTGATTTATATAATTATTATGTAACAGTGTTTCAGATAAAGCTTATACGAGCAGCCTTTGATCATTTATTCCAACGAAACGGAACTCTGTTCAAGGTATTGCTAAATGTTTTTTTAATAAAAACTTTTATGACATTCGCTGTACATAAGATACCATTATATTAGTTTAGACATAGTGCATTCTATCCTACCTTAAAAATGGTCAATATTCTGATGAAAAGTTTTCGACTGAGTCTTATTTATACCTAAAACATAGAGGCGGTTCTAACGATAACTCACAACGTATGTCTTGGAGCGGAAATAAGATAATTAATGAATACCCCCGTACACCCCAGTTTTCTTTATATAAAGGAGGTTTTACGGGTGTCTTCATTTCACGGACTTGTTCGTGTGATAATGACGCTCATCGTTGTCATTGTTGTTTGAGGAACTGCGTTTGCTTCATAAACTTCCCGCGCATATGGAAGGCATACCAATGCTTTCTCATCAAAATTACAACACATTTCATTCGCTTAGATGGCTCTTAGAGCGTGTGTGCCAGGCAACGTCTCAGATCCTTCTGCTTAATATTCACTCTGCACTATTTAGGTCTAAAATGTCTGCATACGAAAATATGCTTCTACAAATACACTGTAAATTATACCACCGAAAATGAAAAAGGAAATATAATTTTAAGCTGAAAATTTTGGTATTCTTCTTATTTCTGCTCAAAACATGGATTACGGGTATTCGTTAGAACCGCCTCGGCGAGGCGGTTCTAACCAATACCCTGACTGTATGTTTTTAAACAGAAATAAGTTAAAATAATATAGCCCCTCTGTAAACCCCAGTTTTGCAATACAGAAGTGTGTTTTAGGGAGTCAAAATTATATAGACGTGTTTTAATGATGCATGACTGGGAAGCCTTAATAACAATAGCACGACTGAAACTTAGCTCAGCGCATATGCGCGAAGACATTTTAATTCTCATGACCCATTTGGTGTTGGCCTACGTTATCAATACCAACGACCTATTTATGCTCTTTTAAATCAGTACTGTATCGTTGAACAAAATAAAGACATAATGATGTTTATAAGTTGCTTGTTTTTCTTTCTTCATTTTAGATTT
The DNA here is from genome assembly GCA_963580285.1 of Lucinisca nassula. Classification (NCBI taxonomy): domain Eukaryota; kingdom Metazoa; phylum Mollusca; class Bivalvia; order Lucinida; family Lucinidae; genus Lucinisca; species Lucinisca nassula. The sequence continues at coordinate 54,003,595 of OY757012.1, forward strand.
ATTGCCCATGGACTTTTATTTGACAGTGTAGTGGATGTTGTACATGTGAATGCTCCCGTTGGAGAAATTGTAGGACAGGTACGTTCAATCAATTTCGACAACAATCTTCATAAGGTGAAAGAGTTTTTGGGAATTCCATTTGCCGAACCACCGACAGGGAATAGGCGTTTCAGACAGCCAGTGCCAAAGGCAAACTTTACACGGCCTTTTCACGCATTTGATTTCGGTTATGCATGCCTTCAGAAATCAGATGGAGTTATCGGTGTGGATATACCGGTCTCGGAAGATTGTTTGTTTCTCAACATCTTTGCACCAGATTATACAAATGCCACGTCGAAAATTCCCGTTATGGTCTGGATTCATGGCGGTTGGTTTCAGATGGGAGTGTCAAATCACTACAGAGCGGATACTTTAAGTGTGTTTGGAGACGTTATTGTTGTAACAATTAACTACCGTCTTGCTCATCTGGGATTTCTGCGAACAGGTGATGTTAATGGTAACTTTGGGCTCTGGGATCAGCATCTTGCACTTCAATGGGTAAAAATGAATATCGCTTCATTTGGTGGTGATACAGGTAATATAACAATATTTGGTGAATCAGCGGGCGCCGTAAGTGTCATATACCAATCTTTATTTCCCAGGAACAAAAATTTGTTTCATCGAGCAATTGCAGAAAGTGGAAGTATAACGAGTCCATGGGGATTTGCGACTAATGAATCGGCTTCCAATCAATTCGATCTTTTCACCTCTTCTGCCGGTTGCAACGGCACGCATAGTCAGATAATGGAATGCATGAGAAAATTATCAAGCGACGAAATACTAACTGTAATGAATACAGACGGCGCGTATACAGCACTTATTGTACCTAACCGAGATGGGTATTTTGTTCCCACGCATCCTAGGGATATGTTAACACAGACGCCAGTCATGGCACAATCACATAATTTCTTTCATAATTTAGATTTAATGATGGGAAGTACCAGCTTGGATGGAGGTCTGTATCTTTCTGTTTACGCGTATGCTATGAACACTACAGATATAGAGAATATGACAATCCCAAAAGACCTTTACGAATCATTCTTCATTCCAAAAGTGCTTTCAAATGTGTACGACGATACGGATACAATTCCGCAAATAATAAAAGATGTAACTGTGTTCGAGTATACCAATTGGCAAAACCCTGATGATGCTAAGGACAGAACAAAGATGCTCGTGAAACTAACGACAGACACTGCTATGATTGCGCCTATGATTGCAACTACCCAGCTACATTGTCATGGAAACCAAAGCCACGGACGCAGCTACGTCTTTCAGTTTTCTACTAGACCAGACATGCATTTGATTTATGTTCCCACTTGGATGGACGGACCGACAGAAGCAAATCATGGCGATGAAATCATGTTCGTATTTGGATTCTCGGAGAAGATGTCGGAAGTAATCCGACAGTACATTCCAACGTACAATGTCTCGGCAGCAAGTATAAACACGTCGAAAGCAGTCATGACAATGTGGACAAACTTCGCTAAGACAGGGTAAGATAAATTAATAGTGTTGTGTGTTTAATTGCTGTTGTGTTGTGATCGATCATTTGTAAACTTCATACGGATATGTGCGCATCATCTATGCAAATTAGTTAAATACGCCCCATAACCTTACAAATACGACGTCCTTAACGACCTCGTATTTGCTATTGGCGGAATATTGACATGTCTGTAAACAAATCGTGATGGAATGTCATATGATAAATGGAACCTTGCATTCGTGCTCATGTATTATAAAATGTATTAAACTCGTCGAGGAAAAGGGATAAAATGCTCGGCTAAGCCTCGTATTTTATCGTTTTTCATCAACTCTTTTAATAATTTCAATAATACATGAACACTCATGTAAGATCCTCTATCACTTGCACCTGAAAGCTTATATTAAAGTCATTATCAAGACTGCGCCAAGCGAAAAGGGAAATTCGAGAGTGTGCATAGATCAGTCAGTGCTTCTATGTGGTCTGCTCAGTCTTCTCTATGTTTAGTACGGGCGATTCTTCATGAAATCTAAGAAATAGAGCATACCAGGTGAGTGTCTTTTGATATCAAGTTTATCAGGCAATGCTTCGAGAACGCTTGTAGAATCGCGAATCTGGTATTCTATTTATCAGTTTATCCCATTATACACTTACATTTTTGCCATTTTTTCAGCAGTCCAGTTTTAAGAAGTGCAATGTCACGTCGACCTGATAAAGCTCACTTGTCCTGAGATAGAATATGTTTATCAGGTCAATGTGCTACAATGCAATTAATATAGGGGGTGACTGGTAAAGTTTATTCTGACTAATATTACGATAACACAGCCGTGAGACATAATGCATTCTTTCATTTCTCCGAAACAGTTTTTTTTTCTGATGAGATTTTGTGATATTTTTTCTTATTTATACTGCAACCATAGGTTGTGGGTGCTCGTTAGAACCGCCTCATAGAGGCTATGTCTTGGAGGGAGCAGAAATAAGAAAAATAATGTATGTCCCACTAAACCCTAGTTTTCTCTATATAAAGTGGGGTTTATGGGGTGTTCATTTCACGGACTTGCTCACGAGATGATTTGTGTTCAGATAAAATTAATCCTTATCTCGCTGAACACGACAACCCCTAACTTTGCAAACATTGTATAACCAGATCAGAAGCCATCTGATAAGGATCTACAAAATTTGACATTCAGTTTGTGAATTTGCAGGAATATTAAAACCAAGTAATCAGATTGTTTCAAAGTCTAAAATGGGTGTGGCTAAGTTAAATATTCAGCGGGTTGGGTTTCCGCAGACCACTCATTCTCAAGCACTTAGCTTGTGGCAGCCTAAATGATATATATATATATATATATATATATATATATATATATATATATATATATATATATATATATATATATATATATATATATATATATATATATATATATATATATATATTGTATATGTAATTTTAATACGTTTGCGGAATGAACGCCTTCGTATACACATATTGCAAAAAGTATTAACCCTTTTTGTACCAAGTGGAATCTTCCTCCTTATATATAACAGGAGTCCATTTCACAATTTAGGGGTGTCAGGTTGTGTTTTCATCAACATTGATTTGGAAAATGCCTTAACTTTTCGCAAACAGTGTAGGCCCTGATCAGACGCCGTGTTCTCCGGCGTCTGATCTGGGCCTGCACTGTTTGCCCTGGTACCCGTTTAGGGGTTTCCAGTCTGAAATGGGTTAAAAGCGAATGTATCACTTTCTTGGTTTTCTCTGAAAATGAAAATTATAGAATCGCAGCGGCTTCATCTATCTGTGGAGCAACAATAAGATACCACAATCATTGTAGGGTGTGATCTAGTCATAACGAAGACACGCCTATATAATTTTGACCCCCTTGAACCCCACTTTTATATAGTAAACATGGCGTTTACAGGTCTGGGGTGAAATAAGAAAAATATCATAAATTTTCGTCATAAAATTTTCCGTTTTCCGGCGATAAAATTTACAATGTATTTTTATAGGCGTGTTTTCGTAATGTAATCCAAGATATCGAAAATCTTACAGTCATGTAATTTCATTTTGTAAGCGTTCATAATGTGTAGAAGAAAACGGTTGTGCTGAACGTTATGACAGAGCATTTCGCACTTAATGCAATTCCGATTCTTCTATCTGTTTTCCTATTCGTGAAAGTTGAAAATCTTGGAACGAATAATCTATCGTGCTTTGAGACGAGATTAAACGAACTTTCATTATAAAAACACGCCTATACAAATATATTGTAAACCGTATCGCCGAAAAACGAAAATTTTAAGATGAAAACGTGTGATATTTTTTTATTTCTGCTCAAAATATAGATTGTGGATACTCGTTAGAACCGCCTCATAAAGGCGGTTCTAACGAGGAACCACGATCTATATTTTAGAGCAGAAATAAGAAAAATAATGTTTACCCCTGTAAATCACAGTTTTACTATATGGAAGTGGGGTGGGTCAAAAGTATATAGGCGTGATGATACATTCAATGACACGGGAATACCACAAAACGGGTCGCTGTCAAACAGTGCAGACCTGGAACAGACGCCACAGGACGCAGGGTCTGATCAGGATCTTCACTATTTGCAGGATGTTAAGTCATTTTCCAAATAATGTCTAAGATAAATGAACATAACACCCTAAATTTCGAAATGGATTCCTGCATTATAACAGGAGGAATATATTCCATACTGTACAAACATGATGAATGATCAAACCAATACGTACTTAAATTACAGAATGTTTTTTGTTTGTTTGATTTGAGGTTTAACGTCCCCATCAACACTATTTAGGTCATTTTGGAGACGTTGCTTCCAATTTTGTGGGACTTTACCCGACTTTGAGACGAAATGACATCTCAATATCTTCCGCCCAATGAAACCAATAGGGTTTATAAGCATGGACGGGCCGACTCGCAGCAATTTTCCTGGGCAGGATTGTGGCCACGTAAAATCGATTTAAGCCCCCCAGTGGAAATGTTTCCACTGACCGTTCCAAGGCGGTTCTTCTGTGGCGATTTATTTATGTTGTTGTTTGTTACTTACTGTGTGTATCACTTGTGTCTTTTAATTTTGGATGACCATATGGCCATTTTGTGGGAAAGTAACTGTCCTTATGGCCTTCCTTTGTTTAGGTTTCCATAATGGTCTGGTCGCTTAATGTTTGTATTTCTTTCCCTTTGGTGTCTTTGGTGGGTGGAGTAAGTTAATTGTATCGATTCCTGATCTTTGTTTTACTTCTACTTAGATGTTCTAAGCGGATTACCAGTACTCATGTGCGGTCAGTATCAGCTCTGCGTGGAAGCATCGTTCAGCCCAATCTATTTCTCCAAGCCCCAATGGGCGGGGCGGAAATTACAGAATGTATGTGTAATGTTATAGAAATACTCGTTTATATATATACTACTCAAAGTTTGATAGGGATCACTATTTTAATGCAATATAATTTTTGGATGAATTAATCAGCTGAATCCAAATTTGATACATAATGATAGAAAACGTATCCTTCACAAAACCTAGTGATTAATTTTGTCAACTGGTACTGCATTCAAGCGTGACAACAGCAAACGTCTTGGCACCCCCAAAATTTGCCGTAACACGAAGGGATTTGGACAACCGATTTTTCACAAATTTCCAAATTTGTTTAGACAAACGTGCTTAATAACGTGTATGGCGTACAAGGGCATCAATTACAGTACGACATCGCTTGCGCATGCTCGTAATCCGAGTCTGTATCCGGTTTTGTGAAATCAGCTTTTATTCAGCAACCAATGCATCTTTGAGCTCCTGTAAAGTCCTCGGATGCACAGGCCGGGCTGAAACAGCACTCTGTAGCATGTCCCGCGCATGCTCAATCGGATTTAAGTGCGGTGACCGAGAAGGCCAGTCCATACGAACGATTGTCTCACGTTCCAGGTAGGTATCAGTGACGTTGGCAGGGTTGGGACGGGCATTATCATCCATCAGAATAAAGTCCGGGCAGATAGCATCTGCATATGGTCTCACAAACTCATCAAGAATCAATTTACAGTACCTCACTGCCATTAACGTTCCGTTTTCAACGACGTACAAGTCAGGTTTACCGTTCACGCTTATCCCAGCCCAAACCATGACTGACCCCTTTCCATAGCGATCATGCTCTGCCACATTCAAGTCATCGAATCGCTGTTTAGACATTCGCCACACTAATTGACGTTTATAAGTGAAGTCTAGACAGAATCTGGACCCCTCAGTAAACAGTACTGGCGTCAAGTCACGAACCGTCCACCTGACGTGAGTTCTTACAAAGTCTAACCGGTCTAGCACGTGCTGTCTCGTCAACGGGACACGTACAGCAGGCCTCATGGCATTAAGTCCGAACTCGTGGAGTCCGTTTCTGACAGTTTGTGTAGAAATTCGTACTCCAGTTCCGTTCATAAGCTCGTTATGCAAACGCGTAGCGTTCAGGAACCTTTGACGTCAAGACTGAATCAACAAGAAACGGCCCTGACGTTGAGTTGTAGCCCTTTCTCGACCCCGCCGCGGCTGTGTGAAGGATTTCCGTGGGTAAGATGCCGACTCCACATTCGTGAAATCACGCTCTGAGACACATTCAGAATCCCAGCAACACGACGTTGAGAGACGCAAGATTCCAACATTCCGACGCAACGATTCATTTCTTCGAGGCTCAGACGGTTTCTTAATTGTCCCCCTAGGCATTTTAGTGTTTCACAAATCAAATGAAGTCCTTTTTGCGCTTGGTAAAGGAACACTGACAAGTTTGATTGGTCTGTTGGAAAGCAGTGCTACGCAAGATTTTGGGGGTGCATGAATTCATTTGCGAATTGTGAGAAGTGTACACTTTTATGAGTACTGAACTGCACACGAGTTTCTGCTTAAGATATTTATCAATATACCGAGTACAAATTCTGTCAAGAACTTATAAATTTTCAGTGCAAAATTTGGTACATAAAAAGTGATCCCTATCAAACTTTGACCAGTATATAATGTAGACTATAACTAAAATTCCTTATTTATGTCCAAAACATAGATTGTATGGCGTATTTAGAACCACCTCATTAAGCTGGTAACACTTTATACTTGTAGCAGGAATACGAAGCAGAGGACCTTACATGTACGTTGATGTATTATTGAATTTTTATAAACGAGATGAGGAAAAGGGATTAAATGGGAGGCTTCACCGATTTTATGCTCCCCGAAGAATTTCGGGGGAGCATATAGTCACCCGTCAGTCCGTCCGTGAGTCCATGCGTCCGTCCCGCTCTTGTCCACGCGAATTCTCAGAAACTACTGGTCGTATTTCAATGACACTTCATAGGAATATTAAGAATCGAATGTGGATGCGCATATCACCTGCGTGTTTTGGTTTGACGATTTTTCAAACAGTTATGGCCCTTCGATGAATTCTGCATGAATATCTGGGGTACTGTTCGTGTCCACGCGAAATATCAGCAACTACTCGCAGAAATTCAAGGAAACTTCAATGGAATCTTGTGCAGCAATAGGGGAGGCGTATATTATCCGTACTATCTGGTTAGATGATTTGTCACAGAGTTATGGTACTTTGTGTAAAGCTGCAGTGTAAGGTCACTGGGGCTATTTTTAGAAAAAAAACTTTGTCTTCACTCTGGTGCCTACATTTATTGATAGATTTTAATATAACTTCACACAAATGTTGGGTATGATAATATCTTGAGCATGTTTGACTTTCAAGGTCACTGTGGCTATTTTTAGAAAAACATTGTTTTCGCTCTAGTGCCTACATCTAATGATGGATTTTAATATAATTTCACACAAATGTTAAGTATGATAATACTCAATAATATGATGATGTATATCGATCAAGTACAACTTTCAGGGTCCTGGGCTCAAGGTCACTGCGGCTATTTTTAGAAAAAAATTGTCATCGCTCTAGCGTCGTCATTTGCTAAGGGATTTAAATATAATTCACACAAATGTTGGGTATGATAATATCGCGAGCAAGTTCAACTTTCAGGATCCTGGGTTCAAGGTCACTGTGATACTTTTTTTTTTAAAAAAAAAATGTCATCGCTGTAGTGCCTACAATTATTGATGGATTTTAATATACTACTCAAATTTGATAGGGATCACTTTTTATATACCAAATTTTGCACTGAAAATTTAAAATTTCTTGACAGAATTTGTATTCGGTATATTGGTGAATATCTTAAACAGAAACTCATGTGCAGTTCAGTACTCATAAAAGTGCATACTTCTCACACTTTGCAAATGAATTCATGCACCCCCAAAATCTTGCGTAGCAATGCTTTCCAACAGACCAATCAAACTTGTCAGTGTTCCTTTACCAAGCGTAAAATGGACTTCATTTGAGTTTGTGGAACACTAAAATGCCTAGAGGACAATTAAGAAACCGTATGAGCCCCGAAGAAATGAATCGTGGCGTCAGAATGTTGGAATCTGGCGTCTCTCAACGTCGTTTTACTGGGATTCTGAATGTGTCTCAGAGCGTGGTTTCCCGAATGTGGAGTCGGCATCTTACCCATGGAAATCCTTCACACAGACATGGCGTGGTCGAGAAAGGGCTACCACTCAACGTCAGGGCCGTTTCATTTTGATTCAGTGTCGACTTCAACGGTTCCTGAACGCTACGCGTTTGCATAACGAGCTTAGGAACGGAACTGGAGTACGAATTGTAACACAAACTGTCAGAAACGGGCTCCACGAGTTCGGACTTAATGCCATGAGGCCTGCTGTACGTGTTCCGTTGACGAGACAGCACGTGCTAGACCTGTTGGATTTTGCCAGAACTCACGTCAGGTGGACGGTTCGTGACTTGACGCCAGTACTGTTTACTGAGGAGTCCAGATTCTGTCTAAACTTCACTTATAAACGTCATTTTGTGTGGCGAATGTCTAAAGAGCGTTTCAATGACTTGGAAATGGCAGAGCATGATCGCTATGGAAAGGGGTCAGCCATGGTTTGGACTAGGATAAGCGTGAACGGTAAAACTGACTTGTACGTCGTTGAAAACGGAACGTTAATGGCAGTGAGGTACTGTAATGATATTCTTGATGAGTTTGTGAGACCATATGCAGATGCTATCGTCACGGACTTTATTCTGATGGACGATAATGCCCGTCCCAACCGTGCCAACGTCACTGATTTCTATCTGGAACGTGAGACAATCGTTCGTATGGAATGGCCTACTCGGTCACCGGACTTAAAACCGATTGAGCATGCGCAGGACATGCTTCAGCGTCCTGTTTCAGCCCGACCTGTGCATCCGATGACTTTACAGGAGCTCAAAGATGCATTGGTTGCTGAATGAAAGCTGATTCAACAAAACCGGATACAGACTCGGATTACGAGCATGCGCAGGCGATGTTGTACTGTAATTGATGCCCGTGGACGCCATACACGTTATTAGGCACGTTTGTCTAAACAAATTTGGAAATTTGTGAAAAATCAGTTGTCCAAATCTCTTCGTGTTACGGCAAATTTTGGGGGTGCCAAGACGGTTGCTGCTGTCACGCTTGAATGCAGTAGCAGTTGACAAAATTAATCACTAGGTTTTGTGAAGGATACGTGTTCTATCATTATGTTTTAAATTATGATTCAGCTGATTAATTCATCCAGAAATTATTTTGCATTAAAAAAGTGATCCCTATCAAACTTTGAGTAGTATATATAATTTCATACAAGTGTTGGGTATGATAACATCTCGAGCGAGTTTGACTTTCAGGGTCCTGGGCTCAAGGTCAAGGTCACTGCGGCTATTTTTAGAAAAAAAATTGTCATCGCTCTAGCGTCGTCATTTGCTGATGGATTTTAATATAACTTCACACAAATGTTGGGTATAATAATATCTCGAGCGAGTTCGACTTTCAGGATCCTGGGCTGAAGGTAAAGGTCACTGTGGCTATTTTTATAAAAAAAACTTTGCCATCGCTCTAGTGCCTACATTTATTGATGGATTTTAATATACCTTCACACGTTCGACGTTCAGGGTCCTGGGCTCAAGGTCAAGGTCACTGTGGCTATTTTTAGAAAAACTTTGTTTCCGCTCTACTGCCTACATTTATTGATGGATTTTAATATACTTTCACACACATGTTGGGTATGATAATATCTCGAGCAAGATCAATTTTCAGGGTCCTGGGCTCAAGGTCAAGGTCACTGCGGCTATTTTTAGAAGAAAAAAAAACAACTTTGTCATCGCTCTAGCGTCGTCATTTTCTGATGGATTTTAATATAACTTCACATAAATGTTGGGTATTATAATATCTCGAGCAAGTTTAACTTTCAGGATACCGCTCATCAACTAGGATAATGTTTCCTGTTCCGACTATTGCACCTTCGGGGAGCATCCATCGGTTTCACCGATATTCTTTGCCTCAATGAGTTTAATAAGTTTAATAATACATGCGCACCAATGCAAGATTTTATTTATCATTTTTTCCCGACCTTTTTTTTTTAGTAAAGTATCAATAATCCGCAATTAGTAAATGCGACCTCGTTATGGGCGTCGTAAGTGCAACGCTACGGGTTTATCTAACTAATGTGCATATTTATTCCACTAGTCTCGCTAGGGTCACATGTGAGACGCCAAGTTCTGCAACGGAAGGTCATGTGGGTTTTCTCCGGGTACTCCGGTTTTCGCCCACCTCTAATTAACGATCAACTCGCTATGAGTGAAATAATCTTGTAAGGGCCGTAAAACCAGATAATAAAATAAAAAATAAAAATAAAAAAATTAATCCACTGGTTATTGCCTTCTTAGATGTGACGTCATATGATAAAAAGAGATGAGGTATTTTCCTCAGAAATAAACAGTTTAATAGAAATATAACAAAACAATCTTATTCGGAATGTAGGCTGATATTACTTTTCGTATTTCTGTTTTATTTTGCAGTGACCCAAATAAACCGACTGACATCGCCCAGTATCTTCCAACCACTTGGGATGAATACAGCATGACATCACAAAACTACCTGGACATCACAAGCGTAATGACGTCAACTTCTGTGAAACAAAATTTAGCGGCGAAACAGATGGAGTTTTGGCTAAAATACATGCCAGCACTCCTAAACATATAATCTTAGACCTTGTCAGACTAACAGATCATCAGGATAACTCGTCTATGAATGGCATAGCTATATCTCATATAAAATATTTTCGATAGCACATCGGTGCGACATAATGCACTTTTTATTATGAAAACACGCCCACTAGGAAAACATGTCCGTAAGAAATAATGGCGTCCAACATGGTGTCAGAAAATGATAAACATAAGGTAAAAATTATAACATCTTAATTATTTCTGCTTTCGACATACATGTAGATTGTTGGTGCTCGTTAGAACCGCCTCGATGAGGCGGTTCTAACGAGTACCCACAAACTATGTCTTGGAGTAAAGATAAGAAAAATAATGTTTACCCTCGTAAACCCCAGTTTTCTCTATACAAAGTGGAGTGTAAGGGGGTGTTCATTTCACGGACTTGTTCACGTGAAGTAATCAAATATTTTGACAATTTAAACACCAAAAATTGAACATTTTCAGATAAGAAAACCCCGAGTTTTTTCTTACATCTACTCAAAACATAGAGTGTAGGTACTTGTTAGAACCGCATCGACACTAACGAGTACTCACAAATCGTAGGTACTCGTTAACGAGTATCAATAATTTATGTTTTTGAGAAGAAATACGACAAATATCGGCATATCGAAATGAAATGTCGAAATAAGGAAAATAATTTTTATCCCTGCAAACCCAAGTTCTACAACATAAAAGTAGGGTTTAAGGGGGTCATAATTATAATCGGTATGTTTTCGTGATGTTTATATCTAGAAAACGGTTAATTTGCTGATAATATTTATTATTTGAGGTAGTATGTTTTATTTATTCGCAAAACATAAGCTGTTTGTGCTCATTAGGACCGCTTCACAGAGGTGGCTCTAAGGCGGTTCTATCGAATACACACAACTATGTCTTGGAGCAAACATAAGAAAAACGATGTACACCTCTGTAATTGTAAATTTTCACCATACAAAAGGGGTTTATTAGCGTGTTAATTCCACGTACTTGTGTTTGTGATTCTAAAACGGTAGAAGTCTTACTTCTTCATTACGCAAACACGCCTATACAAATACATTGCCACCTGTATCGCCGAAAAATTAAAAAAATTATGATGAAAAAATTGTGATATTTTTCTTATTTCTGCTCAAAATATAGATTGTGGGCACTCGTTAGAACCGCCTAATCGAGGCGGTTCTAACGAGTACCCACAATCTTTATTTTACAGCAGAAATAAGAAAAGTAATGTATACCCCCTGAAACCCAAGTAATGTATACCCCCTGAAACCCAAGTTTTACTATATAAAAGTGAGGTTCAAGGGGGTCAAAATTATATAGGCGTGTTTTCATGATGTCTTCCAAAGCCCATAAAGCCGCCCCATTATAGTGTTACCAAAATCGGTTATGTTCTGCAAAGCAAAAGAAAAAAATGTTTAAAAATGAAATAAGATAAAAAGAAAATGAATAAAAAATATATGTTTTCAAAGAAATAAGGCAGTTGTGCGTCTCCTTGTTAACCGCACTTTTTTTCTATGATAATTTGGGTTTACAACTTGGTTGATATGTACATGTAGAGACTTGTTAGGGTGCACGATTACATGTACAAACTACAATAGATGTTTTTTTTTTTTTTGTTTTTTTTTTCAAATTTCTTTGCAGGTCATGGGGATAATAGTAAAACATATGGTAGTCCCAAACACATTTGTTGGCTAAACGTTACGCACGCCTTAATTGGACATTACGAAAACACGCCTTTACAAATACATAACCGCCAACAATTCGAAGATTTTAAGATGAACAATTGTGATATTTTTCTTATTTCTGCTCTAAAAGATATGTTGTTGGTGCACGTTAGAACCGCCTCAATTGATATTTTTCATATTTCTGCTCAAAATATAGATTCATGATACACGTTAGAACGGTTCTAACTATTACCCACAATCTATTTTTAGAACAGAAATAAGAAAAACAAGGTTTACCCCTGTAAACCTCAATTTAACCATACAAATGTGGGGTTCAAGGGGATCAAAATTATGTAGGCATGGTTTCGTGATGAGGGATCTATATTACATGTACCGATAACATAGTCATCGATTTTGCAAATATAACCGTTCTAAAGACATTTTTGAGTAATTAGTCGGGGACACGAGTTAATAGGCTTTCTTTTGAATATTTATTTGAAAAGATGTCACGTAAAATACATCATACACGTGTAGTCGGTTTAAGCTTGTTTGTTTTCTGCTTTTATATTACAAAATCAATTCACCTTATTTGCATTATCTGCTGGTTCCTAGTCTGAAGATTAACAGTGTTGGAAAAACAGGTAACCAGACCCCCCTGACCTCAAAAGGTCAGGGGGGTCTGGTTATCTGTTTTTCCATTATTTACAATGTGCAAGCTGGAAGCCAGCAAATAATGCAAATATGGTAAATAGACAAACTCTGTAGCTCGGTCAGAGTGGTGTTGATATGACTGGTGATGGGGAGATCACGTGATCGATATCTTCCGGGTCGGCCACGTTCGTTTGTGGATCTTTTCCACGGTCCCTATCTGCCATACGCTGTTTCCAGAAGGGTAGTTTTCAGATTCTTGCGGTTAGAAAATTCGTAAATCACACTTTATATGAAGAAACCGGGGGTATATTCTTTACTTCTTCCCAAAAACATAGATCGTTGGTATTCGTGAGAACCGCCTCTGTGAATGACTCTAACATCACATGAACAAGTCCGTGAAATAAAGACCCCCTAAACCCCACTTTATATAGAGAAACCTTGGGTTAATGGGGGTAAACACCATTTTCCTTATTTCTGCTCCAAGACATAGGTTGTGAGTACTCGTTAGAACCGCCTCATTGAGGCGGTTCTAACGAGCACCCACAACCTATGTTAAGAGTATAAATAAGAAAAATATCACAAATTTTCATCAAAGAATTACCATTTTTGAGGTATGGAAAAAATGCACTATATCACACGGATGTGTTATCGTAATGACATGCATACACAACCACTATTTTGAAATAGAAAAAAAAGTATAGATCACAATTTTCCATCAGAAAATTAACCGCTTTGAAGATATGAAAGAATGCACTATGTCGCACGGATGTGTCATCCCAAAGGCATCATATTTACTTGCACGTGTTCTATTATATGTCTAATAGGCTAGCCTGAATCTTTGTTCTTAACCCTTCTCTTGCTGAATATTCCATCTAGCCACACCCATTACTGACTTTGAACCAATCAGATTATTTGATGTAATTTATTCCTGCAAATTCAAAAACTGAATGTAAAACAGTGTAGATCCTGATCAGATGGCTTCTTCAGAAGCCATCTGATCTGGATCTACACGGTTTGCAAAGATATGGGTTGTCGTGAACAGCAAGATAAGGGTTAAATAAGCATCCTGCATTTGTCTCATGGGCAGTTGATTTCATTTAAAATTTTCTGTCATGGCTCTAAAGCTGAGTCTTCTGATTAAATTAGGTGTATTATAAGAATTCGTCCGAAGGTCACTGTGCGGCATCACGAGGCTTGCCGGGTGATGCCGGACAGTGATCGCGAGGAACGGATTTTTCTATCCAAACCCGCACACCCATATACATGTAGGATTCTTTTTCTTGCACACCTTTAATTTCTGAGCGGGGATATTTAATACTGCAGTCACTTCGGTTGCCGGCATCCGTCATATTGTGATGACACTACAGTGATGGTTAGTTACTTCACGTAACGTGCTATGACGTCTACCATAACGTCGGTACATATGGGGTTGTATTCAACCAGTGCATATCAAATACGTGAGAATATTCGTTTTTTTCTATCCTGACCCCGGGTAAAAACACCAGGGTTAGAACAGAATATTATCCCAGGCTAAAACCATGGAACTGCTTATCTGATGTGCAAGAAATTTTGCGGCCTCCGCCTATCGGGGCTTGAAGAAATAGATGAGTTGCATGCTGCTTCCGCGCCGAGTTGAAACCGACTGCACAAGAGTACTGTTAAACCGCTTAATAGATGATCTAAGCCTGCCCAAGCAAAGCGGTGTGAGTCGGACCGTCCATGCTTATAAACCCTATTGGTTTCATTTGGCGACGGATAATATATTGTGCGCACAAAACATTATGTTGTGCGAACAAGATATCATGTTGTCCGCACAAGATCCCTGTTGTGCAAACAAGATAATATCTTGTGCGCACAAGATAGCACAAGATATTAAGTTGTGCGATCAAGATATTATCTTGTGCGCACAAGATAATAACTTGTGCACACAACATATTATCCTGTTCGCTTAAGATATTATCTTGTGCGCACAATATATTATCTTGTTCGCACAAAATATTGAAATAAATTGCATGTCCGTTCCAGGGTTCCGTAGAAATGTAACCATGTTTATTGATATAAGGGCCCCGTCAAGCGATTTTGGTACTTATCGCCTATGCGATCAGCGAAGGTTCAGGCGAGTTTGCGTCTCGCCAGAACCTTCGCTGCTCGCTCATACAAGCAGTGAATCAAGAGGAACCTTCAGACAGAAAGCCATATCACTGGCCCCTCTGAATTGCTGGGCATGCGCAGTTAAAATTTGTCATGACGGAATCCTCGAAGACACAAATTCGCTTGGCGGGGCTCATATGAAAGAATATACTATGTTGCACGAGTGTGTTATCGTAATGCCGCTTTTCATTGGTTTGTTTGATTTGAGGTTTAACGTCCCCGTCAACACTGTAAAGGTCATTTTGGAGACGTTGCTTCCAATTTTGTGGGACTTTTACCTGACATTGAGATGAAATGACATCTCAAGCCCTGTCGCCCAATGAAACCAATAGGGTTTATTAGCATGGGCGGTCCGCCTCGCACCGCGGTTCCTGGACAGGCTTTGATCCTCTAAGCGGTTTACCAGTACTAGTGTGCGGGCCGGATTCAGCTCTGCGTGGAAGCATCATGCAGCCCATATATTTCTTCAAGCCCCTATGGGCGGGGCGTCGCTTTTCATTGGGTAGCATTACTTACAGCGCTTTCCGCTTTGAGCAAAATAGTATGATTTTTAAAAAGAGAACTCAATACGTGGATTGGAATTGACAATTGTCATTTAGGAGGTAAATCGACGGTTCTTAATGTCGCAAATTTCGTTTTATGGCTCCACTGGCGAGTCGCTGTAAAACAAAGTTTCGGGCCGTAAAACCATCGATTTTCCGTGACATCACGTGAACAAGTCCATGAAATGAATGCCCTCCTAAACCCCACTTTATATAGAGAAAACTGGGGTTTACGGGGGGTAAAAATTATTTTCCTTATTTCCGCTCCGAGACATGAGTTGTGGGTACTCGTTAGAACCGCCTCAATCGAACAGGCACCCACCACCTGTATTTGCATTAAAAATACGTAAAATATCACAGATTTTCATCAGAAAAGTAACCATACAGATGTGAAAAATGCACTAAGTCGCACGGGTTTGTTGTCGTAACGGGTGCTCAAAATGATTTTTTTTATCTTGGGCGATGTAAACAAGTAAATTTATACTAACAGTATTTACTTTGAAATATATAGTCCGTCGAGGAATACTTGACAGTGACGTCACGACTTGTTTTTGTTCTGAACAATGCAAAGCTTATGGGGCTAACGGTAAAATAGCTCAAATAGTCAGTTACGTCACTGCCAGCTATTGGTTGGCGAACTATACATGTACCTCCTAGATATATACTATAGAGCCCAAATTGAAAATAGTTTTCTGTCAAACATTGTGACCTCTTTCGTAGTGGATCCGTATATTATTGGAAGATGGCCATTCAGTGGGCGTGGTGTAGAATGCATTAAAGTTAGTAAGCATATTTTGCCAGTAGTTTTATGAGTTAATGTTGGATTTAAACTATGATAATAATAGTTGAATTGAACTGCATTTGCATTTTATTAATGTTACTGTATAATGTTTTAACTGGCTATCAAAGCCAATAATTATGTTGCAATATGAGTGTCTTCCCTTATACAAGTAACAAGTAAAAGCTTTAGTAAAACTTTTCTTTCAAATTTTTATCGATATTTTTTAAGTTCGGTGTCAACTCAATTGTTTGTTTGATTTTAGGCTTAACATCCAACATCAGCGCTGTATATGTCATTTTTGAGACGCTGTTTCCATTATTTTTTGGACTTTTACCCGATATTAAGATGAAATGACATCTCAAGCCATGCCGCCCAGTGAAACCAATAGGGTTGATATGCATGGACGGTCCGACTCGCACCACCTTTCCTGGACAGGCTTAGATCCTCTAGGAAGTTTTCAAGTATTAGTGTGCAGTCGATTCTAGTTCTGCGTGGAAACATCATGCAGCCCATTCTATTTCTTGGGTAGACGACAATGTTAATAAGCACAGAATCTTTTTCATCACTCAAGTCCAAATGGCTGTCACTGATTTGTTGGTTTGGAAATTCGGTCAGCGTGTTGCGTAATAGGGCAAGCTCTAGAATCTGGGCTTGAATCATGCATTGCTTGGCAAGCAGTGTAGGTCCAGATCAGACGCCACAGAATGCGGCGTCTGATGAGGGTCTATACTGTTTGCTTACAGAATGTACTTCACTCTGCACGTGTTACAAAACATATACATCAGATGCATTCAATAAGTACGATTTTACAGAGTGTTCATATTTCTTTCAAATCCCACATCATTCATTACGAAAACACGACTATACAAATACATTGTCACATTTATCGCCGAAAAAATGAAATTTTTAAGATGAAAAATTGTATTATTTTTCTTATTTATGCTCAAAATATGAATTGCTGGTACCCGTTAGAACCGCCTCATCGAGGCGGTTCTAACGAGTACCCACAATCTATATTTTGGAGCAGAAATAAGGAAAATAAGGTTTACCCCTGTAAACCCCAGTTTTACTATATAAAAGTAGGGTTCAAAGGGGTCGAAATTATAAAGGCGTGTTTTCGTGATGTAAGATACCGCCCATTATAACATGTCAGAAAACGTGTTATACTTCTCTTGTTTATGAATAATGTTATCCCCTAAGGCAACAAGGATCATAAATTAGGGTTGTGAGCCATACACAGGATGGCGTCTTTTGAACTTACTGACGTCAGACCTCAGACAATTCATCACGAAAACACGCCTATATAATTTTGACCCCAATGAACCCCACTTTTATATAGAAAAAACTGGGGTTTCAGGGGGTATACCTTATTTTTCTTATTTCTGCTCTAAAATATAGATTGTGGGTACTCGTTAGAACCGCCTCGATGAGGCGGTTCTAACGAGTACCCACAATCTATATTTTGAGCAGAAATAAGAAAAATATCACAATTTTTCATCATAAAATTTTCATTTTTTCGGCGATAAAGGTGGCAATGTATTTGTATAGGCGTGTTTACGTAATGTATTCATGTGTTGCTCTTGTGGGAGGGGAATGTGACGATATGTTCACCCGCCGAGCTGGTTATATTGACCGAGGGCGAATTCTGGGGGCAATATTACCTGCTCGGGTGAATATAATCGTGCGAGGGCAATATTACCTGCTCGGTGTATAAATCGTCTGTCCTTTTGTATTTTACCTGCTCAGATGAACAAATTGTCATATTCCCCTCGCAGAAGACCATCAAATGTTTTATTTCACCGAGTTCTACGCAACCAGTAGTGCACTTGTACTTTTGAGTAGTGACGCCAGAGAGGAACGTAGTACTACAGAGGGACATGATCTTTTGTCACCCTGGCGTTGCATGCTCTAAAATAGCGCATGAATATTAATGAAGTAATAGCGCATGAATATTACTGAGGTATAATAAAAAAGAGTTCGAAAACGTCACCAATTCCAGTCGGACCAGAGAATCAAAGTAGCTCACTGTAAAAGGATCGACAACAAAATATGCTTTCTGTTGCATTGAATATACAACATCGGAATAGTTTTTTCTGAACTACACGGGAAGCCTGTTACTTAATATTCGTCTGAATTTGTAATTTGTAATTGTAGTTTCACTGTTTCATCTTCAGTTTGTAATGTACATTGTTTTACATGCCTCCTGGCTTTAAAAGAATAAATAATACAAGTATTGCAACAAATATTAGAAAAGAAATTACATTATGCTTTGTATTATACTTTACAAACCAATTAAGAAATGAAATTTATTTTTCTGCAGTTCAAGGAAGTATGAACGCAGTGGGTCACGTGCAAAGCCACTGACCCCGATCATAGTGTAGTTTATGTTTTCCTGTCCTTTGGGATCATTGATTCCATTGTAGAAATTTGAAAATAATTTAGGGTCACTGATGAGGCCTAATTGGCCGAAACTAGATAGTCTGGCCCAGAAAACATGTACACTTCATATTATCCAGTTCTGTGGTGTATTCCTTGCTTCCAAAGGCTAACCCTTTTATAGAACATATTTGCTAGCGACCCACTGTCGTTCATACTTACATGAAAAGCAAAACAAAAAATAAGTTTATTTTTTATATTTACATTATTTGTCCCTCATCACTGGGAGAAAAAATTGCTTGTAGGGCAAACTTTTAAAGCTGAGAAACATTTACACGCTGTTTTTCTACAAAGAGCGGAGCAGCGTTGACGTCATCAACGCCCGTAGAGAACAATGGTTTAGAATGACGTCACTTAACGTCACTGAAAATCATGTGATTCGATGCGTTCATGGCAGTATGAATGCAACTGTTTTCTATAGATTTACATTAGACTTTACACTGGAAATATATAAATATAATACACTATTGCATATATTTTGTTTTCAAATAAAAATGTTATTTAATAATATGATGTTATTAATCAAGTAATTTCGTATTGGCCCACTTACAGGTCCTAGGTCTGCTGTATTGGTCCGAGGTCGAAGGCCGAGGCCAATACATCTGACCGAGGATCTGTAGCTGGTCCAATACGAAATTGCTTGGTTAATGACAATTTTATTAACTGACACAAGTAAAAAACATGATTATTGATTTTTGACTTCAGCCATATATCAATTGACCTCCGGTTAATATTGGTTGACCTGGATTTAATACGTATGACGTCCGATCAATACAGGGTAGTCAATCAATGAAACCTGTGATATAGCCAAGCTGTATTAAATAACTGTTGAAAGGATTTTGTTTGTTTGATTTGAGGTTTAACGTCCCCGTCAACACTGTAAAGGTCATTTTGGAGACGTTGCTTCCAATTTTGTGGGACTTTTACCCGACATTGAAATGAAATGACATCTCAAGCCCAAAAGGGTTTATTAGCATGGACGGTCTGCCTCGCACCGGGGTTCCTGGACAGGCTTAGATCCTCTAAGTGGTTTACCAGTACTAGTGTGCGGGCCGGATTCAGCTTTGCGTGGAAGCATCATGCAGCCCATATATTTCTCCAAGCCCCTATGGGCGGGGGCTTCCTGTTGAAAGGAAACTTGCTACATGTAATATAGAAGTGACAGCTATGAACAGGAAATGATACAATTACCTCACACCTCCAATCCAAGACACCAAAAGGAAAGAAACACAAAGTTTAACATAAAACAAATTCAACAAAATGAAAACGTCACAAGTGGAAAGCCAAAAGAAAGTTACTTTTCCACAAAATGGCCAAATGGCCAAAAAATCAAACACAAAAATATTAGCAAACATACATGTGCACAGGAGAACCGCCTTTTTCGGGTCAGCCAAACGGTTAATACTGGGGTGGGATGAGGTGGCGCGTTTTAAGCAAGCATGCATACAATTCCTGATCAGGCAAATGTTATTAGAAATTCCATGCTCTATAAGTAAAACGTGTCTGAAGCAAGCAATATATATTACCCTTTATGTACAGACCTTCGGATCTTTAAACCAAGACTCTGTCTCCATGTGCCTTTAGGTGTTTTTGGGACCCAATACGAACACACACACACACACATCTTATAAATATGTGCTTGCATGAAACCGGTACATTCGCTTTACTCATGCTAGTAATGTTGGAGATTGCAGACGGTTCCAATGTGAACCCACGATATACGTGTTAAAAAAGAAAGAAAAAAAAAGAGGAAAAATAAACGGTACGACAACCCACATCAATTATCCTTAGAAAAGCATGCCAGTGTGGCAAAGTGCATTTTGCAAACGTCGAAAACGGACATTTTCTGAATTAAATATACATTGTCTAATATTGTCTTGATTTTGCTCAAAACAAAGATCGTTGGTGCTCGTTAGACATAGTACATGTTTTCTTTCTCAAATTAGGACATAATTCGGGTGTCTTAGAGCAGAAGTAAATAAAATATTGTTTACCCCCGTAAATCCAAGTTTTCTCTATATATAGATGGGTTTAGAGGGGTATTCATTTTACGGATGTTTGTTTTCTCGGAGATGTAGCTTGCACTGATGAATTAGGAGCCTTTCCTGCAGACTAAACAGTAGAAAAGTAACTGTCCTTTTTGGATTTCGGCTATTGAACCCATTAGGGTACGCGTTTCTTTCCCTTTGGTGTCTCGGATGGGAGCTGTGGGTTAATTTATCGATTCCTGATCATTGCCTTCACCTCTATTTTGTAAACTTGATGGTTCATCACGAAAACACGCCTATATAATTTTGACCCCCTTGAACCCCACTTTCATACAGTAAAACTGGGGTTTCCGGGGGTATACCTTATTTTTCTTATTTCCTCTCTAAAATATAGATTGTTGGTACTCGTTAGAACCGCCTCGACGAGGCGGTTCTAACGAGTGCCCAAAATCTATATTTTGAGCAGAAATAAGAAAAATATCACAATTTTTCATCTTAAAATTTCCATTTTTGGGACGATAAAGGTGGAAATGTATTTGTATAGGCGTGTTTGCCTAATGTTCTGAGTTTGCTAAAATCTTATATCGTAGGTGCTCCTTTGGCCCGCCTCAATGGAGCCGTTCCATCGAGCATAAAGTCTTTATGTTTTGAGCAAAGATAAGCCAAACAATGTAAAATACTGGACCATTAACACAGTGTTCTCTTTTTATTACAAAGTGGGTTTACAGGGTGTTCAATACACTTTTCAACATGTACAGTGTTACATATTTAAAACTAGTAGGGTGAATCTGTAAATCTGAAATAGATTGAAAGTTGTCATTTTACGTTGTTCGACTTCAACAGAGCTGGTAAGTATTTCAACCAGAATTCCATCCTTCTCGGTGCGATGCGATTTTTAACGGATGCTGACGTCATTACCGGTGTTATGTCAAGGTACTGTTGAGACGTCATGTTGTACTGAGGCCAGAATGCCGGAATGCTGGTCGGCAGATTTGGATTTCTGTGGAAGAAAAAATGAAAAAAAATCTATTCAAATTTTCCATGTACAATCATTTGGACAATGCATCGTGTAGTAAAGTGTTTTTTTTTTTTTTTTTTAATTAACAAAAAATAATAATAACTATAATTAATAATTATCAGATTATTACGAATGTTTCAAACATTTGTTGCAGGTTGTCATAAAGCCTCCTCGAATGGTGTATGCAGACTGATTCCTTGTATCCAAGCTATTTTTGATCAGATATCAGATGATAATGCATGTCGTTGGACATTGCAGATATATATATATATAAAAACTCAGGCCATTACATGAACATAGACTGGTTAACAGCAATTGCATTAAAAACAAAAACAATACATTCTGCTCTATTTTTGCCGAACCCATACATATCGGCATTTGTGTGAACGCATTGACAAAGACATTTTTAACAAACAGCGTAAGTTGCCATAACGAAAACACGCCTATACAAATACATTGTAAACTTTACCGCCGACCGGCGCCGATAGCTCAGTTGGTAGAGTGTCCGCTCCGGGGAACGGGAGGTCTGGGGTTCGATCCCGGGCCGCGACATACCAAAGTCGTTAAAAATGGTACTAACTGCTCCTCGCTTGGCACTCAGATTTACGGGGAAGAGCTAGGACTGGTCGATCCAGTGTCAGGATAATGTGACTGGGTGTGGTATCATGTAATGTGTCTGGGACATGATACTTCAGTGAGGCAGCACTATAAACGTGAGCATTGAGCTCCCTGTCGCAACCAGACACCGTCGTGATGTGACTGAAAAATTGTTGAAAGCGACGTTAAACCCGAATTCACACACACACACACACACATCTTTACCGCCGAAAAAAAAAAACGAAAATTTTAAGATGAAAAATTGTGATTTTCCCTATTTCTGCTGAAAATATAGATTGCGGATACTCGTCAGAACCGACTCATCGAGGCGGTTCTAACGAGTACTCACAATCTATATTTTAGAGTAGAAATGCTCAAAAATATAGATTGTGGATACTCGTTAGAACCGCCTCGATGAGGCGGTTCTAGAAATAAGGTATACCCCGGAAACCCCAGTTTTACTATATAAAGGTGTGGATCAAGGGGGTCAAAATTATTTAGACGTGTTTTCGTGATGGTATGCAGACTTTATTTAGCTTCGTAAAGCGTAGTCTCGAAGACCTTTCGCTTACGAAGCCCATGTCGTGTCCCGTCTCCCGTAGGCCTATATATTACGATAAATACATCCGTGTGACATAGTGCATTCCTCTGGTTACTGTTTCTGATGAAATTTTTTATTTTGTTCTTATTTATAGTCACAACATAGGTTGTTGTTGCTACTTAGAACCACCTCATTGTGGCGGTTCTAACGAGTACCAACAGCTTCTGTCTTGAAGCAAAAATATGAAAAAATGTATATCAGTAAAGCCAGCCTTCGCTATATAATGTGGGGTTTACAGGCGTATTCAACAAATGGACTTGGTGATAGCATGCATTTAAATCGCGTCATGTTAAAATACGCATTTGGGAATTCAGCGACCAGTGATAACACGTATCAGCTTGCGCGTAACGAACACACGCCGATACATATACTTTGTAAACTTTACCGCCGATAAACTAAAATTTCACTATGAAAAATTGTGATATGTTTCTTATTTCTGCTCAAAATGTAGATTGTGGGCACCCGTTAGAACCGTCTATATTTTATAGCAGAAACAAAAAAATAACAAGGGTTATCCCCGTAAACCCCAGTTTTCCTATATTAAAGTGGGGTCCTAGGAGGTCAAAATTATATAGGTGTGTTTTCGTGACGGCTTCCGTACTTCTAGATAGGAGGCATTGCCGTTTGCCCTTACGATAGAACGAGGTACCAGAGCGTTTATACAGTGAAAGCTCTGATCAGACAGCACAGTTTGATTTTAGCCTTCGCTGAAACCAGAGTACCCTTAGAAAACAACAACAACAAAAAAAAAAAAAAAAAAAACAAACACTTGACTTTCTGATTCAGAACTTGGCGTCCGTAAGGGACACGAGCGAGAATTGAACCCGCTTTGGTGAAAGACCTTATGATTAAGATACAGGCTCTTACCAGCAAGGTCACTTGTAGATGAAATAAAAAATAATCGGGACAAAAATTACCCTGTTTTAGCAAAGTTCGTCCACATGTTCATTACCACCTTTGCCGACTTCATATCCTTGTCAGTGACACGGAGCGAAGCGCCTGCAGCACGAAACCATCCTATCATTTTCTTGTCAAATCCAAATACAAAGAAAGTGTCATCAGCATGATTAGCCTTTGTCGGTCCATCTAACCATGAAGGGACTGGTATCAAATGAGTGGTTGGACTCGTCGAGAATTCATACATATACGTCCTGCCTTTATTGCCTTTAGCGTGAAGCTGAACAGTGGAAACCATACCAAGGAACATCCTAGAATCGGTAAAGTAGTCAACCAGCATGAAATTTCTAGCCATGTCGTCCAGCGGATTAGTCCAGTTAGTGTAAACATATACAGTCATGTTATTTGCAACCATTGATATGTGCTTTAAATTAGTATAGTGATAAGCTAGTTCATCTGGTATAAAAGTAGATTCGTAGGTATCCTTTGGAACCTTAAATTTCTCCAGGTCCGTAATGTTTAAACGTTTCGCCAAGTCCCCGAGGTATAATGCGCCATCGATACTACAGCTCCCCATCATGAAATCAATATTTTCAAATACATCTAAAGACCTGTCCGCAGGCGATGAGATCATATCATTAGGGTGTTTTGGTACAAAATCATTGTCACTTACTGGATGGACATCGTCATAGATTAAACGTGCGCTTCGTGTTGCGTTCGCAATTTCTTCAGTTGTTTTGTTTCTTATACAGTTAATGATCCTTTTATGAGATCCCTTGCACCCGACTTCAGAGGCAAAATTTGCAACAAGCTTTGAAGCGTATTCATTTGTTATGAAAGCCCTGCCACTGTTGATACCCATGCTTTCAGCAATTGCTCTTTGAAACAAGTTTTTATCACCGGGATATAAAACTTGATAGACAACACTCTCTGAACCGGCTGATTCTCCAAATATTGTAATTTTGTTATTGTCACCACCGAAAGATGCGATATGGTTTCTTACCCACTTGATTGCCAGATGCTGATCCCAGAGCCCAAAGTTCTCGTACGATTCGTTAGTTAGTAAAAATCCCATGTGTGCCAGGCGATAATTTATTGTAACAACGATCACTTGTCCAAATGAACTTAAAACATCACCAGAAAAATATGTCGATACACCACCCATAAATCCACCACCGTGGATCCATACCATTACAGGCAATTTTAAAGCCCTACTACTCACATTTCCCGGAACAAACACATTTAGAAAGAGACAATCTTCAGACAATGAAATTGCTTTTGCAACGAAACTAGGATTTTGCAGGCATCCTGGACCAAAGTCAGAGGCCAGAAATGTTGATGTAAACGGTGCCTTCTCCACTGGTTTCTTCAATCGGAACTGTCCGATGGGGGCTTCAGCGTAGGGAATGCCTAGGAATTCTGCAACGTAGTATTCTTTTCTTTCGAACGAGAATATCTCTACCTTTCCACTTATATTACCAACAGAAGTGTGAACGGTCATTGTAGTCGGAGCCGTTTGTATAAATTTATCACCAAAAAGTAATCCGCTAACGCAACAAAATGTAACTATATATTCTAGAAATAAACGTTTCCCATACATTATGATCATATTTTTGTCATTGGGCTGGATATTAACATATACCAGCGTGACCTAGATTAATAATAAGATATCAATGTCGTTTGATAGTGGTGAAATATAACGCGATAGCAACAGATGCATCCTACTTAAGTATTCGCACTTCCACTTACGCATCAGGAAAACACGCCTATATAATTTTGACCCCCTTGAACCCCACTTTTATATAGTAAAACTGGGGTTTCCGGGGATATACCTTATTTTTCTTATTTCTTCTCTTAAATATAGATTGTGGGTCATGTGGGACTTTATGTAACATTCACCGGAGATTGCCGATAATTATTGGTTTTCCGTGACACATGCTGACAGTCATGCTACCTGTATGAAATGATTACCGATTTGCATTAGCTCTATAGGGAAAACTTCATTTAAACCTTTATAAAAAGTAGAAGTAAAACAAAGATCAGGAATTGATACAATTAACTTACTCCACCCATAAAAGACACCAAAGGGAAAGAAATACAAACATTAAGCGACCAGACCATAATGGAAACCCAAACAAAGGAAGGCCATAAGGACAGTTACTTTCCCACAAAATGGCCATATGGTCATCCAAAACCAAAAGACACAAGTGATACACACAGTAAGTAACAAACAACAACATAAATAAATCGCCACAGAAGAGCCGCCTTGGAACGGTCAGTGGAAGATTTCCACTGGGGGGCTTAAATCGATTTTACGTGGCCACAATCCTCGCCCTTACTTCCGTCGCGATTTAGACAAATAATTTGTTCAGTCCGCATGAAGGCCTCCTAACTCATCAGTGCAACATCTCCGTGAACACAAAAATCAAAGAACCACAGAGGTGAGACAACGGTGAGGACTCGACAGCAAGAACTTTATTATATTTAAATGTAGAATTGCAGTTTTGTTATATTTTTGTAGAACAATCCAAGAGCTTTCTATTGATATATTTTTGTCTGATTTGGAAAAGATCTTCTTGCTTCCCTATTGTATTTAGTTACAGCCCTGTATTTCCCTTAATGGTGTCATTAAAAATAGCGAAATCATGTATCTAACCGATTTTGGACTAGATTTATTCTTAAATTAATTTTGTAAAGTTTAAAATTCTGTTGGATCCAGATAGTGAATTTTCCAAACTTTACAAAGATATAAGTTAGACTATTCTGACATTTTATCTTTTTGCTTCCCCGTGCTAGTAAAATTGCGTTAGAACCGAGTTGCACTATTGGACTTTTCGGTCGAAAATTGCCTAAGTCCACACAGTTACTATTCACAATAGCTTGAAATTAATGTTTAAACAAACAAATGATCATTTACTGACAGAAAATTGGCGTTTGGTATTTTTTGGAAATATTCGTTTTAAAGTAATTAGTCGACAATGTATTATTATAATTATTGTTTGTAGTATTATGCCGTTTTATTTGTCTTTTAATATTCAGTAAATAATAGATTTTTTTTCTTCTAATCAGCCAAAGACAAGTAATTTGTTACTAAATCCATAATGTTTGAAAAACATGACATCTTTTGATCACCACAGTGGAACCTTTTTAATTGACATGGTGATTGTCTTAATTGGCATTTCGAATTTAATCTTTAATTGAGTAAGTATCTGTTTGTTAGCACCTCTCCGTCTGTTTTGAGGTCATAATACTTAAAAGATGACCGCAGACTATAAGGGTCCTACATTAATATATAGCAAATTATTCATGTTTTCATCATGGCTTTGTCAAAACCTAGTCGTTGTAACTTAACGGTCAAGAATTATAAAATTTTGCATGAAGGAAATAATTACCTAAAGACATTTTGAGAAAAAACGCGTGTGCAAAGTTTAAGTATTCGCGTATTACCAGACACGTATTCTGTGGAAAGGATAATCACCAGAAGAGCAGCGCCTGAGGTATTAACCATTACATTTCATTACTCGTGTTATTATAATATTTATTCTTCTTCTTCTTATTATTATTATTATTATTTTCAGCTACCCACAATATTTATTTGGCAGTGGCTAGACGACCGGATCCGGTATTCTAGCCTCTGAGTCTAGAACGCCGGACCCGGCATTCTAGACCTAGCGGCTAGAAGACCGGGTCCGGTCGTCTAGCCATCCTCCCTTTGCCAGGCTAGAATGCCGGCAATAGAATATTTGATAGGCCTATTTGATAACTATAATACACAAGGAAGCCTAAAATAAATTAGAAAGGAACATTCACCTGTCATGAATTATCCGCCATTTTGAAGCTACGACAGATTACTGTTGATTGTGTTATAAGTATATCTACAACTGCAATATCATGAATAACGGTGAACAATCCAGCATACGAGACGCATTGCTCTATATGTCCGAGCAGTGAAGAAAAAGCTCTATTTAGAGAAAAAAAGTCCTTTTTAGGACTACAAATCAAACCAGAAAGAACCCTTTATTATGTCATAAATAAATAACCAAACAAATAATTAAAATAAAGTTTATTTTCTCAATGAGTTCGACCCGTCATGCTAGCCCATAGAAGGTAAAATTCATACTGGTGACAAACCTTTTGTTTTAAAGTAAAATCTTCGCTTGACAGTGTTGATATTACTATAATAACAAGTTTCCAGTTTAAATTTTATCTTCCATAGTTTCCAGCCAGCACCAACGAGGAGGTACGACAAGGTCTTGCTGAAAAGGTACTAAGAGAAAGACTCCCAAAGTTCCTGGTGTATGAATGTCATTTGACGTGTCACCAGTAACAATTCTGATTCTGATCAACCATTTACCGGCCATATTTTTTTCCTGTTTTTTTTTTTTTACTTTTTTTTTTTATCTTTTATCATTTCATTTGTGTTTTTTTTTCAGTTTTTTTTTTTTTTTTTTATTTTTTTTTTTTTTTTTTCCGTGACATTTTTTTTAAATATAAGTATTTATCTTCATAAAAAACAATACATAAGTCATAAATGTCCGTCCCGTATTAATAGTCGATACATCTGGCCGTTACATTTAGAAAATTGCAGTTGCAGATATACATAAAACGAAAGTATTCTCTCCCTTCCAAAATGGTGGAAAAGGAAATCTTCCACTGACCGTTCCAAGGCGGCTCTTCTGTGGCGATTTATTTATGTTGTTGTTTGTTACTTACTGTGTGTATCACTTGTGTCTTTTAATTTTGGATGGCCATATGGCCATTTTGTGGGAAAGTAACTGTCCATATGGCCTTCCTTTGTTTAGGTTTCCATTATGGTCTGGTCGCTTAATGTTTGTATTTCTTTCCCTTTGGTGTCTTTTATGGACGGAGTAAG
The DNA here is from genome assembly GCA_963580285.1 of Lucinisca nassula. Classification (NCBI taxonomy): domain Eukaryota; kingdom Metazoa; phylum Mollusca; class Bivalvia; order Lucinida; family Lucinidae; genus Lucinisca; species Lucinisca nassula. Next base: position 54,032,409 of record OY757012.1, read on the forward strand.
TTAATTGTATCAATTCCTGATCTTTGTTTTACTTCTACTTTGTCCGGTTCTTCATATGTATTTGTTTTCTGTTTTCGGTCGATTATAACTGCCAAATATTATATTCCCGGCATTCTAGCCTTCCGTAATTGACTTGTCTAGATTATAACTGCCAAATATTATATTCCCGGCATTCTAGCCTTTCGTAATGGACTTGTCTAGAATACCGGACCCGGTCTTTTAGTCTCAGAGTCTAGAATGCCGGGTCCGGCGTTCTAGACTCAGAGGCTAGAATACCGGATCCGGTCGTCTAGCCACTGCCTATTTATTTCAGGCTCTTAGTTGCACATTACGTTAACTCCGTGAAGTGTGTACCCTGGTAAATAAAAATCAAAAATGAGTTCCTTTAAGAGCAATGACAACATTCATAAGAAAGAAGATGGGTCATACTACGTAGTTTCGGCTAATAAAGCCTCATCAGTGACCCTGTAATGATCCGGCAAAGAAAGCCAGAGAAAACATACTGCAATTTTGCGAATTTCGAATAGGCAGTCGATTCAAAGACTGATATAAATCAAAATGGGGTCCAAATAATTAAAAGCCTGTCTAGAATATGAGTCTAAACCAATAATTTATTTCTGATTTCTCAGAATATTCACGCTGATCTCAAAGGACCAAAAGTAAAATATAAACTGCACTATGGTTGATGTACGGGGAGACGTTTTACGGCCGCCACACGGCACAACACCAGCTGCAGTGAAGGCAAATAAAAATCAAAAATGAGTTCCTTTAAGAGCAATGACAACATTCATAAGAAAGAAGATGGGTCATACTACGTAGTTTCGGCTAATAAAGCCTCATCAGTGACCCTGTAATGATCCGGCAAAGAAAGCCAGAGAAAACATACTGCAATTTTGCGAATTTCGAATAGGCAGTCGATTCAAAGACTGATATAAATCAAAATGGGGTCCAAATAATTAAAAGCCTGTCTAGAATATGAGTCTAAACCAATAATAAACCCTATTTTATATAGTGAAAAGCGGGCTTAACGGGAGTATACATTATTTTTTTATTTTTCTGCTCAAAAACATAAATTGTGGTTGCTCGTTAGAACCGTCTCATCGGGGCGATTTGAACGAGCACCCACAATCTATCTTTTTGAGCAGAAATAAAAAAAATATCATCAATTGTCACAATAGAAATTTGCAGATAATTAAATATTATGATATTCATTATGAAAACACGCCTATACAAATACATTGTCACCTTTATCGCCGAAAACATGAAAATTTTAACATGAAAAATTGTGATATTTTTCTTATTTCTGCTCAAAATATAGATTGTGGGTACTCTTTAGAACCGCCTCATCGAGGCGGTTCTAACGAATACCCAAAAGCTATATTTTAGAGCAGAAATAAGAAAAATAAGGTTTACCCCTGCAAAAACCAGTTTTACTATATAAAAGTGGGGTTCAAGGGGGGGGGGCAAAATTATAGGCGTGTTTTCGTGATGTATACGGTCATGCTGTCGTAATGGCTTGCCACGCGGCAGATTATTGTCAATATTTTTACCATATTGCAACATATTTATGTTTTGACATTATGTTAACGAGTGCATAAAAAATCTATACCCAGGTAAACCCCACTTTATATAGAGAAAAGTTGGGTTTACCGGGGTATATATTATTATTCTAAAGACTTATTTGTGCTCCAAAATATAGGTTGTGGGTACTCATTAGAACCGCCGCATTACCTCATTGCGGCGGTTCTAACGAGTACCGACAATCTATGTTCTGAGCATAGATCAGATAACTATCACTAATTACAATTTCTGGAGGCAAGGAATATGGCCTTATATTATATATGCTTGCTATCGTAATGAAATATGCGTTTATTAGTTCACGTTTTACTTGCCAATCTTATTTGTATAATGTTGGATATGTTGAATATCAGTGTAGACTTTGTCTGATCACGTTGAAAGAAGAAGCTCTATTCTTCATCACAATAACAAGTTAATGTAATGAACACCGCGGAAACCCCCACTTCGGCGGAACGATTTACCCAAATCCACCCAAACCCACTTAAACACCCAAATCCACCTAAAATCAATAACTGAAACACGTTTAAGATGTTCTATAGTGCTCATATCCTGGAATGGATAGTTTAGAGCCAAAATAAGTAGAATACAATTGATGAGATTAAAAGTTTTATTTACCTATTAGTAAATACCGCACATACTGAAATTAACGAAAGGCCTCCTCCAAAGTATATTTTATGGACAAATTTGAAGAATTTATAGATATGAAATTTGGATATTCCTATAAAATTGAGATATTTGTCGTTTGTAAAGAGAAGGACTTTTGAAGGTCCGGCGGTTTTCGTTGATTTAGGTATGTGCGGTATTTAGTAACCAGTGACAAAAGTTTTCCTGTCACCAAATTATTGCCGTCTGCTTGTTTATTGGCTCTAAACTATCCATTTTGAGATACAGGCACTATAAAACACCTAAAACACATGTTTCTCTATTGATTGCAAATTGATTTGGGTAAAATTTAAGTGGATTTGTTTTTTTTTTTCAGGTGGATTTGGGTAAATTATGGAAATGGGTAGTAAGGCAGTGCACATTTTTTTCTTATTTTTGCGCCTATGTGAAAAGTACCCTTTACTCATGGGCTGGCTCAAATTATCATTTAATAAATGTTATTTATGGACATGAAATATAGACTAAATTACAAAGGTATATTATCCTAATGTAATAAGAGGTATATTTTCTATACATTTAGATACAATCATGTCTTTTAGGTCTTTAATAACTTTAATTTCTAAAGTAAAAACTTATCATATTCGTATATTTATTTGAACCAGTCCATGAGAAAAGGGTCCGTAGGGTTGTCCGAGGTATAATTCTTCAAAGCCGCATGCGCAGCCACATAATAGGGCCAGAAGCATGGCTCTTTGTCTGAACCTCCCTTCCTTTGTGTCCATACTACATGACTACGAACAACAAAGGCTCTGGCGACTGCGCGTATGCGCAGGCTCTCTTGGGCCATGGCTGTTCGTCTATGTGACAAGCACCCTTTTCTAATGGGCTGGCTCATTTATGTTTGATTTTAATCATATAGGAGATTAATATTTTAATTACTGTCACGCGACAAGGCAAAACAATTTTCTTTCTTTCTTTTCTGCTTTCTTTCTTTGCACTTACCATAAACTATGATTTGCTAGTATTTTTGGTTTTTGCTAAATTTAGCAAAAGCACTATTCATCACGTTAACAAGTACATCCTGGAAAACTCCACTTTAAATAGGGAAATTTTCTTATTTCTTCACAAACACATAGATTGTGGGTACTCTTTAGAAAGGCCTAGAAAACGTAGATTGTGGGTGCTAATTAGAAACGCCTCGATGAGGCGTTTCTTACGGGTACCCACAATCTATGTTTTGAGCAGAAATAAGAAACATATCAAAACTTATCATCTGATGAAGTAGAAGTAAAACAAAGATCAGGAATTGATACAATTAACTTACTCCATCCATAAAAGACACCAAAGGGAAAGAAATACAAACATTAAGCGACCAGACCATAATGGAAACCTAAACAAAGGAAGGCCATATGGACAGTTACTTTCCCACAAAATGGCCATATGGCCATCCAAAATTAAAAGACACTTTTCGAGCCATAAAAAGTTGTCATACATTTCATAGGCATGTTATCGTTACGACATAATGGTATTATCATTTCAAACCAGCGATATTTTTACATTGAACATTCAACAACTTATAATGAAATCGCCAGCCCAATCGTTTTAATCAATTTAATATATATAAACACTTTACTGCTCATGTTTGCCATGCATGCAGCTAAAATCATAAGAGTTATATTCATCATCCTTAAGTGTTCAATATAATAAAGAAAATGCTGATATGGTCATCAATATAATATACTCCAACAGGGTGATCAGCGTGGGCAATGATTTGTTAAAATGATGTTATCTTATATTAAATTGATTAAACGGTATTTCTGCTCCAGAAATTTATTGTTTGCACGTAATGTCCTGCACAAAGTGTGCATTAGATTTAGCTCGGTCACGCGATTAATGATGGCTCGATGAACACCCACGTGCCATCTTATCGATAAACAACCGTTATAAAGATTATCGTAATGATCCTAAAACTTGGAAAATCTTTAGCATGTCCTGTAAATGTGCTATAAATACCCCCAAAAATATAAGGTTGATTTTACCGCCCAGTAATGTGTCTAAAATATTCCGACAGAAATCCATGATCAGACTGCTCCTGCATACTGTGATCTTAGTCGCTCTTGCAATGCTGTCCAATATTAAGAATTTCTACGGTAGAAAGGGATTATGGCCAAACAAGGTGAATGACTGGAATAATTTAATTTGCGTCAAAATACGGAGTTGAATAATGAATTTGTCTTTGTGTATTTTGCAAATACTATGCTGTGGCGAGAAAGATAGTTTTATACATTATGATCGGCAGGAAAAAATATCATTTCGATACAAAATATTATTTTTGCAGAAATCTTATTTAAAACATTCTTCAGTTGATCTTAAAGTTTGTTAAACTTTATATTTCCACCAATAAAGCACACTATATATGGAAATCAAAGATTTCGAAATTTTCAACTGTGCTTTTTCAAAATATTGCTGTGGTCACAAAAGAAATTATACATAAGTGTCAAAAGACAACACAAAAAATGCATTATTATTTATTTTTGAATAAATAAATAAATAAATAAATAAACAAATCATTACGTTAACACACCAATGCCAAAAAGGATAAGTTTTCATGGCTGAAAAATGGCATTTATCAGATGAAAGAAATATTTTTCTTATTTCTGCTCTAAACATAGATTGTGGGTGCTCGATAGTACCGCCTCATCGGGGCGTTTCTAATGAGCACCCACAATCTACTAGGCCTTTCTAAAGAGTACACGCAATCTATGTGTTGGTGAAGAAATAAGAAAAATAATGTGTATCCCTTTAAACCCCAAATTTCCCTATATAAAGTGGAGTTTTCCAGGATGTACTTGTTAACGTGATGGGTAGATGAACAGCGCTTTTGCTATATTTCTCCAAAACATAGATTGTGGGTACTCGTTAGAACCGTAAGTATCCACAAAATGAGGCGGTTCTAACGAGTACCCACAATCTATGTTTTGCTCAAAAATATAAGTCTTTGACTGGCAAGACTACCCGAATAAAGAAACACGATAAACTCGTAGATTTGGTAAGAAATGAGATGCAAAGCCAGGAACATAATACATAAACTGTCAGGACATTACGCAAAAACGCCTATACAATTACATTGCCACCTTTATCGCCGAAAAAATGAAATTTTTATGATGAAAAATTGTGATTTTTCTTATTTCTGCTCAAAATATAGATTGTGGGCACTCGTTAGATCGAGGCGGTTCTAACGAGTACCCAGAATCTATATTTTAGAGCAGAAATAAGAAAAAAAAATAGGTAGGCCCCCGGAAACCCCAGTTTTACCATATAAAAGTGGGGTTCAAGGAGGTCAAAATTATATAGCAGTGTTTTCGTGATGAGCTAAACCGCGCGGAGAAACCGCGCGGAGAAAAAATAAAATTTAAAATCTTTATCAAAATCAATCTTAAGCGCTTATATTGCGCATCCCAGTATAGGGAGGGGTTGTCTTTGATAAACATCTTTTTTTTTTTGGTTAATTATGGTTAAATGTCAGATCACGATGCGTTTTGCCTAATTTTAAACGCTCTACATTTTTTTGTCGGAGTGATTTTAACCCATTTATGCCTAGTCGACTGTTCTACTCTATATTTCAAACATGCCCATTTCCACTTTTAGGGGTGTCTGGTTGCTTTTATATTTCTTTTATCAGAAATACCCATGTTTCATGCAAACAGTGCAGGTCCTGATAAGACTCCGCATTCTGGCCGTCTGATCTGGGCCTGCACTGTTTGCCAATATCCATTTATGGGACTCTAGGCTTAGTTAAATGGGTTAATCAGACAATAGCAACTTTCTTGGGACTTGGCTATATTAGACCTAGCATCTCCAAGACAGCGAAATTAATATCAGCCATGTACATCCGCGCAGTCTGATCAGAGTCTTCACTGGACGATCGAGGGATAGCAAAGGACCCAAAGGTTGTCCCAGGCGGAAAGAGAAGACTCAGACCCGACTGCGCGTGATGCGTAGGCTGATGTGAGTCTTCGCTGTACGCACATGTCTAAATGAAGATTTTGCTGTGCACCTGAATTTTATGGTTTTAATGACAGCGCCTGTTTAAGTATCTTGTATTATATAATTACGTCGATCATCAATTTCATGTTGATTTCACACCTTTATGAATATCACTGCAAATATTAAGAACTGTCGTCATTAAAATGAGCCAGCCCATGAGAAAAGGGTACTTATCACATAGGCGAAAAACAAAGGCTTAGGCTAGCCTGCGCATACGCGCAGTCTCGTCCGAGCCTTTGTTGTTCGCAGTCATGTAATGTTGGCCAGGTAAGGAGCCATGCTTCTGGCCCTATTAAGTGGCTGCGCATGAATCAATCATAAAACGGACAATCCTAAGGTCTATTTTCTCATGAGCCGGCTCAAATGTCATATTTTGTATTTGAATGGAATATCATATGTTATGAAATAAAGATACATATCCAACATTCGTTTTCCTGTCTCTGTCTCCCTCTCGCTGTCTCTCTCTCTCTCTCTCTCTCTCTCTCTCTCTCTCTCTCTCTCTCTCTCTCTCTCTCTCACCCACAGGCTTAATAGTACCTGTCACTGTAGCAGAACTGAAGATATATTTTTAAAATAACAAAAAACAAACTCATTTCTTTTAATTGGGTTTTACGGCTTTTCAAGAATATTTCACATACATAGAGCCGATCGTTCATCAAAGGTAAGCGAAAAACGGAGTGCCCGGAGAAAAACTACATTGTCTTCCTCCGTAAAGAGAACTTGCATTTCTCAACAGAATCAGAATCAGAATTGTTACTGGTGACACGTCAAATGACACTCATACAACAGGACCTGTTATTGTTTAAAAAGATATTTTTGAGCTTGGTGACCTTACCAATTTAAGAATATTTCACAAATATCGAGCACAACGTTCATTTTTAGATAGCGAGCACAGGACTATCCAGATATATAAAATCGTCTTGCACATAATTAAATAATTGCATTAAATTGCAGGGGTATAAATTTTGTTTCTTCATATTTCTGCTCAAAAATAAGTTTGTGGGTACTCGTTAGAACCGCCTCATTGTATCATCCGCAATCTACGTTTTGAGCAATATAATATATTTAACAAATTAGCATCTGATAAATGCTATTCCTTTAGCCATGATCGATAGCAATATTTCGCATAGATTCTGTTTGTTTGTTTGGTTTGAGGTTAAACGTCCCCTATGGGCGGGGGCTGATTTCGCATAAATATGTTATCCTAAGTGTATGACTCAAAATCTAGTACACATTTGTTCTCAATACAAAAACACTCAAATCTCACAAAACAGCGAGATTCTCGATCAGAAATATACAGGTAAATCAGAATGCTTCTAATAATACAGGTAAGCGAGACCACTTGTCCCGATGGTCAGCGGTCAACGGTCAACGGGGAAATAACTGGCAATAAAAGATTATGCTTGTTTTATGGATTTTATGGATTTAGTTCCCTTGTAGACTGCGTTAAAATAAGTTCGGTATGGTAGCAGAACTGAAGATATATTTTTAAATAATATAAAAAATGCAATATAATATATTTAACAAATTAGCATCTGATAAATGCTATTCCTGTAGCCATGAAAGATAGCAATAATTTTGCATAGATTTGGTTTGTTTGTTTGGTTTGAGGTTTAACGTCCCCGTCAACAATGTAAACATCACGACAACACGCATATATAATTTTGACCCCCTTGAACCCCACTTTTATGCAGGGGTAAACCTTAATTTTCTTATTTCTGCTCTAAATATAGATTGTGGGTACTCGTTAGAACCGCCTCGATATTTTTCTTATTTTTATTTTAGAGCAGAAATAAGAACGATGAGGCGTTCTAACGAGTACCCACAATCTATATTTTAGAGTAGAAATGAGAAAAATATCACAATTTTTCATCTTAAAACTTTCAATTTTTTGGCGATAAAGGTTACAATGTATTTGTTCTCAATACAACAACACTCAAATCTCACTAAACGGCGAGATTCTCGTTCAGAAATATACAGGTAAATCAGAATGCTTCTAATAATACAGGTAAGCGAGACCACTTGTCCCGATTCTTATCGATGAACGGTCGGCGGTCAACGGGGAAATTATTGCAACAAAGGATTATGCTAATGTTATGGATTTAGTGCCGTTGTAGACTGCGTTAAAATAAGTTCGGTATGACTCGTTAGAACCGCCTCAATGAGGCGGTTCTAACGAGTGCCCACAATGTATATTTTGAGCAGAAATAAGAATAATATCACAATTTTTTATCATAAAATTTTCATTTTTTCGGCGATAAAAGTGGCAATGTATTTGTATAGGCGTGATGCGTAATGGAAGAGGGTTGGCAGCCTTAAGGAAACTTTCCTGTTGACGCAACTTCTTCTTAGCCAGCATTAGCCATTGTGCAAACATAGAATGAAACTGAAACTGTCGACAATGATTTTATCTAAAAGCCTGATATGACATTGTTCGCTTCAGTACATGCTGTTCTATTCTGCATCAAGAGAAATGTTCCTATTTTTCTGCCGGTGCAATATCTAGGTTGAAAAAGGGCGAAACGAAACAAAAGTCATAAGGAACTGTTAAGCTCGCCGTAAGAAAGTAAGGGTGCGCTATTTCTATGCCATCGGCGTCCGGTGTCGGCATCCGCGTTTGGTTAAAGTTTACCTGCAAGCTCTTATTTGTGATGTTTTACAAAATTAATTTATTTTCAAATAAAATTAACAATAGGTAAAAATCAATGCTTTGCATATTCCATTTTACTTCATTTGCCAGTATTTTTGGCTTTAATTGGACTTTTTGAGATGTTAATAATTCCCTCTGTATTACCTCCCATATTGTGGCTTTGGTCTCTGAATTAAAGGGTCTTGAGTTCAAATCCCGGTGGCTATTTTCAGAAAAAGAAAACTTTGTCATCGCTCTATCACCTTCATTTATTGATGGATTTTAATATCACTTCAAACAAATGTTGTGTATGGTGATATCTTGAGCGACTTTGACTTTCAGTGTTCGGTCTCAAGCACAAGGTCACTGCGTTTATTTTGAGAAAAAAACTTTGTCATATCTAGCGCTTGCATGTATTGAAGGATTTATGTCCCCCACCGGAGGGGAGGGGGACATTTTGTTTTTGGTGCGGATCCCGTTTGCGTCGGCGTAGCCTGTTTGAAGCATTATATCTCCTGAACCTCTGGATGGATTTTGACCAAACTTGCATAGACACATCCCTATGATGTGGTAAAACAGTTCTTAATTTTTAGGACAAAGCGACCCCAAAACTGTCATTTTTGGGCTAAGACGGCAATGGCTTATCTGCAATCTATCTCCTTAACATATTGAGTAATTTTAGTCAAACTTGATAAAAAAAATATCATTTCAACAAACCGCAGATTTGGTTAGATCTCAGTGACCTTGACCTCATTTTAAAGGTAGCCGCGACCCCAAAACAGTCATTTTTGGGCCAAAAATGGCTTGTCTGCACTCTATTTTCATTTACGAATTGACCAATTTTCGTCAAACGGGGTACAATATATTATTACAACAAACCGCAGATGTGGTTAGATTTTGGTGAGCTTGACCGTTTTACAAAGTCACAGCGCCCCAAAGACAGACCATTTCGGGCGAAAAATGTAATTTTTAAGTCACACAAATGGTGCGTTTGATAATATCTCGAGCAAGTTCGACTTTCTGGGTCATAGGCTCAGGGTCACTATGGCTTAAACTATGTCACTCTAACACATACTTGTACATGTTTATTTATTGATAGATCCAATATAATTGTATACAAATGCTAGGCTAGGCTATTCATGCGTTGATTTGTGCGAGGGGGTTGTGTCGTATGTGATGCCTTGTTATTACTTTTTTATTATCAAATATAGATTCTTTTTTCTTACAGTGGAAAAGCTTGAAAACAGGATATCTTGTTCATTTGGTCTTAGGGGTCTTTCGTTTGCTGGGTTCTGTTTAGCTCTTTAACATTAGAACATGTTTTGTTGTTTTTTTTTTTCGGAGTAAACCTGCATTTTGTTTTTCAAAAGAAAGACACTTAAAACAAGATTTCTTCTTCAGTGGTTCTTAGGGGTACAATCTGGGTCTCTTTTAATTGCTACAGTCTGTTAGGCTCTTAGGCTGTTGTATAAAAGATAAATTTTATTTTTGATAACTTGCCCTCATCCAACTTGGGCCCCAAAAGGCAAGCTATGTTGTCTTGTGACCATTCTTGTTATATCTTTCGACTTAGTGAAATAGAATAAAAAAGGTTACTTGTTGTGTTTTTTTCATTTGAGGTTTAATGTCCCCGTCAACACTGTAAATGTCATTTTGGAGACGTTGCTTCCAATTTGTGGGACTTTTACCCGACATTGAGATGAAATGACATATCAAGCCCTGTCGCCCAATGAAACCAGTAGGTTTTTAAGCATGGACGGGCCGACTCGCACCGCTTTGCCTGGGCAGGCTTGGATCCTCTAAGCGGTTTACCAGTACTCGTGTGCGGGTGAAGAGCAAAGATGAATGAAAAAAGAAGCCAGATGAGTGTAAGTAATAGGAAAAAGGAGAAAGGCTCAGTGACACGTAGGGGCACACCAACCATCACGAAAATACGTCTGTATAATTTTGACCCCCTTGAACCCCACTTTTAGATAGTAAAATTGGGATTTTCAGGGGTATACCTTATTGTTCTTATTTGTGCTCTAAAATATAGATTTTGGGTACTCGATGAGGCGGTTCTAACGAGTGCCCACAATCTATATTTTGAGCAGAAATAAGAAAAATATCACAATTTTTCATCTTAAAATTTTCATTTTTTCGGCGATAAAGGTGGCAATTTAATTGTATAGGAGTGTTTGCGTAATGACAGGGAAAACACACCAGCACAGGGAAACCATAGCCCGATGTTATAAATGTTCTGTGAAAAGGGGTAATCCTTTGGAAGCAAGGACTACAGCCCAGAACTGAAAACTATGGAATATGCAGTGTTTTTCTGGGCCAGGCTAGCTAGTTTCGGCCAACAAGGTCTCATCAGTGACCCTCAAATACTTCCTAAATTCCGCAATAAAATCAATGATTTCAAGGGGCTAGAAAATATAACCCACACCATGATGAAGGGCAGACAGACCTTTTTACGGCCGCCACACAATCCCTTAACATCAGCTGTGGTGAAGTTATATGTTCCGATGGGCAAGATAACCCGGGCTGTCTTGCACCACCTTACACCAGCTTACCATATCAGATGATCCTGTGCTAAAATATCCATGTTTTTTTCAAAACATCCCCTTATTCCAGAAAGCAACCTTTGTACGTGCTTAACTCCCTTGAGCATGAAACGTGTCTTGCCCTTTAAGTTAAAAGATTACGAAAACACGCCAATACAAATATATTGTACACTTAACCACCATAAAACGAAAACTTTATGATGAAAATTTATGATAGATTTCTTATTTCTGCTCAAATTCCAACGAGTACTCACAATCTATATTTTAGAGCAGAAATTAGAAAAATAAGGTTTACCCTTGCAAACCCCATTTTTACTATTTAAAAGTATGGTTCAAGGGGGTCAAAATAACATAGGCGTGTTTACGTGATGGTGCATATATTCTTTTAAAAACCTCGGCTTTTTTCGTGCTCGGCTCGGCTGAGCGTGAAATTTATCCTGTGTCCTGTGGTGTGTGCATGTATATGCGATCAGTGGGGATTCTGATCAGACTGTGCGATTGCGCGGGCTGATCTGAGTCTCCGCTGGTCGCTCAAACCTTCTTGTGGGATTTTTCATGCGCTGGCTCAAATCGGGCCCCGTGGTTGTAGAACTTTTTTACTGCTCGGCTAGGCTGTTCAATTTGTCCTGTATCCTGTGGTGTGTGCATGTATATGCGATCGGTGAGGATTCTGATCGGACTGCGCGATTGCGCAGGCCAATCTGGGTCTCCGCTGATCGCTCAGACCTTCTTGTGGGATTTTTCATGCTCTGACTCGGGTCAGGCCACGAGGTTGTAGAACTTGTTTCGTGCTCGGCTCGGCTGAGCATATAATTTATCCTGTGTCCTGTACTGAGTGCATGTAATATGCGATCAGTTGGGATTCTGATCGGACTGCGCGATTGCGCAGGCTGATCTGAATCTCCGCTGGTCGCTCAAGCCTTCTTGTGGGATTTTTCATGCGCTGGCTCAAATCAGGCCCCGAGGTTTTTAAAACTTTTTTCGTGCTCGGCTCGGCTGGGCATGGAATTTATCCTGTGTCCTGTGGTGTGTGCATGTATATGCGATCGGTGGGGATTCTGATCGGATTGCGCGATTGCGCTGGCCGATCTGGGTCTCCGCTGATCGCTCAAAACCTTCTTGTGGGATTTTTCATGCGCTGGCTCAAATCAGGCCCTGTGGTTGTAGAACTTTTTTCGTGCTCGGCTCAGCTGAGCGTGAAATTTATCCTGTGTCCTGTGGTGTGTGCATGTATATGCGATCGGTGAGGATCCGATCGGACTGCGCGATTGCGCAGGCCGATCTGAGTCTCCGCTGATCGCTCAAAACCTTCTTGTGGGATTTTTCATGCGCTGGCTCAAATCAGGCCCCGTGGTTGTAGAACTTTTTTCGTGCTCGGCTCGGCTGAGCGTGAAATTTATCATGTGTCCTGTGGTGTGTGCATGTATATGCGATCGGTGAGGATTCCGATCGGACTGCGCGATTGCGCAGGCCGATCTGAGTCTCCGCTGATCACTCAGACCTTCTTGTGGGATTTTTCATGCCCTGGCTCAAATTAGGCCCCGAGGTTGTAAAACTTTTTTCGTGTTCGGCTCGGCTGAGCATAGAATTTATCCTGTGTCCTGTGGTGTGTGCATGTAATATGCGATTAGTGAAGATTCTGATCGGACTGCGCGATTGCGCAGGCTGATCTGAGTCTCCACTGATCGCTCAAACTTTCTTGTGGGATTTTTCATGCGCTGGCTCAATCAGGCCCGAGGTTCTGCAACCTTTTTTTCGTGCTCGGCTCGGCTGAGCATGATATTTATCCTGTGTCCTGTGGTGTGTGCATGTATATGCGATCGGTGAAGATTCTGATCGGATTGCGCGATTGCGCGGGCCGATCTGAGTCTCCGCTGATCGCTGTGTCCTGTACTTCATTTGCTTTTTACGCCGTTATCTTACGACGGCTCATATGTAAATACGTAACGTCTCAAAAACACAAAAGCGTCAGCTTTTATTGAGCGTTACGGGAAAAATAAATAACTATTGACGTTTATGTCACTTTAACGTACAATAATAAACATCATTGTTAACTTGAAAATTCCATCATGGATGAAACCGGTTGTTAAAAATATATATATAATTCTGTGCTGGTCAGAGCAGGAGAATTGCAGCTTAATATTTACGAGCATTATACATTTCATGCTCAGCTGCGTTGAACATGATAAAAGGTTAATAATCTCGGGGCTAAGCACCAACATAATACTTTAAATTAAGACACTATAATCCTTGCGGCACATTGTTCATGAATGATTACGCACATGAATGCATGAAAGGTCAAAGACATTCCGCGGCTCCTTACTCTTTCGCCATCTTAGTATCAAAAGAGGACTATTTGAAGTTACTAACAGAATAGTGTCGTTGCGAGTTACCATGTCTATCTGTGTATTGCTTACATCACGTGTACAAGTCCGTGAAATGAAGACCCACTAAACCTCACTTTATATAGAGAAAACTGGGGTTTACGGGGCTATACATTATCTTTCTTATTTCTGCTCCAAGACATAGGTTGTGGGCACTCGTTAGAACCGCCTTACTATCAAGGATTTTTATCAGAAAAGTAGCCATGTTGGAGATTTGAAAAATGCACTATGTCGCACGTGTGTGTTATCGTAATGTATTATTTTTGTTTTGGATTGTCAATTGACCGTTTTGTGGGAAAGTAACTGTCCGTTTGGCTTTCCGCTATTGATGTTTCCATTAGACTCTAGTTATTCCATGTTTGTGGTTCTTTCCCTTTGGTGTCTCTGATGGGAGCTGTGGGTTTGTTGTATCGATTCCTGACCACTGCATTTACTTCTATTAAGAACCTCAAGACATTCCACGCATTGTTACCATTTTTGTTCATTTGTTTTCAAGGCGGTCAATGGTCCGTCGTGCGTCGACCGTGCATAAACTTTTCTTGTGAACAGTCTAGAAGCAACAGTTTTGGGCCAGTCATCATCACACTTATTCAGAATGATCGTCATGATAATATCTCGGTCAAATCTGAATATGGGTCATGCCGGTGTCGCGTGAGATCTTTAAACCCATAAAAAAGTTAATACCAAGGTATATCTGCGCATGCGCAAGAAGGCCGTGAGAAATGTCATCCATTTCCTGTTAGCCCCTGCCCCTTTCATCTTGAGCCTATGTTTAAAATGCTAATATTGCGAACTTTAAAAAGAACACTATTTTTAACAAGCTTTATTTATTTATTTATTTATTTTTACTTTCGAAAGATACGCGTATTAAATATGCCATAAATAGGTATCATGTATTCAACAAGAACAAAATATATGCGGGTACATGTATTTTCTTGAAATTATGACAAAAAAACGCCTATAATTTAAACCCCATTAAACCCCACTTTTATACACTAAACCTGGGGTTTAGAGAGATGTATATTATTTTCATATTTCCTCTGGAAAACATAGATTGTAGGTACTCGTTAGAACCGTCTCGGCAAGGCACAAAATCAGATCAGCCTGATCTGAGTCTACGCTGGGCGCACATGTCTTGTTGTAGGTTTTGTCGTGCGCTGGCTCGTTTAATTTTGTAAATTGTTAGTGAAACTTATCAAATAGAAGAAACAAATATATACATATTATTACTACAGTAACTTGATCTGACGCATTGTATCACGTCGAGTGGATGTTTCCAGATCAGCGTATCACACGAGACGCGCAGCGTCGAGTGTGATGCGTAAGATCTGGAAACATCCAAGAGACGTGATACTGTGCGACAGATCAAGTTATTTTAGTGATAATACGTTTATTATATACCTTTTTTCGCTTTTAATAAAGTCTTTTGTCAACGTAAATTGGCGGGAAACTTTGACGTTACATTCTGTGTGTAAGTGACGTCATCATTTCGAACGTTTGGTTCCGCGTTATCGATGGCTGTTTTCTAACGTCGCAACAAATGCCGGGACTCAGGGTTTGCAGGAGTGTGATACGGAATCGGAAAACGCGAGTGCGTGATACGGGATTCTGTATTTTTGTGTCGGAAATCTGATAGTAGACAGCAGTATTTCTTGTAGGTATATAATAAAAATGAAGAAACACTTTTCATGCTCAGTGTTTACTGGAGTAGACCATAAGAAACTGGTGAACTGCAAAACCCAATGTATATCTATCTACAACTATAAATTCTATCAGATATTTTTTTTCATCAATTTTGGCAAAAGGAAAATCGCATGGGGACATGTGGGTGCGATAATACGAGTACATTAACCTTCCCAAACATCACCAGCTGTTGGTATTATTTTGGTCAAGCATTTCAGTTATTGCTTGTTGTCGAGTCCTCGCCGTTGTTTCATCTCTGTATTTGTTTGATTTTTAAGTCCTCGGAAATTTTACTGATCCTGGAAAATTTTACTGAGGAGTGAGAAATCATACATGCGGACTGAAGAAATTATTTGTCTAAATAACCACAGAACCAAGGACAAGGATTGTCGCCACGTCAAGTCGATTTAGGTGTAAAACTTTTACCAACCGTTCCGAGTGGGTGAGTGATTGTTTGAGTTTTACGTTTCCCAAAAAGTTAAGGTCATACGGAGACGGGACCTCGGTTTAACGACTCATCCGAACGTCTGGAGAAGCCCGGTATCGATCATTCGACCACTGGTTTACAAGGCGAGTAGCATAACCACTACACCACGGAGGCTTCTGAACTGACCGTTCCGAGGCGGTCCTTTTGTTTTGGTTTCATCACGAAAACATGCCTATATAATTTTGACCCTCTTGAACACCACTTTTATATAGTAAAACTGGGATTTATAGGGGTGAACCTTATTTTTCTTATTTCTGCTCTAAAATATAGATTGTGAGTACTCGTTAGAACCGCCTCGATGATTGTTGGTACTCGTTAGAACCGCCTCGATGAGGCGGTTCTAACGAGTAACCACAATCTATATTTTAAGCAGCAATAAGAAAAAATATCATTTTTTTTTTCATCTTAAAATTTTCGTTTTTTCGGCGGTAAAGTTTACAATGTATTTGTATAGGTGTGTGTTTCGTAATGATTAATGTTATGGTTCGTCCATGCGTGTATGTGTTGCCGATATCGTTTTATTTTGGATAGCATTTTGGCATTTTGTGGGAAGTAACCGTCAGTTTGGCTTTCCGCTTGTGATATTTTCATTGTGGTGAAGTTGTTTTATGTTTGTGTTTCTTTCCCTTTGGTGTTTTGAATAGGAATTCTGGGGTAATTGTAACCATTCCTGACTATTGCCTTCATTTCATGTTTGTATTATTCAAACTCCGTGCTGCAGTTGCAGTTTTGTGGCTGAAGCATTGAGGTGCAACACATGGACATGCTTGAGACCGGATTTTGGACGTACTTTTCTCATTTTGTTCGCATTTTAGAACCGCATTCTTAAAGCGGGTACCAGACACACAGAGGCCTTTTAAGAACATATGTTTGCATGAATGACCCAGAATTTCTACCGAAACTGGCGCATTTGTTTTGTTTGTTTGTTTTGAGGTTTAACGTCCCCGTCAACACTGTAAAGGTCATTTTGGAGACGTTGCTTCCAATTTTGTGGGCCTTTTACCCGACTTTGTGATGAAATGGCATCTCAAAGTAGAAGTAAAACAAAGATCAGGAATTGATACAATTAACTTACTCCACCCATAAAAGACACCAAAGGGAAAGAAATACAAACATTAAGCGACCAGACCATAATGGAAACCTAAACAAAGGAAGGGCATAAGGACAGTTACTTTCCAACAAAATGGCCATATGGCCATCCAAAATTAAAAGACACAAGTGATACACCTAGTAAGTAACAAACAACAACATAAATAAATCGCCACAGAAGAGCCGCCTTGGAACGGTCAGTGGAAGATTTCCACTGGGGGCTTAAATCGATTTTACGTGGCCACAATCCTCGCCCTTACTTCCGTCGCGATTTAGACAAATAATTTGTTCAGTCCGCATGAAGTCCTCCTAACTCATCAGTGCAACATCTCCGTGAACACAAAAATCAAAGAACCACAGAGGTGAGACAACGGTGAGGACTCGACAGCAAGAAACCACTGAAATGCTGGAGCAAAAGAAAACCAACAGTTAGACTCCGATGGGCCCGACCAGAGACAGAGCATCAGGCACCAACCAGCATTATCTCTCTAATTTTCAATAAGCCTTTACGTTGGAGCAGTCATAGAATCTGAGGCCTGACCCACCGGCGTGCAATTAAAGAGAGAAGCAAAGTTGCCAACCGTGATTGGGTTAACTACCATGCATGCAGTCTGTCGTATAATATCCATGTTGTACCCAATCTTTTTATATCGAAGAATGATTTTACGAAATTGGGTGCTGAAGTCATTGCGGTTATATATTTTTCTTAATTTATATACTAAGTCACCATAAAATTCGGGTTCCGATAGACCTTGTTGCAGAAGAGATTTAAGTCCAATATTGAATTTTGAAATCATCACGTGAACAAGTCCGTGAAATGAAGACCCCCCTAAACCCCACTTTATATAGAGAAAACTGGGGTTTACGGGGGTAAACATTATTTTCCTTATTTCTGCTCCAAGACATAGGTTGTGGGTACTCGTTAGAACCGCCTCAATGAGGCGGTTCTAACGAGCACCCAAAACCTATGTCTTGGAGTAGAAATAAGACAACTTTTACGGATTTTGATCAGAAAATTACCTGTTTTGAGGTATGAAAAAATGCACTATATCACACGGGTGTGTTATCGTAATGTAAATCAGAATGGCGTCTATAAAATTTTGAAAAGGCTTTGCGTAGTTTATGGTACCGATAACCCTGATTAAGGAGTTTAGCCGTTAATAATTTATTACGAGTGTTGAAGTCAGTTACATGACTACACACTCTAGCAAATCGAATTAATTGCGAAATATAAACGCCATAGGATGGCGCACGAGGAACATCACCATCCAAAAAAGGAAAATTTACAATCTCAAAATCAAAGTCATCGCGTTTATCATAAATTTTGCACGAAACAAATCCATCTACAATAGATAGATTTAAATCCAAAAACGGGGCCTCGGTATCAGAAGAATTTGCTTTCTTTAACTGAAGTTCTAGGGGGTAAATCTGACTGATCAAACCATCAAAATAGGTATTATCAATATTTAATAAATCATCTAAATATCTAGAAGTAGAGCTAAAAGCTTCAATAATTTCAGATTGGTTATCAATGGAAAGCGACAAAATGAAGTCTCTTTCATAACAATACAAGAACAGATCTGCAACAAGAGGTGCGCAATTAGTACCCATCGGAATACCCACAATTTGTCTAAATAACTTAGTACCGAATCTAATATAAATATTGTCAAGTAGAAAGGTGAGGGCATCACACACTTTCTGACATGACCAAAGTGTATAATTCTGATGCTCTTTAGAAGTGAAAAATGCATTTCTGACATTACATGCAAGTTAGAGAGAATCTTCTCTGTGAAAAGCTCATTCAATTAAATCATTAAGCTTTTCTTTTATAAGATTATGAGGAAGTGTAGTGTAAAGAGTGGAAAAATCGTAGGTAGACAGACTAGAAGCACGAAAATGCCTAGATTTCAATTTATTTAAAACCTCATTCGATTTTTTTATAGACCAAAACAGATTTCTTCCTGATCTTTCAAAGACTTTATCACAATATTTGATTACATGCGTTTTAATAGCAGTAAGACAGGAAGTTAATAATTTAGAAAGTTCAGTGGTAGTGCAAGAGCTAGAATTTGCAAAAACCGTGCTTTGTAAGGTTTTTTATGAAGTTTTGGTAGCCAGTATAGCGTAGGAGGCTTGTCTTGGCCTTCGTTAACCCTCACAGCAAACTTGGTGGCTGAAAGACAAACATGTTTATCTACTATAGCTCTCTCTTCAGCTAAAGGCTGAAGTTCATAGGCCTTTGTACCACCAAGCTCCTGCTTAAACGTGTTAACATAGTGGAGCCGTCAAGCCCTGTCGCCCAATGAAACCAATAGGGTTTATAAGCATGGACGGTCCGACTCGCACCGCTTTGCCTGGGCTGGCTTAGATCCTCTAAGCAGTTTACGAGTACTCATGTGCGGGTCGGATATACTGCGAGGAAGCATCGTGCAGCCCATATATTGGCGCATGACATCTTATTTGCGCCAATGTTTGTTTAGCAATAGTTGGCGTATGGCATGTTTCATGTCCTATATCCTGTTTTTAGCTTGGGCTCATAAAGATGTTCCGTTGCTTCCCCAGAATTTATGAGACTAAGAAACATATTTCTTGCACACCAGACAAGGAAATCCGTGATTTTACCCTGGGATAGAAATTTATGTTCTGACCCTGGTGTTCCGACCCCAAATCGAATATAATCGCGTGTTTGATAAATGCACTGGTTGATTACAACCTCATGTGCGGGTTCGTCATGCGTGACGTCACTAAACATTCCTGTTGTGTCATCACAAAATGGCGGACGTCGGTAACCGAAGTGACAGCAGCATTAAAAATTCGCAATAGAAATGGAAGGTATGCAAGAAAAAAGAATCCAATATGGGTGTGAGGGGTGGACAGAAAAATCCGTCCCTCGGGATCACTGTCCGGCAGCACTCGACAAGCCTCGTGATGCCGGACAGTGTCCCTCGGGACCGATTTTTCAATCCACCCCTCACACCCATATAAGATTCTTATAATATCCCGATATCTGTGGTACGATATCAGAAGCTGTTGTGTCCTTTGCACCCTCATGCATTTCTGTTAATTGATGAGCAAATGGGGGTAGCAGCGAGCACTTATCCTCGTAACCTTGACCCTTATCTTGCTGAATATTCATTTAAGCCGCACCCATTTCTGTATATCAACCAATCAAATTACTTGATATAATTTATTGCTTCAAATTCATAAACTGAATGCCAAACAGTATAGATCCTGATCAGATGGCAGCCATCTGGTCTAGATCTACAATGTTTGCGAAGATAGGGGTTGTCGTGAACAGCAAGATAAGGGTTAAGAATTTTCTTCAGAATAAAGTGGACTAAATTTCTCATTCTGTGCCAGCTGTCTGGCAATGAAGCGCGCATCTTCCTCAATTATCATAATGGACTAGATCGTGATGTTCGATTTGGTAACAGCAGAACTGTGCCAAACTGAATAAAAGGCGTCTTTGACTGATTTCTGACCGGAACTGAATTTAGTAAACCACATCTAAACTGTGAACTAAGGACGTTTGTTGCCGCCATACATACGTGTCACACATATATCATCATGTGTGTGTTTGCCACTCAATCCCAATTGCTAGCGGGCGTTTATATAACCTCTGATTTCAGAAACATTTTTGTTTATTTTCAAATCCCAGACCAAAAGCCAACGGATTGTTTACAAATATAAAGTGTATCGGAATTAAAATACTCTAGTAAGCAAACCGGAACTGATACTGAGCTGATGATACCCTCGGGGACGAACGAATTATCCACCAGCAGAGATACCGACCCAGGGGTTGCAATTAAGGCGTAACTATACCAAATTTAGTGACACAGAGGCCTTTCTGATATTTAATCTGATCAGTGTGTCTCAACCCCAAAGTTCTGAAACCGGAAGGGATGATGGACAAGTCCCGGCAAACACAGCACACCCCCCTCCCAGCACACACCTACCGGCGCAGACCATTAAAACCGGTCAACTGGAGGCATCAGGCAAGAGACGCCTACATCAGTACTAATAGGCGCCCCCCCCCCCTCACACACACACCGAGCCAACATCAGCAAAACATAGCCCACACTCCACGGAAGTCCCGGGCATCAGGAAGGAGATGTCCAAAGTAGCGAGACTTGCAAAATTTTAAATTAAAACAAAAAGTGGCAACCAAATCCGCTAAGATACCTGTCTCACCTGACAAGCCAGTCTTAGTAAAGGAGTTATGACCATCACAAGATTATATTGTCACGGGAGATGACTCAAAAACTAAAAACACCAGGGCACCCAGAATTGTGGTTCTTGTACATGACACGCCTGCTGAACCTCATGTACATCTGTACCAAGTACCATCAATATGTCTCAAAGGGTATTGTAGATATATTGATCACAAGGCGGTCATGTTGTTATATTTGAAGGGGAGATAACTAAAATACCACAGCACATGGAGTTGTCGTTCTTGCGCATGACATGACTCTTATACCTTGTATACAATTGTGCCAAGTTCCATCAATACAATTGAAGGGTATAGGAGTTACGGCCATCACAAGATTGTATTGTCAGTGGAGATAACTAAAAAACCAGGACACCCAGAGTTGTAATTATACCGCAAGGCAAGTCTGCTAAACCTCGTGTTTATTTGTACCAAATATCGTCAATATGTTTCAAATGGTATTGGATATATGGTGATCACACGATGGCCATACTGTTATATTGGAAGGGGAGATGACGCATATTCCAAAGCAGCCAGAGTTGTGATTCTAAGGCATGACACGCCGTCTCATCCTTGTATACAGTTGTGCCAAGTACCATCAATATATCTCAAAGGGTATTGGACTTATGGCCATTACGAAATTATATTGTCATGGGAGATGACTAAAAACCAGGGCACTCAGAGCCGTGGTTCGTGTACATGACATGCCTGCTTAATCTCATGCACCATGTATCATCAACATATCTCAAAGTTTATTGGATATATGGTCATCAAAGGTTGCCATTCTCTTTTAATCGAAGGGTGCTAACAAAAAAAAACATGGCACCCAGAGTTGTGGTTCTTGCACACGACATGCCGTCTCAGACTTGTGGACACTTGTGCCAGGTACCATCAATATGTCTCAAAGTGCATTTGAGATACGACAATCACAAAGTTGTCAATATATTTTATTGGAAGGGGATATAACTCAAAAACTATGGCACTCAGAGTTGTGGTTCTTGTGCACGGCACGCCCTCTCAGTCTTAAGTCTCAAAGGTATTGGAGATATGGCCAACACAAGGTAGTCATTCTATATTACTGGAAGGGAGATACCTTTAAAACTATGGCACTCAGAGTTGTGGTTCTTGCGCGTGACCCGCCCTCTCAGCATTGTTAACAATTGTGCCAAGTATCATCAATGTATCTCAAATGGTATTTGAGTTATGGCAATCACACGGTTTCGTCTACGGACGGACGGACGGACGCCAGGCTGATCGCTATATCCATCGAACCTTTTCGGTCGGGGATAATAATCGAACTTTCAAAGGAACCGGTTGGTGGATCACAAGTTTATTTAAATACACTACAAAACAAAAACAATAAAAATACACGTTCTCCGAAAATGAAAACTACGGAGATATTATTTTTCAGTTATCAAATGTAATGTTTTAATGTTTTAATTATTGTTTCACACATGCGATAATACATGAAAATTAGAAATTATTTACAGATGAAATATCCTTGCAGATGGATACAGAATCCCATTGTAGTAAGCCAAACAATATTAGACTTTATGAGATAAACAACAGAATACTATCTGAGTTTTAACAATAGGGGACTATCTGATATTAAACAACAGGTGACTGATTATCATGTCATTTTCTGGGTCGGATATGAAACACCCTTCCGGATCCCGATTCCGATCCGAAAATCCCCGATCCAAAATTTTGGTTTGGTCCTAATTCAGTCATATGATTTTTTTTTAAACAATTTTCATGCTTATTTTTATACATTTATGTATTTTTATTCTTATTTAGGTATTGTTTCCTCAAATGTGTGTCATACGAAATTATTTCTTTCTCAGGGGTATGAAACACTCTTCCGATTTGGGGTAAAATTCTTGTGTTCCCCCAGATTTAATTCAGCTATTAACAATAATTAATTGATAAAATTAGCCTCATAGAGTTGCTATACGCTTTTCAGTTTTATTGAATAAATGAAAACGAAGGAAGTGTTTTGGTTTTTGCATGTCTTGAACCCAAATCGGATAAATTCACAAATTGGACAGCTCGTAACAAAATATACCTAATTAAGAATAAAAATGTATACAATAAACATGGAAATTGTGTAAAACAACTTCATAGGACTGAATAAGGACCAAAACAAAATTTTGGATAGGGATTTTTGGATCGGGATCGAGAAGGGTGTTTCATACCGACCCATTTTCTGTCATAATACGAGGGAGGCCGCTTTAATGACTTCCTGATCGATTGCCTGTAAATTCTGCATCATCGAAAACGGAATGTATATTCAAAGGAAAGAAATTGTTCCTCTTGATGAGTGCGTATCTGCTCTCCTTAAAAGGTAGGATTAATGGTGCAAACACAATGCTCTTTCTCAAGATCTGTTTTATGTAAAACTGGCCATAGGTTAAAACAATAACTGAGGTACAAGGCATTGTACTAGAATCGCACAATTGGTAACAGTGAAAAAATAATTATAATTATGAACCCGATCACATGCAAACCTGTTTCCGGGTTTGCGATCACGTAAAACACATAAATGACACATAAATGAAATGTTGTGTTTTAACGACACATCAGTTCTTGTGCGCCATTTTGTGTCGTCTTCTGGAGATAGAGAAAAACGAGATAGAAGAAACTGTGCTGGAGATGAACGAAAAGGAAACGAGAGAACGAGGAAATCAAGTGTACATGTAAATACAGAAACTGAAGAACATCATAAAAACATGCCTTTATTATTTTGACCCACTTGAACCCCACTTTTATATTGTAAAACTGGGGTTTAAGGGGTATACAGTATTTGTCTTATTATGTTTTGGGCAGAAATAAGAAAAATATCAGGGTTTTTTATCTAAAAAAGTCATCTTTTGGTGGTAAAATTTTCAATATATTTGAATAGGCGTGTTTTCGTTATGAGCAAAACATTTTTCCGGGTAATACACAACCTGGCATGTTCACCTTAACCTACATGTACTATCAAGAGTCTTGAAATTTAGGTTTGGATGTATTTTTGCTTGCACCACAGATAAGGAAATCCGTTGTTTAAGACTGGGATAGAAGTTCCGTTCTTACCCTGGTGTTCTTACATAGGCATTATACCTAAATAGGTATAATGAGCGACAAATAAAATAGAATGAAACTTTTTGTGGTGTTGCGCAATGAAAAAACAATATAAAATGGAATATCTGCAGTCCTGATCGATTCCAACACTCGTGATGACCGTGCTAACCGGAACCTCGACGTATCCTCGGTTCCGCTCAGCATGTTCATCCCTCAGGTTGTTATGGACAGCAGGAAAAGGGTTAGTCAGTGTACGATATGATATCGTATATTGCATCTGGACCTGTGCCCTCTTCTGATTTGTACACCGTCAAAGTGGGTTTGCTTGGTATGCCTTTGGTAATCTTCCCTTGCAATACTATCGTTCTGTCGTTGAAATAACCGACTGTTCCAAACACCTAGATGCAATAAAACAAAACAAGCATAAACGTCATAATATAAGTATGTCTCTTCACTTACAAAGAGATCTCTTCGGATGATGTTTGCTTCATTTTAATTAGGACAATCTCGCGACCCTTGTCAGCTTTTGTTTATCTCATTTTTGCTGAGCTTAAGACTTCGTAGCGGCTTATAGGATGATAAGACCTCCGGTCCATTTTTCGTTGCCGTAGTCCGTAAAAAGTCAAAAGTCGTCTTTTCTGTAACGACTGAGCCGGTATCAGTTAAATTACATAATGCACACTCCCGGCAGTCGGGGGAGCCAAAGTTAGAATGGCTCAGGTCGCATAAGTACATGTACCTATACAAAAAAAAAAGCAAAACGTTCTACATGCACTCTAGAACATGGCTTGCATCTTTGTCTGTAGAATCCAAAGACACATTTTCTGGCAAGGCCAAAATTTATACTTTCTGATTTTTAATAGGGAACAGGTAAAATAATACATTGCCCTCAGACAATTATAGTCTGTGGAACGAATGTACATGTATGTACTGTATGAACCAATAAGACTTTCAAAGTTCGGGTCATTCACTGGCCTTAAGCTCAGACAAATGTCACTGGGTTTAAATGTCTGGCAAAGTCAATATTATTTCTGTTCTAAAAGTGCTGGACCGATTCAAATTAAATCCCATATGCAGCTTTCTGTTGGTCAAGTGGTTAAATTTGCAGTCCTAAAAAGATCGCCATGACAATATATTCTACATATCTTTTCACAGTTTGTGTCTTAGGATTGTAAAAAGATAAACCACTGCAATGTTTAAAAGCCATTGTGTTCTGTGGCCTATATTTTGGTACCACATGACCCTCAATGAAAGCCGTCGGTGGAGGTCACTAAGAATGTCAGTAAATAGTCCAAAGATTTTGTTTGTTGATTTGAGGTTTAACGTCCCCGTCAACACTGTATAGGTCATTTTGGATACGTTGCTTCCATTTTTGTGGGACTTTTACACGACATTGAGATGATATGACATCTCAAGCCCTGTCGCCCAATGAAACCAATAAGGTTTATAAGCATGGACGGGCCGAAAATAGTCCAAAGAACATTTTCAAAGCCGCTTTGCAAGCATAAAGAAAACACGTCAAAACAAATACAGTGTAAATTTTACTGCGGAAAAAACGAAAAGATGAAAACTTGCGATATTTTTCTTATTTCTGCTTTTTGAGCAATCGAGCGCTCACTTTGTTGCCTAAGTTCTGTAGGCAACAAAGTGAGCGCTCGGCGGGCGCCCGTAGGAAACAAAGTGAGCGCTCAGTGCCCGCTCGTAGGTAACAAAGTGAGCGTTCGGCGGGCGCCCGTATGCAACAAAGTGAGCGCTCGGCGGGCGCCTGTAGACAACAAAGTAAGCGCTCGGCGGGCGCCCGTAGGCAACAAAGTGAGCGCTCGACGGGCACCCGTAGGCAACAAAGTGAGCACTCGGCGGGCGCCTGAAGGCAAAAAAGTGAGCGCTCGGCGGGCGCCCGTAGGCAACAAAGTGAGCGCTCGGCGGGCGCCCGCGTTGTTGAACGCACCTTTGGAAAACATGTTTGGACAAATTTACCTGTGAAAGCAGCAGGCAAATGCTTGAAAAGTCGTGGATGTGATAAGTTACCCGAGTACTACAAAAATGCATTGAAACTATCGCCCAAGGTTCACACTGACCCATTTATAAACAGTGTCAAATTATGTCTCTTGGGCATTCAAATCTAAAAATATACCGGGTAAACATCTAATAAACAGTAGGTGCTCTCAATAAAACGTGTCTTAGATATATAGTGCAATGCATTCGAAACGGAGACAAAATAACATATGCATGTTGTTTGCCTTGCTAAAATCGTTTTAGTGCTTCAGCGTGCAGAAATACCAGATTCAACATATGCAGCGTGCAATAAGCCCATGGGACCATTCTTTGTTCGTTTGTTTGTATTGAAATTTAACGGCCCAGTCAACACTGTTTTAGGTCATTTTTGAGCCAGCCAGTTTACATTTCCACACCTTTCCTGGGCAGGCTTACACGTTCGCCAGAAACTGATCACAACCCTTCTTGAATCAGCCGAAGGGAGAGAATGGCCGTAGAAAATATGATCAATCTCCACGAAAGAATGTTGCCGACCCGGCAGGTATCGAACCCGCGTCTTCCTGATCACCAATCAGACGAGCATCCGACTGAGCTACCGAGGCCGGCCCATGGGACCATTCTATTGCGAATATAATGATACACGTACATGTAAGTACAGTCGCACTTCAATGGCTCGGACACCTTTAGGACCTCGAAAATCTGTTCGAGACAGGGATAGTTCGAGCAACTGAGGTTACTGTCAGGAGGCATAACGAGATACTGATACTGATACTTTTCGGTGTTCTATAATGAAAATGTATGTTGTGTGTACTCATTAGAATCGCCTCATCGAGGCGATTCTAATGAGTACACACAGCATACATTTACAAGACAAAAGACTAAAATATCCTTAAATACCCCTCAATATTTCTTATATAGAGGATTTCCCTAGGGACTCAAGAAAGGGTTCGACTCAGCCATGGTAAACGAGCCATCGGTGTTCGAGCCATCGAAGTTCTACTGTAGGTGTATTTAAGCTTATTTCCGATATCAGCGGGCATTTATTCGATCCTTTCAATGGGTTTCTAGAATGGCTGATTGTTGTATCATTGCGTATATGCCTTGTACCTACCCCAGTTCTGTCTTCATGAAAATACTGTACTTTGTCCGGTTTAACAGAATAAAAATCTTCTATGGCACGCATATATCCACCTTTCTTCTCATACTCTCTCCGTTTAAAAGAGGTTGATGGGGCCTTTACTGCACTTTTCACCACACTCCGCCAAGCTTTCAACCTGTTTACAGCAGCAACTGGAACGGGTAACATTTTATTCATGATGCGTCTGCATAATATCATGACAAAAATCACAATGTAGCCTAATCTACTTCACCAAGCCCCGACGTGGCCAGGGTATTCATTAGAACCGTCTCAATGAAACGGTTCTAATGTATGAGCACCCACAACCTATATATGGAGTATTAATAAGAAAAATATTACAAAATTTCAATAGAAAATTACTCTTTTTAACAACATATGACAAAGAATAGTAATAGAGAAGGTAAACTATGGCAATCAAGAGAACATCTATACAGAGCAAGTGAAGAAACTTACCTAATGGAGCGGATCGCTGCGTTCTCTCACGACTGGAATAAGCTGCAATTTAAATAAAGAAGAATTAGAACAGCATACACATGCGTAGCTTTTGTCGTATTAATTGATCAAAGTTTTAACGAATTGTTACCTAACGATGTCGTTAGTTTTGAAAAACTGGTATCTGGTCGATGTGCGACCAGTAAAGGGTACAATCAGCCTGCGGATCCATCAAGTCTGACTGGTGAGTATCGCTTAAATTATTTTGTTTTGGATAGCCAGTTGGCCATTTTTTGGGAAAGTAACTGGCCTTTTTGGCTTTCCGCTATAATTGATGTTTCCATTAGGGTCTAGTTATTTCATGTTTGTGTTTATTTCCCTTTGGTGTCACTGCGGGGAGGTGTGGTTTAATTGTATCGATTCCTGATTATTGCTTGCACTTCTATTTTTATAGTAATATAATGTTATTAATCAAATAATTTCGTATTGGCCCAGTTACAGGTCCGAGGTCTGCTGTATTGGCACGAGGCCGAAGGCCGAGGCCAATACAGCTGGCCGAGGACCTGTATTTTGGCCAATACGAAATTACTTGATTAATGACAATTTTATTAATTGACGCAATAAAAAACATGATTTATGATTTTTGAATATTGGTTGACCTGGTGTAATACAGGATAATCAATTAATAATATAATTTTATGAGGCTATGAATGAGCGTGATATCTCAGTGGTTAGTCTGCCTCTGACACTAGAGGCCAGCAACAGTGATCTGAACACGTCTTATTGGTCAGTGGCATTATTTGCAACGACGAATTCCATAACGTGCACCGTATTCGGATCGGGGTGTTATCTGATCCCCCCTCCCCTCTGTGCAGGGAAAGGTATTCCCTGTACACGTTAAAATCCCTACCGCAGTTACATGTACATGATCACTATGCATGCTTTCAACCACCCAGTCTGGAGTGTATGCCATGTATATCGTCTGTATCCCCTCCTTGTGTTGAGCCGAAGAAAGAAAGAATGACTACGCACAGCAAAGACTCTGATCAGCTTGTGTGGCTTAACTTATACATCTATTGCGGACAAAAACAGTCGAGCCTGTGGCAGTATTGTGAACATTGGGTTTGCTGTAACCCATAAGACGCCAATCACGACGACAATTGTCGTCTGCTTTGTCGTCTGCCGGTTACTTTAGAACTCAGTTTGCCTGTATGCATACATATTTTTTAAAAGTGTGCAAGAAAATTGGCAGACGACATTAGCAGACGACATTTTCACATGCAGTTTTTCATGGTATTTTAAGGGTATGTCGCAGTTCAAAAATATCCTTACCTTGTAAATTGTGTTCACTATTCTTTGTCTCAGCATTGGCCAACAGCCATACAAAACTCGTCAGAGCGAAACAAAAGACCAAAAGGTTGCGACTAAAGTATCGCGACATGCTGATATCTACAATAAAAAGGATAAACGGCGGATAGTATGTACCATGAGCGTGTTTGAGTTTTACGTGCCACCAACAGCTTTAAAGACTCGTCCGAAAGTCCTATGGTTTGTGAGGCGAGTAGCTTACTCACCACACCATATGGGTATTCTTGTATGTACCGCAAGCAAATCGAACCATTTTGATATCGAAGTTCCATTTTATTCAGATAACAAGAAGCTATACACGTATTTGTCCTACTCACCTTTATTGAAATGCGAAATATCTTGATTATTTAATTGAAATGAACATGAAATTTTAACAGATTTCATTTTGACCTCGGGGAGTGGTTTGTTTTACGCGGTGCATTTTTTAAAGATCAGCTCAATATTGAATGAACCAGGCTAGTCCATTCCGCCACCATGCCCCTAGCATCAAGATATCCATTACGATAACACATAGTGAATTTTTCACATCCCCCAAATGGCTACTTCTCTGATGAAAATGCGTGATTTCTTTCTTATTTTACCTGCAAACATAAATTGTTGGTGCTCGTTAGAACCGCCTTATTGAGGCGGTTCTAACACGAGTACAGCGACTACCCAGAACCTATGTCTTGGAGCAGAGATAGGAAAATTAATGTGTACCCCCTTAAACCACAGTTTCCTCAAAATAAAGTGGGTGTTCATTTCAAGGACTTGTTCACGTGATGATCAATATTATCAGTCAAAGCATCAATGACACTGGCGGGATATGTAACCGTTGGGTAAATTGTCTCGCAAAGTAAGTTCAAACATTACGGGAACACGCCTATATAATTTGGCCCCCCTCGAACCCCACTTTTGTATAGTAAAAATGGGGTTTACAGGGGTCAATCCTATTTGTCTTATTTCGGCGCTAAAATATAGATTGTGGGCACTCGTGAGAACCGCCTCATATAGATTGTGGGCATTCGTGAGAACCGCCTCGATGAGGCGGTTCTCACTAGTACCCACAATCTATATTTTGAGCCGAAATAAGAAATATATCAAAATTTTTCATCTTAATTTTTTTTTTATTTTTTCCGCGATAATGGTTACGATGTATTTGTATAGGCGTGTTTTCGCAATGAATGGTCCTGAATTTGGACTTCATCTTAAAAATACACCTATATAATTTTGAGCCCTGTAAATCCCACTTTTATATAGTAGATGGGTTCACAGGTATATACATTAGTTATCCTATTTATGCTAAAAAAACATAGATTGTGGGTAGTAGGTAGTAGAACCGCCTCGCCGCGGCGGTTCTTATAAGTTCTCACAATCTAAGTTTTGAGCAGAAATATAAAAAAAAAATCTTAGAATTTTCATTTTTTGGTGGTAAAAATTTCAGTATATTTGAATGGACGCGTTTTCGTATTTCCTGTAGCAGTCAGTTTCCAACTTACCTTCAGAGACAATTTACCCACCAGTCAATAAAGACCCTGATCTGACGTTTCGTTCTGTGGCGTCTGATCTGCGACTAAACTGTTTACCAGTGTCTTAAGGACATGGGGTCAGACCAGGTTTAAAAAAAAGCCTCTTTATCGGCACACGTACCAGAAAAGCTCGACTATAAATAACCGTTACCTGGCTTTCGTGACAAGGTTTAGCTTTATGGTCACGTGGACACATTACGAAAACACGCTTATTGTTAAAGAAAATTTTATCGCCCAAAAATGAAACTTTTAGATAAAATATTGTTACAGTGATATTTTTCTTATTTCTGCTCAAAACATAGCTTGTGGGTACTCGTTAGTACCGCCTGATCGAGGCGGTTGTAAGGAATACCCATAAGTTAAATTTTTTAAAACATAAATAAGAAAACTAAGGTTTCATCTGTAAACCCCAGTTTTGCTGTATAAAAGTGGGTTCAAGGTGGTCAAAATTATATAGGTGTGTTTTCGTGATGAATTGCAGAGGAAATTTTGGAGATAACTTATCAACTTTAGGACGACTGAAAACAATCGACCTAAATAAGGAATAAAGAAAAGAAGAATAACGCGGTTCAAGTGCTGGTCTCACTTATAAGTTTGGAAAAAAATAAAACTTAGAATGCATTCAATGCTCCCGAGAAATAAATGCGACTACTGGTTGGATAACTTAAACATTCGCGAAAGTATGTTCTGCGATACACTGTCGCAGTTTGATGTAACTAAGCGGTTTAGATTTACGCCGCTGTAAGGACCTTTCCTATTTGCGCTAGCAGTATAAATTTTAAATGAAACAACGAAAGTCCATTAGACACTCCACTGGAAGGTTCCTTTCTTGGATGTAGATGTTTCTCGTGCGGCATCATATGGCGTTTATATTTAACAATTAATTCGATTTGCCAGAGTGTCTAGTCATGTAAGTGAATTCAACACTCCTAATAAATTGTTAAAAGCTTATCTACTTAATCAGAGTTATGGGTATCATAAATTACGCAAAGCCTTTTCAAAATTTTATATACGTTATTCCGATTTAATTTTAAAATTCAATGTTGGACTTAAATCTCTTCTGCAACAAGGTCTATCGGAACCCGAATTTATTGTGACTAAGTATATAACTTCAGAAAAAAATATAATTGCAATGACTTCAGCACACAATTTCGTAAAATAATTCTTCGATATAAAAGGATTGGGTACAACATAAATGTTATACGAGTAATGGGCGCAAATTTTGTTTTACGGCGACGCACCTTCGGAACTGAAAAACAGTTTAAAATGCGGCTGTAACTCCGAGTGGACGATTTAACTCGTAGTCCCAAAAAGGCAATAACGAGGACGGTGTTTCTCTAACTGAGATTACAGTACAGTAAACTCCTATGTTGTGACCACCTTTGAACTGCCCCAAAGGTGTTTCCTGACCAGAGGACACTGTGTGCTGAAAACACCATGAGAATAACTGCACTCTTCTAAATGAGCATTTTAAAGCCGAGAGACGCTTAGTTTTAGGTGGTCTTCATAGCGGAATTGCACTGTGATTTTTGTTTGAATTGAGGTTTTGTGTGTGCAGAGATAAATGACATCTCAAGCCCTACCGCCCAAACATACCAATACGGTTTTCCATCTCGCACCACTTGGATTGGACAGGCTTAGTCCTTCTAAGCGGTTTTGCCAGTACTCTTGTGCGGTTGATTTAAGCTTTGCGTAGAAGCATCATGCAGCCCAATCCATTTCTCCAAGCCCCTATGTATCGCAATAAAATAAACACATATAAAACGAAATCGACGAAGTTACCTTATCTACGATTTCCAGCCACTTTTATAAAATAGTTAACATACTTTTGAATACTCGAAAAATTGTGCTAAGTCATCAGTATATCTGTTTAACAGAGGGGCAGATCAATTACCGCATCCGGGCAGTCCGATCAGCAGGTGGAATGATATTGCACCTCTAGTTTATATAGTAGAACTTCGATGGCTCGAACTACTTTGGGACCATGAAAATTTGTTCGAGACAGCGGTAGTTCGAGCCATAGCGGGTTACTATTAGTGCCATATCAGAAGACATAATGGAGATAATTGTGGATATCTTTTCAGTGTTCTGTATTATAAATGTATGTTGTGTGTACTCATTAGAATCGCCTCATCGAGGCGATTCTAATGAGTACACACAGCATACATTTGCAAGATAAATGGAGAAAAACTTCCTTAATTACCCCTATATCGTATTTGGATGAACTGCCTGCGGACTCAAGAAAGGGTTCGACTTATCCATAGTAAACGAGCCATCGGATTTCGAGCCATCGAAGTTCTACTGTATATCTAAATTCAAAAACTCTTACTGCTCTGGGTTGCTGAGCAGTCTGGTTTATGTCTTTACAGGTCGCAATCCCCTAAGACAGGTTTTCTTGTATGATGGTATTATATTACAGAAAAGCGAACAGTATTTCAGTTGAAATATCAAATGTGTAATATATACATGTGCATGTATATTGTTTCAGTTTTGACCAAATCCGAGCTGACTAGATATGATTACAACTAAAATCATTACGAAAACACGCCTATACAAATACATTGTAACCTTTATCGCGGAAAAAATATGGAAACTTTAAGATGAACAAATGTGATATTTTCTTAATTCAACTCAAAATAAAGATTGTTGGTACTCGTTAGAACCGCCTCATCGAGGCGGTTTTAACGAGTACCCAAACTCTATATTTTAGAGCAGAAATAAGAAAAATAAGGTTTACCCTCTATGCTTTCATTTCTAAGTTCATTACCCGTTTCTGTTTTACGTCTTCTGGACACCGAGGCGAATAAATTCTACGATAGTTCTAATCAGTTATATGATGCGGCTCTCCTAACTAGAGGCTATACTCGGCATACTCTCTGTCTTTACTTTGATTCTGAAATTAATCATAAACGCCATTTCTTCAAAATATCCTTCATTAATAAGGGTATGGATTTTATAGATTTGCCTAGTATTTTCCGTGAGAGCTCGGTGCTTTCTTCCATTCCTGCTTATTTTCAAAATACTGAAACACCTATAATTTGCTATAAATATAACAAACCTGTGTTAGATCTATCATTTTTAATTTCAATTAACTTGTTTCAGATCTTGATATTGATACTAATACTCCTGATTCATGTGATTGTAAAAACTCAGTGTATTCAGTGTATTGCTATCCTGCTGCTGGTCATGTAATTACTGGCAATTTGAAAATAATTCCTGATTCCAGGATAAGGAATATAATTTCTAAAGGACCGAAAAATCGGTTTCCTTCTAAAATTGATATCAGTAAATGTAGAGATGCCTTGAATGAATTCGGTAATCGATGGTGTAAGCGAGAGTATGTTGAGCATAAAGCCCTTAAGGATTGGAAACTTAGCATTTTAAAGCTAGTGAATAAACGCATATCTTTCTATTCTCAAAATAATAACTTATTACCTCCTAAGCCAAAGACGTCTTTACGTCATCTTGGGCTGGGTATTCTAGAATTTCGTGGAAAGTTTGTTTTGGCCCCTGCAGACAAGGCCGCTTGCAACGTCGTCGTTGTTTGACGGCAACACTGTGTTAACACGCTTAAGCAGGAACTTGGTGGTACTGGGGTCTATAAGCTTCGGCCTTTGGCTTGGGGGCGGGGAGCTGTGGTGGATGAACATATTTGTCATTCAGCCACCAAATTTGCTGTGTGTGTTACCGATGGCCAAGACGGGCTTCCTGCGTTGTGCTGGTTACCAAAACTTCATAAAGGACCTTACAAAGCACGGCTTATTGCGGATTCTAGCTCTTGCACTACCACTGAACTTTCTAAATTATCAACTTCTTATCTTACTGCTATTAAAACGCATGTGATTAAATAGTGTGATAAAGTCTTTGAGGGATCAAGAGGAGGTCTGTTTTGGTATGTAGGGGGTTCGAATGAGGTTTTAGTTGGATCGAAGTCTGGACGTTTTCGTGCTTCAAGTCTGTCTACTTATGATTTTTCCACTCTTTACACTACACTTCCTCATAATCTTGTGGAAGAAAAGCTTAGTAATTTAATTGAATGGGCTTTTCGCGAGGAAGATTCTCTCTGTCTCGCGTGTGGTGTCGGGGATGCATTTTTCGCTTCTAAAGGGCATAAGAATTATACACTTTGGTCATGTCATAAAGTGTGTGGTGCCCTCACCTTTCTACTTGACAATATTAATGTTAGATTTGGTGCTGGGTTGTTTGGGCAAGTTGTGGGTGTTCCGATGGGTGCGGGTTGCGCGCCTCTTGTGGCTGATCTGTTCTTGTATTGTTATGAAAGAGACTTCATGTTGTCGCTTTCTATTGATGGTCGGTCTGAAATTATTGAGGCTTGT
This sequence comes from Lucinisca nassula, assembly GCA_963580285.1. NCBI lineage: Eukaryota > Metazoa > Mollusca > Bivalvia > Lucinida > Lucinidae > Lucinisca > Lucinisca nassula. The sequence continues at coordinate 54,067,503 of OY757012.1, forward strand.
AGCTCCGCTTCTGGATGTTCGGATGGTTTGTTGGATGTTGATGGTGCCTGTTTCGATGGTTTGGTCGGTCGGATTTGCCCCCCGGGGCTTCTGTTCGATAGTGCAAATTCTTCTGATACCGAGGCCCCGCTATTGGATTTGCATCTATCTATTGTGGATGGTTTTGTTTCGTGCAGGGTTTGTGATAGACGCGATGACTTTGATTTTGAGATTGTAAATTTTCCTTTTTTGGATGGTGATGTTCCTCGTGCGCCATTCTATGGCGTTTATATTTCGCAATTAATTTGGTTTGCTGGAGTGTGTGGTCGTGTGGCTGGCTTCGACACTCGTAGTGAATTATTAACGGCTAAACTTCTTAATCAGGGTTGTCGGAACCATAAACTACGCAAAGCCTTTTCCTAATTTTATAGACGCCATTCTGATTTAATTTCAAAATTCAATATTGGACTTAAGTCTCTTCTGCAACAAGGTCTATCGAAACCCGAGTTTTATGGTGACTTAGCATATAAATTCAGAAAAATAATAACCGCAGTGGCTTCGGCGCCCGGTTTCGTGGGGTCATTCTTCGATATAAAAAGATTGGGTACAACATGGATGTTATACGACAGACTGCATGCATGGTGGTTAACCCAATCACGGTTGGCAACTTTGCTTCCCTCTTTAATCGCACGCCGGTGGGTCAGGCCTCAGATTCTATGACGGTTCCAACGTAAAGGCTTTTTGAGAATTCGCGAGATCTAATTCAAGGTAATGTTGGTTGGTGCCTAATGCTTTGTCTCTGGTCGGGCCCATCGTAGTTTAACTTTTGGTTTTCTTTTGCTCCAGCATTTCAATGGTTTCTTCCTCACCGTTGTCTCACCTCTGTGGTTCTTTGATTATTTGTGTTCACGGAGATGTTGCACTGATGAGTTAGGAGGCCCTCATGCGGACAGAACAAATTATTTGTCTAAATCGCGACGGAAGTAAGGGCGAGGATTGTGGCCACGTAAAATCGATTTAAGCCACCCAGTGGAAATCTTTCCACTGACCGTTCCAAGGCGGTTCTTCTGTGGCGGTTAATTTATGTTGTGGTTCGTTACTTACTGTGTGTATCACTTGTGTCTTTTTATCTTGGATGGCCAGATGGCCATTTTGTTGGAAAGTTACTGTCCTTATGCCTTCCTTTGTTTAGGTTTCCATTATGGTCTGGTCGCTTAATGTTTGTGTTTCTTTTCCTTTTGTGTCTTTGATGGGTGGAGTAAGTTAATTGTATCGATTCCTGATCTTTGTTTTACTTCTACTTTACCCCTGTAACTTCACACAAATGTTGGGTACTATAATATCTCCAGCAAGCTAGATATCACGGTCCTGGGTGCAGTGGCTATTTTCAGAAAAACTTTTTCATCACTCTAGCGTAAACTTTATCAAAGGACTTTATGTAACTTTACACAAAGGTTGAGTATGATAATATCTCTAGCAAGTTTGACTTTCAGGAGCCTGGGCTGAAGCTCAAGGTCACTGTGTGTGTTTTTTTTTTCAGAAACATAAACTTTGTCATCGCTCTAACGCCAACATTTATTCATGGGTTTAAAATGTTCAAATGTTGGGTATAATGACATATGAAGCATGTTCGACTTTGAGGGTCCTGAGCTTAAGTCACGGTCACTGTGGCTGTTTTAGAAAATCTTTTTTCATGGCTCTAGCTAGCACCTAGATTTATCAATGAATTTTGAAGTAACTTCACACCAATGTTAGGTATGATAATATTCTCAAGAAAGATCAACATTTAAGGTTCTGTGGCTAGTGTTAGAAAAACCTTGTGCCTACATTTATGGATGAATTATGCTCATGAACATGATAGCCACCAGAGCTAAACATATTCGAAAGACACCGTTTTAGTATTTTAATGCATTTTCCTTGGCTTTGTCAAAATATTAATCCACAGAACCACAATCTGTAAAACACTATCACAGAAATGTTGTTCAAGGCACTGCAACTGAAATACCTAAATATTACTGAAACACCTAACTATTACTAAAAAATATATATTCCCAAAAATTAAAAAAATATTGGTCGGAGCAAAAGTATGAATTATCATCTGGAAAAATGAAAGCCATCATATCACATGTCTGTCTAGGATTCCGGCGGCATAAAATCGATTTAAGCCCCCATCCCACCCCACCCCTACAGTGACCGTTCCAAAGCGGTTCTTCTATCGCTGTTTATTTTTATTATGTTTGTATTTGAGTGCGTGTATCACTTATTTATTTTGTTTTGGATAGCCAATTGGCCATTTTGTGGGAAAGTGACTGTCCATTTGGCTTTCCGCTAAAATTGGTATTTCCATTAGGGTCTAGTTATTTCATGTTTGTGCTTCTTTCCATTTGGTGTCTCTGATGGGACCTGTGGGTAAACTGTATCGATTCCTGGCCACTGATTTCACTTCTATTAATTAACACTGATATGATTTAATGTGGAAATTGTTTCGCTATATGGCGCAATCTGCGTTTCGAACACGCTTTGTGTACCGAAGTAAATTCGCAGTCTACCCAATAAGAGAAATAAGTGGTAAGAGTGTGTTTTACTGAGCTTGACTTATTTACCTTGGCAAACAGAGGTCACGCATTTTGAACGTTTGTTGACAGCTGTTTTGTTCGTTTGTTCTCAGATGCCACTGTAATGACATCTCGAATAACGGAGACGTGACTGAAACTCCCCCGCGTTAGAATATAAAATCAGCATCTTGAACAAAGAGTAGTTTAAGCTTAAGAGATATATTTCTCCGACAAATGGGAAATATTTCTTCGTCCCAAAATGAAAAAAGTAACTTTTATCAGAAAACATGATATTTCTCCGTTGTGAATGTGATATATACATACTCGTTTATTATACATGTTTCATTTGCCTAAATCGATGAGGTGGTTCTAACGAGTACCCATATTTTATGATTTTGAGCAAAATAATAATAATAATAATAAACCCCCTCCATAGCCAGTATAATACACGTAAGAGTACCGATGAGTTAAATATAGGTCTCTCACTGCTGTGGATTCGAGCATCAGTCGTGTCTTCGGCAACGGAAGATATGGGCCCGAGGTTAGGGTGATGGCTGAGGGTCATGTTACAACGCTCAAAACCATAAAACACATGTACAAATAACTGATACGATGTCGCTGCTAAGATTAGCATAGAGTATTGCTTGTCCTGTTAACAAATTTCAAACGACAAGCATGTAAAATTATAATCACAGGGCCAGGTGTTTTTCTCTGGGTACATCAGTCTTAACCCACCTCTTTTTGACGATCTCATTACGATAACACCCCCGTGTGATACAGTGCATTCTTTCATATGTCCAAAATGGCTACTTCTCTGATGAAAATCTGTGATACGTTTCTTATATATACTACAAACACAGTTTCGGGGTCTCGTTAGAACCGTCTCATTGAGGTGGTTCTAGCAAGTATCATCCGTAACTTCTGTCTTGGGTCTGAAATAAGAAACATAATGCATATCGTTGTAAACCCGAGTTGTCTCTATATAAAGTGGGGTTTAGGAGTCGTTCATTTCACGGCCTTGTTCACGGGGTGAAAAGCTTTTAAAAAGCCGAAAAAATTGTTTAAAATGCGAATAACCTGTACAGAGAACGGTTTTACGCGAGATATAGACACGTACATGTTTTTCCGTTGAATCGGATGAAAAGAGAGAATCATCACAGGAAATGTGTTGGGACCAATCTCCTAAATTCCAGTGTAGTAGCCGTGCAACCACCTCGTGTTTCAAAGTTAATGTAGATTTATTTCGCACCAGTCGTGCAATGTGTACTCAAAACCACCTCATGTCAATAGAGTGAGCACTAAAGAGTAACATAAAAATCTTCCACACAACTCCAATGACATTTGTACAGTGTTCAATCCTTAGAGCGTATTCATTACACTTTACTCAACATGGCTTGGAAAAGAGCTAACGACATGCTTGAAATTAAGGCCTGTATAAACGGTAGGTCGCGATTCGTTGCAAAACCCACAGACACTCACCGTAAGTGAAAATTTAGGAGCGGACAGCGGCAACGCACACAGGTCGCCCTACAAAAGCAACAAATCATCAATATCCTGCAAAAAGATGCCTGGTTCACAGTTATGTAATTAGCCCGGTTGACAAACTTGTCGTTTGCTACGAGTTAATGGTATTTTGTTTTAAACAAAAGCATTCACATGTACAAATTAGGAAGCTAACTACAAGATGTATAAACCATTTGCTGACAAATGAACACAAGAGGACCCGTATAGCTACATGTAATACTAAAAAGAAATATGAAAAAGCATCCAAAATATAGCCAAAAAGGATTTCAACGATGTAATCACCGGTGATGAGACCCGAGTTTACTATTTTGAACCAAAGCGCAAGTGGTCCAACCGAATTTGGGCGACCAAAAATGTGTGACGTCAAATTATTGCAGACGAACACAGAGGGGACATTTAAAGAAAATTTTGTGTATATGCAAAATCCGGTGCTAAAATGCAGAACAGTCTCAGCAAAGTTCTATAAATATGGTGTACTAAAACAAATTGAACAATTACTACAAATCAGAAGTGACGGTAATGATCAGAAATTGATACAATTAGCCCACAGCTCCCATCAGAGACACCAAAGGGAAAGAAACATGAAACAACTAGACCCTAATGGAAACATAAATAGCGGAAAGCCAAATGGACAGTTACTTTCCCACAAAATGACCAATTGGCTATCCAAAACAAGATAAAATAAGCGGTACACACACTCAAGGACAAGCCAATAAACCGCGACAGAAGAATCGCATTGGAACGGTCAGTGAACCGAATTTCACTGGGGTGGTGGCTTAATTTGATTTTATGTGGCCACAATCCTTGTCCCTACTTCCGTTGCGATTTAGACAAATAATTTGTTTATCCCCATAAAGAAAAATCAAAACAACCACAGAGATGAAACAACGGTGAGGACTCGATAGCAAGAAACCATTGAAATGCTGGAGCAAAAGAAAACCAACAGTTAGACTCCGATGGGCCCCATTTATACCAAGACAGGACTTGAGCACCTCCGACTCTCACACGGAGCACGTTGTGACCGTGGCCAAGATTTTTGAGTCATAATTCAGTTTCGACTCCTTGGCTCCTGCAAGTATTTTCTGTTTCCAAAACATAAATATCATTTATTTTGAAAGATATATAATTCAATAAATGCCTTTGGATCTTCGATTTAACAGTACCTGATGGGTGTCTAGTACACTGAAGTTAAAAAACTGCTTCAAACGTGGATTGCCCGTCTAAAAAGACATTCAGGTAGATGGAGAATATTTCGAAGGGCGACGCAATCCAAAGAGCAGTCAAGGAGCAATAATGCACAGGTCTAAGAAAGTTGTTTTATTTAAAGACAGTGTATAAATTTAAAGACTGTCTGTAAATTTAAAGACTTTTTAGTCTGTAAATTTGAAGACTGACACAAATAACATCATGAAAATGGCGTAAAATCATAAGTTTGTAAGCCAGATAACTCAAAAACTGTTTGATCTATTGCCCTGAAACTTTACAGAATGGTTGGGGATAATGAGAAGATGAATTGATTAACTTTTGACAAAAATCCAATATTTTTATACCCCCGGCATACGAAGTATGCTATGGGGATATATAGTTTTCGTCCTGCCGTTCGTCCGTTCGTCCGTCCGTCCGTGTTTCCGTCCTTCCGTCTGTCCGTCCGTCCGTCCGTCTGTCCGTTAACATTTTGGTTAAAGTTTTGCGTTAAAGTTTCTAAGAGATTGTATCTTCTGAATCCTTTGATAGATTTAGTTGATACTTAAACTGAAGTTACACACTGGTCTAAAGATTTCATTGATGCGTGTCCCACCCCCACAGTGACATTGAGGTCAAGGTCACAGACTTAGAAATTTTACATTTTGGTTAAAGTTTTGCGTTAAAGTTTCCAAGAAGTTGTATGTTCTGAACCCTTTGATACATTTAGTTGATACTTACACTGAAGTTACATACTGGTCTAAAGATTTCATTGATGCATGTCCCACCCCCACAGTGACCTTGAGGTCAAGGTCACAGACTTAGAAATTTTACATCTTGGTTAAAGTTTTGCGTTAAAGTTTCTACGAGGTTGTATCTTCTGAACCCTTTGATAGATTTAGTTGATACTTACACTGAAGTTACATACTAGTCTAAAGATTCCATTGATGCATGTCCCACCCCCACAATGACCTTGAGGTCAAGGTCACAGACATAGAAATTTTACGTTTGGTTAAAGTTTTATGACAAAGTTTATAGATGCCTGTATGTTCTAAACTCTAAGACAAATTCAGTTGATACTTGCATCAATGTTGCATACCAGTCCAAAGATTGTGACATGCATGTCGCTTCCCCACCCACAGTGACCTAGACCTCAGGGTCATGGACTTAGAAAGTTTACATTTGGTTAAAGTTTTATGACAAAGTTTATAGATGCCTGTTACATAATGTTCTAAACTCTAAGACAAATTCAGTTGATACTTGCATCAATGTTGCATACCAGTTCAAAATTTCATTGATGCATACCCCACCATGCTGCTTCAGTAACATTGATGCCCCCACCCCTTCAGTAACTATGATGCTCTCACTCCCTTGGTCCATTTAGAAAGATTATGTTTGGTTTAGATTTTATAAGCACATTATAGATTCTGATAGCTTGACTCCTTCATTCATGTTACATACAAGCTCGAAAGATATATCATAGGGTGGCACTGGCCGGGGGTACACGTGACCCACTGGTCACTTTCTCTAGTTTTTCTTGAGTTATGCCCCTTTGAAATTTTGCATGTTTGAAGCTTGTAAGCAAGATATCTAAAAAACTGTACGAGCTATTGCCCTGAAACTTTACAGGCTGGTTCAAGATGATGAGTAGATGAATTGATTATCTTTCGAAAAAAAAATCCGATTTTTTTTTCTTCAGTTATGGGCCTTTGAAATATTTTGCGTTTTAAGCTTGTAAGCAAGATAACTAAAACACTGTTTGAGCTATTGCCCTGAACCTTAACAGAATGGTTGGGGATGATGAGAAGATTAACTTTCGACAAAAATCTATTTTTTTTTTCTCGTCAGGATTATGCCCCTTTCTGGAGGTATGCCCCTTTGCAAAAAAATACTTTGAAATCTTGTAAGCAAGATATCTCAAAAACTGCTTGAGCTTTTGCCCTTAAACTTTACTGACTGGTTTGGGATGATGAGTAGATGAACTGATTAAATTTTGAAAAAAACATGTATTTTTTTTTTCTTGAGTTATGGCCCTTTGAAATTTTTTGCGTTTTTAGTTTGGAAGCAAGTTAACTCAAAAACTGTTGGAGCTATTGCCCTAAAACTTTATAGAATGGTTGGGGATGATGAGAAGATGAACTGATTAACTTTTGACAAAAATCCATTTTTTCCCGAGTTATGCCCCTTTGAAAGTTTGCGTGTTTGAAGCTTATAAGCAAGATATCTCAAAAATTGTTCGAGCTATTGCCTTGAAACTTTACAGTCTGGTTAAGGATAATGAGTAGATGAACTGATTAACTTTTGAAAAAAAAATCGAAATTTTTTACTTCAGTTATGGCCCTTTGAATTTGTTTTTGCTTTTTTAAGCTTGAAAGCAAGATAACTAAAAACTGTTTGAGCTATTGCCCTGAAACTTTACAGAATGGTTGGGGATGATGAGAAGATGAACTGATTAACTTTGGACAAAAAATCATTTTTTTTCTCGTCAGGATTATGCCCCTTTCTTGAGTTATGCCCCTTTGCAAAAAAATACGTTGAAATCTTGTAAGCAAGATATCTCAAAAACTGTTTGAGCTTTTGCCCTGAAACTTTACAGACTGGTTTGGGATGATGAGTAGATGAACTGATTAACTATTAAAAAAATCCGAATTTTTGTTTCTTGTGTTATTGCCCTTTGAATTTGTTTTTGCGTTTTAAGCTTGTAAGCAAGATAACTAAAAACATGTATGTGCTATTGCCCTAAAACTTAACAGAATGGTTGGGGTTGATGAGTAGATGAACTGATTAACTTTTGAAAAAAAAAATCCGAAATTTTTTTCTTGAGTTATGGCCCTTTGAATTTTTTTGCGTTTTAAGCTTGTAAGCAAGACAACTAAAAAACTTTTCGAGCTATTGCCTTTAAACTTTACAGAATGGTTGGGGATGATGAGAAGATGAATAGATTAACTTTTGACAAAAATCCAATTTTTTTCTTCAGTTATGCCCCTTTGAAATTTTGCATGTTTGAAGCTTGTAAGCAAGATATCTAAAAAACTGTACGAGCTATTGCCCTGAAACTTTACAGGCTGGTTCAAGATGATGAGTAGATGAATTGATTATCTTTCGAAAAAAAAATCCGATTTTTTTTTCTTCAGTTATGGGCCTTTGAAATATTTTGCGTTTTAAGCTTGTAAGCAAGATAACTAAAACACTGTTTGAGCTATTGCCCTGAACCTTTACAGAATGGTTTGGGATGATGAGAAGATTAACTTTCGACAAAAATCTATTTTTTTTTTCTCGTCAGGATTATGCCCCTTTCTGGAGGTATGCCCCTTTGCAAAAAAATACTTTGAAATCTTGTAAGCAAGATATCTCAAAAACTGCTTGAGCTTTTGCCCTTAAACTTTACTGACTGGTTTGGGATGATGAGTAGATGAACTGATTAAATTTTGAAAAAAACATGTATTTTTTTTTTCTTGAGTTATGGCCCTTTGAAATTTTTTGCGTTTTTAGTTTGGAAGCAAGTTAACTCAAAAACTGTTGGAGCTATTGCCCTAAAACTTTATAGAATGGTTGGGGATGATGAGAAGATGAACTGATTAACTTTTGACAAAAATCCATTTTTTCCCGAGTTATGCCCCTTTGAAAGTTTGCGTGTTTGAAGCTTATAAGCAAGATATCTCAAAAGTTGTTCGAGCTATTGCCTTGAAACTTTACAGTCTGGTTAAGGATAATGAGTAGATGAACTGATTAACTTTTGAAAAAAAATCGAAATTTTTTACTTCAGTTATGGCCCTTTGAATTTGTTTTTGCTTTTTTAAGCTTGAAAGCAAGATAACTAAAAACTGTTTGAGCTATTGCCCTGAAACTTTACAGAATGGTTGGGGATGATGAGAAGATGAACTGATTAACTTTGGACAAAAAATCATTTTTTTTCTCGTCAGGATTATGCCCCTTTCTTGAGTTATGCCCCTTTGCAAAACAATACGTTGAAATCTTGTAAGCAAGATATCTCAAAAACTGTTTGAGCTTTTGCCCTGAAACTTTACAGACTGGTTTGGGATGATGAGTAGATGAACTGATTAACTATTAAAAAAATCCGAATTTTTGTTTCTTGTGTTATTGCCCTTTGAATTTGTTTTTGCGTTTTAAGCTTGTAAGCAAGATAACTAAAAACATGTATGTGCTATTGCCCTAAAACTCAACAGAATGGTTGGGGTTGATGAGTAGATGAACTGATTAACTTTTGAAAAAAAAAAAATCCGAAATTTTTTTCTTGAGTTATGGCCCTTTGAATTTTTTTGCGTTTTAAGCTTGTAAGCAAGATAACTAAAAAACTTTTCGAGCTATTGCCTTTAAACTTTACAGAATGGTTGGGGATGATGAGAAGATGAATAGATTAACTTTTGACAAAAATCCAATTCTTTTCTTCAGTTATGCCCCTTTGAAATTTTGCATGTTTGAAGCTTGTAAGCAAGATATCTAAAAAACTGTACGAGCTATTGCCCTGAAACTTTACAGGCTGGTTCAAGATGATGAGTAGATGAATTGATTATCTTTCGAAAAAAAAATCCGATTTTTTTTTCTTCAGTTATGGGCCTTTGAAATATTTTGCGTTTTAAGCTTGTAAGCAAGATAACTAAAACACTGTTTGAGCTATTGCCCTGAACCTTTACAGAATGGTTTGGGATGATGAGAAGATTAACTTTCGACAAAAATCTATTTTTTTTTTCTCGTCAGGATTATGCCCCTTTCTGGAGGTATGCCCCTTTGCAAAAAAAATACTTCGAAATCTTGTAAGCAAGATATCTCAAAAACTGCTTGAGCTTTTGCCCTTAAACTTTACTGACTGGTTTGGGATGATGAGTAGATGAACTGATTAAATTTTGAAAAAAAACATGTATTTTTTTTTTCTTGAGTTATGGCCCTTTGAATTTTTTTGCGTTTTTAGTTTGGAAGCAAGTTAACTCAAAAACTGTTGGAGCTATTGCCCTAAAACTTTATAGAATGGTTGGGGATGATGAGAAGATGAACTGATTAACTTTTGACAAAAATCCATTTTTTCCCCAGTTATGCCCCTTTGAAAGTTTGCGTGTTTGAAGCTTATAAGCAAGATATCTCAAAAATTGTTCGAGCTATTGCCTTGAAACTTTACAGTCTGGTTAAGGATAATGAGTAGATGAACTGATTAACTTTTGAAAAAAAATCGAAATTTTTTACTTCAGTTATGGCCCTTTGAATTTGTTTTTGCTTTTTTAAGCTTGAAAGCAAGATAACTAAAAACTGTTTGAGCTATTGCCCTGAAACTTTACAGAATGGTTGGGGATGATGAGAAGATGAACTGATTAACTTTGGACAAAAAATCTTTTTTTTTCTCGTCAGGATTATGCCCCTTTCTTGAGTTATGCCCCTTTGCAAAAAAATACGTTGAAATCTTGTAAGCAAGATATCTCAAAAACTGTTTGAGCTTTTGCCCTGAAACTTTACAGACTGGTTTGGGATGATGAGTAGATGAACTGATTAACTATTAAAAAAATCCGAATTTTTGTTTCTTGTGTTATTGCCCTTTGAATTTGTTTTTGCGTTTTAAGCTTGTAAGCAAGATAACTAAAAACATGTATGTGCTATTGCCCTAAAACTTAACAGAATGGTTAGGGTTGATGAGTAGATGAACTGATTAACTTTTGAAAAAAAAAAATCCGAAATTTTTTTCTTGAGTTATGGCCCTTTGAATTTTTTTGCGTTTTAAGCTTGTAAGCAAGATAACTAAAAAACTTTTCGAGCTATTGCCTTTAAACTTTACAGAATGGTTGGGGATGATGAGAAGATGAATAGATTAACTTTTGACAAAAATCCAATTTTTTTCTTCAGTTATGCCCCTTTGAAATTTTGCGCATTTTAAGCTTGCAAGCAAGATATCTCAAAAACTGTTGGAGCTATTGTCCTGAAACTTTGCAGGCTGAATCAGGATGATGAGTAGTTGGACTGATTAACTTTTGAAAAAAATCCGAAGGATTATGCCCCTGTCTTGAGTTATGCCCCTTTGCAAAATACTTGAAGTCTTGTAAACAAGATATCTAAAAAACTGTTTGAGCTTTTGCTCTGAAACTAAATAGACTGGTTTGGGATGATGAGTAGATGAACTGGTTAACTTCTGAAAAAAAATCCGATTTTTTTTTCTTGAGTTATGGCCCTTTGAATTTGTTTGCACTTTAAGCTTGTAAGCAAGATAACTAAAAAACTGTTTGAGCTATTGCCCTGAAACTTAACAGAATGGTTGGGGATGATGAGAAGATAAATTGATTAACTTTTGACAAAATCCAATGTTTGTTTCTTGATTTATGCCCCTTTGAAATTTCAGAATGATGAGTATATGAACTGATTAAATCCGAAAATTTTTTCTTCAGTTATGGCCCTTTGAATTTTTTTGTTTTAAGCTTGTAAGCAAGTTTACTCAACAATTGTTCGAGCTATTGCCCTGAAACTTTTCAGAATGGTTAGGGATGATAGGAAGATGTACTTATTAACTTTTGACAAAAATCCATTTTTTTCTTGAGTTATGCCCCTTTGAAATTTTGTGCGTTTTAAGCTTGTAATCAAGATATCTGAAAAAACTGTTTGAGCTATTGCCCTGAAGCTTTACAGGCTGGTTCAGGATGATGAGTAGATGAACTGATTAGGTGAATTTTAATGCATTTGCATTTTTGGGGAACTTAATGCATGCTTGCTTAAGAAAGGTTGCTCGCTTAATAGAGGTGGAGACTAATACAGGTTTGACTGTATCTCTAAAACTGTATGAGCTATTAGCCTGTAACTTAAAACACTGGTATGGGATGATAAATAAGTGACCTGATTAACTTCAGTTTTTCTTGTGTTATGTTCCTTCTAAAATTTCAGCATTGCAGCCAAATAAAAAAAAATATCTCAATTACTGTTAGGGACAAGCAGTGTAAGGGTCAAGCAGTTTAAGGGTCAAGCAGTTGGGGGCATTGTGTTTCATAAACACTGGCTCTAGTTTGAACCACTTTCGCTAGAGACTGACAGTTGTCCTGCTTGGATCAGTGGCAGAGAGAGAATGAACGTAGAAAAAATTACGGATCAGTTTACACGACACAATGTTGCCGACCCGTCAGGTATCGAACCCGCTGATTTTTTGTACCTACTGATCACATTTCAGACGTTGATCCTAATGAGCTACCTGGGCCTGCGACCTAAGCAGTTTACACAGGTGACCCTCGTTATAATAACGACAGTATTTGTTCTCTTAATACTTTGCCGTTGTAGCGAATTTGTCGCTATATGTATAAAAAGTAGAAGTACAACAAAGATCATGAATCGATACAATTAACTTTCTTCACCCATCAAAGACACCAACGGGAAAGAAACACAAACATGAAGCGACCAGACCATAATGGAAACCTAAACAAAGGAAGGCCATAAGGACAGTTACTTTCCCACAAAATGGCCAAATGGCCATCCAAAATAAAAAGACACAAGTGATACACACAGTAAGTAACAAACAACAACATAAATAAACCGCCACAGAAAAACCGCCTTGGAACGGTTAGTGGAAAGAATTTTACTGGGGGGCTTAAATCGATTTTAAAAGTTACCAATAAGGAGTAGTACGATACATTTGTAGTACCTTGTTTTTGGCGCTACGAAGAATCCCAATACGGAGGAGTATAACAGATTGATTACATGTACCTACTGATCACATTTCAGACGTTGATCCTAATGAGCTACCGAGGCTTGCGACCTAAGCAGTCTATACAGATGACCCTCGTTATAATAACGACAATATTTGTTCTCTCCGGCCCCCGCCCATAAGGGCTTGAAAAAATATATGGGCTGCATGATGCTTCCACGCAGAGCTGAATCCAACCCGCACACTAGTAATGGTAAACCGCTTAGAGGATCTAAGCCTGTCCAGGAAACGCGGTGCGAGGCGGACCGTCCATGCTAACAAACCATATTGGTTTCATTGGGCGACAGGGCTTGAGATGTCATTTCATGTCAATGTCGGGTAAAAGTCCCACAAAATTGGAAGCAACGTCTCAAAAATGACCTTTACAGTGTTGACGGGGACGTTAAACCTCAAATCAAACAAAAACAAACAAACAAATTTGTTCTCTTAATACTTTGCCGTTATAGCGAATTTGTCGCTATATGTATAAATATTACCAATAAGGAGTAGTACGATAGATTTGTCGTTACGAAGAATCCCAAAAATGAGGAGTATAACAGATAACAAAGGACTTTCTTCCTAAATTACACCAAGAAACAAATGTTCTGGGCATTTGTTAGAATCGCCTCCCTGAGGCGATTCTAACAAATATCCACAACATTTTTTTTTTTGTTTTTTTTTTGTTCTGTTTTTTACATTATTCTTGAATATCACTAAGGATTTGTTCCATTGATATTATTGCCACCACGGGGTTCTCGTTATATCGAATGCCGGTACAAAGAGAGCTGACTGTACCGGGTTGTTAAACTCAAAAACAGACAACAAATCAGGAATAACACATTAATGTGGGATAAGATTTGCCTTAATGGATATGAAAATGGCATTGTAGTATGTCACTGTGTGTAAACCGTATTTACCCTAGGTATTTGGACACTCAATTTCTTACCAAACTTGCTTTAAACATTGAACAATTTCAAATTACTATGCAAGATCAAATTAATATCCGATGCTGTGTCCAAAATAGCTGGATGCTGTTCAGATAGTGTATATCCTGATTAGACGCCGCGTTCTGTTGCGTATCATCTGTGTCCGCACAGTTACAAAAATAATAAAATAATAATCGACCTAATTTATAGAGGGTAACGCATTTATTACTTGTACCATTGTTTCATCAGGCACAGAAAAGTTGTTTATTTAAAGACTGTCTTTAAATCTAAAGACTGTCTGTAAATTTAAAGACGTTTTCGTCTGTAGATTTAAAGACTGACACAAATAAAATCATGAGAATGGTGTAAAACGGAAAAATCGCACTTTGCCATTTAGTAATTTGGCCGTTATCCATGGAATATTTAATTATGTGTAACTGCAAAATTATAAAGTAGTCTCCATTTAATTAAATTCTTTCCACCGTAATTGAAGAGGTCTCAGATAAACAGTTTTGTAATAAGATTCATATGTAAAATGAGCTCAGGAATGTATGTGTATAACGATTTTATCATTTTGTCAATCTACCGAACACTCGCTTCGACAGACAGATTTTCTGACAACTAAAATTGATGAAAGTTTCAGGCAGACTACAACAGTTAAATGTCCAAAAACGAAATGACGCCAGTACGAAACTCATCTTATGTTCGACTTTGGCAGATATTTCCTCACTTTCTGCGGAGTTTCACGGCATTTGTGGTCTAAGTGAAGGAACTGTGTTGTTTTATTTCTTAATTATTTTTATCATTAAAACGATATTAAAAGACAATAAAATACATGCAGTCTTTAGCAACGCACGTATTAATGAGATGAACATGGAGGCAGCGTATGAGAATGCGATGTTTTCGTGTTACATCATTTTCATGATTTTCCGTTGTGTTACTCAGTGTTAGTCTATAAATCTACAGACGAAAAAGTCTTTAAATTTACCGACAGTCTTTAAATTTAAAGACAGTCTTTAAATAAAACAAGTTTCCTATACCTGTTCATGTGACCCTCTTTTCCTGGGTAGGAACCAGTGCTGTGCAATATTGATAAGGTCTCTAGCTCAAGGAAACACAATTTGACCCTTGCCGAGATCGAACCGGCTACCTCTTTATATCACATCCGCCGCTTTACCACTGCACCACAGCGCTCCACGCTTTAGCAACGCACGTATTAATGAGATGAACACGGAGGCAGCGTATGAGAATGCGATTTTTCGTGTTACATCATTTTCATGATTTTCCGTTATGTTACTCAGTGTTAGTCTATAAATCTACAGACGAAAAAGTCTTTAAATTTACCGACAGTCTTTAAATTTAAAGACAGTCTTTAAATATAACAAGTTTCCTATACCTGTTCATGTGACCCTCTTTTCCTGGGTAGGAACCAGTGCTGTGCAATATTGATAAAGTCTCTAGCTCAAGGAAACACAATTTGACGCTTGCCGAGATCGAACCGGCTACCTCTTTATATCACATCCGACGCTTTACCACTGCACCACAGCGCTCCACGCTCAGGCCTGTCTGACAGAATACATGGTGTCGGTATTTCTCAGTTTTCTGCTGCAAACGAAGACTGTAGATGCTCGTTGCACGTGGATTCAACGGAAGCGGTGTTAAAGAATACACTGAGCATGATTGTTTATAACAATGTAAATTCGTGTAAACTACATTTTTGGCGATATAACGTGGAATTCACTTATTTACAAGGATGATCACTGCATGCACTTGCTTTCGGGATACTTGGTGTCTACGTTATTTATTTATTTAAACGGTCAAATATAGTTTCAGAGAACAGTGTTGGTCAAGTCCAGATCAAACCCCGCGTTCTCGGTATGCCCTCATTGTGTGACATATTGCGTCCTTTCATACATAACGATAACACACCCGTGTGCCGTAGTGCATAATTACATTTCTCCAAAATGGCTACTTTCCTGACGACAATTTGTGATATTTTATTTATTAACAGGTAGAAGAAATGCGTTTTATTTAAGGACTGTCTTTAAATTTAAAGACTGTAAATTTAAAGATTTTTTAGTCTGTAAATTTAAAGACTGACACAAATAAAGTCATGAAAATGGTGTAAAACGGAATAATCGCACTTCGCTGTTTATAGTAAGTTGACCGTTGTCTATGGAATATTTAATTATGTGTAACTGCAAATTATATAGTTGTCCATATTTAATTTAATTCTTTCCACCATAATTGAAGAATTCTAAGAAAAACAGTTTTGTAATAAGATTCATATGTAAAATGAGCACAGGAATGGATGTGTATAGCGATTTTATCATTTTGTCAATATAGGGACTACTCGCTTCGACAGACAGATTTTCTGACAACTAAAATTGATGAAAGTTTCAGACGGACTACAACAGTAAAATGTCCGAAAACGAAATGACGTCAGTACGAAACTCATCTTATGTTCGACCTTTGATAGATATTTCCTCCCTTACCGCGGAGTTTCACGGCATTTGTGGTCTAAGGGAAGGAACTGTGTTGTTTTATTTCTTAATTATTTCTATCATTAAAACGATATTAGAAGACAACAAAATACATGCAGTCTTTTGCAACGCACGTTTTATTAATGAGATGAATACTGAGGCTGCGTATGAGAATGCGATTTTTTCGTGTAACATCATTTTCATGATTTTCCGGTGTGTTACTCAGTGTCAGTCTATACATCTACAGACGAAAAAGTCTTTAAATTTACAGACAGACAGACAATCTTTAAATTTAAGGCAGTCTTTAAATAAAACAAGTTTCCTATACCTGTTCATGTGACCCTATTTTCCTGGGTAAGAACAAGTGCTGTGCAATATTGATAAAGTCTCTAGCTCAAGGAAACGCAATTTGACGCTTGCGGGAATCGAACCGGCTACTTCTAAATATCACATCCGACGCTTTACCACTACACCACAGCGCTCCACGCTAAGGCCTGTCTGTAAGAATACATGGTGTCGGTATTTCTCAGATTTCTGCTGCAAACGAAGACTGTAGATGCTCGTTGCACCTAGATTCACCGGAAGCGGTGTTAACGAATACACTGAGCACGATTGTTTATAACAATGCAAATTCGTGTAAACTACATTCTCGCGATATAACGTGGAATTCACTTATTTACAAGGCTGATCACTGCCTGAACTTGCTTTCGGGATACTTGGTGTCTACTTTATTTATTTATTTATTTATTTATTTATTTAAACGGTCAAATATAGTTTCAGAGAACAGTGTTGGTCAAGTCCAGATCAAACCCCGCGTTCTCGGTATGCCGTCATTGTGTGACATATTGCATCCTTTCATACATAACGATAACACACCCGTGGGCCATAGTGCATTATTACATATCTCCAAAATCGCTACTTTTCTGACGACAATTTGTGATATTTTACTTCTTATCAGGTAGAAGAAAGTCGTTTTATTTAAAGACTGTCTTTAAATTTAAAGACTGTAAACTTAAAGACTCTTTAGTCTGTAAATTTAAAGACTGACACAAATAAAATCATGAAAATGGTGTAAAACGGAATAATCGCACTTCGCTGTTTATAGTAATTTGACCGTTGTCTATGGAATATTTAATTATGTGTTACTGCAAATTATATAGTTGTCCATATTTAATTTAATACTTTCCACCATAATTGAAGAATTCTAAGAAAAACAGTTTTGTAATAAGATTCATATGTAAAATGAGCTCAGGAATGAATGTGTATAGCGATTTTATCATTTTGTCAATATACGGACTACTCGCTTCGACAGACAGATTTTCTGACAACTAAAATTGATGAAAGTTTCAGACGGACTACAACAGTAAAATGTCCGAAAACGAAATGACGTCAGTACGAAACTCATCTTATGTTCGACATTTGACAGATATTTCCTCCCTTACCGCGGAGTTTCACGGCATTTGTGGTCTAAGGGAAGGAACTGTGTTGTTTTATTTCTTAATTATTTCTATCATTAAAACGATATTAGGAGACAACAAAACACATGCAGTCTTTTGCAACGCACGTTTTATTAATGAGATGAATACTGAGGCTGCGTATGAGAATGCGATTTTTTCGTGTTACATCATTTTCATGATTTTCCGGTGTGTTACTCAGTATTAGTCTTTAAATCTACAGACTAAAAAGTCTTTAAATTTACAGACAGTCTTTAAATTTAAAGACAGTCTTTAAATAAAACAACTTTCTTCTACCTGTTTAATACTCCAAACATAGATTGTGGGTGCTCGTTAGAACAGAACTGCCTCATTGAGGCGCTTCTAACGAGTACCCGCAACCTATGTCTAGGAGCAGAAAAAAGCAAAGTAATGTGTACCCCTGTTAATCCCTGTTTCCTTTATATAAACTCGGGTTTAGAGGGGTGTTCATTCACGGACCTTTTATCATGATGTCTCTAAAATGGATTTTTTTTTTCATATGAAAATTTGTAATTATTTTCAGTTTTTTTACTCCAATAATAAATCATAGTCTTGCGACATGAAAGTCGTAAAAAAGGGAAAGAAACATAGCTAAAACTAATCTCCGCCTATGATGAGATTCGAACTCGGGCCGCTATGCAGCATGTACGAAGGTAGGTATATGAAGGGTGGAAATGCAGCCAGTATCGCTTTTTAGAAACGCCTCATTGCGGCGGTTCTAATGAGTACCCACAACCCATATTGGAGCAGAAATAAGAAACAAACATGTGTACTCAATAAAACCCAAGTTTTGTCTGTCTTGATTGGGGTTTATGGGGTCTTTAATAAACGGACTTTCAGCACTTATTTATAAGTATGATGGTTATCAACGATCCGTTGTTTGGGATGGTACGTGCAAAAATACATTGTTACGATAACACACCACTGCGACATAGTGCATTTTTCACATCTTCAAAATGGCTACTTTTCTGATGAAAATCAGACATATTTTTCTTATTTATACTGAAAACATATGCTGTGGGTGCTCGTTAGAACCGCCTCATTGGGGCGGTTCTAACGAGTACCCAAAACCTTTGTCTTGGATCAGAAATAATTTAATAGTGTATACCCAGGTAAACCCCAGTTTTCCCAAGTTAATGTGGGGTTTAGAGGGGTGTTCGTTTCACGGGCTTGTTCACATCATGTGTGCTAATCAGGAACATATGTATTTGAATTCTTAGTCATTCATGTATTTTATCACATCATAGTATGCAAAGGGCATGTCCGCATCCTTTGTCTTGTAGATCAACAGCGACGGTACTTTTGTAGCTGCCCCACTTGCAGACCCTTTAACAAGTATCGTTCTGTCTCCTGCCTGTCCAATGACCTAAAAGACATCGGAAATGAAATAAATATAAATGAAAATATATGGCGATCTGACATGAGTTTTCATTTTCATTGATTATATTAAACAAGTTGAGGTAAAGAGGTAAAATGCGAGGCTTGCCGAGCATTGAATGCATTTTACTCAACAAGTTTAATGAATTCAATAATGCATGAGACACGAATGCAATATTCTATTTACCATATGACATTGAAACGCATATAATGCACGATTTTTATACACAAAATGTCACTATTCCGCCATTAGTAAATGTGACGTCGTTAAGGACGTCGTACATGTGACAGTACGGGGCGTATCTACATAATTTGCATATTTAATCCACTGTGGATTATCGAATTTAATACATGGCGTTATTACATTCTCAGACGCGAGGTCATACGATAAAAATAAATAACTCGCACCTAAGGACAACACACAGATTTGACAAAGTAAATTATTTCAGTTCTCAAAAACTGCCATTTGTTTTTGATAAAAATGTGATATATTGTTTCCTACAGTCTGCTACAAACACAGATTGATTGTACTCGTTACGATTAGGCATAGGACACAGCGTATATCCATGTATTTATTTGTTTGATTTGAGGTTTAACGTCCCCGTCAACACTGTAAAGGTCATTTTGGAGACGTTGCTTCCAATTTTGTGGGACTTTTACCCAACGTTGAGATGAAATGACATATCAAGTCCTGTCGTCCAATGAAACCAATAGGGTTTATAAGCATGGACGGTCCAACTCTCGCACCACTTTGCCTGGGCAGGCTTGGGTCGTCTAAGCGGTTTACCAGTACTCGTGTGCGGGTCGGTTTCAGCTCTGCGTGGAAGCATCATGCAGTCCGTCTATTTCTTCAAGGCCCGATGGGCGGGGGCCACGTATATCCATGTAAACCATTCGATTAATTACATGTCGCACTTAATTTGTGATCATGTCCTCACCGCCGGTAAAGGCAAAGTAAATAGGGCAACGGTGATGTTTTCTTATTTTAAAAGGCATAATTATTTTTAGTTTTGTTTTACGGAATTCATTTCCGCGGTTTTTTTTAACTATTGTGTCTTTTAAATCCGGTTTGCGCAGAATAAAATAACACTTTACATTGAAATTATGAGAATATAGTCATTAGATTTTATCGCTTCATTCAGTAGTTTTACTTTCTTTTCCATACATTTAAAGATATCTTCCAATTATATGAAAAAAAAAGAACCAAAACGTTCTCGATTAAACTATTTACCTGGATGTCCGTTAAAATTCGGTATGATTGCCAAATGATGTTGGTTTCCAGTGGTGTTCATAAAATAAATGTGAATACTTAGAAATAGAAAAGACGGCAATGACCAGGAATCCATACAACTATCAAACACCTCCAATCAGAGACACCATAGAGAAAGAAACACGAACAAGGAATGACTAAACCCTAATGGAAACATCACAAGCATAAATCACTGCGGGGCCAAATTTGTGGTAAAATCCCAGCTAAAGGCTGACTATTATTATTATTATTGTAATGAAGAACAACAAATGACCTAAATCATTTGAACAAACTTTCCGCTCCTATCCCATGGTGGTTCCACATGAAAGTTGACCCAGTGATTTCATAGAAGAATTCGAACACAAACACACACAAGAACATAATCCTCTCACCAGGGAGCCTTCTGCATTTATTAATTTATTAAAGGGATAGACAAACAACCCGTTGGTTCACCACTGAGTTTCTAGAGTTTTAGCAACAAACTACATCAACATAAGTGAGAAAACAGACGTATGTGCACTAAAATACAAAAATATTTGTTAGTAACTAGCCACATATTGTACATTCTATTAGTTTTAAAAGTGGTTGTTGGGGATGGTAGTTTGGGGTGGTTCGGGGTAATTCGACAGACCCTGAAATCTCAGTTCTCGCGAGAAGATAAATACCGGCAAATACAACGTACTACATGTATATCCCGGTAAAATCAGGCTAAAACCCCGGTTATTTTTTCCGGCTATTTTAGTGGGAAATTGAAACCCCGGCACTTGTTCGGCACTGTCGGGACTCATCGGAGGTTAAATCCCGCCATTTGAACCCAGCTATCCGCGGCCCCGTAGGCGGGCGATACAAATGACTTGGTATAATAACGACATACATAAAATACTGAAGCACTTAAATACAGGCTGTCTGAGAAAACTTTTAAAGATTATATGGCTGACAGGATTCCAGGCACAGAAGTTCAGAAAATGACAGGACTTCAGAGTGCACATGCTCTTCAGAGATGGCAGGCAATGTTACCAATGTGTCTCAGGAACAAGTGCTTAAGAGAATACTATGTGGAGACCAAGTGGGCAAACGCTCTTATGGCGATGAGAAAGAGCGAAACTAGGACACCTTCGAAGCCTCTCTCACAAACTTTAACAACTGGTACAAATTGCACAAGACCGGGCAAAGAGTCGGGGTCACATCCTAAGGGTTTCTAGTTAAACAATCGGCGAAGGCGTACAGAAACGTGCTTAGCGCAGAAACAGAGGTTACAGCGTGACGTTGACGGAGTGTGTCTCCTCTGAGATCCCGGCCACTGTCAATAAATGCGTTTTGTCATAAGAAACAATAATATATATTGGTGGTTTAGGGGTATTAATCTAGCTTGTTCTCAAGATAGTGAGCTTTTGATAACTGTGGTGTGTTGGGCAAACCCCTTGGGGTCCCTACTTGGTTTCATTGAATGTGTATTATAACAAGGAGCAACGGCGGTTAGATTCTGAATCATTTATGGTTTCTGAGATAGTAAAGTAGAAGTAAAACAAAGATCAGGAATCGATACAATTAACTTACTCCACCCACCAAAGGGAAAGAAACACAAACATTAAGCGACCAGACCACAATGGAAACCTAAACAAAGGAAGGCCATAAGGACAGTTACTTTCACACAAAATGGCCATATGGCCATCCAAAATAAAAAGACACAAGTGATACATACAGTAAGTAACAAACAACAACATAAATAAACCGCCACAGAAAAACCGCCTTGGAACGGTCAGTGGAAAGATTTCCACTAGGGGGCTTAAATCGATTTTACGTGGCCACAATCCTCGCCCTTAAGCCGCATTTATAATGAAAAGGGTTGCGGTCCTAAGGTCGGTGTCATTGATTGTGCTGATAATATGAAACACGAATTAAGGCGAGTATTGCGAGGATTGCGGCCGCGTAAAATCGATTTAAGCGCCACCAGTGAAATTTGTTTCAATGCCCAATCCAAGGCGGTTCTTCTGTAGCGGTTTATTTTTGTTATGGTTTGTCTTCGAGTGTGTGTATCGCTTATATTTTTTGTTTTGGATACAAAATTGGGCATTTTAGGGGAAAGTAACAGTCCTTTTGGCTTTCCGCTATTGATGTTTCCATTAGGGTATAGTTATTTCATGTTTGTGTTTCTTTCCCTTTGGTGTCTCTGATTGGAGCTGTGGATTAATTGTATTGATTCCTAAACATTGCATTTACTTCTATTTTTATGTGGTTTAGGGGTGGGTAACTGAACAGTTTCAGTCTGAGGAATTAAGCCTTATATAAACTATAGACGATGAGGCATACACCCAGTTGACACTCATTCAACGCATTGTATCATTATAACATAGACCCGGGACACTTCCGGTCGGTCAGTGCATCTCCGCATAAGGAACAGCAATATATATGGTTATCGAGGGTGGGGGGGGGGGGGTACCACAACATTTCCTGAGATACAGAATAAAATTAAGGCAATGATCAGGATGCCATCCATTGCATCAAAGGGAATGAAACACCAACATAAAACAGCTTCACTGAAATCAAACCGTTACCAAAGTACAGTTGCTTTCCCTGAAAAAGGCCTAAGAGCTACTAAAACAAGAGCACCAAGATGGTCCTAGATTCAAAGTTTTAGGAAATTCCAATCTTTACTGAAAGATTTATGCGAGGACAAGATCAAAAACAGGCCTTTCCAGCACTCAAGATGAGGGATAGGCAGACATCACCATTTCAATCCCATCCGAACTTTCATTCCCAAAATACTTATATGCTGGTTTTAGGAAGATTCGATCCAAACTAAAGGACTTGTGGCGATGACAAGGTACCAAATAGGTATTTTCAGCAAAGAAGGGTACTTAACTCTATGAGTAATGTGCCAATAGTGTTAGTTTGCAAACGCATTCAAGCTTATATCCGGCAAAATGCCAAACATGGGCATTTTCAGTAATCAAAGGGACATACCTCTATGATAATTAGGCCGACCTCACCAGTTTTTATGCTAATCAAAGATTCTATCCATGACTTACTTATTTGTAAGTTTTAAGAGTGAAGTGGCTACGGTGATGACAAGGTTAAAATCAGGCATTTTCTGTCATCAAACGAATGTATCTCTATGATAAATAGGTTGACCGAATCAGCCTTCGAACTCATCCGAGCTTTTATCCTCATCTTACCTACAAGTAAGTTTCAAGAAGAGCAAAAAAAAAAAATTGGCTACCGCGATAACAAGGTCAAAAGTAAGCATTTTCTGCAATCAAGGGGGACCTGACTGTATGATAAATAGGCCGCGGACCCTCACCAGTTTTCAAACTCATTCAAGCTTTTATCCCTGATATGCTTATATGTAACGTTCAAGACGTTCCGATATAAACTGGAGGGGCTCTGGTGATTGCAAGGTCAAAAATAGGCATTTCCTGCTATCAAAGGGATGTAACTCGATGATCAATAGGCCAACCTCACCAGTTTCCAAACTCATCCGCGGCTTTATCCCTGACTTACTTGTTTGCAAGTTTCAAGAAAATCCGATCAAAACGGAAGGGGCAGCGGTGACAAGTTCGAAAATAAGTATTTTCAGCAAAGTAGGGGACATATTTCCGTGATTATTCGACTGACATCGCTAGTGTTCGATGTAAGCCAAATTTGTATTCCTGACATACCTACCGAAAAAATTCAAGAAGATCCGATAAAGACTGAAGGAGTTACGGTGATGACAATGACAAAAATAGGCATTTTCTGCAATCAATGGGAAGTAATTCAAATAATATGATAAATAGGCTTTCCTAATCGGTTTTCGAACACATCCAAGCTTTTTTCCGTAACTTACCTACCTATAAGTTTCAAGAAGATCCGATCAAAACTGAAGGAGCTACGGTGATGACAAGTGGTCAAAAATATGCATTTTCCGTAATCAAGGGTGACATAACTCTCTGAAATATGGGTCGACCTTATCAATTGTAAACTTAGCCGAGGTTTTATCACTTACTTACTTACATGTAAGTTTCAAAAAGATCCGATGAAAACTGAAGGGGCTATGGTGATGACAAGGTTAAAAATAGAGATTTTCAGCGGTCAAGAGGACGTAACTCTACGACAGAGAGACCGACCTCGTCAGTTTTCGAACTCAACGAAGCTTGTATCCCTGACTTACTTGTTTGTAAGTTTCAAGAAGATCCGATCAAAACTGAATGGGCTACGGTGATACCAAAGTTAAAAATAAACATTTTCAGCAAAGTAGGGAAAATAACTCCGTGAGTAGTCGACCGACATCGCTAGTTTTCTAACTCATCAGAGCTTATTTGTATGTGAGATCCGATCAAAACTGAAGGGGATATGCTGGTGACAAGTTCACAAATGGGCATTTTCAGCAATCAAGGGGACGTAACTCTGTGATTAATGGACCGACCTTGCCAGTTTTCAAACTCACCCGAGCTTTTATCCCCAGTCTACTTATATATAAGTCTCAGAAAGATCCGATCAAAACTGAAGGTGCTATGGTGATGGCAAGCATTTTCTCATTGTAAGTCTATGGGACCTTGTGGTGGCCATAGCTACCAAAGTTTTCATTCAATTTCAATAAAAAGCTAATGTCATCAATGCCCACCAGAGGCATGCTACAGATAAGAAAATTATTGAGATCTGCGTGTAGGCTGCAGAGATAAAACTGATCAAAGGGTGGACGGGCGACAGTCGTACGACGGAGGGACCACCATCCTATAAGCTCCCCTGGAGCCTTTGCCCCAGGTGAGCTAAAAAAAAAACAAAAAGCAGTACAAACATGCAAAGAATAAAAAGAAACAAATACGGACATCAGCGACATAAACGTAACTGCAAAACAACGACCATCATGGCTATCAGTGTGTTTGTATGGAACAGTTGGATACATTCGGATGACACACACGTGCGACATATTGAATTGTTTCTGAACTTAAAAAAAGTGTTTTCTGTTGGACATTACGACAACAGACCCGTTTGCGAAAATGGCGTTTTTCTTATCGCTAGACATTACGAAACCACGCCTATATAAATACATTGTTGAAAACTTTACCGCCGAAAAAAAAAAAAACACGAAAAATTTATGATGAAAATTGTGATATTTTTTTTCTTATTTATACTCAAAATATAGATTGTCGGTACTCGTTAGAGACGTCTTATCGAGGTGGTTCTAACACGTACACACAATCTCTATTTTAGAGCAGAAATAAGAAAAAGGTGTACCGATGTAAACCCGAGTTCTACTGTATAAAGGTGGGGTTCAAGGGGGTCAAAATTATATAGGCGTGTGTTCGTAATGACTAGTATTTTTTAGATGAAAAAGGTCGATATATTTTTGTATATTTTTAGTTCAAATATAGATTTAAGTGCTCGTTAGAACCCGCCTCAATGAGGCGGTTCTACCGAGTATCCTCTATCAGTATTTTTCATATGACGTCGCGTCCGAGAGTGTAATAACGCCATGCATTATTTTCGATAATCCACTGGTGGCTTAAATATGCAAATTAGCTAGATACGTCCCGTAACGTTACATGTACGACGTCCTTAACGACGTCGCGTTTACTAATAGCGGAATATTGATATTTTTGTAAACAATCGTGAATAAAATGTCTCTGATAAATAGAATCTTGCATTCGTGCTCATGTATTATTGAATTTATTAAACTCGTTGAGGAAAAGAAATAAAATGCTCCGCAAGCCTCGCATTTTATCCCTTTTCCTCAACTCGTTTAATAAATTCAATAATACATGAACACTCATGTAAGATCTTCTATGTTTTAGCACAAATAAGGAAAATAATGAATATTCCCTTAAACCCCGCTACTTTCTATATAAAGTGGGTTTAAGTTAAAGGGGTGTTCATTCCACGGACTTGATTGCCTTTTGGTTTGTGATAGTTTCCATACTTCGGCTGCAAACATAGATTGTTTGTATCCAACAGAACTCCCTCCGTGGCCCGAGACTAACGAGCCTATTGATTTATGATATTTTCTATACTTCGGCTGCAAGCATAGATTGTTTGTAACCAACAGAACCGCCTTCGTGGCCCGGAACTAATGAGCACCCTCAGTCTGTTTTAGAACGATGTGGAAATCATATCTACAATTATATACCCTGTTTATCCCTTTATGATTTGGGGTATCAAAGATGTTCGTTACACGGTCTTTAGCTAATAGCTGCATACATACCATATTTTCTCTTTCCAAGAAGCGTACGTTTTTAGGTTGAATAGAATAGAAGTCTTCCATAGCTTCTGTACTGCCGCCCGGCTTCACAAACTCTCTGCGGAAGATGCTTACTGGAGGAGCTGGACGGGCACCAGACAGAAGAGTTTTCAAAGCTTTTATTCCCCTCGTTAAAGCTGGAAAGTATAAATCCAGTAAATCACCTTTATTAAGACCACCTTTGGGACTGCTCAAAAGTGGTCTTTAAGACCACCTTTGAACTATCGCAGAGGTGGTCTCTGACCAGAGGCCAATGTATGCAGAAAAGATAAAGAAAGAATAACTACAACCTACTGAATAAGGTTCTAAAAGCAGGTGTGTGGGAATTTGTGGCGGCGGTAAAACGTCTCCCTGCCCTACATCATAGTGTAGATTATATTTCCTTGTCCTTTGGGATCATTGATTCCATTATGGAATTTTTAAAATATCTTAGGGTCACTGATGAGGCCTAATTGGCCGAAACTAGTAAGTCTGGCCCAGAAAACATGTACACTCCATATTTTTCAGTTCTGTAGTGTATTCCTTGCTTCCAAAGGATCACTCTTTTATGGAACATATTAGTCTGAATTTTAGGTGCTCTTAATAGCGGAATTTTACTGTACAATACGCACATTATGCAAAAGGAGGCTGCCAACCAACAAACTGCATAGATTTGGTTCTATAAAAAGGTAATCTTTTAGAGCAAGGACAACCACACAGAACCGAACATTGAGGAGTGTTTTATTTTTCTGGGATGTAGCTTCGGTGTAAAAAGTTTAGATCACCAGTCCATGATTCTTTTAAACCTTGTTCAAACCTCAAGGGCCAACGTTTTGTTTCACTATTACCAAACTTTACTAATGTTATCTCGATCATGTTAGAATATAGGTCATATCGGATCAAAACCTAGGTCACTAGATCCAATTTATGTTTTAACCTTGTTCACTTTCCAGAGGCCGCAGTGCTGCTTCACTCTTCATTCTTTCCTAATGTGTTTGTCTTGATGATACCTAAATCAAGTTTAAATATTTCTCATATCGGCTCAAAAACTACCACAACTGGTCATATTCCGTTAAACATTCAACCTATAGACGCCACCGTTTTGCTTCTGTCTTCATTTTTCTTCACTAAAATGATTGTCTTGGTGAAATTATGGTCGAATATGAATTTAGAGTTATCCCAGGTAAAATAGGTCGCTAGATCAAACTTCTTTGAAACATATTTAGCCTCCTCTAAAGGCCACAGTTTTGCTTCACTCTTCATGTAACTTTAACATAATGTATGCCTTGATGATGTCTTGGTCGGATTTGAAGGTTTATTTCAGGTGACAAACCAGATCACCAGGTCGCATGTCTTCGTTACCTTGTTCACCCCCTAGATGCCTTAGTTCATGAACCTTTACCAAAATCTGTGTCTTGACAGTGCCTAATCTTAATTTGAATATGGGTTATATCGGATTGCAAATTAGATCGCGCGGTCAGATTTCTTTAAAACTTTGTTGCTACATGTTTGCTTCAGTTTTCACAAAGCTTTGCCAGATTGTTTGTTTTTATGATATTGTTACAAAATCTTCTTCTTATAATATTTCTTGGGTCTCATAAATTAATTTCCAACTTGGTCAGTACTCAGCAGGAAGAATCTACTGTCTACCACCAGTTTGATGGAAAATAATTATAATTTTCTGTGGCCGAGTTTAATATCCCATTAATAACTAAGATTGTAGAATTTTGACTTATTTAATGTCTTTTTTTTCTAGCATATACAAATATAATCTTCACGAAAACAAGACGGTACTATTTCCCTCAACAGGTCCAAAACTCTATCTCACTCCAGAACTTATCTCCCAAAAAGACCCTCTCTGCTCTCTCACACTGCCTTATATATGAGTAAAATGGATCAGGACTCATGATTGTTGATCATGCTACTCTATCATAATCATTGATCACGATCCGCAATCGTGATCAATGATCACGAGCCCCTATCACAATCACCGAACATGAACCCACATCATGATCACTCATCAAAGACAGCTAATGATGAGCCCTGATCTTGATTACTGATCATGCACCTTAAAATGCCAAATTTCATGCATTAATTAGAAAAAGTAACATTTCTGCACAAAGTAATGATCTTCAACCTTAAACTATGTTCTTTGATTATTCCCATAGCATTCCCAAATATAATGCAATGAGTTCTGTTCATTTCACAACACTGCCCCTTTTTTGGGCTTAATCATCACCTGGTGATTCTTATAGTCAAGTATATACATACAACCTTTTTCACTCAGTTTATTTTAGTTCATTTTTCTCACACTCTCCCACTGAGTCCATTCATGATACACACATAACCTTGAATTGAGTTATGTGGAATGTCTAAAAATTGTAAACAAAAGAAAAGTATTAGCTTTACACAAATACTTCCAAACTGTCAATGTAAATTGGTCAGAAAAGCTCCATCTGATAGACTGTTCCTGACGTTCCCAACAAGTGTGGGGTAACATCACACTTGTAAGTGTCCCTGGTTTTTAGAGTTCTGACTGTGTCCTCAAATACGACATCCTAATCAAGTGTCGGGTAACATCACACTTGTGAGATTATTAGTACCCAGCAAAACGGAGACTATTTTCCATGTGAGGGAGACGCCCTTCAAGTGTGGGGTAACATCACACTTGTGATTTAATACACTGATTAAGCTGTGTATCCTCAGTGCGGGGTAACATCACACTGTAACAAGCTGTTAATTCCAGAGAATTTGCTATACTCCAGTGTCATTCACAATTTCATATTTTCACTTAATCCATCACAGGGAAAATATAATCCAAGGAAAATATAATCCAATATTATTATGTATATTATACATAATTGGAAACTGTAAAAAACACTTCAATTAAGCCACACATTCAAACTTGTCTTTCATGAAAATTATGAAGATGAATAATATGAAAATTTACATCCAAGGGAAACAATGAAAACAACATGAATTTTGTGATACTTCCTCAAACAGACATGAACTGAATGAATATTTTTATAACACACACCTTTCCAATAATGATTATGATGACAATGCTTTGAATATTTATATCCACTTACACTAAACAACATGATGAAAAGTGTTCTACTCATTTTTCCTGATATGCTGGATGAGTGACCCATTTAAGTCCACTATTGACTGAATTACTTCCTGTGGCAGTTGACTTTTTAAGGAACCTAGTCGCTGCACACCCTCTTTTGCTGACTTCATGTCTTTATGAAGCACAGCAATTAATGATCGTACATAATGTTGTTGCCTACTGGAATTTTCCTGGACTGCCTGGCAAACCTGACCCTCGATCCTTTGTAATGATCCTTCCAACTGATTGAACCTACGATTCATTTTCTCTTCCAATTGGCTAAGTCTGTCAATTACCGACTCCGATGACCTGGTCTTAGGTACAGCAGCAGGGGCGGTTTTCCTTCTTTACACCAAAGGTTCTGGATTTGGTAATGACTCGTCATCAGTTATTGGTGAGAATACCTCTTTTTCCACATAATCCTGGAGATCTGTGTATAATGACTCTCCAGGAGGAACACTGACTGTTATTGTTGAGATGCTATTGCCCATTGTCTCAGCTGTTGAGGTTCCACTTGGCCCTGGCTGCAAAGCAGCCCAAGGTGTGATAATGTCACCTGACTCACTTGCTGGGACCTCATCTTGTAATGGAGTTCCCACATTGTCTGTATTCAATATTTCTTGACCAGCCTGCATATTTAGGTGATTTTTGAAAGATTCTACAGTTACAAAAGTCTTTCTGCACTTAGTACGCTAGATTTCTAAAGTATCCAAACTACAGCAATTATGTTTATCCAAACTGTGGCGCCTCAAATTTTGTCTTGTTGTATATTTCTTCTTACATTGATCCCACGAATACTTCCTTACTGATGGCATAACATAAAATGGTTACATTTAGTATGTCCACCCTTATATATGCCCCAAACTTTACTCACAATCAGACTGAGTTAACTAGAGGTGACAGTAAGTTTTCAAGAAGTGATAACAATCCTGAATTATTATTTTAGTTGGCCTTTATCTTATTTAAATAACAAATTAAGAATTTACAAAGGTTATAATTGTAACCTTTCAGGTGGTTTTCTGGTTCTTTTGCCGTGAGAAAGTTTGGATTCCATGGAAATCTTAGGTTTGTGGTCTACTTTGTTATGTTTATTTAAGGGCTTATCTCTTGGCCTTTGCCCACTACATACCTTTTTGGTGGCACTGTCAACGAAGGTATTTCCAGCTTTCAGATCTTGTTGTAGTGACAAGACCCACTGAGGTATAGAACTGCTTTTAAAAGGCCTGATCCGATCATGATGAATGATTTTAGGCTTTGATTTTGGTTGCCCCTTCAGCTCATAAAGGATGTCACTTAACTTTCTGATCACAACCAATGGTCCCTTCCATACTTCACGCTTAAGCTTAGGGCTTTTTCCAATGATTCTGCTGCTATCCAAAATGTACGCAATATCTCCTACTGAATAGGCATGGAAAGCAATTCTTGAGTCATAATCCCGTTTTTGACGTACTGCATTTGCTTTTAAATTTTTATGTACCAGACCATAAATGTTTGTGAACTTCTCATTAAGATTGACTACATAATCAGTGTATGATTTAAAGTCTTGTTTTGATTGTGTTGGTAAACCTACCAAAAAGTGGATGGGAAGGTTAAAATGTCTTCCAAACATCAAGTAATTTGGTGAATATCCTGTTGTCTCATGAACTGAACTTCGATATGCTGATGTCTTAATGGGAAGATAAACGTCCCAATTATTTTGCTCTTTGTTAACGTAGGTCGTTATCATGTTAACGAGTGTCTGGTTGAAACGTTCTACCATTCCGTTAGAGCAAGGTCGATAACTCGTTGTCTTTGTTTTATTGATTTCCAACAAACAACAAACTTGCCTAAACAACTCAGACTGAAAATTTTTAGCCTGATCACTATGCACATCTAATGCCAATCCATACCTGGAAAAGAATTCTAAAACCAGTTTATTTGCTTCTGTTTCAGCTGATTGGTCAGCTATGGCATAGGCTTCAACAAACTTTGTAAAGTTATCCTGCACAACCAGGATATACCGAGAACCAGCTCTCGACACAGGAAAAGGACCTAAGATATCTATAGATACACGGTCTAGGGGAAACCACACGCTGTATTCTTTCAGAGGTGCTTTGGCTCTTTTGGCAGGCCTCTTGCGGGCCTCACAGAATGAACACTGTTTAATCCATAGCCTCACTGATTCATGTATTTTGTACCAGTAGAAATTTTGCTTAACTTTTGACACAGTTTTATGCACCCCTAAATGAGCGGAAGTGATGTCATTATGCAAGGACCTTAATACTTCCCTTCTTAATATAGAAGGAAGCACAAACTGATCGTAACTAGAGGTATTGTCTGCTGATACCCATTTTCTAAATAAAAGCCCATTGTGGATGAACAATTGCTGCCACTGTAACCATAGGTTGCGAATAGCAGGACTCTCCGCTGCCACTTTATCCCTAGAAGGCCTAATTTGGCTCTGAAGCTTCCAGCTAAGGGATGTTCCAATATCAGGGTCTACTGACTGCATTTTTGCCAACTCAATAGCAGAATATGACCCCACCCAGTTTGAAAAGTTGTTAACAACTTCACTGTTTTGTGACTGCATCTGTTCACTCCCTTCAGGAAAAAGGCCACCTGCATGTGTCCCAATACCGAAATCTTTTGTCAACACTTCCTCGCCAAGCTTCACAGGCTCACCTGTTGCATCAACATTCCCTTGGGCTCTGAGACGATAACTAAGCGACTCCATGACCCTGCTGAAACATATTCTACCACTGTGTTTCCTCTTCTGGTCACCGGATGAATAAAAACAACTCAGTTGTCTGTAACTCCAACTTAAAATGTTACTCACAGCTCCATATATGGCAAGAAAAGTCACGCTGCAGGCTTTCGCAAACTTTTCTCCACAAGCATTGGCTAAACACAGAAAGTGGATAAACAATAATCTGAATGCAGAAACTGCACTCTTTATGTTCACCCTCTTGGTCATAAGAGGTTTCACATCATCAATGTCTGCAAGAATTGACCACTCTTCATGTTTCTTCCTGCAGCTGACATAACCTCCACATGGCAGATTCTCCAAAACAGTTATGCCGTCATAATACTGACAAGCCTCAGGATCACAGGCAATTCTACTAAGACCATCAGCATTCCTGTGACGGGCTCCATTTCGATGTTCAAGCTTGTAATCAAAATGAGACAGAACCTCAATCCACCGTGCTATTTGACCCTCTGGATTTTTAAATGAAATCATCCATCTCAGTGAACTATGATCAGATCTTATTGTGAACTGACGTCCCAGCAAATACTGTTTAAATGTCTGAACAAAGGTAACCACTGCCAGTAACTCTTTCCGCGTGGTACAGTAATTTCGCTGAGGCTTTGTAAGTGATTTACTGGCATATGCTATAGGGCGTTCTTCACATTTGTGTGTTCTCTCACACCACTGCATTTGTGACAGAACTCCACCTATCCCTGTATCACTTGCATCACAGTCAACAATGAATAATCCATGATCTTGTGGAAACGCCATTACCTCATTTCCAGTTAGGGCTGATTTTAGATCTTCGAAACTTTTCTGGCATTGCTGTGTCCACACAAATGGTTGTCCGGCCTCTAACAACTTATTGATTGGGGCAGCCCGCTGCGAAAAGTTTCGAATAAACTTCCTATAGTAAGAACAAAATCCACAAAAACTCCTTATATCATGTACATTCTTTGGAATGGGCCATTCCTTAATGCACTTGACTTTATTTATGTCAGGTTTTATACCATTTTCCGTAATAACATGGCCTAAAAATACAACTTCCCGTTGAAATAATGTTGCATTTATTACTTTTAAGCTTCAGCCCTGCTATTGAAAGCCTGGAAAACACTTGATCCAACCGCTGCAGATGATCAGAAAATGACTTGGCATGAATGATCAAGTCATCCAAGTATATTATAACAACTGACCACTGTAGACCTCGCATAACTAGTTCCATACAGCGCTGAAACGTTGCTGGACCCCCTGAGATGGCATGGTATTGTATTCGTACAGCCCCTTACGACATACAAAAGCAGTCTTTGGTTTATCGGCTTCATCGACCTCAATCTGCCAGTAACCACACTGAAGATCGATATTCGAAAACGACATGGCACCACCTAGGGACTCTAAGCACTCATCCATTCTTGGTATCGGATATGCTTCCATTTTATTCTTTCCTAATTCATTGAGTTTTCTATAGACAACACATGGTCGAGTACCCCCATCTTTCTTTCTCACATAAACAAGAGGGCTTGCCCAGGGACTTGTGCTTTCCCTTATCACTCCAGATCTGAGCTGTTCCTCAATAATTTTGTCTTCTTCACTCGCAAACGCTCTTGGTGCTCTTCTAGGCCTCTGTCTAATAGGTTGGTTGTCCCCTACATAGATTTTGTGCTTTACCACTGAAGTTCTACCCAAGTCATTTGCAGATTTTGCAAATATCCATTTCATGTTTTATTAAAAGCTGCTTTAACTCCTGTGACTGGTTACTTGTTAAGTTTTTACAAGAACGCTTAAAAAGATCCTGAAGATGGTCAGGTAATTTTTGCTCACTCTTCATTGTCTGCAAACATGGTGTGTCAGATGAACATGAGAATAGCTTAACTTCCTCAACCTCCTGCATAACACCAATGACCGTTTTACTGTCAATCGTTTTATCACTGTTCGTCGGATTCATAATTCGCACTGGAATGCCTATATCTGACCTACTTGGGTCCACTAATGTATGGCCAACCATATAGTCTCTGTCGTCATTGTCACAAGTAGGAGTCACCATTGCCTGTTTTGTCTTAAGCTTGTTTTCCGCGCACACCCCTGATACAACCATCTTACAATTTGCAGGGAGAACAACAGTATCCTTGCAAATTACTCGCACAGCACGTAGGTGTACTTTCTCAATAATAGTCTTGTACTTTCTCTTGTTCAGTTTCAATCCAAACTCTGAACTTAGGGAGTAGCTGTGTGCTTGCAGAAAATCCAGCCAAAGTAATCCATCTTCCCGTATTGGTGCAACAAAAACATCCCATTCAAAAGTGTCTTTTTGAATCTTAAATTCTAAGGACACTTCTCCTAAAACCGATTAAAGTCCATCATTTGCAACTTCAAGTTTTACCGCTGAACTCACTTTTTTCAAGGGGGGTCTCACATCCAAAGGAATTTTATTATATACATTTGAAGATAATATGGTCACTGCACTACCAGTGTCCAGCACTAACTTATATTCTATATTGCTAACACTAACTGGTAATAAAATAGATACACCATTACTAACTTCGTCACAAGGAAGTGTCACAGAACAGTTTTCTTTTCTGTTTATAATGACCGAGGCAGGGCCGTTTGCCCCAGTCAATCCCAGTTTTCCTCAATGGCGACAGTATTGTCCTGAACATTTTCATTCCCAGCTTGCGCTTCACAGAATCTTGCATAGTGTCCCATTCCATGACATTTAAAACATTCTACTGTGGACATATCCCTACGTTTTGTTGCCCTGCCTTCATCTGCCTTCGTATTTTGTTGTTTTATCAAAGCAACAACCTCCTCCATTTTCTGATCGACAATTTTTCGTAATTTTGCCCTCCATTTCTGAAAGTCGGTCATTCAGCCGGGACTCTGTGATGAATCTGAACTCAGTTTTATTAGGCCTCACAGCCTTTGCACGCACTGCCCCACTTGGTTTTGATTCATCCCGTAAACTTGTGTAAGTCTCCAAAATATTCTGCGCATCCTCGACAGTTTTTGGATCTTTCATTCCCACTGCCAATTCCATCTGCTGATCACACAAGCCACGAATGAAATGCCTCAAAGCAATTTTATTGAAGGTACGCTCATCTGCAGTAGGGTAACCCCTTCGAACTAATCGCTTAATATCTGCCACAAACTCAGATACTTTCTCCTTTGGATCCAATTTCCTATTCTCCAGTTCTGCCAAAAATGATGTTTCTGATCGTCTCTCTTTAAATCGTCCTTCGAATGCATGTTCAAGTGCAAAAATGACTGCTGAACCCTTGGATCGACCTGTGTAAAAACGAAATCAGCAGCCTCTCCACGTAGGCTATTCAGTATACGAAATGCCCTTTCCTTGTCATCCCAACCACATGTGTCTGCTAATGCTAAAAATGACCTGATGAACAACTCATATGGTGTTTTCCCATCATAAATCATTTGCCTGGGCAGGGGTATGTCCAAATGTCCACCTGCGGCATGTTGTACCGGCCCTGCCGTAACATTCGGGGTATTCCTGTGAACATCTGAATTTCCTCTCTGTTGAACCTGATTTACATCACGAGCCGAACAGGCTTCTGCAAGCTTTATCTGCGCTGTTTCCAGCTCATCCTGAATCCTTTGAATTGTGACATCTCTATCACGAATTACACTCTGTAACTCTGTATCCATTCTGTCACTCAGATATTTTAACTCAACATCTTTTTCTCTTAAAACTGACTGCAAATTACTATTCTCAATTTCAAGGTGAGCATTTCTGCGTCTAACATCTTCTGCTTCACTATAAGCTTCCAATAATTTTTCACGCAATTCCTCTAATCTATCACCGGTTGTGCCAAGAGCACTGTCATCTTTACTAAGAACTTTCTTTGGGCCCATATTGAAACACTTTAAGCACTAGAAACACAACAAAAACACACAAGACAATATAAACCCTACCACTTGTATTGCAAAAC
Source organism: Lucinisca nassula (assembly GCA_963580285.1). Lineage (NCBI taxonomy): Eukaryota > Metazoa > Mollusca > Bivalvia > Lucinida > Lucinidae > Lucinisca > Lucinisca nassula. The sequence goes on from OY757012.1 coordinate 54,103,890, forward strand.
TGATGCCTCTTGGTCCTCACCAAGAATTTTTGCCTCCAGTGAACATTTTTCCTTTAATAATTTATCAATTTGCTCATTTTTTTGTTTTTCCAGCATTTCTCTTTTTTCTATGTAAGACTTGATTGTAGCAACATAATTTTCTTCTTGGACTACTATCTGTGAAACTAAGTTCTTTTCCTCTTCTAACAAATCTACTGTACTTTTCAAAGCAGACAGTTCATCCCGAACTTGTAACTCAAAATGGGTGATCAAATTCCTTTTCTCCTCATCCAGTAAACCCAATGTTTTCTTTAACTCTGAAATTTCAGTCTCAAGAGACATTTTCGAAACAACCACTTTAACCAATTACAGCATTCAATTAAAACAGGTAATTTTCCCACATCACAAATAATTACACTTCAATGGCATGGATAAGTACCATCCCACCGCTTGCTCACCAGTGTTACAAAAACTTCTTCTAATAATATTTCTTGGGTCTCATAAATTAATTTCCAACTTGGTCAGTACTCTGCAGGAAGAATCTACTGTCTACCACCAGTTTGATGAAAAATAATTATAAGTTTCAGTGCCCGAGTTTAATATCCCTTTAATAACTAAGATTGTAGAATTTTGACTTATTTAATGTATATCTTTTTTTTCTAGCATATACAAATATAATCTTCACAAAAACAAGATGGTACTATTTCCCTCAACAGGTCCAAAACTCTATCTCACTCCAGAACTTATCACCCAAAAAGACCCTCTCTGCTCTCTCACACTGCCTTATATATGAGTAAAATGGATCAGGACTCATGATTGTTGATCATGCTACTCTATCATAATCATTGATCACGATCCGCAATCGTGATCAATGATCACGAGCCCCTATCACAATCACCGAACATGAACCCACATCATGACCACTCACCAAAGACAGCTAATGATGAGCCCTGATCTTGATTACTGATCATGCACCTTAAAATGCCAAATTTCATGCATTAATTAAAAAAGTAACATTTCTGCACATAGTAATGATCTTCAACCTTAAAGTATGTTATTTGATTATTACCATAGCATTCCCAAAAATAATGCAATGAGTTCTGTTCATTTCACAACAATAACTTAGTCATTTTTGAATATGGGTCATGTCAGGTAAAAATTTTGTCACTAGGTCAGATTTCTTTCAAACATTTTCACCCTCTATTAGCCACAGTTTTGCTTTAATATGCATGCGACTTTACCAGAATGTTTTGCTGATACTCGTATGTTGGTCAAGTTTGATTATGGTTCATGACATATAAAATTCTAGGTGATTAGGTCAAAGTTCTTAAAACCTTCGCGCTTTCTCTATAGAGGTCAGAGTTTTGCTTCTATCTTCATGACAACTTACAAGAATGTTTGTCTAGATAAGAGACCGGTCCCGATAGCTCAGTTGGTAGAGTGTCCGCTCCGGGGAACGGGAGGTCACGGGTTCGATCCCGAGCCGCGACATTCAAAAGTCGTTAAGAATGGTACTAGCTGCTCCTTGCTTGGCACTCAGATTTGCGGGGAAGAGCTAGGACTGGTCGACCCAGAGTCAGGATAATGTGACTGGGTGTGGTATCATGTTATCTGTCTGGGACATGATACTTCAGTGAGGTAGCACTATAAAAGTGAGCATTGAGCTCCCTGTCGCAACCAGACACCGTCGTGATATGACTGAAAAATTGTTGAAAGCGACGTTAAACCCGAATTCACACACACACACTTGTCTAGATAAGACCACAGTTAAGGTGGGACAAGAGTTCAGTTGTAGAATGGGTCATGTCGGGTTAAAAACTGGGTATGAAAGTTCTCTTTCTTTAAATCTATTTGTGCACTACATAAACTACAAGTGATCAAGGTGAGAGATTATTGGTCATTTTTGCGCTCATTGTTTGATTTAAACTGTATTGTTTGCTTTACAAACTCGAAAAAGTCAAAAGCTAAAGAACTAGGTAGATTCGAGCACGGTTGCATTTAGACAAAGGGACATATGCATACGGTAAGAGAACGCTAATAAATGGTACATGAACTTGATTTACCAAGAGAAAACAACGCCAAGACGAACACATATGTTTAGTGAAACGAGATGACTTCAATTTTCCCATTGTTAACTTTCCCTTTCTGAGCAGTAATATCTCGTCTGCACCAGCGTATGGAGTTTAAGTTTCATAATTAATCCGTTATGCTAGAGCCTGTTTCAAGTATCAGGACTTTATGGAACGTCGGGAGGTGCTCACTACCAGGTTGTTATGCCAGGGGTATGAAAAAACTGGTATCAACACTAAAGAAGTTCTATGGGAGGCACCATGATCTTGTTGATCTGTATAATGTGGCCATTTCCAGAATTATTTCTTATGTGTTTGCCAATGGAAAGCCATAGAGAGACTTCCAAAACCTCGGACATACCCTTCTCGGCATTTACTCCTTTTCTTCTTTTAGGGCGATATGCATGGTGGGCAAAGCTTGCTTACCAAATAATGCTTATTATCCTAGGACGCCTGCTTACAGTCTTCTGGAGTCCGTGTCTGTTGGTCTGAATATTGATATATGTCATTTGTCTATGGATTAATGATTTTGGATTAACGCTTTGGTACTACGACCTAAACTACTTCATCCGACGTTTAGCAGTTCGGCTTTATCAAGAATTAAAATAATTACCGTTGAACATAATTAACATAATAACCACCACGCACTCATTGTAACGGCAGATGCTTTTACGTGTCAGCTCGCGGCAAAACAAGTATATGCTATTGCACACTTTAATGCAAAATTAGATTGACAAGAAAACCGGCTAATATTCAACACTATCGAAACCAACCTGATGCTCGTGCGATCAGCAAAGATCCAGATCAGCCTGTGTGCAGCGATGGCACAATTAACACCCCAAACCGCAACCCACCCCCCACCCACGCCACCCCCCGATTGCTAGTACCTTCCAAAACCATCTACAGATTAACGAGCTTAGATCCCAATCGTTGAGATCGCATGTGAAGGCTGATCCAAACCTACATCTGGCGCACGCATTACTCCACATTCACCATTCACCATCGCACAACTACTTGATCAGCAGATAAGTTCTTATAAATAATATACACAATTTGTAAGACAGTAACAATAAATCTGCAAACAATCTGTATAACAGTATACACTATATTCTAATTGATTTTACTAACAGACGTTTCCATAGGGACCATGTATTTGCCACTCTGCATAAAGTTAGATTGACTGGGGTTCAGTAAGTGCACTCCCTAAGTCACCTATATGTTTTTGCACACATAACAATAACACATCGGATTCCGTATGACATAGTACATTTGTCATATCTCCAAAACGGTCTGGTGATTATTTGTAATAATTTCTTATTTATACTCCACACATATGTTTTGGGTGCTCGTAAGAACCTAAGATCCGCGTCACTTAGGCGGTTTTCTAAAGTGTACCTGTAATTTATGTCGTTTTGGGTGCTCGTAAGAACCGCCTCATTGAGGCGGTTCAAACGAGTAACCTCAATTTATATATTTTATTTCTTTTATTATTCTTTTTTTGTTTTGTTTTTACGGCCGCCCTTTCAAGATTATTTCACTCATATCGAGCCGATCGTTAATCAGAGGAGCGCGAAAACCGGAGTACCTGGAGATAAATCACATAACCTTCTGTTGCAGAACTTGGCGTCTCACATATGACCCGAGCCATGCTCAAACCACAGCGGGGAGAGACCTAATTAATAAGAGTCAGCGCTCTTATCCACTATGCGACGGAGGCCCGTCCAACCACAATTTATGCCCATAAGATAAAAATACTGTATACCCCTGTATTCCCCATTTTTCTCTATAAAAATTGGGGTTATATATTTGGTGTCTCTAATGGGAGCTGTGGGTTGATTGTATCGATTCCTGATCGTTGCCTCCATTTCTATTTTAGAGGGGTGTTCATTTCACGGACTTGCTTACGTTATGAATGATTCTAAAAACTTACCCGCTACAGTTTTTGCTGCTCGTCTGGTTCGCTCTCCAACGACATTATAATCACTGATGTAATAATCTGTAGATCAAAACATAATAACAGTCATGTGTGCACTGTCACCAGGTAAACAAACCAAAGGATAACCTTGAAAACCGAACTGCGATTTACAAGGGTATAAATTACTTTGGCTTCAGATATAGATTGTGCATATTGGTTGGTGTCTGATGCTGTGTCTCTGGTCGGGCCGATCGGAGTCTAACTGTTGGTTTTCTTTTGCTCCAGCATTTCAGTGGTTTCTTGCTGTCGATTCCTCACCGTTGTCTCACCTCTGTGGTTCTTTGATTTTTTTGTGTTCACGGAGATGTTGCACTGATGAGTTAGGAGGCCTTCATGCGGACTGAACAAATTATTTGTCTAAATCGCGACGGAAGTAAGGGCGAGGATTGTGGCCACGTAAAATCGATTTAAGCCCCCCAGTGGAAATCTTTCCACTGACCGTTCCAAGGCGGTTCTTCTGTGGCGATTTATTTATGTTGTTGTTTTTTACTTACTGTGTGTATCACTTGTGTCTTTTAATTTTGGATGGCCATATGGCCATTTTGTGGGAAAGTAAATGTCCTTATAGCCTTCCTTTGTTTAGGTTTCCATTATGGTCTGGTCGCTTAATGTTTGTATTTCTTTCCCTTTGGTGTCTTTGGTGGGTGGAGTAAGTCAATTGTATCGATTCCTGATCTTTGTTTACTTCTACTTTTCATTGACAAGTACGCGTACATTCACAATATAATTTGCCCTGAGTAATTGTATTAATATTCTATCTATATTTACATTCACAAGTATAAAGTTAGGTCAACGCTTAGCATATATTAAATGTGAATGTCTAGATTTATATCACAGAAAACGTGTCATCTTTGGCAATATTTTACCCAGGAGAAATGTCTGAAATGACAAAGCTGCAAATGCTATTATTTTGACAAAAAAGTACTTTTTCATCTTTCAAACGGCACATTTGCAACTTCAAAATGCTTATAACATCTTATCGAATGGAATGCTTGAAAACTGCTGGAGAAGTTAAGTAGACAACTTTCCTACACTTTATTGACGACTAATTGAAGATAAATCAAAACATTTTGCTAATAGCGAGGCAACTGTTTAGCTCACAAAAAAATCCGAAGGCTCCTGGATAGCTGATAGTATACACTGGTCGTTGTGGTCGAGAGTTTGGAGATGTATATGTTGTATTAGCCTTTTTAGATATGACAGCAAATACGGGATTGTACAAATGTGAAAGTAATTCTGTGCCGGAGCTCTGCCCCTGAGCAGCCTTTTTGAGTCAAAGCTTATACTTGTTATGGGTCGCCTTTTTTCTTCTTGTGAAAGCTTAAACTTGTTGTTGCATAAAAATATATAGGTCAACATACATTGTGGGTAACTAATGGCTGTACTTCCGTGTTAAACCCAACGTCTATAATGTTTACGCCCATAGGCGTTATTCTTGAAGTATAAGTTATTCTTGAAAATTATATTTTTGATATCTAGAGTGAATGTATTTATTATTAAGTACTCGCAAACTAGCCGGAATCAACCATACCAAGCTTACCCCAGTCATCGGTGTTTTATAGTATTTCGATACTTGAATGTGCCTTTATACGCACATAAGATGACACAATAACATATTACCAAAACACTGCCGGCCCCCGCCCATCGGGGCTTTAAGAAATAGATGGGCTGCATGATGCTTCCACGCAGAGCTGAAACCGACCCGCACTCGAGTACTGGTAAACTGCTTAGTGGATCTAAGTCTGCCCAGACAAAGCGGTGCGAGTAAACCCTATTGATTTCGTGGGGCGGCAGGGACGTCTCCAAAATGACCTTTACAGTGTTGACGGGGACGTTAAACCTCAAATCAAACAAACATAACCCACAAAGCTTTAGTTAGTCCAGTAACACACATTCCATACGATGTCATGAATGTCGCTCGTATCCTATTGGGTTCGAGAGTTAATCTTTTCAGCCACTCACAAGATCTATTGCAACCTTGATGCTTCACATACAGATTTTATTGGTTGTATGTTTCTTGCTTTGATATAAATTATATTTTAAGTTTATTTTAATATTTTATAATTAAGTAACGCATCATTTTAATGGTTCTAGAGAGAAACAAAATATATCTCGTTGAAGCGGGAAAAAATCCTATCTTTACAAAATCGGTGTCGTGTTTGACCATCTATACTCGTATGTTAACGTTAAACAGGAGCTTCAAGTGGTTGTGATTTAGGTTATTTAGCAACTAAAACGGAAAAATGTACGTGTGAATTCTACGGGCAGAACACAGCGATATCCAACAAAGACTTAATGACATGCACACACAAAAACACAATAAAATATGTGCTCGAACAGCAGTTAACCAATTGATATTCTTTCTTTCTACTGATACTGCGTTGCTCACATTTGACCATTACTGCAGGAGTACATTACATACACTCCATGTTTGCAGGATGAAAGCCAACACAGTAATCATGTAGTTACGGTAGGGATCTTTAACATGCACATGGGATGGTTCTCCCTGCACAGAGGGCCTCAAGTTAATGTTCCGATCTGAAGGACGGTGCACTTTATGACATTCATCCCTGCAAAAATGCCAATGGAGCGTTTTCGGACACCCGAGTTTTAATCGCCGCTGCCGGGAATCGAACGCAGAACCACTAGCATCAGAGGCAAGTGCACTAACCACTGAGCTATCAGATGCTCTTACATGAGGTTTGTGTATTATTGAATTGAGGAAAAGGGATAAAACTCCACAAAAATGACAATATTCCGCTATTCGTAAACGCAACGTCGTTAAGAACATCGTACTTGTAAGGTTACGGGGCGTAATTACCGAATTTAATAAATGGAGCTATTATATTCTTAGGCGCATTATGATAAATCAATATATGATGGAATGATCGTCTTGTGATAGTGAACTGAAAAGCCGGGGGTGTTGCCTCAATACCGTCGTTAATTTTGTCAAAACACTTAATAGACCAGATTTAAAAGCATCGATCAGGTCAAGAATGCAACCATTTTCCTAAGCGGAAATAAAGAACAATTCCTATTAATTTTAAACTTACACACAGACAATCATAACATTCTAAAGATGACGTTTGTGAGAAAAACGAGTAATACTTATTTTCCACGACGCAGTTTCAAGATTGGCTTGCAATAGACTGACGTTGACTCATATGAATACAGAGGAAGAGTCATTTCCTTTATATCACAGGAACACTTTTTAAGAATAAAAGCTCCCATAACACTTAAGAAGTGCCCCACACGGGAACTAAATGAGACGGAAGACAGTAATTCTACACATGCGTAATATCTTGAGCAATAAATCCTTTACAAGTGAAACAAAAATCAACGTTGCTTGTCTTCGATGAATATAATAAAATCATGCATTATGCAGAATGAAAATTATGAATCTAAGAGTATTGGTAAAATAAAGACTTAGTATTCTTTAAGTCAGATTTAAGAGATTTGGAGAAAACAAATAAAACTGAAACAAATCACATCAGTTTACTTACTTTCTATATCCCTGGGATTGTAAGCGGCCTGCCTTTTCACTTCAAGAGGATTTAGGGCTGATGCAGCATAATGAAAAAAGAGGACAAGGACACTGAAGTGGACAGACCCTACCATGACCTGTCTGCAAATAATCGAAAAATTCAACATGATGAGTATCTTTGCCCTACCTTTATGTCATAAACGAAAATAGTTTATTACGGTAAGCAAAAATACACAGGTTCTTAAATGACTGTTCATATGTTGTTGGATTTATTAAACGTGTTGAGATAAATAGATAAAAAGCGAGCTTTTGCAGAGCATTTTATTCATGTTCCTCAACGATATTAATAAATTAAATAATACATGAACACGAATGCAAGATACAATTTATCATATGACAATTAAAACATAATTATTCTATTCACGAATGTTTACAAAAATGTCAATATATCGCCACAAGTAAACGCAACGTTGTTAAGAACGCCGTACGTATAATGTCTTATCTTAATAATTTGCACATTAAATCCACCAGTGGATTGCCGCATTTAATACATGGGGTTATTATGTTCTCATACTTCGCTTCATATGATAAATGTACGTAAGCAAACGAGTGCGACATGCGTAGATTTAGTCTGCGCAACAACAAAAACACATCAGTATCTTCCAGTCCTGGGACGAAGTGTCTGGCTAGCCTCTGAAATCAAGTTTGGCCCCATGGTGTGATGATTAGTGATAATGAGTTTCAAGGGCAATTAATAAATGCAGCCCTTATCAGATTAATGATTGATTTAACGGTTGTTATTTTACAGAAGAAACCAGGTTCTGTGTAATCACCAACAACAGGTAGCATGTTCATCACATAGCAGTTGAGTATTTCAGTGGGTCATGAATGAATGTATAATTGTATCAATTTTTTGGTTAATAATGGGCTACACTTATTCTCACCAAATCAGCCTCAACTCTTATCCTGCTGAACATGACAGCCTTTATCTTTGCAAACACTGTAGCTCCAGATCGGATGGCTTGGATGCCATCTGATTAGGATCCACACTGTCAGGCAATTTGTGAATTGAACATATTCATTATATCAAGTAATTTTATTGGCTGGTAGTCAGTCAGTGATGTGACTAAATTAATTTATTCCTCAGGATAATGGTTAAACTTTGATCGCTCAAGTAAGAGCATAAAGCACAGCAATGAGAATCCTCACAGTCTGGTCGGTATTTCCTGTGTACTTTTCATCCCAAGTACTTTTCTGCAGACAGGTAATCATTATTCAGACTTTGAGCTAACTCTGCACAGGTCTAATAAACCCTATTGGTTTCATTGGGTGACGGAGCTTGAGATGTCATTTCATCTCAACGTCGGGTAAAAGTCCCACAAAATTGGAAGCAACGTCTCCAAAATGACCTTTACAGTGTTGACGGGGATGTTAAACCTCAAATTAAACAAATAAATCTGCATGGGTCTTTTGTTTGTCGTCCTGACATTATATTTTGAATATTCAACAGAATGATTGAATATTGCTGTCCCGTTTAACCCCTTTTGTACCGGTCCCCAACGGGATACTGACAAACAGTGCAGGTCCAATTCATATGCCACAGAACAGGACCGTCACTGTTTGCAAAAAGTTCAGCCATTTCCGTTCCAAATAAAAGTTAAAGATAACAAGAATTCCGCCGAAGGCTATGTCGCGCCTGTAGGGGCACAAAGTCACCGAACCATGACATCTAGGCCAAGATCAAACCTAGATGCTTGCATAAAAGGCTTGTACTAAGTATCATTAATGAAGTTCAAATAATTCTTGAGAAATGAACTTAACCATAAGGGTGAACGCTAGGGTGGTGGCAATATTTTACATAGTAAGTGAACCATGAAATCAAGTCAAGGTCAAATATGGATGCTTGCATTTAAGTTGCCATCCCAAGATATAAGTTTGTACCAAGTATCATTAATGAAGGTCTTATGGTTCTTGAGAATATAACTTGACCAGTAGGGTGAACGCTAGGGTGGTGGCAATATTTTACAAAGTCAGTGAACCATGAAATTTAGGTCAAGTTCAAATATGGATGCTTGCATTGAAGTTGCCATCCACAGATTCAAGTTTGTACCAAATATCATTAAAGAAGCTCTTATAGTTCTTGAGAAATAAACTTGACCATTAGGGTGAATGCAAGGGTAGTCGCAATATTTTACAAAGTCAGTGAACCATGAAATGTAGGTCAAGGTCAAATATGGATGCTTGCATGTAAGTTGTCATTCCCAGACACAAGTTTGTACCAGGTATCATTAATGAAGCTCTTATAGTTCTACAGAAATAAACTTGACCATTAGGGTGAACGCTAGGGTGGTCGCAAATGTTGACGCCTCGACGAACGAACGGACGGAAAACCGGGCGCCTATATCGCGCCATGCTTAAAGCAGGCGCGATAATAAAAAGTGTCATCCCCAAATTTTGAAATGGACTCCTGCTATATATAGAGAAGAAGATTTCATTTGGTACAAAATGGGTTTAATTAGTGTGTTGGGGATGGGGGTCGGGGTGCAGAACAGTCAAAGAAAACTATCGATATTGATCATGAGGTTTTAATGGTCATCAGCAAGTATGCCTATATAATTTTGACCCGTTGAGCCCCACTTTTGTGTAGTAAAGCTGATATTTGTTTGTCTGTTTGATTTGATGATTAACGTCCCCGTCAACACTGTAAAGGTCACTATGGAGACGTTGCTTCCAATTTAGTGGGACGTTTACCCACATTGAGATGAAATGACATCTCAAGCCCTGTCACCTAATGAAACCAATAGGGTTTATTAGCATGAACGGTCCGCCTCGCACCGCGGTTCCTGGACAGGCTTAGATCCTCTAAGCGGTTAACCAGTCGTTAACCAGTACTAGTATGCGGGCCGGATTCAGCTCTGCGTGGAAGCATCATGCAGCCCATATACTTCTTCAAGCCCCTATCGGCGGGGGCCATGTGGAGTGTACGTTGGAAAAATAGTCAAGAACTGAGAATCGAACTGTTCGTTTAACCCTTAAATTCAAGTATTCTAATCAAACACAGTAGCCCTGGTCATACAGGTATATGTTTAGCGACGTCACGTAACATGCTGTGACGTCAACCTTAACGACTTACTATTTAATCCATATTTATAGATATCCATGATTCGATTTATGGATATCCATAATTCGAATTGTGGATATCACTAATTCCAATTATGCATATCAATATGGATTTCTATTATTCCGCTGATCTATGGATATTCATAATTAGAATTATGGATATCTATAAATCGAATTGTGGATATCTATAAATCAGGCTGAATTGTGGATAGCCATAATTCGATTTATGCCGGGATATCCATAATTCACCGCAAAAGCTTTTGGTTTCAGTTATTAGGGCCCCGCACTGAAAGTGTGGGTGCCCTATAGTAATCACTCTGTCCGTCCGTCCGTCCGTCCGTCTGTCTGTCTGTCTGTCTGTCCGTCTGTCCGTCCACAAATTTTTACTCCTCTGATAGCGCTGCCGGGGCCCTAGTCAGTTTCACTGACAGCTCTAGTTATTTATTGTATTTATTTGCCAAGACGAATTATGGATATCCATAAATCGATATATGGATATCCATAAATGAACCAAATTATGTATATGCATTATTGTAATTAAAGGTTTCTATAATTCGAATTATGGATATCCATAAATCGATCTGAATTATGGACATCCATAAATCGAATTATTGATCTATATCCATTATTCGATTTATGGGTATATCTATAATTCGAGTTAAGGATTTCCCCACGTTGACTGATTCATGGATATCCATAATTCTAATTAAAGATATCCATAAAGCGAATAATGGATATCCTGAACTCGATTGATGGATATCCATAATTCAGATCAATTTATGGATATCCATAGTTTGAATTATGGATATTAATAATTCGAATTATGGATATTCATAAATAATTAGGGATTTCTATGAATAGGGAATAACTAGTAAAAGGGTGCCCCATAAACGACGGTGAAGTCAAATTCAACTATATTACATTTTCCAAACTTGGAAGAATATTCGATTTTGGGTAAGAGCAACAGGGTTAGATCAGAATTTCTTGCACACCAGACAAGGAAATCCGTGATTTTACCCTGGGATAGAAATTTATGTTCTGACCCTGGTGTTCCGACCCTGTATCGAATATTCATGCGTGTTTGATAAATGTACTGGTTGAATACGACCTCGTATGCGCCGTCGTGACGTCATGCACGTTACATGACGTCACTAAACATTCCTGTGGTGTCATCACAATATGGCGGACGTCGGTAACCGAAGTGATTGCAGCATTACAATCCGACCTAAGAAATGGAAGGTGTGCAAGAAAAAGAATCCTATATGGGTGTGAGGGGTCAATAGAAAAATCCGTCCCTCGGGATCACTGTCCGGCATCACTCGGCAAGCCTCGTGATGCCGGACAGTGACCCTTGGGACGGATTTTTCAACCCACCCCTCACGCCCATATAGGATTCTTATATTCTCTTCCTAACTAAAACAATGTAAGTATTTGATAACGGGTATCCATTGCAAACAGTGTAGGCCCAGATCAGACGCCGCAGAATGCAGCGTGTTTTTTTTTTTTTTTTTTTTTTTTTTTTTTTTTTGATTTGAGGTTTAACGTCCCCGTCAACACTGTAAAGGTCATTTTGGAGACGTTGCTTCCAATTTTGTGGGACTTTTACCCGACCTTGAGATGAAATGACATCTCAAGCTCTGTCGCCTAAAATGCAGCGTGTGATCAGGGCCTACACTGTTTGCAAAAAGTTCAGCTATTTTCCGAATAGTTTTTGAATGAAACACAATCTGACACCCCTAAATTTCTAAATGGACTCCTGCTATATACATGTATAAGGTGGATTTTGTTTAGTTTGATTTGTGGTTTAACGTCCCCGTCAACACTGTATAAGGCATTTTGGAGACATTGCTTCCAATTTTGTGGGACTTTTATCCGACATTGAGAGGAAATGACATCTCAAGCCCTGCCGCCTAATGAAACCAATAGGGTTTATAAGCATGGACGGTCATACGATATAACATACCTTCTTTGGAGACACAGTTCAGAGCTTCTCAAGTCTTCACTTCTTTTTTACACATTTTGAAAAGTGTATTGTAACACTAATTTAATTACATACAGTTAAACATTATGGTTAACCATTCTTTGTATCTAATCTTCATATGCCATAGAACGCACATAAAATGAGTATGATAATGTGTAATGTAAGGGTGGCTTGCACCAGGTCACAAGGTTATTAATTACATTGCCCTCATGCCAGATTCTGTAGCATGCTGTTTGACAGGTAGTTATAGCTAATTATTTTGCAATTGCTTCTAAGTTTAATTACAGGTTCTCAGAACCGAATTTCTGACACTTTGGCCCAGGACTGTTCGGTATTTGCTATGTGGCTGAACAAGGATGCGCATTGCATTGCCCAGGCTTCCTGCAAGGATATATCAAACTGCACATATGCACAAGCTTATCTGAGTATACATTGGTTGCACATATCAGTGCTGCGATTGATTTTACTGAATCATAAACTTTCAACGCTGAGTTATTCAACAGAATAACCGTGCCGAAATTAGTGAATCATGCACAGTTCATGTTCCAAAGCCAATAAAGTGCATCAAAAACAGCTCTCGTTTCTGCTTCTTCGAGCTTCCTTTAAATGCTACGAAATGGGCACAGCATCTTCATGAAAATAATACTAGTAATACAATGAAAAGTTCGGTCACTTCAAATAGGAAAGAAATGATGATCCTAAGCATAGAAGCAGACGCAACTACATATTTTTGGCATCTATCATTGCATCGGAACATAGTGTTTTTGTTTTAATGTGGCACAGACATGTTTGACATTACAAAATCGTGTTTCGTAATTCTGTTTCTGATTCAGGTAAATCAAACGCACACAAGCTTTCACCTCTTCCATGCATCATCACGTTGTCAACGGCACAGAGGCCCTCACATGAGAGCTTATTTCACAGAAAGCTCCATAAATAAGCATTACATGGTTTGCATAATTGTTTATGATATAATAATTATAATAATTATAATCCTAGCAAGATCTTTATCCACAATTTAGTAACAGTGCAAGGCGATGAGAACGAGCAAAACCCGCTGAAAAAAATGTCAGTATTTTTTTCTGGGCCCGGTCAGATATGCCTCACCAGTGACCCTCGGAAATCTATTAATTCAGCAGTGGAATAATTGTTGTTCGCAAAGGAATTTATTTATAGTGTTTAAATTTAGTAAAATGTTTACCCCTAATGCTTCTGAGTATTTGAACAGATAGGCCTAAGCAAAACTGCTCCTGAAGGAGCAGTCTGATCTGAATCTAAATCGTTTGCCATTCCGTCTCCACCTGTTAGAATACATGCTGTATCGCGAAACAAACTCGTTCTATGAGTATTGCAGCAAGCCCTCAATGTGTCCGAATGTTTATGAGTGAAACGGTACTTATCCGAACAGAACACAAAAATAACAAACTACTGAATGAATAGAAAGACATTGCGCCATGAACGGATGCGTAAAAATATAGGCTCACAAACGACATAAAAATAGATGTGAAGGCAATGATCAGGAATAGATATTAACCCACACCTGCCATCAGAGACACCAAAGGAAAAGAAACATACACATAAAATAACTAGACCCTAATGGAAACAACAATAGCGGAAACACAAAAAGACAGTTACTCTCCCACAATATGGCCAACTGGCTATCCAAAAAGAAAAAAAAATACATAAAAGTTACACACATTCCGAGCCGAACTATACATAACAAAAATAAACCGCGGCAAAAGAACCGCCTTGGAAGGTCACTGAAAACTATCCACATAATATCCGATTAACATAATAACCAAGCTAGTAAGTCAAAGTTGAAACAACGCTGAAAACACTGTTTGGCTGCAGGAATTCGAATCAACGCTGAAACAACGCTTAAACGTTTCAACAGATTAAACACTGCGTGGCTGCAGGAAAACTATTACATGTATATAAGGAACCGCAATGGAACGACCCCATTGATAAGGCCAGCAGAAAGACTCGTGTGGGTCATTGGGTTCAACTGTTTGAAATTTAAAGCATCCCCATATTTCAAATGAAGTTTCTTACTTAATGAATTTCACACTCACTCATAAGTGATTTGCTAAAACGACTCTTATAAAAGAAAAGCTTAATGATTTAATTGAATGGGCTTTTCACAGAGAAGATTCTCTCTATCTCGCATGTAATGTTAGAAATGCATTTTTCACTTCTAAAGAGCATAAGAATTATACACTTTGGTCATGTCAGAAAGTGTGTGATGCCCTCACCTTTCTACTTGACAATATTTATATTAGATTCGGTACTAAGTTATTTAGACAAATTGTGGGCATTCTGATGGGTACGAATTGCGCACCTCTTGTGGCTGATCTATTCTTGTATTGTTATGAAAGAGACTTCATGTTGTCGCTTTCCATTGATAACCAATCTGAAATTATTGAAGCTTTTAGCGCCACTTCTAGATATTAAGATGATTTATTAAATATTGATAATACCTATTTCGATGGTTTGATCAGTCAGATTTACCCCCCAGAACTTCAGTTAAATAAAGCAAATTCTTCTGATACCGAGGCCCCGTTTTTGGATTTACATCTGTCTGTTGTAGATGGGTTTGTTTCGTGCAAAATTTATGATAAACGCGATGACTTTGATTTTGAGATTGTAAATTTTCTTTTTTTGGATGGTGATGTTCCTCGTGCGCCATCCTATGGCGTTTATATTTCGCAATTTATTCGATTTGCTAGAGTGTGTAGTCATATAACAGACTTCAACACTCGTAATAAATTATTAACGGCTAAACTTCTTAATCAGGGTTATCGGTACCATAAACTACGCAAAGCCTTTTCGAAATTTTATAGACGTCATTCTGATTTAATTTCAAAATTCAATATTGGACTTTAATCTCTTCTGCAACAAGGTCTATCGGAACCCGAATTTTATGGTGACTTAGTATATAAATTCAGAAAAATATATAACCGCAATGACTTTAGCACCCAATTACGTAAAATCATTCTTCGATATAAAAAGATTGGGTATAGCATGAATATTATACGACAGACTGCATGCATGGTAGTTAACCCAATCACGGTTGGCAACTTTGCTTCCCTCTTTAATTGCACGACGGTGGGTCAGGTCTCAGATTCTATGACGGTTCCAACGTAAAGGCTTATTGAGAATTAGAGAGATCTAATTCAAGGTAATGTTGGTTTGTGCCTGATGCTCTGTCTCTGGTTGGGCCAAATGGAGTCTAACTGTTGGTTTTCTTTTGCTCCAGCATTTCAGTGGTTTCTTGCGATCGAGTCCTCACCGTTGTCTCACCTCTGTGCTTCTTTGATTATTTGCGTTCACGGAGATGTTGTACTGATGAGTTAGGAGGCCTTCATGCGGACTGAAGAAATTATTTGTCTAAATCGCGACGGAAGTAAGGGCGAGGATTGTGGCCACGTAAAATCGATTTAAGCCCCCCCCCCCGCCCCCCAGTGGAAATCTTTCCCCGGACCGTTCCAAGGCGGTTCTTCTGTGGCGATTTATTTATGTTGTTGTTTGTTACTTACTGTTTGTATCACTTGTGTCTTTTTATTTTGGATGGCCATATAGCCATTTTGTGGGAAAGTAACTGTCCTTATGGCCTTCCTTTGTTTAGGTTTCCATTAAGGTCTGGTCGCTAAATGTTTGTGTTTCTTTCCCTTTGGTGTCTTTGATGGGTGGAGTAAGTTAATTGTATCGATTCCTGATCTTTGTTTTACTTTTCACTAATGGCACTGAATTCCTTCATGCCGACATTTTATCTTGTTTTGTTAGAATCTGCATTGGAACTGTGGACGAGTGATATTTGAATCTTATATGGGTGTGAGGGTTTGATGGAAAAATCCGTCTCGATGGGTCACTGTCCGACATCAAGAGGCTTGCCGAGTGGTCCCGGATAGTGATCCCGAGAGACGGATTTTTTCTATCCACCCCTCACACCCATGTAGGATTCTTTTTCTTGCATACCTTCCGTTTCTGACCGTGGGTTTTGTACATCATAGTGTAGTTTTTATTTTCTTGTCCTTTGGGATCATTGATTCCCTCTTGGAATTTTGAAAATATCCGAGGGTCACTGATGAGGCCTAAATGGCCGAAACTAGCTAGTCTGGCCCAGAAAACACGTACACGCCATATTTTCCAGTTCTGTGGTGTGTTCCTTGCTTCCAAAGGATAACCCTTTCTAGAACATATTTAACGTCACTAAAGCTGTTGTATGGGAATGTGTGGCGGCCGTAATAAGTCTTCCTGTCCTACACCATAGTGTAGTTTTTATTTTCCTGTCCTTTGGGATCATTGGTTCCATTTTGGAATTTTGAAAATATCTGAGGGTCACTGATGGGGCCTAAATGGCCGAAACTAGCTAGTCTGACCCAGAAAACGCATACACGCCATATTTTCCAGTTCTGTGGTGTGTTCCTTGCTTCCAAAGGATAACCCTTTCTAGAACATATTTAACGTCACTACAGCTGTTGTCTGGGAATGTGTGGCGGCCGTAAAAAGCCTCCCTGCCCTACATCATAGTGTAATTTTTATTTTCTTGTCCTTTGGGATCATTGATTCCATTTCGGAATTTTGAAAATATCTGAGGGTCCCTGATGAGGCCTAAATGGCCGAAACTGGCTAGTCTGGCCCAGAAAACACGTACACGCCATATTTTCCAGTTCTGTGGTGTGTTCCTTGCTTCCAAAGGATAACCCTTTCTAGAACATATTTAACGTCACTACAGCTGTTGTATGGGAATGTGTGGCGGCCGTAAAAGTTTCTCTGCCCTACATCATAGTGTAGTTTTTATTTTCTTGTCCTTTGGGATCATTGATTCCATTTTGGAATTTTGAAAATATCTGAGGGTCACTGATGGGGCCTAAATGGCCGAAACTAGCTAGTCTGACCCAGAAAACGCATACACGCCATATTTTCCAGTTCTGTGGTGTGTTCCTTGCTTCCAAAGGATAACCCTTTCTAGAACATATTTAACGTCACTACAGCTGTTGTCTGGGAATGTGTGGCGGCCGTAAAAAGCCTCCCTGCCCTACATCATAGTGTAATTTTTATTTTCTTGTCCTTTGGGATCATTGATTCCATTTCGGAATTTTGAAAATATCTGAGGGTCCCTGATGAGGCCTAAATGGCCGAAACTGGCTAGTCTGGCCCAGAAAACACGTACACGCCATATTTTCCAGTTCTGTGGTGTGTTCCTTGCTTCCAAAGGATAACCCTTTCTAGAACATATTTAACGTCACTACAGCTGTTGTATGGGAATGTGTGGCGGCCGTAAAAGTTTCTCTGCCCTACATCATAGTGTAGTTTTTATTTTCTTGTCCTTTGGGATCATTGATACCATTTTGGAATTTTGAAAATATCTGAGGGTCACTGATGAGGCCTAAATGGCCGAAATTAGCTAATCTGGCCTAGAAAATACGTACACGCCATATTTTCCAGTTCTGTGGTGTGTTCCTTGCTTCCAAAGGATAACCCTTTCTAGAACATATTTGAATACTGCAGTCACTTCGGTTGCCCACGTCCGCCATTTTGTGATGACACTACAGTGATGTAAAGTGACGTCACGTAAAGGGTTGTGACGCCAACCTTAGCGGTGGCGCTTATGAGGTCGTATTCAACCAGTGCATCCATCAGACACGCAATAATATTACATTTTGGATAAGAACACCAGAGTTAGAACATAATTTCTATCCCAGGCCAAAACAATGGATTTCCTTATCTGGTGTGCAAGAGTAAAAGTTTTATGTAAACCTTTGAAGCAACAGCTACAAAATCGAATTAAAATCCGTGGTGTGTACAGAAGATTTCTGGACCTGACTTGATATAACAGCTTCGGCCAGTTAGTCATCTCATAAGTGGTGTCCAAATATTTTCATATTTCAAAAGGGTTCTCAAATGACAATAAATAAAGGCGATCGCTATTGACAGCCGGCTGTCTCCAGCGAAAGTTCGCTGGAGACAGCCGGCTGTCTCCAGCGAACTTTCGCTGGTGACAGCCAGCTAAAATATACAGATGGTATACTGATAAATAATTAAGTTATTCCCTGATTTTTATTCTATTATTATGCTTGAGAATATTTTTTTTATGGTTTTGAATATCAATACATGCATTTTATCATTTTTAAATACTTGTATTAGTTATGTTTGAAAGCCGGCTGTCACCAGCGAAAGTTTGCTGGAGACAGCCGGCTGTCTCCAGCGAACTTTCGCTGGAGACAGCCAGCTAAAATATATAGATGGTATATTGTCAAAAAATAAATTTACAGATATCCATTTTATTAAACATTTATGATTTAAGAATTAATATTTGTATGTTTGTGAATATTTACACATGAATTTTTATCATTTTCAAATTCTTGATTTTTGTGTCATAAGGTGTGTCATGTGTGTATTTTGTGTCATGTGTATACATGTATTCATTTTCTTTTTTTGTGTTTTTCTGTCGCTCATTGTCACACCAGGTCCTGCTTTAACAGAGACTTAGGCAAGCTAGTTTCTGTCCATTCGTCCATCTGTTTGTGTGTCTAAAATGTGAGCACAACTCAACTTACAGTTTTGTACCAAATGTTTGGAAACTTTGCATGTGCTTTCATCCTGGTACTTGTTTGAGGATGTGGATATAATTGTTTGATCATTTTTGTCCCCACGCTTTTAAAAAGGGTGAGGGATATTGTGAATGCCTCCATCCGTCTGTCTGTCCATCTGTGCATTCGTGAGATACATAAAATTGGAAGCAACCTCTCCAAAATGACCTATACACTGTTGACGGGGACGTTAAACCTCAAATCAACCAACAAACTAACATTATAGGGTTAAAGTCTCCATAGACCTAACATTGTGAACCCCACAACGTACCTCTGGTAAGAATGTCTGTCTGTGCATCCGTCTGTCACGCTATCTCCTCCTTAACCACAGGCCAGCATGCAACCAAATTTGGTACATAGCTTCCACATGATGAGGGCATGCGAGAGCAATGTTAAATTTGGATGTGCCTAGGCCTTGCCCCACCCCCTCCACTTTAGCTAAAGCCAAATATCTCAGAAACCGTTTAGATCCCCACCTCTAAACCATATATATTCTTGTTACTTACTTACTTGATAAGACGCTTTCAGTGACATTAACTTGGGGGTTCCCATGGGTGCGCAGGGGCCATGCCCCACCCCCTCCATTTCATTAAAGACCAATCAGAAACCATTCAGATCCCCACCCTTAAACCATACATATATCGCCCCCGCCCATAGGGGCTTGAAGAAATATATGGGCTGCATGATGCTTCCACGCAGAGCTGAATCCGGCCCGCACACTAGTACTGGTAAACCGCTTAGAGGATCTAAGCCTGTCCAGGAACCCCGGTGCGAGGCGGACCGTCCATGCTGATAAACCCTATTGGTTTCATTGGGTGACGGGGCTTGAGATGTCATTTCATCTCAATGTCGGGTAAAAGTCCCACAAAATTGGAAGCAACGTCTCCAAAATGACATTTACAGTGTTGATGGGGACGTTAAACCTCAAACAAACAAATAAACCATACATATTCTTGTTCCTTGTGATAAGACACATTTAGAGATGCCAAGTAGGGTTACCCCTGGGTTGCGCTGGGGCCATGCCTCATCCCTCCACTTCATAAAAGGCCATATATTTCAGAAACCATTCAGATCCCCACCCCTAAACCATATACTCTTGTCCCTTATGATAAGACATTTTCAGTGGCAACAACCTGGATCTTCCCTGTGGTGCACCGGGGCCATTCCCCACCCCCACCATTTCATTAAAGGTCTTATATCTCAGAAACCATTTAGATCCCCACCCCAAAACCATATATATATGTTCTTGTTCCTTATGATAAGACTTATTCAGTCACACCAACCTGGGGGTTTCTTTATGGGGGGGGGGGTAATGTGGTGGGACCATGCCCCGCCCCTCCACTTCATGAAAGCAATCTATCTCTTAAAGCATTCAAATCAAATCCCCACCCCACAAGCGTATACATTATGTATATTTTTGTCCCTTATAATTAGATACATCCAGTCATTCCTCTACCCTCCACTTCATAAAAGGGTCTCATATCGCAAGACTGTTCAGATCCAAACCCCTTAGCCATATATATTTTTGGTCCTTATGATAACACTCATTCAGTGACGACAATCTTGGGCTTACCTGGGATCTGCCGGGGGCCATGCCACAGCATCTCCACTGCTTAAAAAAACTTAAACCTCCAGAACCATTCATAATACCCACCACTAAACCATGGTATATATGTATATATTCTTGTTCCTTATGATACAACACATTTATTACTAAAAAGCAGGGCTCTATTGGGCCCATGCCCAACCCCCTCTACTTCAAAAAGACCTAATATTGCAGATACAGAGTCCACATGGGTGCTAATTTGGGTATGGGGGTTCGTTTGTGAGACATTATAATTGGTAGATTCAAATACATGGCTGCCACATGAGCTCTGATGAGCACTGTAGCCTGTGGGCCTCTTATTTTCATAGTATCAGGGTGCATGTGCATTAGATATAACGTTAGATCATTTCTTGTCACTTCTTCCACGTTATGAACTAGTGTCATTTCCTGACCTCAGATTTATAGACACTTGGTACCTACATGTACCCCTTGTTTGCAGAATTTGTTTATGCAACATATTAGAATATGCATGTGCTTTTAATAACATTACTATATTTATTTCTTATACCTGAAAAAAAAAAACATTACTTTTTTTTTTTTTTTTGGGGGGGGGGGGGGGTGGTGACTTCGCCCAAGTTGGATTTTATTTTGGCTCACTGGGCTCACTGCTTGAGGCGAAGGCTCTGAGGGGGAGCTATTGTGATCAGCCACCACATTGTCTTCATCAGTAAATATCAGTCCATAGACACGTTTGGGGAAAATACTTTGAAATGTCTGAAACCAGAAGGCCCTGAAGCTCACTGGGTTTACATAGAATTATAATGGTGACACCTTTAAAAATTTTCTTGTCTGAAACCAGAAGGCTCAGTTATCTAACATTTGGTATGTAGCTTCTTTGTTCAAAGGTGTTCAAATTAAGCCCTGGGATCAATGTAGCCCTACCCAGGAGTCACTTGTTTAACATAGACTCATATCTGTTTGATTTCTCATCCATTCCCAGTTTGATTTTCAATACACCACAAGCCGGCCTCTGTAGCTCAGTCGGATGCACGTCTGACTGGTGATCAGGAGGACGCGGATTCGATACCTGCCGGGCTCGGCAAATTCTTTTGTGGAGATTGATCATGAAATCTGATCATGAAATCTTTTCTACGGTCATTCTCTCCCTTCCGCTTATTCAAGAAGGGCAGTTGTCAGTTTCTGGCAAAAGAATGTGTACTGTACTGGTTAACCGCTTACGTAAACGCCTGCCCAGGAAAAGTGTGGATGACCTAAATAGTGTTGACAGGGCCATTAAACTCCAAACAAAACAATACACCACAACCTCTTTAAAACATTGCTATTTGGGACCAAAGCACAAAGCTAGATAAACAGACTTGTTATATCCAAACAAAAATGTATAGAATGAGATTACTGTATGTTGAAAAAAAAAATAACCATTCAAAAATGATAAATTAATTTAATAATTTTAGGACCACAATAAACATGATATACATCATATATCTATTTAAAATATTAACAAAGGTTCCATCAAATGACTCTTACCTATTACTGGACAATATACTTTCTATATATTTTTGCTGGCTGTCACCAGCGAACTTTCGCTGGAGACAGCCGGCTGTCAATAGCCACTTCCATAAATAAAATTATAGCAAGAAAATTCCCATGAAAAAGCCACAATCAAAGATTATAGCCTGCCAAGTAGCCACCTCTTCCACACAAGAAGTGAACAAAGTGCAAAAGGCACAATAAATAAATAAATAAATAAATAAATAAATAAATAAATAAATAAATAAATAAATAAATATTGAAGAGCCCCGTCGGGAAAATACAAAAAAAAACCTGCATTTAATATAAACAGTATTAGAGTTTCAGCCTTATGAGGGTCAGTAGCGGGAACCACTGTTCATGTAACATCGGATGCTCTGAAGGTAAACGTTGAATAAAAAGTGAATCCTTTGTTGCAAGACACTAAATTGAAAACGTGGAACGTAAAATCCGCGTTTATTGTTCCCGTTAGTTTTTGCTCTACCGGCCGTACATAGGCGGTCGTTCCTTTGCAGTTTTATGGTGTTGTGTGGTGTTTTGTTGTGGTGTTGTGTTTAGGACGATTGTTTATCAATCGACCAAAAGTTACCAACTAAAGAAGCTTCACAATTCGTCCCTGTACATCGGGGCCTGTAGAAGTAGATAGGCTGCATGGTGCTTCCACGCAGAGCAGAAACTGACCTCACATGAGTACTGATAAACCGCTTAGAAGCACTAAGCCTGCCCAGGCAAAGTGGTGTGAGTCAGACCATCCAATGCATAAAAGCCTTTTGGTTTCATTGGCCGGCAGGGCTTCAGATGTCATTTTGTTCATACTTATTTATTTTAGTTCGATTGCGATGAAAGCTTTAAGCTTATTGAATCGCTCTCACCCACTCAGTCCAGAAACCGCGGTGTGAGGCGGACCTTCCATGCTTATAAACCCTATTGGTTTCATTGGGCAGACAGGGCTTGAGAAGTCATTTCATCTCAATGTCGGGTAAAAGTCCCACAAAATTGGATGCAACGTCTCCAAAATGACCTATACAGTGTTGACGGGGACGTTAATCCTCAACTCAAACAAACAAAACGAACTCACC
Source organism: Lucinisca nassula (assembly GCA_963580285.1). Classification (NCBI taxonomy): domain Eukaryota; kingdom Metazoa; phylum Mollusca; class Bivalvia; order Lucinida; family Lucinidae; genus Lucinisca; species Lucinisca nassula. The sequence goes on from OY757012.1 coordinate 54,127,264, forward strand.
CACTCAGTACGGATGTTTTCACGGGCGCGCTAGAAAAAGGCAGTGGCGTTTACACCACTACTAGGATCATAAGTCGAACGCGCGCTAGAAAAAGGCAGTGGCGATTACACCACTACTATGATCATAAGTCGAACGCGCGCTAGAAAAAGGCAGTGACGTTTACACCACTACTATGATCATAAGTCGAACGCGCGCTAGAAAAAGGCAGTGGCGTTTACACCACTACTATGATCATAAGTCGAACGCGCGCTAGAAAAAGGCAGTGGCGTTTACACCACTACTATGATCATAAGTCTAACGCGCGCTAGAAAAAGGCAGTGGCGTTTACACCACTACTATGATCATAAGTCGAACGCGCGCTAGAAAAAGGCAGTGGCGTTTACACCACTACTATGATCATAAGTCGAACGCGCGCTAGAAAAAGGCAGTGGCGTTTACACCACTACTATGATCATAAGTCGAACGCGCGCTAGAAAAAGGCAGTGGCGTTTACACCACTACTATGATCATAAGTCGAACGCGCGCTAGAAAAAGGCAGTGGCGTTTACACCACTACTATGATCATAAGTCGAACGCGCGCTAGAAAAAGGCAGTGGCGTTTACACCACTACTATGATCATAAGTCGAACGCGCGCTAGAAAAAGGCAGTGGCGTTTACACCACTACTACGATCATAAGTCGAACGCGCGCTAGAAAAAGGCAGTGGCGTTTACACCACTACTACGAGCATAAGTCGAACGCACGTTAACCACTGCGATATCGAGGCTGACATTTCAACTCATTGTCGGATAAACGTTCCATAAAATTTGAAACAACCTGTCCAAAATGACCTAAATAATGTTGACGGGGACGTTAAACCTCAATGCAAAACAAACAAAGAGAAGCTTCCCACCTGCTTGCTCACGTGACTATCACTGACCATGTACAAAGTCCACTTACCCGTTGTTTATATCAGCGCTAGTCTTCTACTTGAGACGTGAGAGCGATGTGTAGAAAGTTTAATATGAACAGTGCCAAACAGTGTACCTCAATGCAAACAAACAAAGAGAAGCTTCCCACCTGCTTTTGCCTACGTGACTATCACTGACCATGTACAAAGTCCAGATACCCGTTATTTATATTAGCGCTAGTCTTCTACTTGTGACGTCAGAGCGATGTGTAGAAAGTTTAATATGGACCGTGCCAAACAGTGTATACCGAGGTCAGACGCTGCAGAACGCGGCGTCGGATCAGGGTCTACACTGATTGCTTAAAGTACAGAAATTTAGAAGTAAAACAAAACTGTCACTGTTCAGGCTCATTTTCGCAATTTACACTCACGAGACAATCGACACATGTGTTGCCAGTGTCAGTAATTATGTGTCTTCACGACAATAAGTTAAACATTGTTTTTCGGTCGCGTTGCGCGTTGTGTAACATTGGCTACTCCTAAGAAACTGTGAAAATTTTACTTTCTCTTTTGAAGGTTCCGCCATTATTATTTCGATATTTGAGCTGACCACTTAATTAACTGTGGTGCTAATTTAGTAAAACACATTTTGAAATTGTTATTATTTATTTATTTTGTTAGTTAGTTAGTTAAGCAGTTACCTACCGTATATAATTCTGGATTGTTTTTAATTAATATGTTATTTGATATAAGAAACTAAAAACAATTGGGGTCACCGACAAATAAATAAACAGGGTCGTTTCAAAAGTATTCTTCATTTTATCAATTGATGCAATGGGTAATGCGGAAATCCAGAGACAATTTATGATTTTTAAATCTTGCGCCACCGCACAGTCTTTGTAAAACAGAACGGAGTTTCTCAGTATACCAAATGACAGAACCTGAAAGCCGAGAACGTGCCCTTGCAAAATACTATATATATATATACGATGCAACAATTTAAATAGAAGTGATAGCAATGACCAGGAATCGATACAATTAACCCACAGCTCCATTCAGAGACACCAAAGAGAACGAAACACAAACATGAAAATAACTAGACCCTAATGTAAACTTCCTTAGCGGGAAGCCAAAAGGACAGTTGCTTTCCAACAAAATGGCCAATTGGCTATCAAAAAAAATGCAAGCAATACACCCAGTCAAAGACAACCCATAACAAAAATAACCGCGACAGAAATAATAACCTGTAGACATTTCTGTTGAATGAGTACCCTTGTAAGCCCCGGTTTATAAAAATAAAAGTAGGGTTTACAAGGTATTCATAACATCAATTTAATAAGCCCGCGTAATGAACACCATTCCATCATGAAAAAACGCTTGTATAATTTTGAGCCCCTTGATTCTCACTTGTATAAAGTAAATCTGGGGTTTACAGGGGTAAACCTTATTTTTCTTATTTATGCTCTCGTTAGAACCACCCCGATGAGGCGGTACTAACGGGTACCAGCAATCAATATTATGAGCAGATATAAGAAACATATCACCATCTTTCATCTTAAAAAATTCGTTTTTTTCGGCGGTAAGGTTGACTGTGTATTTGTATAGGCGTGTTTTCGTAATTTAACTCCCACTTTATATAGAAAAAAGCGGGGACTACAGTTGTATATATTATTCCCTTTTTTCTCTGGGTACTCGTTAGAATCGTCTCAATGTGGTGAACCTACTATCACCGACAATCTATATTAAGAATCGAAATAAGAAAAATTTCAAAATGTTACATCTGAAAAATACTCGTTCTGGAGACATTTCTACCGTAATGGTATATTTTTCTTTTGCTGAAATACAAAGATTATGGGTACTCCTCAGAACTTCCGCAAAGAGGTGTTTTTTTACCCCAATGAGGTGGTTTTACATCTACATATATCGAGATCCCACAATGTAAGACATAAATTATGGTAGAACATTCTCATTGACGCGTTTCTATCGAGTACCAGCAATCAATGTTGGAAGCAGTAAAAACAAAATTAACAATATAACCCGATACCATCATGTGAGCCCCGCCAAGCGAATTTGTGCCTTCGAGCATTCCGTCATGACAAATTTTAACTGCGCATGCCCAGCCATTCAGAGGGGCCAGGAACATGGCTTTCTGTCTGAAGGTTCCTCTTGATTCACTGCTTGTATGAGCGAGCAGCTAAGGTTCTGGCGAGACTGCGCGGATGCGCAGGCTCGCCTGAACCTTCGCTGCTCGCATAGGCGATAAGTACCAAAATCGCTTGACGGGGCCCATGTAACGTCACTGTACATTGGCTGGCATTTGGTTTCACGTTGCCAACCGCTCTTTCCGTTTTGAGCAAACAGAACAATTTAATGAAACACTGGCCAATAAGTGCTTTGCAAAAGGGTTAACTGGATTGGAAATTGCCATTTGTAGGTCAAATCGTCGGCTTCTCAAGCGCGAAATATGTAAAATGAATAAAAGTTTCGACCGTAAAACAGCCTACTGAATTCACCATATGACAAATTTCAGTACAGTTATCCCATAAACTATGCCAGTGTGGCTCAGCCGAGTGAAGTAAAGATCAAATTTTACCCCACACTAGAAATGCTATGTCAGATATAGAAAAATAGAAGTAGTGGCAACGATCAGGAATCGATACAATCAACCCATAGCTCACATCAGAGACACCAAACGGGAAACAAACACGAACATGCAGCAACAGACCTAATGGAAACATCAACAGCGGAAAGCCAAAAGGACAGTTACTTTCTCACAAAATGGCCAACAGGCTATTCAAAATAAAATAACACAAGCGACACAAACACCTAAAGACAAACCGTAACAAAAATAAATCGCGACAGAAGAACCACCTTGGAACGGTCAGCGGTCTGGTCCGGACACACCTGTTTATATATACATTAATTTATAAATATTACATTCCTGAGGGGGTGATTTCGAAAATGCCACTGTGGAATATGAATACCTCAGGTGACATTTTTCACAATCAGCCTCTTAGGAATGTAATAGTTATTTTGTTATACCGAACAAAACTAATAATTATAGTAAGGGGCTGATTAATGAAGAAACACAGGACAGCTCAAACGTAACTTTTGACGTGACGACGTTCCAAATTATCGGATAACGTCGGTCTACATAATCGATGTTAGCTGATGAAACAGAAATACAGCAGTTCTAAAATTGTTCTTTCTGTATAAAACCCTAAAGTGTGGGTTTGCGTTTTTTTTATTAAATCAAAAGAAACATTTTGTTACCGCGGCCCCCGCCCATAGGGGCTTGAAGAAATATGTGGGCTGCATGATGCTTCCACGCAGAGCTGAATCCGGCCCGCACACTAGTACTGTAAACCGCTTAGAGGATCTAAGCCTGTCCAGGAACCGCGGTGCGAGGCGGACCGTCCATGCTAATAAACCCTATTGTTTTCATTAGGCGACAGGGCTTGAGTTGTCATTTCATCTCAATGTCGGATAAAAGTCCCACAGAATTGGAAGCAACGTCTCTAAAATGACCTTTACAGTGTTAAACCTCAAATCAAACAAACATTTTGTTACCAAAATTCATCGGCTTTACTACTCTTTGAACTATTTTTCCCCAGCTGCCTTGAAGAACCGAACCATACGCGCATCTAATTATACGCCTGTGATAGTCGAACGCAGCATGACAGTAAAAATTATCACCCTCAAGTCTATGGGGGTTTTGTATGGGAAAGTCATGTGGGATATAATAAAAGTTGTTATGGTGTTGTTATTGTGCGTTTAATATTTGTCACAGAAGCATATTATCTTATTTCATTATCAAGTTTCACTGCATGTATTTTAGAGTATCTTGTTTTATAAATCCTCACGTTACATTGTAGTTTAACTGCGACCTATATGCAAGCTTCGAATGACCAAAACGTGTAGTATAAGCAGCAGCAACATGAACAAATGTCAAAGCATCTAACTGTAATGTTAGTTAAGATGCAAGGCATGGGAATTTGCACCTTTAGAATAAGGGACAGCAGAACATCACGTGAGCTTGTACTTGTAACGAACACCAATAAAGCGTGTCTCCCCACTAAAAAACGGAAAGTGTACACGGATGTTTATCATTAAACACATATTGATCAAACACGTAGCTACTTGACACTTGTTAGAGCTGCTCGAAAACCAACACGAGCTACATTTTTATTATCATTTTTTTTGTCTTTTTTTGCGGGGTGGGGGGGGGGCGGGGAAGGGCTGGGGTGGGTTTCACGGCTATTTCAAAATTATTTCACTTATGTCTAGCCACAGATAGGCTGTAGGTGCTCATAAAGCTTTATTCCTGTAACATGAGACTTTTTAAGACTCGAACCGCCATTGACAGTGGATAGGTATTTATAATCATCCAATGAAGAACGCTTTAGCATCAACACTTTTGTAAACCCAACTTTAAACTTTTACAATTTCTATACTTTTACATGAAAATATTGAGGTTTATGAGAGACTGAGATCGTAGAAGTGTAGTTTTTGCCGAGTCGTCCACGCAGGCAAGCAACGCGATCACTCGTCCAGATACTAACGGCGAGCTCTGGTACTTAACGTTACGAAAACACGCCTGTACAAATATATTTCCAATTTTTTGTCAAAAAAAAAAGTAATTTTAAGATAAAACATTGTGATTTTATTCTTATTTCTGCTCAAAACATAGATTGCGGGGACTCGATAGAACCGCCTCGAGAAGGCGGTTCTATCGAGTACCCACAATCTATGTTTTTGAGCAGAAATTCAAAAAATAATGTATACCCCCTTAAACCCCAGTTTTACTATATACAAGTGGGGTATGAGGGGGTCAAATTTATATAGGCGTGTTCTCGTAATGACTTCGTGAAAAAAAAAACACCAGTCTATCCGCATCGCTGAAAGAGCCAACTCCTACAACAAGGTTGTAGAAGTGCTATATATCGATACAAAAGTGAAGGTAGAGATCACTAATCGATACAATTACCTCACAGCCAAGACAACATACATAAAAAAACATCATACTGAAAACGTCACAAGCGGAAAGCTAAAGGGACAGTAACTTTCCCACGAAGTCGCCAAACGGCTATCCAAATGAAACTAGCAATACATATATGCACAGACAAACTAAAATAAAATTAAACACCACAACAGAAGAATGGTCTTGGAACGGTCAGTTAGCAGTTATTTACTGAGGGGTGGGGTCGCTTAAATCGATTTTACGTGGCCACAATCCTCGCCTTAGTTCTTCCGTGGTATAGACAAATAGTGTGTACAGTCCGCACGATGTCACCAAAGGGACAGAAGCACAAACATAAAACAACTTCACGGTAATGAAAACGTCACATAACCTCTTAATTTCTCCCCCTCATCACTTGAGTTCGTCCAGAAGTCACACATTTCTCACTAGTCCTAACCAAGAGCGGGCTCTATGCAACACACCATCGGCACTGTTTTCATTACACCGCTGCCACAAAACGTAGTGCATGCCGGGTCGTCCACGAAGTCAACCAGCACGGTCATCAATCTAGGTACTTACAGCGATCTTCAGACTCGAAGAAAGAGCCGGTTGTAGACGTGGTATATATCGATAGGGATTTCAGAAACGTTTAATATTTTATTTATTCATTTTATTTTTTCTCAGATCAATTCTGTGATCACCTGTTAGGACTATCACATTGGGACAATTCATACTAGCACTCACATTCAATTTTATTTTGGTTTAAACTTTTTTTTCAGAAACATAATGTACAATACAAATTTTGCAGGATCTGACAGTAAGCCATACCTTGTCTTAAAATAATCTCCTGCAATTTCATTTTATTCCCCAAACAATTTTACACGTATAATAAATAAAATCTAAAGTGAAACTTCGATAAAACGAATATGGACAAATACTATGGGCTAATTGGTTCTCGTTCTGGAGTTGCTATAGAATTCATTCTTCCCATTCGCTCAAGATAGCCAGATATTTAAGATAACTGATGTATTTTTTTTTCTTGAAAAGGTATCATGTGTTTTCATTATTAGAATGTGCGCCAGGTGCAATGCGGCGATTCTGAGTACACATAACATTTCTTTATTTTATATAAGATCGAAAACATCCCCGTAAGGCGTGTGTATTATGCCTAATCACTTGGCACTACGATTAACCCTCAGTAAATCGAACTACACCTATCTCCAAATCAAAGCACTGAGAGTTCTGATGGAGCGTAGCTTTGATAATTTGATTTAGCCTCTGATTGGTATTTTAATTCAGGCTCATGTTGATCCAATGAACATAGCTGTTTGAAGCTATTCTGGGCCAGAAGTCGTGTTAAAGCTACAAGACCTATATTGAAATTAACTCAGGCTTAGGTGTAGACCCCGCAACAACCATCACGAAAACACGCCTATACAAATACATTGGAAATTTTAAGATACAAAATTGTGATATTTTCTTATCTCTGCTCAAAACATTGATTGCGGGGACTTGATTGAACCGCCTTGACGAGGCAGTTTTATCAAGAACCCACAATCAATGTTTTTGAGCAATACAGCAACAATGCAGTTCTACAGTTTACTTGAAGATTTCTGCTGAGCTATAGTTCGTGCAATAACTGCGGCTTGCGCAATTGTTTGGCGGCTTTAAAGTTATTTTATGGAATCAATGTTTGAAAAATTACCTTTGGGGGGGTTATTTATCTTGCATTAGACATTCTTCTTGGTTATGACTTGATGATGTTTATCTTCATGTGAAAAATTATCATACTTTTCCCAGCAGTTTATAAGTTATACGTCCGTAATCAGTCTTTAAAAATTGCCTCGCTGAGACTGTTTATAAAGCTATCTGGCATTAGACAATACCATTAGCTTGATCTTGTCAATTTATATCTGCATGCAAAACATTATAAAAATATACCCGTCGGGTTGAAAGTTATAAGACCGTGTCAGTGGGTGAATTTTTTACCTTGCCGAGGCTAAAATAAAGAAATTGGGCATTCAGGAATCGCGTTGGTTAGATCTGTACATTATCTATCTGTATGCTAACAGTTGTTAGAAGCCTCCGTGGTGCAGTGGTAACGCTACTCGCCTTGTGAACCAGGAATCGCAGGATCGATCCCGGGCTTCTCCAGACTTTCGGATGAGTCTTTAAACCGAGGTCCCGTCTCCGTATGACCTTAGCTGTTGGTGGGACGTAAAACTAAAAAACTCACTAACAGTTGTCAAAAATATTCCAAGTAGATTAGAAGTTACACTTCCAAATAATTTTTCAGTTTGCCTAGGCGAGGCCGTTTGTAAAGTAATTTGGCAAAAGACAATTTTGCGGGTTATGTATTGTCAATATCAAACTGTATGCCAAAAATGATCAAAGTCGGGTTTAGATGTTATACTCTTTATTCATTTTTTAATATTATTTTGCCTCGGCGAGGCCATTCATAAAGTTATCTTGCATAAAACAGCCTCATGGGTTAGGTATTGTCAATATCAACCCGAATGCCAAAAATGATCGGAATATTCAGAGAGGTTTGAACATTATACTCTGTTAACATTTTTCTAAATATATATTGCATCGGTGAGGCCATTTATGAAGTGATCTTGCATACGACAGGTTCATTGGGTTAGGTATTGTCAATATCAATCCATAGGAATATTTGAAGAGGTTTAGACATTATACTCCTTTATTATTATGTAAAAATAAATTGCCTCGACGAGGCCATTTATGAAATGATCTGGCATTAAGGCAATGCCTTTGGTTAGATATTGTCAATACAGCACAGTACACAGTCTTTTATTCTGAGAAATCAGAAATAAATTATTAGTTTATACTCAAATTCTCGACAGGTTTTTAATTATTTGGACCTCATTTTTATTTATATCAGTCTTTGAATCGACTGCCTATTCGAAATTCGCAAAATTGCAGTATGCTTCCTCTGGCTTTCGTTGCCGGATCATCACAGGGTCACTGATGAGGCTTTATTAGCCGAAACTACTTAGTATGACCCATCTTCTTCTTATGAATATTTTCATTCCTCTTAAAGGAACTCATTTTAAATTTTTATTTTTTTTACCGGAAACCAACAACTGCCCTTCTTGGATCAGCGAAAGGGATAGAATCACCGTGGAACAGATTTCACGATCAATCTCCTTGAAAGAATCTTGCCGAACCCGGCAGGTATCGAACTTGCATCTGAGCTGACAATTTGCTTTATTTATGGTCACGTGCCTAGGACGCAGACAGGTCGCTTTAAAAAAGTGACAAAGTAACACCCCCCCCCCCCCACACACACACACACATTTACCCATACTCTGAGTATATGTCTAGCAGCCTTTTTAGGGACAAACATAGCAGACCCAAATCAGACGCTACAACAAGTGGCGTCTCATCTCTGTCTAAACTGCAAAATTTACTCCTTTCAATATAAGCCTTGACGTGCACCTGTCCAAACTAATTCCAACTGTCTTATTTTGGTAATACATTATCGACCCACACTGCGTACTTTTAACCCATTTTAAACGAATGGAATCCTCAACACCTTATATCAGTATGGGATGAGTTCATTTTAAAATCAGGGATGTCAGGTTGTGGCTTCTACGAAATATTTGGCAAAAAATGGCTGAACCTTTTTCTAAGTATGCAGTGAAGGGCATACTGAGACTCCGCGTTCTGTGGTATCTGATCTGGGTTTGTCCTGTTTGCAAGTTGCCAGGTTTGGGATTTTATGGTACAAATGGGCTGTAAACTGGGTTATATGAACTGAACTATAAATCGTTTAGACTGCTACACAGTTCATCTATTAAAAATATTCATCTATTCCGTTTGAAATAGGTGGTCTGTGAAGCAGGCTATAAGAAGATACCGCATGGCGTAATAATCTACTTCGTTAACACGGGGTACTATGTTCTCACTGGTGATTGGGTCATATGCAGTAACAGCGAAAGTAGTGCCGAAATCACTTCTCATCTCACTGGAGCTACGCTGCAACAGCTACGCTCAAAAAATGATGATGATCCCAAAGGTATTTGAGCTATCGAAGTTCGACCGTTTATTTATACAATTTCATCAATATCAAAATTTAGCAGGAACAGGCATTTATCAGTTACCCCATGAATATATTGCATTGTAACGCATTGACCTGATAAAGATATGCTATCTCAGGACAAGTGAGCTTTATCACGTCAACCTGACATTGCACTTTTTTGAATGAACCGGACTACTGGTAAATGACAAAAAATGTTATTGTAACTGGGAAAATGGCAATATTACTTGAAAAAAAAAATATCATAGGAAAAACATGGTCAGCTGATACTTAATTTATCGACCAACAGAATGCTTGGACTCACTGAGAACTATCAATAACTGACCGTAAATTGTTAATTTAAGAGTGTACAAGGGGATAAACTGATAAATAGAACACAAGATTCGTGTCATTTGAGATCAAGTTCATCAAGCTCGGCTTCGAGAACGCATGTAGAATCGCTCGGCAAGCGTCGCGATTCTACAAGCGTTCTCGAAGCCTTGCCTGATAAACTTGATATCAAAAGACACTCACCTGGTATTCTCTATTTATGTGTCCTACTAGAATCTGAGAATTATCAAAGATAATAAAAATACTGAAATATAAAATAAATCACACTTACTAACCGATATGTCGTAAATATTGTGAAATTATGTTAGGCAATATTTAGCAAGGTGTCAGTGTATCACCACGGAAGTTATAGTTTCACCAGACCCAGTCTGAAAGGCTACACCGAGATCAAAGGCCATCGAATTCGTCAGGTTTTATATAACAGTGCATAATTACCTCAACAACGCCCTAGCAAGGCACGGACAGTACTGTGGATCAATTGTTTCTGAGTGAAAGCTAGAAATCCTGAACAGTGGCATAACATTTCACTTAACACTTACATAGGGGCTTCAAGAAATATATGGGCTGCATGATGCCTCCACGCAGACCTGAATCCGGCCCGCACACTAGTACTTGTAAACCGCTTAGAGGATCTAAGCCTGTCCAGGAACCGCGGTGCGAGGCGGACCGCCCATGCTAATAAACCCTATTTGTTTCTTTGGACGATAGGGCTAGAGATGTCATTTCATCTCAATGTCGGGGAAAAGTCCCACAAAATTGGTAGCAACGTCTCCAGAATGACCCTTACAGTGTTGACGGGGACGTTAAACCTCAAATCAAACAAACAAACAAAACTTAACACTTACATTCCTGTACCATAAGCAAACAGTGTAAATCCTGACCAGATGCGGCGGACTGTTTTCCAAAGCCAACACAAGATTCTTGTCTAATGCCCAGAATCAAAATCGTTACTTTAATTAAAGTCGACTAAACGATTTAAAGAGGACAACATATAGAAAAAAGATGCCTATGAAAATACACAATCACAGATTACAGCAATAGGAAGAGTAACTAACAATGAGGAAAACCATCACGTGAACAAGTCCGTGAAATGAAGACCCCCCTATACCCCACTTTATATAGCGAAAACTGGGGTGTACGGGTGTATATATTATTTTTTCTTATTTTTGCTCCCAGACATAGGTTGTGGGTACTCGTTAGAACCGCCTCAACGAGGCGGTTCTAACGAGCACCCACAACCTATGTTTGCAGTATTTATAAGAAAAATATCACGGATTTTCATCAGAAAAGTAGCCATTTTGTAGATGTGAAAAAATGCACTATGCCGATGTCGCACGGATGTGTTATCATAATGAAAAACAGGAAAACGAATCACAAACAGCACAACAACTAGCTCCCTGTTCCCCACAAGAGGTGTTCAAGCTGCAACTAGTATAAAAATGATTTGTTTGTTTTGTTTGATTTGAGGTTTAACGTCCCCGTCAACACTGTAAAGGTCATTTTGGAGACGTTGCTTCCAATTTTGTGGGACTTTTACCCAACACTGAGATGAAATGACTTCAAAAGCCCTGTCGCCCAATGAAACCAATAGGGTTTATTAGCATGGACGGTCCGCCTCGCACCGCGGTTCCTGGACAGGCTTAGATCCTCTAAGCGGTTAATCAGTACTAGTGTGCGGTCCGGATTCAGCTCTGCGTGGAAACATCGTGCAGCCCATATATTTCTTCAAGTCCCTATGGGCGGGGGCGGGTAGCTGCAACTGGTATAATAAATGAAAATTAAATAATAATTATAACATCACGAAAACACGCCTTTATAATATTGACCACATTGAACCCCACTTTTATATAGTAAAACTGGGGTGTCCGCGGGTATACCTTATTTTTCTTATTTCTGCCCTAAAATATATTGTGGGTACTCGTTAGAACCGCCTCGATGAGGCGGTTCTAACGAGTGCCCATAATCTATATTTTGAGCAGAAATAAGAAAAATATCACAAATTTTCATCTTAATATTTCTAATTTTTGGCCAAAAAAATCGGCAATGTATTTGTATAGGCGTGTTTTCGTAATGATAACCATAATACACATCCATTAGCACATACACCATGAAGAGCTCCGTCGAACAATCCAACAAAGCTACATTCAAAATAACAAAAAAACAACAACAAAACTAAACAAAACATTAGAACCACCGCCTTAGGACGGTCAGTAGCGAGAACAACTGGTGAGTTTAAAGTAGTTTATGTCGTAGTACCAAAGCGTTAATCCAAAATCATTAATCCATAGACATAATGGCAAATATCAATGTTTAGATCAACAGACATGGACTCCAGAAGAGCGTAATCAGGCGTCCGCGGATAGTAAGCATTACTTGGTAAGCAAGCTTCGCCCACCATGCCCATCGACCCGAACGTAGAAAAGGAGTAAATGCCGAGAAGGGTATGTCCGAGATTTTGGAAGTCTTCCTATGGCTTTCCATTGGCAAACATATCAGAAATAATTCTGGAAATGGCCAAATTGTACGGATCAACAAGATAATGGTGCCTCCCATAGAACTTCTTTAGTGTTGATACCAGTTTGGTCTTTTGATACCCCTGGCATAACAACCTGGTAGTGAGCACCTTCCCACGTTCCATAAAGTCCTGGTACCTGGAACAGGCTCTAGCATAACGGATTAACTGTGAAAGTTAACAATGGGAAAATTGAAGTCATCCCGTTTGTCGTACAGCCTAGCAGTAAGCTTCCCGTTGTCAATATAGAGATAACAATCCAAGTATGAGGAGGAGGTTGAGGTCTCTGTTGTTTCCTTAATTTCAAGTTCACGTGGATAGATGAATTTCAAGTACTCTGCGAAATTAGCATTTTGCAGAGACAATAAATCATCTACATATCTGTAGGCGAAATTGAATTGTTGTGCAAGGCGTGTCTTGTCTGCTTTGAGGAGACCTTGTGCAAACTCCGCCTCATACGAGTACAAGAACAAGTCGACAAACAATGGTGCACAATTAGTATCCATTCTTATGCCATTTGTTTGCTGAAATAATAGGCCACTGAACTCCACGAAAATATTGTCAATTAGATATTCCAACATCTCTATGACATCTGCATCAGTGTACTTTTGTGGTGCATCAGAGTGATCTCGAACACAGTATATGTCTTTGTAGTCAAAGACAACATACTGGTAGCGACGGTTACCATTCTTGTGGAAAAAAAAAACATTGAGTTATGATTTCCTTGAGTTTAGATTTCAATTTATCATGAGGAATATTTGTCTAGAGTGTTGAGAAATCGAAAGATTTAATGCTATTTACTGAGAGAAAAGACTTGACTGAAGATGTTCTAGCAGGTCTTTGGAGTTTTTCAAGATCAACATCTGATTCACACCACTCCTGGCATATGCAGTGTCACAATATTTCTGAAATCCATCTTTAACTGCAGTAAGGATTCGAGTTAGGATCTGTGAAAGAGGCTTGGTTGAGCACTGAGCTGAACCCGCGATATATCTCTGCTTGTACGAATTCTTGTGAAGCTTAGGAATCCAGTATAACTTTGGAAGTTCCATATCTTCCTCTGGGAGGGAAATTCCAAACGAAAGCATCACCGATTGGTGATTTCGCAGAATTTCATCTTTGGACAAAGAAGAAAGATTATATGTTGGGTTGCCTGTCATAGTGCTCAAACCAAGCTCTTCTTTTAAGCAGTTTCTATAGTTAGTTTTGCAAACATACACAATATTGTTAGATGCCTTTTCAGCTGGAACGACAAACTTCTGATGGATTTCGGCTAACTCAGCTGCAACATCTGGATCATCAAACACCGAATAATGTCGGCGAGACATGGTTCTGCTGAGTACTGTTATACGTCTGTTTAGCAAGGCCATTATTGATTTAACCCATTCGGAGAGGGTGTCAACCACCGCATCCTCTTTCATAGCCCAGCGCCGTGCATACTCTTCAACAGAATTCAAAATTAATTTGGAATTATGTTTCCAAGTAAACGACTTTGGTTCCCTGTATTTGGGGCCTTTTGAAAGAATGTCTCGAAGTTTGTCATTTCTAACAATATTGAGGTCTCCTGTAATGATGTGACCTGCTGGATTGTAACAAAAATCTGAGACATTACATGAACATTCGGAGGGATTTTGGGCAATGGTCTCGGCATCTAGACCTTGCAGTACGGTTTTATAATTGAATAGTTTGGGTGCTATCGGAGATAAATAGATTTTATTGGCCCAACATTCACTCTACGTTCTAATTTTATTCACAACACACAAACAAGTTGGTCCACCTGAATGTTACTAACTCAACCAATTACCATCACAGAATAACATACAAATTAGAGCAAAGTGAAATACAAAATCGCGGCTATGACTGTCGTCCCGTACTATGTTGAAATAAAGATGAAGGTCCGTAGCTTGTTCCACACACTGTAAGCTGGAGCTAAAGATAACCACAAGGTAGAACACGAAGAGTCAAGCCAAAGACAAATCATCAGGGACAAACCACTTATAAAATATTGTATTTGAAGTCTTATATGAGGGCCGTAATCGAGCCTGAGACGTGGCCCCTACCTGCGTCGTGCAATGAAAGAGGGGATCGTAGTCATAAACCATAAAAAGTATTTCCTTAACATGTGGAATCGAAAGCGAAAACTACCTGTTTTGTGTTGTTGTTTTTTTTATCGCTTCCATTCCATAACACTATTTCACTTATTTTGTGCTGATTGTTAATCGGCGTTGAAAAACCGGAGAACCCGGAAAAACACCTGACCTTCCGTTGCAGAACTTGGCGTCTCACATGTGGCCCGAGCCAGGCTCAAAGCCTATTTCATTTACTAAGCTATGAAATTTCATTTGGAATGAATTCATAATTTTGACGGTCATTTTCACGGAAGGTAACGAACAAGTTTAATGTAGGCGACTCAGAACTTTCCTGAGATCTGTGAAAAGTCGCGTCCTCTGTTTTACTATAATTTATATTGTTGTTGTGGGGTGGGGCCGGAGGACTTACAAACTATATGATGGCTTGTTTCAGATACATTTAATTCTGCTCATGCCCTCTGGCATATACTTTTGCAAAATTACATATTCAAAACAATCCGAGTAGAGCCAATTACCCCAAAATGCCAAAAAAAATAAATATACATGTGTATACGTGGATTAGTACACTTCTCTTTCATCAGGTTCGTTCAGAGTCTGATCTTGCTTCTCGCCCAGTTTCAGTCGGGATTAGGTCAACTTTACCTATAGAGGGAGTTCATTTTCAGCTCTGAAATGATTTAACTGGGGATACTGTGACACTTATGACAGTTAGGCTCCATTTGAGCAATGTCAATGATACAGTTGAAGAAGAGATTCCTGATCTTTATCCATCCTTGCAGTTATTTGTGCTATGGCTAATTTAAAAAGGTCACTTAACAGGAATCGTCTATTGTCAGAAAACCTGATTTTAAGTACAGATTGGCTGACACATTTTATAGTCAGGCCCTTAGTGAGGATGATATGTCTTTCACTAGCTCCTCCTCACGTAAACAACCCTCCATTTCCTGTGATCAGGGGATTTTACCTCCAAAGCAAGGCTTTTTACAGGATCATGTGGTTCATACCATTCATTCCCTGACACGTATACTACTGATCAATTCCTGGGTACTTCAACTTGCAAGGATTTAACAAAACTAAAATTCATTTTCAAAGTAGAAGTAAAACAAAGATCAGGAATTGATACAATTAACTTACTCCGTCCATAAAAGACACCAAAGGGAAAGAAATACAAACATTAAGCGACCAGACCATAATGGAAACCTAAACAAAGGAAGGCCATATGGACAGTTACTTTCCCACAAAATGGCCATATGGCCATCCAAAATTAAAAGACACAAGTGATACACACAGTAAGTAACAAACAACAACATAAATAAATCGCCACAGAAGAGCCGCCTTGGAACGGTCAGTGGAAGATTTCCACTGGGGGGCTTAAATCGATTTTACGTGGCCACAATCCTCGCCCTTACTTCCGTCGCGATTTAGACAAATAATTTGTTCAGTCCGCATGCAGGCCTCCTAACTCATCAGTGCAACATCTCCGTGAACACAGAAATCAAAGAACCACAGAGGTGAGACAACGGTGAGGACTCGACAGCAAGAAACCACTGAAATGCTGGAGCAAAAGAAAACCAACAGTTAGACTCCGACGAGCCCGACCAGAGACAGAGCATCAGGCACCAACCAACATTATCTCTTTAATTTTGAATAAGCCTTTACGTTGGAGCCGTCATAGAATCTGAGGCCTGACCCACCGGCGTGCAATTAAAGAGGGAAGCAAAGTTGCCAACCGTGATTGGGTTAACTACCATGCATGCAGTCTGTCGTATAATATCCATGTTGTACCCAATCTTTTTATATCGAAGAATGATTTTACGAAATTGGGTGCTGAAGTCATTGCGGTTATATATTTTTCTGAATTTATATACTAAGTCACCATAAAATTCGGGTTCCGATAGACCTTGTTGCAGAAGAGATTTAAGTCCAATATTGAATTTTGAAATTAAATCAGAATGGCGTCTATAAAATTTTGAAAAGGCTTTGCGTAGTTTATGGTACCGATAACCCTGATTAAGAAGTTTAGCCGTTAATAATTTATTACGAGTGTTGAAGTCAGTTACATGACTACACACTCTAGCAAATCGAATTAATTGCGAAATATAAACGCCATAGGATGGCGCACGAGGAACATCACCATCCAAAAAAGGAAAATTTACAATCTCAAAATCAAAGTCATCGCGTTTATCATAAATTTTGCACGAAATAAATCCATCTACAATAGATAGATGTAAATCCAAAAACGGGGCTTCGTTATCAGAAGAATTTGCTTTATTTAACTGAAGTTCTAGGGGGTAAATCTGACTGATCAAACCATCAAAATAGGTATTATCAATATTTAATAAATCATCTAAATATCTTGAAGTAGAGCTAAAAGCTTCAATAATTTCAGATTGGTTATCAATGGAAAGCGACAAAATGAAGTCTCTTTCATAACAATACAAGAACAGATCAGCCACAAGAGGTGCGCAATTAGTACACATCGGAATACCCACAATTTGTCTAAATAACTTAGTACCGAATCTAATATAAATATTGTCAAGTAGAAAGGTGAGGGCATCACACACTTTCTGACATGACCAAAGTGTATAATTCTTATGCTCTTTAGAAGTGAAAAATGCATTTCTGACATTACATGCAAGATAGAGAGAATCTTCTCTGTGAAAAGCCCATTCAATTAAATCATTAAGCTTTTCTTTTATAAGATTATGAGGAAGTGTAGTGTAAAGAGTGGAAAAATCGTAGGTAGACAGACTAGAAGCACGATACTGTCTAGATTTCAATTTATTTAAAACTTCATTCGAATTTTTTATAGACGAAAACAGATTTCTTCCTGATCTTTCAAAGACTTTATCACAATATTTAATTACATGCGTTTTAATAGCAGTAAGACAGGAAGTTAATAATTTAGAAAGTTCGGTGGTAGTGCAAGAACTAGAATTTGCAATAAACCGTGCTTTGTAAGGTTTTTTTATGAAGTTTTGGTAACCAGTATAGCGTAGGAAGCTTGTCTTGGCCTTCGTTAACACACACAGCAAACTTGGTGGCTGAAAGACAAACATGTTTATCTACTATAGCTCTCTCTTCAGCCAAAGGCTGAAGTTCATAGGCCTTAGTACCACCAAGCTCCTGCTTAAGCGTGTTAACATAGTGGAGCCGTCACACAACGACGACGTTGTTAGCGGCCTTGTCTGCAGGGGCCAAAACAAACTTCTTATGAAATTCTTGAATACCTAGTTTAAGATGACGTAAAGACGTCTTGGGCTTAGGAGGTAATAAGTTAGTATTTTGAGAATAGAAAGAAATGCGTTTATTCACTAGTCTTAAAATGCTAAGTTTCCAGTCCTTTAGGGCTTTATACTCAACATACTCTCGCTTATACCATCGATTACCGAATTCATTCAAGGAAGCAGCGATTTCATCTCTACATTTACTGAAATCAATTTTAGAAGGAAACCGATATTTCGGTCCTTTAGAAATTATATTCCTTATCCTAGAATCAGGAATAATTTTCAAATTGCCAGTAATTACATGACCAGCAGCAGGATAGCAATACTTTTAGTTTTTACAATCACATGAATCAGGAGTATTAGTATCAATATCAAGATCTGAAACAAGTTTATTGAAATTAAAAATGATAGATCTAACAGGTTTGTTATATTTATAGCAAATTATAGGTGTTTCAGTATTTTGAAAATAAGCAGGAATGGAAGAAAGCACCGATCTCTCACGGAAGATACTGGGCAAATCTATAAAATCCATACCCTTATTAATGAAGGATATTTTGAAGAAATGACGTTTATGATTAATTTCAGAATCAATGTAAGGACGGAGAGTATGCTGAGTATAGCCTCTAGTTAAGAGAGCCGCATCATATAACTGATGAGAACTATCGTAGAATTTATTCGCCTCGGTGTCCAGAAGACGTAAAACAGAAACGGGTAATGAACTTAAAAATGAAAGCATAGAGTGGCTTCCATGATTTAATAATATAATTGACAGTCACTTCAGTCTAGTATTGTTTCGTTTAAACGCACGTGATTTACGTTTAAAGTTACCATTTTTCCTGGTGCCGTGAGATCTAGTTCTGCGTTTTCGACATTCCAGGAGTGAGAAAATATCAAAGTCCGGCATTCTGGAAATATTACCCTCATGATAAATGTTGTCATTAAATCCCAGTGGAAAAGGGGTCTGTAAAAATTTAATCCATTTCAGTTCAGCTTCATGTCTTTTGGTTATTTTGAATCTAGATGTAGAATTTGCATCGTAATAAAGTTTTTCCACTGATTGTATAATAATGTTATTTACAGAATGACCTGTACGTCGAAAGTGACGGTACAAGAAAGTGTCAGTTTTCTTAGGCTTACTCATTCTACGATAATGCTCGCTCAATCTAGTTTTAAGCATGCGGTTAGTTTGACCGACGTACTGCATATTACAGTTTGCAGCACGTCAAGTAATTAGATAAATTAAATCTGTAGACTGTCATGTCAAATCAGACATGTTAACTACAGAGAAGCGTCTACCGTTTACAGATGAAGTAACGGTAGACGCAGTGCTTAAATGCGAACAACATCTGCACCTCTTGGCATTGCACTTAGAAATACTAGGATACATTCCGCTTCTTTTCCACGGATTAGTATATTTTCGAAGGATGGGTGATTTGAGAGGAGATAGTCTTATACGAAGACTACTCCCAAAAACATTGGTATTGCCTGCTCCTTTGAGATTAACTGAAGTTACAGAAGACAAATTTAAGGGTCTAACCAATACCGAAGGCAACATAGTATTAAAGTTCTTAATAGAATGTGGAATCCGTACAGAAGAAGCAGAGTGTAACCTAAGGGGTGATATTGATATTTTAAATGTATTTGTAATACTCATTTTGGATAATAAGGTTGTGATACCGTCAAAACTAAAGCGATGTTCATACCGGTTATTAAATAGATAAAATTACTGAAGAAGATTCCTTCGAATAGAAGGAAGGTACAACAAAAGCCAACAAAACATCCTAGTCTACTTAAAGTACAGGGATGTCAAACAAGCAGTTGTTATACAACGAGGAACGAACATCGGTTTAATAATGACCTTCAACAGGTATCTAAAGGATGTCAATTGATGGAACAGTGAAAAGCAATTGCATAAGCAATCCCTGAGGATTGGAAAAATAAGAGCATTAAATGCATGTACGGGGAGACCTTTTACAGCCGCCACACGGCACAAACAAAACAGCCCTGATATGCAAAGTAGAAGTAAAACAAAGATCAGGAATTGATACAATTAACTTACTCGGTCCATAAAAGACACCAAAGGGAAAGAAATACAAACATTAAGCGACCAGACCATAATGGAAACCTAAACAAAGGAAGGCCATATGGACAGTTACTTTCCCACAAAATGGCCATATGGCCATCCAAAATTAAAAGACACAAGTGATACACACAGTAAGTAACAAACAACAACATAAATAAATCGCCACAGAAGAGCCGCCTTGGAACGGTCAGTGGAAGATTTCCACTGGGGGGCTTAAATCGATTTTACGTGGCCACAATCCTCGCCCTTACTTCCGTCGCGATTTTGACAAATAATTTGTTCAGTCCGCATGAAGTCCTCCTAACTCATCAGTGCAACATCTCCGTGAACACAGAAATCAAAGAACCACAGAGGTGAGACAACGGTGAGGACTCGACAGCAAGAAACCACTGAAATGCTGGAGCAAAAGAAAACCAACAGTTAGACTCCGATGAGCCCGACCAGAGACAGAGCATCAGGCACCAACCAACATTATCTCTTTAATTTTCAATAAGCCTTTACGTTGGAGCCGTCATAGAATCTGAGGCCTGATCCACCGGCGTGCAATTAAAGAGGGAAGCAAAGTTGCCAACCGTGATTGGGTTAACTACCATGCATGCAGTCTGTCGTATAATATCCATGTTGTACCCAATCTTTTTATATCGAAGAATGATTTTACGAAATTGGGTGCTGAAGTCATTGCGGTTATATATTTTTCTGAATTTATATACTAAGTCACCATAAAATTCGGGTTCCGATAGACCTTGTTGCAGAAGAGATTTAAGTCCAATATTGAATTTTGAAATTAAATCAGAATGGCGTCTATAAAATTTTGAAAAGGCTTTGCGTAGTTTATGGTACCGATAACCCTGATTAAGAAGTGTAGCCGTTAATAATTTATTACGAGTGTTGAAGTCAGTTACATGACTACACACTCTAGCAAATCGAATTAATTGCGAAATATAAACGCCATAGGATGGCGCACGAGGAACATCACCATCCAAAAAAGGAAAATTTACAATCTCAAAATCAAAGTCATCGCGTTTATCATAAATTTTGCACGAAACAAATCCATCTACAATAGATAGATGTAAATCCAAAAACGGGGCCTCGGTATCAGAAGAATTTGCTTTATTTAACTGAAGTTCTAGGGGGTAAATCTGACTGATCAAACCATCAAAATAGGTATTATCAATATTTAATAAATCATCTAAATATCTAGAAGTAGAGCTAAAAGCTTCAATAATTTCAGATTGGTTATCAAGACTCAAATCGTTCAACTTTTGCTGTCGCGCAATCTGCGAAATTCTACTGAAGCTGAGAGTCCTTCTCAATTTTCAAATGTCCCCAATGAGGGATTACTATATGTAACTTCCAATCATTCAACGTCTAATAACAAATGACTCTAATTCTATTCCATAATCATGCCTTAGAACATATTAAATGAAACCTCAGGAAAAAAAGGAATTTTCTAGGCAACTTAAGATTGCAATAAAGTGCTTCGTGTTGAGCACGCATCTCCTTCAGCTGGTCGTGTTGGGGTTAACAAGCCTTACAACAAGTTATGAATCATGTTCTGGCTGCATATTAAAAAGGTTGTTCCCGACTTCTGTAGGCCATATCACACTTGTCAGGCTTTAGGAAACCCTAAACAGAAAATCTCCCCTACCCCATTCCAGCCTTTAAGGAGACTTTTAGAAGGTACGGATTGATTGTGATACCGAAACAAAATTTGAAAATAAAAACATGTTAAAAATTATGTCTACATGAACCAGCCGCACAAAGCCAAATAACAAATCAGACACTGCAAAAGAACGACCGCCTTGCGACGGTCAGTAGTAGCACGACTCGGGGGCTTCACCTCCGGAGTGTATGAAATTTCAAACTAGAAGTGGAGGCAATGATCAAGAATCGAAACAATTAACCCACAGCTCCCATCAGAGACACCAAAGGGAAAGAAACACAAACATGAAGCAACAGACCCCAAACGGAAATACCAACAGAGGAAAGACAAAAGGACAGTTACTTTCCTACAAAATGACCAATAGGCTATCCAAAATAAAATAGTATAAGCGACACAAACACCCAAAGACAAACAATAACAAAGATAAACCGCGACAGAAGAACCGCCTTGGAACGGTCATCAGAAACGAATTCCACTGGGGGGGGGGGGGGGGGGGGCTTAAATCGATTTTACGTGGCCACAATCCTCGCCCTTACTTCCGTCGCGATTAAGACAAATAATTTGTTCAGTCCGCATGAAGGCCTCCTAACTCATCAGTGCAGCATCTACGTGTACACAAAAATCAAACAACCACAGAGATAAAACAACGGTGAGGACTCGACAGTAAGAAACCACTGAAATGCTGGAGCAAAAGATCAATTCCTGGGTACTTCAACTTGCAAGGATTTAACAAAACTAAAATTCATTTTCAAGACTCAAATCGTTCAACTTTTGCTGTCGCGCAATCTGCGAAATTCTACTGAAGCTGAGAGTCCTTCTCAATTTCCAAATGTCCCCAATGAGGGATTACTATATGTAACTACCAATCATTCAACGTCTAATAACAAATGACTCTAATTCTATTCCATAATCATGCCTTAGAACATATTAAATGAAACCTCAGGAAAAAAAAAAGGAATTTTCTAGGCAACATAAGATTGCAATAAAGTGCTTCGTGTTGAGCACGCATCTCCTTTAGCTGGTCGTGTTGGGGTTAACAAGCCTTACAACAAGTTATGAATCATGTTCTGGCTGCATATTAAAAAGGATGTTCCCGACTTCTGTAGGCCATATGACACTTGTCAGGTTTTAGGACACCCTAAACAGAAAATCTCCCCTACCCCATTCCTGCCTTTAAGGAGACTTTTAGAAGGTACGGATTGATTGTGATACCGAAAC
Source organism: Lucinisca nassula (assembly GCA_963580285.1). Taxonomy (NCBI): domain Eukaryota; kingdom Metazoa; phylum Mollusca; class Bivalvia; order Lucinida; family Lucinidae; genus Lucinisca; species Lucinisca nassula. Next base: position 54,150,296 of record OY757012.1, read on the forward strand.
AAAATTTGAAAATAAAAACATGTTAAAAATTATGTCTACATGAACCAGCCGCACAAAGCCAAATAACAAATCAGACACTGCAAAAGAACGACCGTCTTGCGACGGTCAGTAGTAGCACGACTCGGGGGCTTCACCTCCGGAGTGTATGAAATTTCAAACTAGAAGTGGAGGCAATGATCAGGAATCGAAACAATTAACCCACAGCTCCCATCAGAGACACCAAAGGGAAAGAAACACAAACATGAAGCAACAGACCCCAAACGGAAATACCAACAGAGGAAAGACAAAAGGACAGTTACTTTCCTACAAAATGACCAATAGGCTATCCAAAATAAAATAATATAAGCGACACAAACACCCAAAGAGAAACAATAACAGAGATAAACCGCGACAGAAGAACCGCATTGGAACGGTCATCGGAAACGAATTCCACCGGGGGGTGGGGGGGGGGGGGGCTTAAATCGATTTTACGTGGCCACAATCCTCGCCCTTACTTCCGTCGCGATTAAGACAAATAATTTGTTCAGTCCGCATGAAGGCCTCCTAACTCATCAGTGCAACATCTCCGTGTACACAAAAATCAAACAACCACAGAGATAAAACAACGGTGAGGACTCGACAGTAAGAAACCACTGAAATGCTTGAGCAAAAGAAAACCAACTGTTAGACTCCGATGGGCCCCACCAGAGACAGTGCTTCAGGTACCAACCAACATAAGCATTTACGTTGAAACAATCAGAGAATCTGAGTACTGGCCCACTGGCGTACATTTAAGGAGGGAAGCAAAGTTGTCAACCGTGATTGGGTTAACCACCATGCATGCAGCCTGTCGTATAACATTTATGTTGTACCCAATCTCTTTATATCGAAGAATGATTTTACGAAATCGGGTGCTGAAGTCATTGCGGTTATAATTTTTTTCTGAATTTATATACTAAGTCACCAAAAAAATCGGGTTCCGATAGACCTTGTTGCAAAAGAGATTTAAGTCCAATATTAAATTTTGAAATTAAATCAGAATGACGCCTATAAAATTTTGAAAAGGCTTTGCGTAGTTTATGGTACCGATAACACTGATTAAGAAGTTTAGCCGTTAACAATTTATTACGAGTTTGAAGTCATTTACATGACTACACATTCTGGCAAATCGAATTAATTGCGAAATTTCAACGCCATAGGATGGCGCACGAGGAACATCACTATCCCAAAAAGGAAAATTTACAATCTCAAAATCAAAATCATCGCGTTAATCATAAAATTTTGCAAGAAATAAACCCATTTACAATAGATAGATGTAAATCCAAAATCGGGGCATCGGTATCAGAAGAATCTTCTTTATATTAACTGAAGTTCTGGGGGGTACATTTGGCTGATCAAACCATCGAAATAGGTATTATCGATATTTAATAAATCATCCAAATATCTAGAAGTGGAGCTAAAAGCTTCAATGATTTCACACTTGTTTTCAGCAGAAAGGGACATCATGAAGTCTATCTAATAACAAACCAAAAACAGATCAGCCACAAGTGGTTCGCAATTAGTACCCATCGGAATACCCACAACTTGTCTAAATAACTAAGTACCAAATCTTATGTAAATACGAGGGCAGACTGAAAAGTTCTGAGCCTGACCAAGAAGCAGACACCGAAGAGTTATGAAATTTTGTATTCATTAAATCCAAACCTATTACTTGATTTGACTCAAATGAGTTCAACTTTACCTGCAATAACATAGAAATTCTAGACTTTGAAAATTGATACTAGCACGTTTTTGAGAAAATGGACAAAATCTGGCATCGTGGTGTCATCAAGTACCTCCATAAAAATGGGATCAGCTCCTAAGGACATTCATGCCGATATGGTTGCTACATAAGAGGATGATGCTCATTCGTATGCAACCGTGAAAAGGTGGGCAGCAAATTTTAAGATGGGCAAGGACAGCCTTGAAGATGATGACCGGTGTGGACGACCCACAACGGCAACAACTGAGGAAACCATCAGCCAAGTGCACAGGGCCGTGATGGATGGCAGGCGTTTAACTGTGAATCAGTTAGCTAACACTGTTGGCATCTCCCGTGAACGAGTAGAGAACATTCTACACAGTGAATTAGGAATGTCGAAGGTTTCCGCCAGATGGGTGCCAGGGCATTTGACGCCTGACAAAAAGTTGACCAGACTGAACCTGTCACAAGCCAACTTGGCTTGGCTATTTTTGAAGCAGACCAAGATGGTTTTCTTGACCGTTTTGTTACTCAGGATGAGTGTTGGGTTCATCACTTTGAGCCAGAGACCAAAAGACAATCCATGCAATGGAAGCATCCTGGCTTACCCCCTCCAAATGAGGCAAAGGTCGTCTCCTCTGCAGGGAAGGTTGTGGAATCAGTGTTCTGGGATGCCAAGGGCATAATATTCATAGATTACCTTCAAAAGGGCAGAACAATTAATGGGGAGTATTATGCAGATCTGCTAAAACCATTGCGAAAGCAATTAAGGCTAAACGACCCGGAAAATTGATAAAAGGGGTCTTGTTCCATCAGGTCAATGCGCCTGTTCATAAATCGGTTGTCGCAATGGCTGCTGTGCATGACTGTGGCTTCACACTTGTCGATCACCCTCCGGATTCACTTGATCTAGCTCCATCAGATTATTTCCTGTTTCCAAACATGAAAAAGCACTTTGCTGGGCAGCATTATCGGTCAGACGAGGAGGTGATAGCTGCTGTGGAGGAGTTTTTCAGGGACCAAGATAAGACCTTCTATACCACTGGGATCCAAGGACTCCAGCATCGCTGGAGGAAGTGTGTGGACAGGTAGGGAGACTATGTTGAAATATAAGTCACTTTCAGCATGGACAAACCATTCGGTTTGGTCAGGCTCAGAACTTCTCAGCCTACCCTCGTATTGTCAAATAGAAAGGTGAAAGCTTCACATATTTTCTGACATGACCATAAAGTACAATTTTTATGCTCTTCAGAAGTGAAAAAAAGCATTTCTTATATTACATGCAAGATAGAGGGAGTCCCTATGAAATGTCCATTCAATTAAATCATTAAGTTTTCGTTTTATAAAATTATGAGGAAGTGTAGTGTAAAGGGTGGACAAATCATAAGTAGACATACTTGAAGCACGAACCCACCTGGATTTCAATTTATTTAAAACTTCATTAGAATTTTTACAGACCGAAACAGATTTCTGCCTGATCTTTCGAAGACTTTGTCGCAATATTTTATCACATGTTTTTTATGGCAGTAAAACATTCTGTAAGACCACCCAACCCTCGCCCTCAGTTCCAGTACAGTATCAAACACAATAACAATAACAAATTGATCCGCATTGAGTCTTTCTAGCTCAACAGTGAGTCATGATAAAATACATAGTAAAATGATATGTATAGACAAATATTATCATGAATCAGGTTAGGCTTTCATTAAGTTCTGAACATTTGTAGATCTGCGTAGCTCTCTTCGATTGGATCAAGGATCATTTTTGGTCTGGAATTTGTAAGCAAGTCTTATAGAAACTTTATATTAAACAATACATGTACAAGTTTTCTGAATACCCGGGTGCCCTTGAAAGGAGTCACCAGACTCTGTAATATATATTCATTCTTATGGCTTTGACACAGAGAAAAAATGGAAAAAAAGATTCCTCTTCTGCTATTTGCAGAAGAGGAATCAACTCAAGAATCAATAGGTTTTAGTCTCTTTGAGCTTGTGTTTGGACATTCTGTGAGACCACTCAAGCTTATGAAAGAGAAGTTACTGTCAGAAGATCCAACTTCACTAAATCTTCTAAATTACGTTTCTGATTTCTTCTTTAAATCTTTTACAAGCTTATGATTTGGGCTTTCCGCTATTGATGTTTCCATTAGGGTCTTTTGTTTCATGTTTGTTTTTCTTTCCCTATGGTGTCTCTGATGGGAACTGTGGGTTAATTGTATCGATTCCTGATCACTGCCTTCACTTCTATTTTCTAAGAAAAATGTGAAATCTCCAAAAAGAAAATTATTTTTTTTTATGACGAAAAGGCTTTGGGTGTGTGAATCGCTTATATTATTTTGATTTGGCTAGCCAATCGGCCATTTTGTGCGAAAGTAACTGTCCTGTTGGCTTTCCGCTATTGATGTTTCCATTAGGGTCTAGTTGTTTCATGTTTTTGCTTCTTATTGCACACGTAATAAGGTACTTCGTATTGCACACGAAACTCCTTTAACTGGTCATTTTGGCGTTATCAATCCTTACAACAAACTATCAACCGTGTTCTGGCTGCCCTTTGGTGTCTCTGATTGGGGCTGTAATTGTATCGATTCCAGATCATTGCCTTCACTTCGTTTTTGAAAGCGATTTCAAAATATGTGATAGAAGTTAGCTTATTTACCCATTCAGGAAAGCCCTTTGCAAGCCATGTGTTATAAATCTTATGAAATTGCGAGGAAGGCAAGTGATTCCAATTTAAGCGCTGCAAGCACTGCATCATGCCCCGCCACTGCACTTACTTCAAGCAAGTCAAAAATGAATTCAAAGTGAAGGTGAATAAGTCTTTCCCTAAATACAGTTGACATGAATGTATACCTGAGATGACTATTTTCAATGTTTAAAGGGCCAAGCTCCGAGAGTAAGTAAACCAGAATTACAGTTCTTATTTTCTGAAGATCCCCTTATGGTACTTCGCTTTCGTTTAAAATGGGCTGAAAATATCTCGGGACAGCTGTCTGTTTATAGAGCAGATATACCTTTATCACGGAAGCTGTTATGTTTAATGTTTAAAGAGCCATAACAGGAAAAATAGTTAGGCCAGACTTATCACCGGAGTCTAACTGTTGGTTTTCTTTTGCTCCAGCATTTCAGTGGTTTATTGCTGTCGAGTACTCACCGTTGTTTCAACTCTATGGTTGTTTTTTTTTTGTGTTCACGGAGAGGTTGCACTGGTGAGTTAGGATGCCTTCATGCGGACTGAACAATTATCTGTCTAAATTGCGACGGATATGAGGGCTAGGATTGTGGCCACGTAAAATCGATTTAAGCGCCCCCCACCCCCGACCACGTGGAATTTGTTTCACTGACAGTTCCAAGGCGGTTCTTCTGTCGCGGTTTATTTAATTATCTCCCTTTTTTTAAAAAAAAATACCTCCTGTTATTTCATAACCATGGGTAATAGAGCTTTCATATTTCACATGTGTATTCCTTGTGACATTTTTCATTGAAGTTTCTTAGCCTTATGGTTTAAGATTTACAGGCCCTTGCAGGGAAGGGGTCTTACAGTTCTCCTTGTTTTGCATTCTTTGTTGAAAATCACTAACTAGTTTCTTTATTTGTACTCCAAACATCGGCTGAGGGTACTCATTAGAACCTCCTCATTCAGACGGTTCTAACGAGTACCCATAACCTTTGTCTTCAAATAAATTTTATCAAACTTCAAAGTGTATAGAACCCTCCTACTACTGTGCATCTTCGGAGAGCATGCCTCGGTTTCACCGATGCTCTTATCCACTCTTTTGTAGACTGTTCGCGTTATATCAATGGGATATAGTTTGATATTTAATTGAAAATGGTTCACAACATAAGCAGGTCTCAATAGTGGGTCACTAATTATTATAGAGTGGCTTCAGTGTAGCAAATGTGGACATTGGGTCCATCTTATGCTCTGAATTAAAGCAAGAAGTGCCATGAGGGTGATGATGATATTTTATTTTCCCACTATTGATAATGGGTCTCTTAATGACTGATATTTTTATGCACAAACATGACAAAATGTTACTGATAAAAATAAAATTTTATCACTTCTCAGACTCTTATTAAACATCAGGTTTTGTCTTCATCCCGTCTTGGTTGCGATGTTCAGTATTGATTTTCTAATGTACAGGATCCAATATAGTGAAAATTCCATGAAGCAGTCAGCCAATCAAACGGCGTCATTTCATATGCTTGTAAACACCCCCAAACATGGCTGCCTACCCGGTAAGCCAACACATACATGTATGCTGACCTAATTCAGTTTTTAACAATTTGAAGGTCAAATCTGACATTGAAAGAAAGGAAACAAACTGTAGTTCATACAATAGTAAATATTCCAATAACAAAACAATACAGCAAATTTTATACAACACATGCAAAACTGCTCACGGAGGTCGAAACTAATGAGTTCAGGATAATAAATATAATAATAATCGACTTTATTTATAGAGGTTAGCACATTTAGTAAACAAGTGCTAATCTTCCACGTGGTCCTCTTTTGGCACTAAAACTAAGCAATGAGGATGTGGATAAAGTCTCTTGCTCAAGGAAACAACACTTGATGCTCCTAGGGATCGATTCCGGTACCTCTCGATCCCAAGTCCGATGCTTTAACACTGAACAACAGCACTTCTACAGCATTGACAGTCGTGCGATTCTGTTCTACCAAATACAACACCAGAACGGCCCATGTTGACAACGACAGGCAATTTCACCTTTGTGTTCTTCAGTCTACATAGCAGCATCGGAGTTAGATTCAACTACAATCGAACTTAAGTAACTCTAATACCTTTATATTTGAGATAACGGCATTTCGAACTTCAACTGTTAAATTAAAACACCAGGAAATGAGGTATAATCGGCATGACATACATAGTGATTATATATATAAACATTATATTTTCGATTTCCTGTAAAAAGACTGGATACATGCGTAGTCATTAGAATCGCTTCGATAAGGTGATTCTAATGAGTACCCATCGCATCTATTAAGGCGATGCTGTTGGTACACTAAAAATAATTCCATAAATGAAAAAAAAAACTCCATAAATCATCCTTAATTTAGGTAAACATGCAGCTGCGGGAAAAAATATTTATTCTGACACAGCACGCCTATATAGGCAATGGATAATAACTGTGTTTTATTCTGCAACAAATCACGGCAAAGAAGAGCGTGACGAGTGACGTCATTAAAAACTACAAACTTATGACGTCACTAGTCGATTTCATTGACGTTGGGCGTGTAACGTCATTTTCTCGCATCGAAAACGTTAGAAAAGGATATAAATGTATGTGTTTCAGTCGATAATTTTAGCGGGATTTCTTCTAACAATGGCGAAAAGTAGTGAGATTTTGAAGGAAACAACAGCATTATTGCAAATTTTCAGCCTGTTATAATCGAAATAGATCAGCTCTAGTTTGTGATTTGTTGAGTAATAAATCACAGTTTGTCGGTTAGTTGTAAGTAGACAAATCACGCGCGCTACGCGCACGTGATTTGATCTACTTTACAACTGACCGACAAACTGTGATGTTTTACTCAACAAATCACAGTCAGAGCTAATCTATTTCTCAAGGAATTTCAGAAAGAGATCAAATTAGCCAAGGAAAACGTGTCATCCGTGCTCGAGTTACATGTATCACAGTTTTACTGTTGTAGACATAGAGGATCTTACATGAGTGCTCATGTATTATTGAATTTATTAAACGAGTTGAGAAAAAGGGATAAAATGCGAGGCTTTGCCGAGCATTTTATCCCTTTTCCTCAACGAGTTTAATAAATTCAATATAACATGAGTACGAATGCAAGATTCTATTTTTCATATGACATTTAAAACGCATTTTATTCACGGTTTAGTGACACAAATGTCAATATTCCGTCATTAGTAAACGCAACGTCGTCAATGACATCGTACATGTAACGTTACGGGCCGTATCTAACTAATTTGCATATTTAATCCACTAGTGGATTATCGAATTTATTACATGACGTTATTTCACTCTCAGACGCGACGTCATATGATAAATTAACAAATACATTAATTTTCTACAGAACTAGTCATTTAATAGACACGCATGTATTGACAGCGTACATGAAATTCATATAAAAATGATTGAAATAGGCAGGTGGGTATTTGCTATTAAAATACACATGGTAAATATGTAAATAGTAAAGGTACAAACACGACTAGTGAACCCACACAAATGCACGGCTTGCTAGAGCCCTCCATCACAAAAACACGCCTATATAACTATGACCCCCATTGAACACAACTTTTATACAGTAAAACTGGGATATACAGGGATAAATCTTATTTTTCGTATTTCTGCTCGAAATTTAGATTGTGGGTACTCGTTAGAACCACCTCATCCCTTATTTTTCTTATTTCTGCTCTAAAATATAGATTGTGGATACTCGTTAGAACCGCCTCGATGAGGCGGTTCTAACGAGTACCCACAATGTAAATTTCGAGCAGAAATAAGAAAAATATCACAATTGTTCATCTAAACAAAATCGATTTTTCGGAGGTAAAGTTTGCAATGTATTTGTATAGGCGTGTTTTTCGAAAGGGTTGTTTGCATATCTGCCATCACGACGAGACATCCGTGTTACATGGTTAATTATTTCATACCTCCAAAACGTTTATTTTGCTAACGAAAAGTTGTTTGTTTCTGTGTTTGTATTGGAGTTTAACGACCCAGTCAACATTATTTTAGGTCATGTTTGAGCCGGTCAGTTTACCTTGGGCAGGCTTGTACTCAAGCGGTTAACCAGTACAGTGCACATTCTTTCGCCAGAAACTGTCAACTGTCCTTCTTGAATAAGCAGACCGTATAAAAGATTAGATGATCAATCTCCATGAAATAATGTTGCCGAGCCCGGCATGTTTCGAACCCTCGTCCTCCTGGTCACCAGTCACTCTACTTTTGAACAGTCCAAAAGGTGGTCTTATAGGAATTTTACTATACTTGTCGGCATCGCACGCGCATTTGTCATTTTAACATGTCCGTGTAGTGAACACCCTTCAAACCGCACTTTATAAAGAGAATACTGGGGTTTTGCGGGGTATACTAGTATTATTTTGTTCCAGAAAGATAGGTTGTGGATGTTCGTTAGAGCCGCCTCGATGACGCGGTTCTAACGAACCTTCTCAACGATGCGGTTCTAACGAGGCACCGTCTCAATGAGGCACTCACAACCAATACTTGAAGTATATCACACATTTTCGTCAGAAAACTAACCATTTTGAATTGGAGAAATGAAAGAAAGCACTGTGACACGCGGGTGGGTGAGCATAATGTGAAGATCTTAAACCGGATAATGCAAAGGATGTTTTTTGTTTTTTTTTTTTGTCATGGGTTTCCAAATTTGGCGTCAATGGTTTATTTAAGAAATAGATCAGCTGTAGCTGTAATTTGTTGAGTAATAAATCACAGTTTGGAGGTCAGTTGTAAAGTAGACAAATCACGAGCGGGTAGCGCGCGTGATTTGTCTACTTACAACTGACCGACAAACTGTGATTTATTATTCAACAAATCACAAACTAGAGCTGATCTATTTCGATTCTAACAGGCTGAAAATCGGCAATAGTACTGCTGTTGTTTCCTTCAAAATCTTACAACTTTTCGCCATTGTTGGAAGAAATCCCGCTAAAATTATCGACTGAAACACATGCATTTATATCATTTTATAACGTTTTCGATGCGAGAAAATGACGTTACACCGTCTAACGTCAAGGAAATCGACTAGTGACGTCATAAATTTGAAGTTTTTATTGACGTCACTCGTCACGCACTTCCGAGCTGTGATTTGTTGCAGAATAAAACACAGTTATTTTCCATTGCCTATATAGGCGCGCTGTTTTAGAATATCCGATTAATCCCGATAGGGATTTTTAAACCCCGGCAAACCGCCGTCTTTTTTGTAGTGTATGACTGTTTGCACGGCGTAAGGATTACCGCCCTCTGCTGTTTTGAAGATGGTTGTAGTAGCTTCTCCAGACCCCCTTCTTCCTATGACAACTGTTCTATCTCCTATAATTCCGACTTTAGCAATACCCTGAAACAGTGCCATAAAATATACCAGGTGATCAAAATCGAATAATCAAAACAGTAATTGCATGACTATTTGTACATCGGGTTATGCAGTCCGAATCAAAAAAGCACAAACGGCCCTATGGAAAGTACAGTTGAACCTGCGGGGGCGACCACCTGTCTAAAGCGATTTCCTGTCTTGAACGACCGTCATGCAATCCTCCCGAGCGATTTTCAATGTTATATTACCTGTCCTGAGCGCCCACCTGCCCAACGCGACCAACGACCGCTTAAAACTTGTCCAAATTGTAAAATTTTCCTGTCTTGTGCGACCAAATAAGTTTACTGAGACACCGGGAGATTAACCGGTGCACCAGTACAAATAATTACCTCTCTTCATGTTGTCTTTGGAAACCGAAATTATGACAGTGATTATGAAAAGTGAGGGGATTAAAATTAATTGTTTGCCAATTATAATTGATACATGCACTGATTGATGCTAATTGGATCGTTTGGTTATAATGCGTGACGCGACTTAGCGTTTGAATAGGCGCGAAAATATACCGAACAAATTACGGCCGTCTCGGCAAACTATCATTGCGACTTGTATCGGCGGCTCGGCAAACTACTATCATGACTTGAACAGATTCGTGTAATATATTTTGTAATTGTTTCAGTTTTAAACACCTTTTTTCCAAAATCTTTTGAATTCGTAGTTTTCTCATCATCATACGTTTAAATTAATACATGTATTCATGTTTTTTTTTTTTTTTTTTTTTTAATTCATCTTAAAATAACCTTTTAGAAGTAACATTTTTCTGTAGGTAAATGCATTTCTTACATGCTTTTCAATGACATATAGAGATTTCTCAGTGAAACAGAAAACGATATTGTCACTGTTCCAACAGTGACTGATATCAATTTTATTTTTCACTGTTTGGGACTACTTTTTTCTCCAAATCTAATTCTGTGGTCAGTTTTTCCATCGTCAGATGGTTGAAAATTAATGAACTGCATTAGAATTGACGCTAAGCCCGTCCACACGTCACGAGGACGTTAATGACGTCATTTTCGGCGCTGACGTCACGTATTTTGTTGCGCGACGTTAGATCTGTCCGCGCCTTCATTGGGAAACTAAAATCTCAATTTTTTCAGTAACCAATCGTAAAAATGGCATCCCAGGCTATTTCTCAGGTGCAAACTTCCAATATTATATCCAGTAAATACGTTGGACGCCACTAAATTGACGCGAAACGACCAGGAAGAAAGTTAGTTTTCTCAGAGGGTGAGTGACGCGATTAGTGAAGCTAAATATTGCCGTTTTGAAGCATGTAAGAAACAGACCATTTGATTTTTTCAGTGTAAGATCAAATTTTATTTCACTCATGAACACCAAAACTGATATTTCACTCGTGGCTACGCCACTCGTGAAAATACTGGTTTTGGTGTTCATTCGATGAAATAAAATTCGATATTACACTGAAAAAATCAAATATCCTCTATATATTTAATAATGATCTCATAAATTGCATAGTGTGATTTAAGTAAAAAAAAAAAACAGAAAAAAAAAAAACATCTTGGTTTATCCTCCCTGCCTTAAGAGACCACCTGTCTTGAGAGACCACTTTTGTTTTTCCCAAAGGTGGTCTCTCAAGACAGGTTTGTAGAAGTAAAACAAAGATCAGGAATTGATACAATTAACTTACTCCACCCATAAAAGACACCAAAGGGAAAGAAATACAAACATTAAGCGACCAGACCATAATGGAAACCTAAACAAAGGAAGGCCATAAGGACAGTTACTTTCCCACAAAATGGCCATTTGGCCATCCAAAATTAAAAGACACATGTGATAAACACAGTAAGTAACAAGCAACAACACAAATAAATCGCCACAGAAGAGCCGCCTTTGAACGGTCAGTGGTAGATTTCCACTGGGGGGCTTAAATCGATTTTACGTGGCCACAATCCTCGCCCTTACTTCCGTCGCGATTTAGACAAATAATTTGTTCAGTCCGCATGAAGGCCTCCTAACTCATCAGTGCAACATCTCCGTGAACACAAAAATCAAAGAACCACAGAGGTGAGACAACGGTGAGGACTCGACAGCAAGAAACCACTGAAATGCTGGAGCAAAAGAAAACCAACAGTTAGACTCCGATGGGCCCGACCAGAGACAGAGCATCAGGCACCAACCAAAATTACCTTGAATTAGATCTCTCTAATTCTCAATAAGCCTTTACGTTGGAGCCGTCATAGAATCTGAGGCCTGACCCACCGGCGTGCAATTAAAGAGGGAAGCAAAGTTGCCAACCGTGATCGGGTTAACTACCATGCATGCAGTCTGTCGTATAATATCCATGTTGTACCCAATCTTTTTATATCGAAGAATGATTTTACGAAATTGGGTGCTGAAGTCATTGCGGTTATATATTTTTCTGAATTTATATACTAAGTCACCATAAAATTCGGGTTCCGATAGACCTTGTTGCAGAAGAGATTTAAGTCCAATATTGAATTTTGAAATTAAATCAGAATGGCGTCTATAAAATTTTGAAAAGGCCTTGCGTAGTTTATGGTACCGATAACCCTGAGGAGTTTAGCCGTTAATAATTTATTACGAGTGTTGAAGTCAGTTACATGAATACACACTCTAGCAAATCGAATTAATTGCGAAATATAAACGCCATAGGATGGCGCACGAGGAACATCACCATCCAAAAAAGGAAAATTTACAATCTCAAAATCAAAGTCATCGCGTTTATCATAAATTTTGCACGAAACAAATCCATCTTCAATAGATAGATGTAAATCCAAAAACGGGGCCTCGGTATCAGAAGAATTTGCTTTATTTAACTGAAGTTCTAGGGGGAAAATCTGACTGATCAAACCATCAAAATAGGTATTATCAATATTTAATAAATCATCTAAATATCTAGAAGTGGAGCTAAAAGCTTCAATAATTTCAGATTGGTTATCAATGGAAAGCGACAAAATGAAGTCTCTTTCATAACAATACAAGAACAGATCAGCCACAAGAGGTGCGCAAATAGTACCCATCGGAATACCCACAATTTGTCTAAATAACTCAGTACCGAATCTAATATAAATATTGTCAAGTAGAAAGGTGATGGCATCACACACTTTCTGACATGACCAAAGTGTATAATTCTTATGCTCTTTAGAAGTGAAAAATGCATTTCTGACATTACATGCAAGATAGATGGAAACCTTCTCTGTGAAAAGCCCATTCAATTTAATCATTAAGCTTTTCTTTTATAAGATTATGAGGAAGTGTAGTGTAAAGAGTGGAAAAATCGTAACTAGACAGACAGACAGACTAGAAGCACGAAAATGTCTGGATTTCAATTTATTTAAAACCCCATTCGAATTTTTTATAGACCAAAACAGATTTCTTCCTGATCTTTCAAAGACTTTATCACAATATTTAATTACATGCGTTTAACCCTGAAAGGGACATGCAATTTATTTTAATATGTTATGCGAACAAAATAATATCTTGAGTGCACAAGATATTATTGTGTGCGAACAAGATTATATCTTGTGTGCACAAGTTATTATCTTGTGCCCACAAGATAATTTCTTGTTCGCATAACTTAATATCTTGTGCACACAAGATATTATCTTGTTTGCAAAACATACATCTTGTGCAGACAACATAATATTTTGTGCGCAAACTTAATATCCTGTTCGCACAACAAAGTATATTGTGCGTGCACGATATTATCTTGTGCGCAGAAGTTATTATCTTGTTCGCACAAATATCTTGTGCTGACAAGTGATTATCTTGCTAGCACAACATAATATCTTGTGTGCACAAGGTATTATCTTGTTCGCACAATTTATTATACTGTTCGCACAACATATAAGCTTGTTAGCACAAATTAATCAGACGCATAAGATATTATGTTGTCCGCATAAGATAAATGTTTCTGAGAACAAGATAATATCTTGCGCGCACAAGATATCATGTTGTGTGAACAAGATATTATATTGTGTGCACAAGATAATATCTTGTGTCCACAAGATATTATCTTGTCCGCACAAAATAAATTATGTTGTCCGCACAAGAAAATATATTGTGTGCATATCATATTATCTTGTGCGCATAAGATAATATCTTGTTCGCACAAATTAATATCGTGTTCGCACAACATATTAAAATACAAAATTGCATGTCCCTTCCCGGGTTCCGTACGGCACAGGTTAGACGATTGTCTATGAGTGTAGTCTGAGAAAATGATCTTGTACTGAGATTTACAGCTTCATCTAAATCTTAAATTCCAGCATTTAAAACAGCAAAACAGTGTAGACTCTCGTGTCAGATCTTGGTCTTCATTTTTGCCAGTGCCGCCAAGTTCACGAGCCGCATCAGATTTTAATAGATAATCTAACATGTTTTATTTGGCAATTTGAAGTCACGTTGACAAGAATCACGCGGATGTAAATAATTATTACCTGGATTTCATACCAATGCAATTTGCGCGGTTAGTGATAGTCACGCAGACACATTATGATAACACTTCCATGAAACATAATGGGGATAACTGTATTCAAAATTGTCATTAGGGGAGGTAATTCGGCGGTAATTTGCGACCGTAAAACCGACGATTTACCTCCCCAAATGACAATTTTGCAATACAGTTATCCCCCATTCTAATGCACTAACTCGGCTATTTTTATTAAAAACTGTATTATTTTGCACAAAACGAGCACTGCGAGATGCTTAAAACCATATGCCAGCCAATGAAAAGCGACGTTACGTGATGACGTCGGGTTTCCAACAGTATATCGCAGAATATACTGTCGCAAATTTTTGACGTTATCCAATCAGACGTCGCGTTACAAACGCAAGTGCATTAGAATCTGCATTCTTTCGCATCTGCAAAATGCTTAATTTTCTGATGAAAATGTGTGATATTAATATAATAAGGATTGATGGAGCTCGTTAGGCCCACATACATTTTAGCACAGATAAGAAAAATAATGAATACCCCGTAAATCCCACTTTTCTCTTTAGGGGGTCTTCATTTCACAGACATGTTAATCTCAGAATGATGATAAGCCATAAATCATGTAATAATAAATTAAATGTAGTAACATTAAGTCGAATAGTCAACCCTAAAACAGCTTTGGTAACCCAACTAGAGACAAACTTAAGACCAAGTTTGCAAAGGGAAATTTACAAGGGTGTACATAAAATATTATCTTCGAACACATTCAGTTCTTCGAAAGAATCATCGAAACATTAGAGTACATTCTAAACATATTTGTGAGAGAATACATTAGTTTTGGCTCTAAACCGACCGCTTTCCGGGGTGGGTGGGTGGGAATAGTGTGTGAGTGTGTTTGTGTGCCATTGTGCGTGTAATACTTTATCGTAGCAACAGCAACTAAGTTCATATGGAGACAGGATCGCCATTTAGAGCCTCTCCTGAATGTCTGGATAACTCTACGATGCCTGGTTTATTTTCGATTGAGTTGTTGTCCCACCATACGATTGAATTACAATAACACACCCGTGCAACATAGTGCATTTTTTCACATCTCTAGAAAGGCCACTTTTATGATGAAAATCCGTCCTATTTTCCTGTTCATATTGCAAGCATAGGTTTATCCACCACACCGCTATGATATTTGACACAAAAGTTGTTGGTGCTCGTTGAAATTGCCTCATATACGCGTCAGCACTTTATGTTTTAAAGCAACGATAAGGATATATTGTGTATTTATCAGCCTATTTTAAATATAGGATTAATGAGTGCGAGTGCGATTCTTTATCGGATGTTCAACCTCCCGCGGTTTATTAATCTCATGTTTAAAATAAGTTGAGTCAAGAAACTGTAAATTACATTCATTTTGATAGAGGTGGACGGATCGTTTTGCATCTAATTCTTGATACAGTTCACGCTTAATATACAATCCATGCAAACGGTTGTGGGCGCAGTGACACATAAGTTGACTGAAATAAAAACTGCATGGACGCCATCTCGTGTTTATATCCCTTGATGTCCCTAATGGGAGGTGTGGGGTAATTGTATCGATTCCTGGCCATTGCTTTTGCTTCTATTGTCTATTGTACTGGATGAAAATAGAAAAACTAAAGTATTATAGTGATAAAACAATTAAAATGCGTGAGTACAGCAACCAAACGTAGGCCTAATTCAGTGGTTATGGCCATGTAATCTTTATTTCAACGCTGCCCCCGAATCTGGACATTCTGGATGTTGTTGACATCTTCTGAGACGCCGTTGGCGTTACGCCAAGAACAAAGCGTCGACGTGAATTAAACTTCTCGCGTCTCAGTATAATGATTTCATTGAAAAAGTAGGAACGGCTAAATAGAAATATTTCCTCAGATGAAATAAATATTCGAAGGCCAAAAGTGATTATCATTATTATAATAATTATTATTTTTATTTATTTTTTTATTGAGAAATCGTGGTATTACTGCGTTATACATGTAATATACGAGGGCAAGCCAATAAGCAACCAGCTATCCCATTTCCAATTGACCGAAACAACCAAGATGTTCATGCCTTGTTTTAATACATATTTTTGCAAATGAAAAACCTGCTCACATTTTTTAATACCAAAATTCTTGATTGTTCTTACTAGAACAGTTAACAAATTGACCACTCACGAGCTCGTTAAGCTAACAATGCATTGAACAACTGGCCCCAGGTCTGGACACCAATCAGAAGTCACCGATGAAGACATGTGTACAATGTAACAAAGTACGGGGTCTGGTGTACTCTGATAGACGAATAAAGGTCAAAGAAGTAGCGAATGCATTACACATGTAACCGTTCTGATAGGCGAATTAAGATGAAAGAAATAGCGAATGCGTAGTAGCATTTCAACAATTTTACATGATCGTTTTGGTCCTTAAATCCTCTAGCAACGAGCAAATGGCAACCAGAGCATCAGTATTCTGCGCATTGTCGTAGCGGTTTAGGTCCAAGGAAGATGCTTTTCTTTCACGTCTGGTGACTGTAGATGAGACCTTTGTCTATTCTCTTGAGCCAGAGAATAAAACTCAAAGTCGCCAGTGGGTCGGGCCGGGGTCTCGAAGGCAAAAGAAGTTCAAAACGCAACCCTCCGCTGGCAAGGTGATGGCGGCTGTATTTTGGGACCTACAAGGCTTTATTATGTTGGACGTTCTATCATAGAAAATTACAATAACTGGTGCGCATTATGCAAATTTGCACGACCAGCTGAGAACTGTGCTGCATGAAAAACGCCGAGGTAAACTCTCCAAGGGGATTCTGCTCCAACAGGGCAATGCAAGTGGCAGCACTTGCAAAATTGCAATGGATGCTGTTGAGCGGAATGGGTACAAGCTAATACCGCACACCGCCTATTCTCCGGACTTAGCTCCTAGTGACTATTTCCTATTCCTAAACTTGAAAAAGGATATTTGTGGACGTCATTTCCCGTCCAACGAACGAAGAAGTCATGGCGGCAAGTGAGGAGTGGGCCGGAGACAAGGACCCATGGCTTCTTCAGTTCACGGCTGATGGCACTGAACAGCGTTGGTCAAAGTGTACCATTCTAGAGGACAATTACATCGAACAAGAAGAGATCGATCTCACCAAGTATATAAGTTAGGCTGCTTTTGTTTTGACTCGCCCTCATAATAATGTAAACACCTGTAAAACTCAAGTTTATTGTTTGCATTAAGATAGCACGTTTGCGTGACAAAGTGCATTCTTTCATATCTCCAAAACACCAACATAATACAACTTCAACGCAATTAATACAACTCAAGCGTAAAGACAAAGGACAGTTTCTTTCCAACAAAATGGCGAAACGGCTATCCAAACACAACTATTAGCAGTACATACATACCATCACGAAAACACGCCTATTTAATTTTGACCCCCTTGAACCTCACTTTTGTATAGTAAAACCGGGGTTTACAGGCGTAAAATAGAAGTAGAGGCATTGATCAGGAAACGATACAATTAACCAACAGCTCCCATCAGAGACACCAAAGGGAGAGAAACACAAACATGAAACAACATACCCTAATGGAAACACCAACAGCGGAAAGCCAAAAAGACAGTTACTTTCCCACAAATGGTCCGTAGTCTATCCAAAATAAAATAGTACCAGCGACACAATCACCCAAAGACAAACCATAAAAAAAATAAACCACGAAAGAAGAACCGCCTTAAACCTTAATCCTTATTTTTTCTAATTTTCTAATTTCTGCTCTTTGTTTGATTTGAGGTTTAACGTCCCCGTCAACACTTTAAAGGTCATTTTTGAGACGTTGCTTCCAATTTTGTGGGACTTTTACCCGACATTGAGATGAAATGACATCTCAAGCCCTGTCGCCCAATGAAACCAATAGGGTTTATTAGCATGGACGGTCCGCCTCGCACCGCGGTTCCTGGACAGGCTTAGATCCTCTAAGCAGTTTACCAGTACTAGTGTGCGGGCCGGATTCAGCTCTGCGTGGAAACATCATGCAGCCCATATATTTCTTCAAGCCCCTATGGGCGGGGGCCAGTAATTTCTGCTCTAAAATATAGATTGTGAACAAAACTTCTGAACCGAACTTTATTATCACGCAGGTGTATACAGACATATGTTAAGCTTAGACAAAAGGACATATTTGTGTATGCTGGATTGCTAAAAACTTTATTTTGGATAGGCGTTCTGTCCTTTTGTGGGGAAGTAACTGTCCTTTTGGCTTTCCGCTTGTGATGTTTTCATTCTGTTCGTGTTCCTTTTCCTAAAGGAAGTTTGATCTTTTACAGCACCTTTCAAAAGTCTATCCACAGGTTTTACTCCCACAGACGCAGCTTGATCTGAAATAAATACCTAGTGACACAATGATTGTATAAAAAGATAATATTTTCTTTCATGCCTTCATGAAAACACATGTTTTCCCATGGATGGGAAAACAACACGAACATAAAATAACTTCACCAGAATGAACTACCCTGCATGGCGTGTATTTTGCATCCAATCTTTTTGTATCGAATCTTTTTATATCTACAAAGCATTTATGATCATTAAATCCTGCTCATTGTCTTCACTTCTAGTTAGTCATAGGCAGAATGATGACATTAGGCAAACTGGTACAAAATTGGGAGGATCTTCCCACGGACGCAAATACATGTACAGATCAGCCATGATGATAAAAGAATCATCGATTTTCGAGTCATTGAAACTTCAACACTAACCTTATTATCTCGTGGACGGCTGATGGGTTTAGCTCCAACAGAGTAGAAATCTTTAACTGCCTGAAGCAGATCCCCTTTCTTTGCATAAACAAGTTGTCGTACGATCATTGGAGCAGTTGGATCTCTTACAGCATCTTTCAAAAGTCTATCCACAGCTTTAACCCCCACAGACGCAGCTTTACCTGAAATACATACCTAGTGACACAATGATTGTATAAAAAATTGTGATTTATTTCATGCCTTTAGAAAACACATGAACGAGAAATCTTCGTTACTGCTACTAAAACATAGACGTGCTTAAGTTATTCAGTGTACTCGTAACATCTTCATTCTTAAAATCAGTTTAGTGTCCATAACAGTCATTTAACTCCCAGAATATCCTTGTGATACATGGTGACTTAATCTCATCAACAAGTCCGTGTAAACAACATCCATGTGTACCCCCTGTATATAGAGAAAAGGTGAAGTTTACATAGTAAACATTATTTTCCTTCTAATGAAGGAAAATAATGTTTACCATGTAAATTGGAAACTTCACTGTAAACTTCACTTTTAAAGCTAAGCTTGGATTATGGTTACTAACAAGAACCACCTTAATGAGACAGTTGTTACAAGCATCCAACAATATTATGTTTGTAGCAGGGATATGAAAAATATGACATTTTTATCAGAAAACTATCCGTTTTGGTGCCATAAAAGAACGACTTTTCTCACCTATTGAACAAGAATATTCCTTACTATCACATTGTGTGATTTCTTCGCAACACACTGCGATTTCACCCTAAGATTTATTAGCTGTCAAAATATATCTAGCATTTGTTAATATGGGAAAATATGTATATTGCAGTGGAACTTTTTTTTCTAAAACTGCCTTTCAGTTGTCGATTCCTGCTCATTGCCTTCACTTCTATTATACTGCGTGTTTTGTGTTTTGTTAGCCTTGCGATTTGGGAATCACCGTTTCTCTAAATGTAACAGTCATAATCTCATGCCGTTAATCCTCTAATAATTAGATGGAGATTTAGTGTGTTATCAAACTCCTGTCAAGTGTCTAAGAAAAAAAAGTCATGAAATGTACAAGCACTGCTGTTTTATAGGTATCAACTTGTTTCCATTTCAAATTTATAACTACATGTAAATGCATGTCTTGGAAATGGATTTGAGCATCTCACTGAAAACAAACAAGCAAACAAACAAACAAATAAACGTTTATCAGCTTTCTTTAGACGATAGGAATAGAATAGTCTACATTTTTGCTTTGTTACAGTTGTGTGAATGGGCCATTTTAATAATATTAGAGTTTCTGTTTTCTTGGATAGTCTGCCAGCAAAAGCTCTTGAAGCATTTTACCATTCACAACATATTCATTGAATTATGAGACTTACACAAACTGAAACGGGGCAGTGTCAATAAGGCCCGTTTCTTGACTCAACCAAATATCCTTACAAATCATCACAATTAACCACTAACATATGGGCCTTATGCGTGTAGAATATTATTTGGGACGGAGATTAATAAAAAAAAGGTGTTGTGGTTTTTCATGAAGTTAGTCCTTGTACTCTTCCTCCAAGATATAATCTCTTACAAGAAAAACCATAACGTGGACTGAAGAAGCATTATACATCTATTAAAAGGTATATCGGATTTTTAAAATATATATATATAATTTCCATTGAAGTATAAATGCGATATTTAACCACCTGTTGGGTTAGGTGCCGAGTTACACCACACACTTTATTTTGATATATCTTCCAAACGCGAACTCCGTTCCAACTACTATTCTTCTTGCATAAGGTCCATATATTGGTGGTTAATTATGGGGATTTAATAAGTAGATTGGGTCGAGTCACGAAACGGGCCGTATTGAGACTGCCCCTTTGCCTGAGATTTCCTTGTCGAGGTCTCAACCCCATCACATATTCTATTAATCAAACACGGGTGTGTTATTCAAAAGCTACTGAAGGAATATGAGCTACGAGACAAACGCGATTTTGTTGTTAAATTTGGTGTTTTATCTTTGTAATGTAATATCTATATGGGTTTTAATTCCACGTATCACGAAAACACGCCTGTATAATTTTGACCCCCTTGAACCCCACTTTTATATAGTAAAACTGGGGTTTCCGGGGGTATACCTAATTTTTCTTATTTCTGCTCTAAAATATAGATTGTAGGTGATAAGGCGGTTCTAACGAGTGCCCACAATCTATATTTGGAGCAGAAATAAGAACAAGAGGGCCCAATGGCCCTATATCGCTCACCTGTGTACCAGAAAATCATTAGTGTAGGAGACCACTTGACATTGCTACATACTAAAAATCTAAGCTCAGGCAAAGCGGTATCCATGCTTATAAACCCTACTGGTTTCATTTGGCGACAGGGCTTGAGGTGTAATTTCATCTCAATGTTGGGTAAAAGTCCCACAAAATTGGAAGAGACATCTCCAAAATGACCTATACAGTGTTGACGGGGATGTAAAACCTCAAATCAAACAAAATCTGTGCCTTATGGCTTTGGAGAAAATGATTTTTTTAATTTGTTCCAGTATAAGTCTATAGGCGCTAATGAGCCCTGGGGCTTGGCCAATTTTGACCCAAAGGGCACGGTTGGCAGGATTTAAGTAGGCGACCATTTTGTGTTGCTATATACTAAATATCTAAGGTCTGTACTTCATGGTTTCAAAGAAGATGTTTGAAGCTTTTTTCCATATTAAGTTTGTTGGAGTTAAGGGGCCACAGGATTTGGACCCCAGGGGCATGATTGGCAGGATTCATGTAGGCGACCACTCGACATTGCTGCATGCTAAATACATAAGCTCTGGGACTTATGGTTTCAGGGAGAAAATTTTTTTCCCCATTTTAAGCTCTTTTTTTCATTATAAGGGCCCTGTGGTGTCAGAGAAGAAGATTTTTGAAGTTTCTCCAATTGTAAGTCTAAGGAAGCTAAAGAGCCCTGGGGTGTAGCCAATTTGGATCCCAGGGGCATAACTGGCAGGATTTATGTAGGTGGCAACTTGACGTTGCTACATACTAAAATTCTAAGCTCTGGGCCTAATGGTTTCATAGAAGAAGATTTTTTTTAAAGTTTTTTTCCATTATAAGTCTATTGGAGGTGATGAGCTCGGGTGTGGCCAATTTTGACCCCAGGGGCAGGGTTAGCAGGATTTATGTAGCTGGCTATTTTATGTTGCTAGACACTAAATATCTAAGTTCTGTGCTTCATTAAGTTTCTGAGAAGAAGATTTTTGACGCTTTTTTCCATTATGAGTTTATGGGAGCTAAGGGGCCCCGGGGCATTGCCCATTTGGACCCCAGGGGCATGATTAGCAGGACATATGTAGGTGACCACTTGCAGTTGCTACATGCTAAATATCTAAGCTCTGGGCCCTGTGGTTTCAGAGAAGAAGATTTTTGAGGTTTTTTTTTTCCATTATGAGTCTACGGGAGCAAAGGGGGTCCGACACGGTCCAAATAGACCGTGTGGTCCATTTGGACCCCAGGGGCATGATTGGCAGGCTTTATGTAGGTGACCACTTGTCATTGCTACATGCTAAATATCTAAGCTCTGGGCCCTGTGGTTTCAGAGAAAAAGATTTTTGAAGCTTTTTTCCATTATGAGTCTATGGGAGTTAAGGGGCCCAGGGGCGTGGCCCATTTGGACCCCACGGGCATGATTGGCAGGATTTATGTAGGTGACCACTTGCCATTGCTACATGCTAAATATCTAAGCGCTGGGCCCTGTGGTTTCAGAGAAGAAGATTTTTGAAGCTTTTTTTCCGATTATGAGTCTATAGGAGCTAAGGGGTCCCGGGAAATGGCCCTTTTGGACCACAGGGGCATGATTGGCAGGAATTATGTAGGTGACCACTTGCCGTTGCTACGTGCTAAATATCTTAGCTCTGGGTGCTGTGGTTTCAGAGAAGAAGATTTTTTAAGCTTTTTTTCCATTATGAGTCTATGGGAGCAAAGGGGCCCCGGCGCGTGGCCCATTTGGACCCTAGTGGCATGATTGGCAGGATTTATGTAGGTGACCACTTGCTGTTGCTACATGCCAAATATCTTAGCTCTGGGCCCTGTGGTTTCAGAGAAGAAGATTTTTGAAGCTTTTTTCCATTATGAGTCTATAGGAGCTAAGAGCCCCAGGGTGTGGCCCATTTGGACCCCAGGGGCATGATTGGCTGGAAATATGTTGGTGACAACTTGCAATTGCTACATGCTACATATCTAAGCTCTGGGCCCTGTGATTTCCAAGAAGCAGATTTTTGAAGCTTTTTGTTCCATTATGAGTCTATGGGAGCGAAGGGGCGCCGGGGTATCGCCCATTTGGAACCCAGGGGCATGATTGGCAGGAATTATGTAGGTGACCACTGGCCGTTGCTACATTCTAAATATCTAAGCTCTGGGCCCTGGGGTTTCAGAGAAGAAGATTTTTGAAGCTTTTTTTCCATTATGAGTCTATGGGAGCTAAGGGGCCCCAGGGTGTGGCCAATTTGGACCCCACGGGCATGATTGGCAGGAATTATGTAGGTGACCACTTGCCGTTGCTACATGCCAAATATCTCAGCTCTGGGCCCTGTGGTTTTAGAGAAGAAGATTTTTGAAGCTTTTTTTCCATTAGGAGTCTATAGGAGCTAAAGGACCCAGGGCTTGGCCCGTTTGGACCCCAGGGGCATGATTGGCAGGAATTATGTAGGTGACCACTTGCCATTGCTACATGCTAAATATCTAAGCTCTGGGCCCTGTGGTTTCAGAGAAGAAGATTTTTGAAGCTTTTTATTCCATTATGAGTCTATGGGAGCGAAGGGGCCCCAGGGCGTGGCCAATTTGGACCCCAGGGGCATGACTGGCAGGAATCATGTAGGTGACCACTGGCCGTTGTTACATGCTAAATATCTAAGCTCTGGGTCCTGTGGTTTCAGAGGAGAAGATATTTTAATTTTTTCCTATTGTAAGTCTATGGAAGCTATATGTTGCCATAGCAACCGGAATTCCAATCTGATCAGCCCAAAAACCTAATGCAGCCTTTCCCCCTACCTGATGATGCTTCTCATGAAATTTGATCAAGATTGACCATGGGGTATTAGAGATATACTTATTTGAAATTGTTTACGGACGGACGCACTGACGCACGGACGCACGGACGGACGCACGCACGACGGACGACGGACAAAAAGTGATCACAAAAGCTCACCTTGTCACTACGTGACAGGTGAGCTAAAAATATCACAATTTTTCATCTTAAAATTTTTATTTTTTCGGCGATGAAGGTGCCAATATATTTATATAGGCGTGTTTGCGTATTATTTGTTACTGTAATGTACAAGTTGTTTCAGCCTTTGTTATACGACGGACTGCATGCATGGTAGTTAATCAATCACGGTTGATAACCTTGTTTCCCTCATTAAATGCACGCCGGAGGTTCGGGCCTCAGATTCTGTGACGGCTCCAGCCTAACGACTTACTTAGGTAATGTCGGTTAGTGTCTGATGCTCTGTCTCTGGTTGGGCCAATCAGAGTCTTAACTTTTGGTTTTCATTTGCTCCAGCAATTCAGTTATTTCTTACATGCTTTTCAATGAATGATAGAGATTTATCAGTGAAATATAAATCGATATTTTCACTGTTTCAAACAGTGAAAATACGATTTTTTATTTTTCACTGTTTGGGACTACTTTTTTCTTCAAATCTAACTCTAATTTCAATTTTATCTTTGTCAGATAACGGAACAATACTGAAATGTGTTCTAATTGACGCATAGCCCGTTCATGTGGGACGGGGACGTTACTGACGTCATTTATGACGCTGACGTCACGTCTTTTGTCGCGCGACGTTAGACTTGCCATCAACTTCTTTGGAAAACTACTCTCTCAACTATTTCATTAATCATTCATAATAATACCATCCCAGGCCATTTCTCAGGTGCAAACTTTCAGTTTACACCCAATAGTATACCCACTAAACACGATGGACACCACTAAATTGACGCGAAACGAACAGGAACAAAGATAATTTTCTCCGAATGTGAGCGACACCATTAAAGACGCTAAATATTGCCTTTTGAAGCATTTAAGAAACAGAAAATTTGATTTTTTCAGTGCAAGATCAAATTTTATTTCACTCATGAACACCAAAACTGCTATTTTCACTCGTGGCTACGCCACTCGTGAAAATAACAGTTTTGGTGTTCATTCGATGAAATAAAATTCGATCTTACACTGAAAAAATCAAATATCCTCTATATCATGCTGTCGAGTCCTCATCGTTGTTTCGTCACTATATCTGTAATCGTTTGATATTTATGTTCTCGGAGATGTTGCACTGATGAGTTAGAATTTTTTTTTCTTGGGCCTGATGTCTTAACCACGACATAATTGTTGCCACGAACACATCACGATAACAAGTCCGTGAAACGAAGACCCCCCTAAACCCCACTTTATATAGAGAAAAGTGGGGTTTACGGGGGTATACATTATCTGCCTTATTTTTGCTCAAAAACATAGATTGTGGGTACTCGTTAGAACCGCCTCATTGAGGCGGTTCTAACGAGCACCCACAATCTATGTTGAAAGCAGAAATAATAAAGATGTTATCATTTTTACCTAATATTTATCATTTTCTGACACCATGTTGGACGCCATTATTTCTTACGGACATGTTTTCCAAATGAAAACATCGATTTAAGCCCCCCCCCCCCCTTTCTCCACCCCACCCGATACACGCACCACCAATAATATTACCTTTTTCTGAGAGTTCCAACGCGGTTGTTCTTTTGTAGTTTATTTTGTTATCATTCGTCTTTGCGTGCATGTACTAATACATTTTTTTTTTCATTTCGGATAGCCGTTCGGCCATATTGTGGGAAAGTAACTCTCCTTCTGGCTTTCTGTTTGTGATATTGTCATTTTAGTGAAGTTATTTAAGCATCGAGAAATCACGCCTTTATAATTTTGACACCCTCAAACCCACTTTTATAAAGTAAAACTGGGATTTACAGGGGGACACCTTATTTTTCTTATTTCTGCTCTAAAATATAGGTAGGGGGTACTCGTTAGAACCGATGAGTCGGTTCGAACGAGTACCCACAATCTATATTTTGAGCAGGAATAAGAAAAATACCACAATTTTTTATCTTAAAATTTTAGTTTTTTCGCCGGTAAAGTTTACAATGTATTTGTATAGCCGTGTTTTTGTAATGACGTTTGTGCTTCTTTTCCGTTGATGTCTTGGATGGGAGGTGTATAGTAATTGTATAGATCCTTCTATTTGAATCAATTAAGACGCTTGCCGCTCAACGCGGGTATTAGTGACCTAAATTGACAAGAGAAAATGTGTTTGCGAACTTTTTGCCCAGTGAAGACATAAATAAACCTTCACTGTATGTCAGTCAGAACAAAGTTGTCCCGTCTTTGCATCACGATAAAAGTCCGTAAAACGAAGACCACCTAAACCGCACTTTGTATAGAGAAAAATGGGGTCTATAAATAGGGTATACATTATCTGCCTTATTTTTGCTCAAAAACCATAGATTGATTGTGCGCGTTAGAACCGCCTCGTTGAGGTGGTTCTAACGAGCACCCACAATCCCTGATGACAGAAGAAATAAGAAGGATGTTATCATTTTTACTAATATTTTTTTTTTATTTCTGACACAACTTTGGACGCCATTATTTCAAATGGACATGCTTTACTAATGAAAAACACGTTGGGTAAACGGGTACACATCAATAACCAATTTATATTGTGAAAAGTGAGGTTTAGAACCTCATGGTGAACAATGTTTTCTTATTTCTGTACAAAACATAGATTGTTGGTATGAAACGGTTCTAACGAGCACACATAATGTGTCCCATGGATGTGTTTTTTTTTTCTGATAGGGCATGACATGTATGTATCTTAGTAGCGCTCGACGAAACCTCGTATGCAAAGCCTAATTTGAGTCTTTGTTGTGTGCACTAATCACATGAACATGTCCGTGAAATGAACACACCCATAAACCCAACTTTAAATAGAGAAAACTGGGGTTTACGGGGGTATACATTATTTTTTCTTATTTCTGCTCCAATACATATGTTGTGGTACTCGTTAGAACCGCCTCAATGAGGCGATTCTAACGAGCACCCATAGAACCGCCTCAATGAGGCGATTCTAACGAGCACCCACAGTCTATGTTTGTAGGATAAATAAGAAATATAGCATGGATTTTCATCAGATAAAAAGCCATTTTTGAGTTGTGAAAAATGCACTTTGCCACAAGGGTGTGTCATCGTAATGATCTGACCGAATAAAATATGTCCTGTAAATGTTCAAACGTTCCAAAATAAATCTTTTCTTACCTTGCAAAGCATTTCTTACCTACTGATCGTTTTTCTCTGTCTTGAATAATATGATCTGAAATTACAAAACCGGGAAGTCATTCACGTACATCTCTAGATTTTATACATACGTGTTGTAAAAACAGTCGTATTATGGTATGGAGTCGGCGTCCGTCCGTCCGTCCGTCTGTAAACTTTTCGTTTTCCGGATAACTCCTCCTAAGTTTTCATCTGATCAAGCTGAAACTTGGTAGATAGTACGACCATGGCCTGTTGTAGCGCATATTGTCTCGAGGTTATGGTCCGTCAAATATTATCAGAGTTATGCCCCTTTGAAAATTATTGTAAACTTGTTCGTTTCCGGATAACTCCCCCTACAGTTTTCTTCCGATCAAGCTGAAACTTGATAGATAGTAAGACCATGACCTGATGTAGCGCTTATCGTTTCGAGGTTACGGTTCACCCAATATTTACTGAGTTATGCCCCTTTGAGTATTTCTGTAAATATTTCGTTTCCGGATAACTCCTCCTACAATTAACGTTCGATCAGGCTGAGACTTGATATATAGTTAGACCATGATGTGCAGCAGTGCATATTGTTAGGCCCCTGCACTGGCTACAACTTAATTGCTGTTGGCCGTGTGTTTGTAACGCCTTAACCGAAAAACACATAAGGTCGGTCATAACTTCAAATGGATTTGCCCTATTCTAATGAAACTGCACATGCATACTCAACATCACAAGACCTATATTCTGACAAAGGACTATACCTATATTGCTTCTGTCCGTGTGTTTGTCTTGCATTAACCCAAAAGCTTTACCTTGGGCATAACTTTAAAAGTACATACATGTATGTATTTGCCGTTCTCTCATGAACAATCACAGAAATACTTTCCATCACAAGACCTACATTCTGACAAAAACATGCACCACACCTCTTAGATAGCTCTATGTGGGGCCCTTTCTGGCGTAGTCAGTGATCTGGTTTTGAGGTTATGGGCCAACAAATACAAACAAAGTTATGTCCCTTTGAAAGTTTTTGTAAGCAATTTTACCTGCAGTTTAGAACCGATCAAGCTGAAACTTGATATATGGTTAGACCAAGATGTGGAGCAGCGCATATTATTTCAAGGTTACAGTCCACCAAATATTTATAGAGAAAAAGTAAGCTTTCGTCATGTTTATATCTAGTTACATGTAAATGTTTGTTGACTAAAGCGATGCCATTGACTTAATTTTGTGTTAGCAAAATCCAGACATTCTATGTACTAGTGTGTTTACCTTGCTCCCTAAAGCCCCGGTCCCACAGACCTTGCGACTGCGATGCGACCTCTCTGCAACTGATTTCGTTGCAACTGGCCCGCGACCTTTGCAACTGTTGCAACTAAATTTGCTCCGTAAATGTGATCGCCGATCCGTCGCCGACTAGTCGGCGACCGGTCGCCGAACAATCGGCGATTAATGTTGCCCATAGTCGGCGATTGATCAGCGACTTGTCGCCGAAGAATCGCCGTATGATCGGCGACTGACTTGCAACAAGTGAAACATGATCGGGGACTAGTCGGCGATCAATCGGCGACTCTTCAGAGACTGGATAAAACCGATCGGCGACTTGTCGGAGACTTTTTTGCGTTTTTTTTTTTTTTTTTTGACACAGACAAAATAAACTAAATTTTCGACTGCTGAGAGTCTTCTCTGGGCTGCTGCAAGTCCTCGTCATCCGAAATTGGTGACCGAGCCTTGCTTCCCGTTTTTTTTCGGCTGCGCCGCCGTTTTCTTTTGCCCGCCTCTCCGAACCATTTTGCCTCTTTGAAAGCTGTCGTCGAAATGATGCTAGGATGTTAACAGTTTTTTATTGTAGTTGGCGCTATAATCGTTCGGTGGTTTTAACACCTTTTTACAGCTTGTCGGCGACCAGTTGCAGACCAATCGCAGATCAATCGCCGACTTATCAGTGATCAATCTCCGATCGATCGCCGACTCATCGCCGAACAGTTGCCGACTCATCACCGATAGGTCGTGGATAGATCGCGGATCAGTCGGCGATTAGTCGGCGATCGGTCTGCGACCAGTCTCCGATAAGTTGCAATAGGGTTGCTAGAATTTACAGCCACATTTGCATAAATTCGGTCGGGGATCGATCGGTGACTGTTCGGCGATCGATCGGAGATTGGTCTGCGACGTCTAGAAAACCATTGCAACTAGTCTGCGATCAAAATCAGTCGCAGCCAGTCTTTTGTGCATGCACAAAAGACGATCGGCGACTAAATTTGTTCGGCGACCTACCCGCGACCTTGCTGCAACCTTTATAAAACCTCCGTGCGACTTCTGAAACCGCTCCGCGATTGCCATTTTTTTTAGTCGCAGAAAGGTCGCATCGCGGTCGCAAGCTCTGTGGGACCGGGGTTTAAACGAAAGAGAGTTGATGTCTGCAGCAGCGTAACACAACGCGGAAGTGACAATAATGCAAATCTTGAGCAGCATATTTATGTCTGAAAGAGACAAAGGGAAAGATAAAACATTTGGGACCAAAAAAAAAAAAACAAACAAAAAACGAAAGGCGTCCTTAAGCATGGACGCCAAGCGAACATTACGAAAACACGCCTATACAAATGCATTGTAAACTTTATCGCCGAAAACATGAAAATTTTAAGATGAAAAATTGTAATATTTTTCTTATTTCTGCTCAAAATATAGATTGTTGGTACTCATGAGAACCATATCATCGAGGCGGTTCTAACGAGTACCCACAATCTTTATTTTAGGGCAGAAATAAGAAAAATAAGGTTAACCCCTGCATATTCCAGTTCTACTATATAAAAGGGGGGTTCAAGGGGGTCAAAATTATATAGACGTATTTTTATGATGAGGCATCACATTAACATGTCCGTGAAATAAACAAATCTTAAATAAAATACAAGTGAAGGCAATAATCAGGAATCGATAGAATTAACCCTCCCATCAGAGGCACCAAGGGAAAGAAACACAAACATGAAACTGCTAGACCCTAATGGAAACATCGCTGGCGGAAAGCCAAAAGGACAGATACTTTCCCACAAAATGACCAATTGGCTATCCAAAACAAAATAATATAAGCGATACACACACTCAAAGAAAAGCCATTACAAACATAAACCACGACAGAAGGACCGCCTTGGAACGGCCATCGAAACGAACCCCACAGCGGGCTTAAATGGACTATACGTGGCCACAATCCTCGCCATTATCTCCGACAACCCAATTTATATAGAAAAACATGGAGTTTAAAAGGTATACATTATTTTGCTTATTTCTATTCCAGGACATGGGTGGCGGGTACTCGTTAGAACCGCCTCAATTAAATCTCTATTTTCTTTCTTTTTTTTTTCATGAACAATGGCAAACGTGTTCTTGTTTCGGCTGCAAACATAGAATATTGGTTCTGCTCAAAACACGCTCTTTGAGGCGAAATTAAAGAGAATCCGTAAACGCTTCATTGACCTCTCTGAGGGCTGATTCTAACGCCTATCAGTACATGTAACCTATAATTCTGAGCGAAAACAATAATAAACTATATTATTGTATACATCATAACTTTTATTTACACAAAGTGGGGGTTTTCATTGGTATTCAATTGAAGGACTACAATGGCGTGCAGAACTAGCATTTTGGGCCCCGCCCATCGCGGCCGGGAGAAAAAGATCGGGTTGAATGATGCTTCCACGCAGAGCTGAAACCGACCATCCATGATTACTATACTGGTAAACCGCTTAGAGGATCTAAACCAGCCCAAGAAAACTGGTGCGAGTTGGACCGTCCCTACATACATGTATAAACCATTTTGGTTTGTTTGGGCGGCAGGGCTTGAGATGTCATTCCATCTCAATATCGGGAAAAAGCCCCACAAAATTGGAAGCACCGTCTCCAAAATGACCTAAATAGTGTTGACGGGGACGTAAAACCTCAATTCAAACAAACAAATAAGTACTACATGTAGCATGTTACGGATAAAACTTGTGCATATTTCTTTGCTTTATCCGAAAATAAAAGCTATTATGGAAGCCATGAAAATATCCACTAAGGTACGCGGGTGCGTTCATTTGATTTTGAATTTGACGACCTAGTCTACACTATTTAGGTCACCTCGAGCAGGTCAGTTTACATGTACTTGGCATCACTTTTCCTGGACAGACGTATACGAGTATATGCACAAGTTTTTCTCCAGTGCAGTGCACAGTTACGGTTTTATCGGACATTGACAACTGCCCCATCACGATTCAGTGGAAGGGAGAGCATGACCGTAGAACACAGGTTATAGTCAATCTCCACGAAAGAAGTCCGTGGAATGAACACCCCTCTATACTCCATTTTATATAGAGACAAACTAGCGTTTACAGGGGTATGCGTTGTTTCTTTATTTCTGCTCCAAGACATGGGTTGTGGGTACTCGTAAGAACCGCCTCAATGAGGCGGTTCTAACGAGCACCCACAACCTATGTTTGGAGTATATATAATAAAATATCAAATATTTTCGTCAGAAAAGATGTCATTTTTGAGATATGAAAGAATGCAGTATGTCACACGGGCGGGTTATCATAATGCATGTCCCGACGGTGATGGACCCCATTACCTGTCCACCAGTCAGACGGGCATCAGACTATGCCACCGTCGACTACCCTGAAGTAACAAAACATAACGTGACGATGACATTACGCTGACAGACCCGCGCGACATAGTACATTTATTTCACATCTCCAAAATTATGGCTACATTTTTTTTATGAAAATCTGTGATATTTGCTCATTTATGCTTCAAACATAGGTTGTGGGTGTTCGTTAGAACCGCCTCATTGAGGCGGTTCTAACGAGTACCCACAGCCTAAAATAGTATGAATTTGAACAGGAATAAGAAAAATAATGTATACCCCCGTAAACCCCAGTTTCTCAATAAAAAGTGGGGTTTAGTGGGTGTTCATTTCACGGATTTGTTCACGTTTTGGCATGTACGAATAATTCCCCAATATATCACGTTAACACATTCAATGCACACGCTGAAAACCCCACAAGTGTGGGATTTGGTTGCATGCATTTTTGTATTTATTCGTGCTCGAAAATATAGATCGTCGGTAATCTTTATATAAGGCGACCAATCTTAACGGGCCTCCGTGGCCTAGTGGTTAAGAGCGCTGACTCTTGATCATTAGGTGTCTCACCGCTGTGGTTCGATCCTCGATCGGGTCACATGTGAGACGCCAAGTTCTGCAACGGAAGGTCAGGTTTTTTTCTCCGGGTACTCCGGTTTTCGCCCACCTCTGATTAACGATCGGCTCGATGTGAGTGAAATAATCTTGAAAGAGCCGTAAGACCAAAACCAAACCAATAAGCGACCAATCGAGGCGGCATCACATGCGTACATGTAATGAGCATTCATAATCTATGGCTGGAGCAGGAAAAATGAAAAAAAAAAGCAAATCGTTTTATTAGAAAGAAAATACATAACCATGAAAGATCTCATTATCTCAAATGTGTACGGTCCTCCGTGGCCTAATGGTTAAGCGCGCTGACTCTTAATTATTTGGTTTCTAACCGATGTGGGTTCGAGCCTGTTTTTGGTCAAATGTGAGACGCCAAGTTCTGCATCGGAAGGTCAGGTGTTTGTCTCTGGGTTCGCCGGTTTTCGCCTTCCTCTGAAGAAAGTGAAAGGGCTGTGAAACGAAATCCAAACTTGAAAATATAATAAAGGAATACAGTCGAACTTCAATGGCTCGAACACCTTTGGGACCTCGAAAATCTGTTCGAGAGAGGGGTAGCTCGAGCCGCTGAGGTTACTGTCAGGAGGCATAAGAGATACTTTTAGACATCTTTTCGGTGTTCTATAATGAAAATGTATGTTGTGTGTTCTCATTAGAATCGCCTCATCGAGGCACAGCATGCATTTGCAAGATAAAAGACTAAAATCTTCTTAATTATCCCCTACTATTTCTTATGTAGAGGATTTCGCTAGGGGCTCAAGAATGGGTTCGACTCATCCATGGTAAACGAGCCATCGGTGTTCGAGCCATCGAAGGTCTACTGTAAATATAAAAAATAAAATAATACTAAAAAACAACCTCACATGGAAGTGTCTTTCTTATGACAACTCAATACAAACATCGGGTCTAAACGATTCAATCCAAGACAAATACAACTGGAGAAAGAAAAGCGTCAAACTGGGTAAGTTTGACCTGAAATACTGGCATATCCAAAATACATGTAGTTATACGAACTGTTACAAGTAATCCGAGACAGCCCATCTGTATGGTTTAATATTCGCATCACGAAAACACACCTGTATAATTTTGAACCCCTTAACACTTTCACTGCCATAGGCTACTTTAGTCACCTGCTTGGCCGACTGCCATAGGCTACTTTTGTCGCTGTTGTTTGTACATCAACCATAGTGCAGTTTATATTTTACTTTTGGTCCTTTGAGATCAGCGAGAATATTATGAGAAATCAGAAATAAATTATTGGTTTAGACTAATATTCTAGACAGGCTTTTAATTATTTGGACCTCATTTTGATTTATATCAGTCTTTGAATCGACTGCCTATTCGAAATTCGCAAAATTGCAGTATGTTTCCTCTGGCTTTCTTTGCCGGATCATTACAGGGTCACTAATGAGGCTTTTTTAGCCGAAACTACGTAGTATGACCCATTTTCGTTCTTATGTATGTTTTCATTGCTCTTAAAGGAACTCATCTTTGATTTTTATTTGTATTTATGTAAGTTTCATGATGTAATGAACCTCACACAGCACCAATAAACCAATGGAAAAAGAAAGCAAACTTGTTTTATTTGTAGGCAGTGTAACTTATCTATGTGTAACACACAGTAGTCGGAGGATAAGTTGAAAGTGACGTTATAAACTATAGCACCATCAATAGGTAAGACAGGGTTTTACCGTTATTATCGATAAAAATCGAATAACCACCCGATAAAGTGAAAAGAATTAAGACCTTTTACAAGCCAAAATGAAATGGCTCAAATGGTTGGTGTTCTTTAACTATGAACTGACCATTCGTGGTTCGATTCCTACCAGTGTTTTTAGAGTTCTGCCTTTTGTTTGATGTCCTTTTAAATCGAAATTTATATTTTATGTACTCTTTTTAGGTCAAAGTTTTTACGTCCCCGCCATTCGAAGAATGGTGGAAGGGCATATAGCCTTGCCCCTTTACGTCCGTCCTTTCGTTCGTCCGTCCGAAACGTAAACGCAGTCAATAACTTTCTTATTTCTGGATGGATTTGAAATTACTTTGAATAAATGTTAACCATCCTGAGACGATGTGTCACGTGCAAAACCCAGGTCCGTACATTTTGGTACATTCAAGATCAAGGTCATACTAGAGGTCAAAGGTAAAGAAAGGTGTTTTTTTTTTCTTGTGTCCGCTCAATATCTTTGTTGTTCATGGGTGGATTTTTCCAGGCGGGGGCATCCGTGTCCTATGGACGCATTTCTAGTTTATTATATTTTTAATGTTTTTTTTTTCTTCTTCTTCTTCTGATTTTATAATGGCGACGCAGGTTTGATATGTACCTGTGTTTGGCAACATTCTTTCGTGGAGATTGATCTTGAAATCTTTTCTACGGCCATTCTCCCCTTCCATTGATTCAAGACGGGCAGTTGTCAGTTTCTGTACAGGTTATCCGCTTATGTTGGGAAAGTGTGGATATGTAAACTGACCGGCTCAAAAAATGACCTAAATATTTTTGACGTCGGTTGGTTTCAGTTGTGTCCTGGTAGGAGTCTTAAGAAATCATATCATTAGACGTGAGGCAGACGTTTATAGCTTTGTGAGAATGTCAAATGGAACCCTGCATGAAACTATTGAAATCCGTGAAAGAAGTTCGTATAGTAGCTCGTCAACAGTTTCGCGACATTGTTTTGTGTTTCTTCTTCTTAGCACATAAAAATCAGCAGAAAAGGGGCAATGCAATGTTTCAAACGATTAAAATTATAAACTAATATTTTAAGAAGGAAAAAGAAAAATGTAATAGTGAGGCTCGAACCCACAACTATAAAGTACAAAACGTTGACGTGTTATCAATCAGCCGTCTTTCCACTGGGCCAGGTTGATTGTCTAACAAGCATACGACAAAATCGCATTATATTGAATATCACCGACGCTTGCTTACCTTTCGACAACAGTGGACTATGCTCAATAACAAAAACATTCGCTGACGTCAGTGTCAACTTATCCTCCGACAACAATACCTTGTCATGAGATTTGCCACACTTATAGTTCGCCAACAAATAGCTGGCAGTGACGTAGCTGACTATTTGAGTTATTTTACTGTTAGCCCCATAAGCTTTGCAGTGTTTAGAACAAAAACAAGTCGTGACGTCACTCTCAACTATTCCTCGACGGACAGTACCAGGACTTCCATTCAGCAGCAGCGCGCGTTGTGTACAATATGTAAAAACAGGCGCACATATTACTGTGACATTTTCATGTGCCAAAGCATACAAAAGGGCCAATATTTTAACCGAATAGGCCTATATCAAATGAGATATATCAATATAGTTTAGTACATGTAGTTAAAAAACTTTATTTTATGCTGAAATACAGATGTATATGGACCAATAGCCGCAAATTGAATGAAATCGTCCCATACTAGATTTTTACAAGCTGAAAGGCCGTAAGTTTTCATATAAATATTTTTTTAAATAATACACAGGCATCAGTTATACAAATTTGAGCGTGATTTCTCTACTCATTCCAAAGCTATAACCATTTAACTTGTACAACCCAATGATTTGTGATATTTTGAAAAAAATATATATATATATATTTGGCACTGAGGGAAATTTTCACTATATCTGGCAGCGAAAGGGTTAAATCTCACCGTTATATAGTAACACTGTGGTTTGCAGTGGCAAATAATGTTTTTCGTATTTCTGCTCTTGAGCAGCAATAAGAAAAATATCGCAATTTTTCATCTTAAAATTTTTAATTTTTGGCCAAAAAATTGGCAATGTATTTGCTTAGGCGTGTTTTCATAATGGTGAGCCCCGAACGTTGTTCTTGACTTAAATGAACGCAACCTTTATTATTTATATTTACATTATTTTCCACCCATGATTTGACGAACACAAATCTATTATTGTTTGTATCGCGTTTAACGGCCCAGTCAACACTATTTAGGTCATACCGAGCTGGGCCGTTCACCTATCCAAACGGTGCTGGAATGATTTTATGATCAATCTACACGAAACATGTTTCCAACCCCGGCAGGCGAAACAGGATGCGCAGGCTGTTAACACTTTGTTGTTCTGAAATTGCTAAAACCATTTTTCCTTTACATCCCAACAGGCACATGACGTAATCGTGACGTCACATCAACGTGTATGCAACGTCAACTCAACGTCGGTACGTCATGACGTTGCACAGACGTACCGAGGTTGATTTGACGTTGACCTAGCGACGTGTGCCCGATGGGATGTTGGTCGCTGATACATGTACATTAATAACATGTACCAACAAACTATAGTTTGTAAAGAAATAAGTAAAATATCAGACTATTTTATCTGAAATGTTTCAGTTTCTTTGTTGGTAGAATTGTGTAGATATATTTGAATAGGCGTGTTTTCGTAATGGCATTTCGATCACATATCAGTGTATGTGTTTGAGTTTTACGTCCCACCAACAACTAAGGCCATATGGAGACGAAGCATCGGTTTAAAGACTCATCCGAAAGTCTGGAGAAGCCCGGAGTCAGTCCCTTGACCCCTGGCTTGCGATGCGAGAAGCTTATCTTTTACAACAAGGAGGCCTGTAACATAGCCGTGTGATTCAAAGTTGGCTTTCATTTGTCGAGAAGTTACATTTTTTCTTGCACACCAGATAAGGAAATCCATAGTTTTAGCTTGGGATATAAATTCTATTCTAACCCTGGTGTCCTTACCCAAATTCGAATAGTCTCGCGTGTTTGATAAGTGCACTGGTTGAATACGGTGTAGTTAAGGTTGACGTCAAAACACGTTACGTGACTTCACTAAACATCCCTTTAGTGTCATCACAATATGGCGGACGACGGTAACCAAAGTGACTGCAGCATTAAAAATCCTTGCTGAGAAATGGAAGGTATGCAAGAAAAAGAATCCTACATGGGTGTGAGGGGTGGATAGAAAAAATCATCCCTCGGGGTCACTGTCCGGCATCACTCGGCAAGCCTCGTGATGCCGGACAGTGACCCTTGGGACGGACTTTTCCATCCACCCCTCACACCCATGTAAGATTCTTATATTCCGGTGAAAATTTGTGATTTTTTTTCTCATTTCTGCAGTCAAAATAGATTGAAGGTGATCGTTAGAGCCGCCTCACTGGGGCGGTTCCAACGAACACCCACATTCTGTGTCTCATCAGCACCACAATCTATGTTTTGGAGCAAGAAATCAATATGGAAAACAATGAATGCCCTTGTAAAACATACTTTTTCCTATATAAATCGAGGTACACGGGGGTTTTCATTTCCCGTACTTGTTAACGCGACGGGACAACAAAAAAAAAAATCCAAATGGCACGGACAGGGAAAGACACTGAAGGGGCAGTCTGGTCTGTGTCTACATACACTGCCGATAAGCAAACTTCTTTGCGGTCAAATTATATTAATGTACATGTATCAGCGACCAACATCCTATCGGGCACACGTCGCTAGGGCAACGTCAGATCAACATCGGTACGTCTGTGCAACGTCATGACGTTGTACCGAAGTTGAGTTGACGATGCATAAACGTTGATGTGATTACGTCACGATTACGTCATGTACCTGCTGGGATGTAAAGGAAACATGGTTTTAGCAATTTCAGAACAACAAAGTGTTTATCAGCCTGCGCATCCTGTTCTGCCGGGATTGGAAACATGTTTCGTGAAGATTGATCATAACATCATTTCTGCACCGTTTGAATAGGTGAACTGACCAGCTCGGAATGACCTAAACAGTGTTGACTGGGCCGTTAAACACGATACAAACAATAATAGATTTTTGTTCGCCAAATCATGGGTGGAAAATAATGTAAAAATAAATAATAAAGGTAACGTTCATTTAAGTCAAGAACAACGTTCGGGGCTCACTGACTTTGCTCATAACCTGATGCTGTTCATGCGTCAATATTTATATATCGAGTGCAAAGTCTATATAGTCTTTCAAAACGCAGTGAGATGTGACTGCACTTTTAATTTTGGACTAGTCCGCGTTTTATGTTAGTCGCCTCCAGTTGGGATGTGGCATTGGGAGATATAGTTTTACTGAGATTCGTACTGCATCATACTAACCACTTAGCCACGACTTCATCAAACAACCTATTTATATTTTAAAAACACTATGAAAAAAAAAAATCCGAAACCTGCTTCCCCTAAAACATGGAATAGTCATGCCACGATTGAACGTTGAACTCTCAAAGGTCAGTTTATCAACGACCTTTGAAAGTTCAACGTTCAAGCGTGATAAGACTATTCCATGTTTTAGGGGAAGCAGGTTTCGGAGTTGTTTTTTCACAGGATTTTTAAGTTTTAAATACGATTTTTGATAATGCCATTATGTAGAATTCGTGGCCAAGTGGTTAATATGATGCAGTACGATCCTCAGTAAAACCATATCTATCACCCAATATAAAATCCCAACTAAAGGCGATTTACCTAAAACGCGGACTAGTCCAAAATTAAAAGTGCATTCACGTCTCACTGCGTTTTGAAAGACTATAGACGGATCCAATGTTTTGACACGTGACCTTGTTTACATTTCACTGCGCATGCGCCAATTACCTCCCCAGTAGATGTACTCTTTTATCTGGTTGGCAAAACATGACTGTTGTCGTACAGTGTCGATGAGAATTCGGATATTTATCGTGTGATTAAACTCATTTCTTCTCCACAAAATTAACTGATCCTTGTCAGTTTGTGTTTTTGAGGTAATAAATGATATAGAACCAGTCTCTTCTGACATTTTATCGCACATTTTGTTCCCTAACAAGAAATATCTTTAAAAAAGATATGCGGCGTAGATTTAATTGGAAGGTTGTTTAGAAACCAGTGCTTCAGCTGAAGTGCACGACCCGCCGGATGCTTTGAGCTTGATGAGTGTTACCATATATGGGTATGGCGGCCATTTTGGTCATGTGACCTGGACCTAAAACGGTTCCCCCAATAAATGCGCCTTATCGTAAGGAGCAAAAATATATCTAATACTTTAGTACTGTATTCTGAATCTTTTGCAGGATAAAATGAATTCTCACTTTTCCAATACAAAAGCATATGTGTCAAAGTTTGACCTAGGCACAAAGAAGGTCAAGGTCAACCCAGGGTCACCATTTTAGCAATTTATGATGGGCCTACGTCCCAGATGTTATTTATCAAGTTTCGTGGAAATCTGCCAAGTGGTTCTGCAGAAGACTATTTTGAAGGGTTTTTACCATATATGGCTTGGCGGCCATTTTGGTCATGTGACCTGGACCCCATGAGCAAATTTTGGTTTCCTCCATCCCATAGAGGCTCCATATGAAATTTGACCTTAATCGGCCCAACGGTTTCCGAGGAGAAGCAGTTCGAAAATTTTCACATTTTTCGCCTCGGCGAGGCTATACTAAATGGAATGTAATATTTCTCAAGTTCATTGGTTAGACCTCATTGATACTATCAGTATGCAAAAAATTGTTTAAATATTCCAAGCGGTTAAGTCACTATCACCAATTTTCACAAACGGGTTACGGACGGACAGACAGACAGACCATATATGGCTTGACGGTCATTTGGGTCATGTGACCTGAACCCCATGAGCAAATTTTGGTTTCCCCCATCCCATAGAGGCTCCATATGAAATTTGACTTCAATCGGCCCAACGGTTTCCGAGGAGAAGCAGTTCGAAAATTTTCACATTTTTTCGCCTCGGCGAGCCTATACTAAATGGAATATAATATTTCGTAAGTTCATTGGTTAGATCTCATTGATATCTATCAGTATGCCAAAACTTGTTTAAATATTCCAAGCGGTTAAGTCACTATCACCAATTTTCACAAACGGGTTACGGACGGACAGACAGACTGACAGAATGACACGGTGATTTTAGGGGCCGATTTTAGGGCACTCTTAGAAAATCAACCGACTTCAGTCGGTCGCTTTTTCTGCGGGTCGTGCAATATGAGCTACAATAGTGACAGCAACAAGTGTCTAGCTATGAACTGGTTTACTGTATTCAAACAATTCAGATGTCACGCGAGGAAAAATAGCTTTGCAGAGGGCGGTGTCCCGCCTGTTTGAGCTAAGGTCGATGTAAAAGGTCAAGGTTAAAAACATGACCTCATTTCAAGAGCACATGATCTCAAGTATATGCACAACAAATAAGAAAACGTTATCATTTACTGTTTTTGAACACAAATTCTAGGGTTAACATATCGGGTTGTCGCTATGGTGAACGTAAACGCATAGGCGGACGAACAAACGGACGAGCAGACAAACGGACGGAAACTCGATCTTATGTGCACCTAATTAAAACTCAAATTACACTTATTCCT
Source organism: Lucinisca nassula (assembly GCA_963580285.1). Lineage (NCBI taxonomy): Eukaryota > Metazoa > Mollusca > Bivalvia > Lucinida > Lucinidae > Lucinisca > Lucinisca nassula. The sequence continues at coordinate 54,191,116 of OY757012.1, forward strand.
TTTCAGAATTTATATAACATTAATGATATTCGAAAATGTCCATTTTGTGTTAAAATGGAGGACATAAAGTATGCTGAAGACAAATGATACACTGCAACTTTTATTTAGCATATATTGTAAATTAAACACCTGTCAATTTGTAATGCGATTATTACATGTTTATGTCATGCTATATCTCTTTATTGGTTTCATTGGGCAACAGGGCTTGGGTGTCATTTCATCTCAATGTCGGGTAAAAGTCCCACAAACTTGGAAGCAACGTCTCCAAAATGACCTACACAGTGTTGATGGGGACGTTAAACCTCAAATCAAACAAACAATTCCTTTCGCAGAAAATTCTTCCTTTCGCGAAAGGAACCTTCCTTTCGCGAAATGGTTCCTTTCGCTATATAGACCAACCACGTGAAATTAGGTCAAAATAGCTATTCACCGCAGCAGTTACAGAATTCACTAGAAACACAATTATACATATGACGTATGATCATCAAAGGACAAGACGGTGAGCAAGCCGAAACTGTATATATTTTTCATTCATGTCTCACATAAAAAACGAAACATTTCCTAGGTTAAAACTTCAGTAAACTGTCGTACTTTTGAGTAGATTTATTTATGCAAATCATTGACCAATGAAATGGTCATCTCCTTGGACATGTGGTTTTATTGACCAATGGAATAACGAAAAATGTAGGACAAAAGCAAAACCATAACGGCTACGCCGTAGAAAAGCGTTGTAAAACTACCACCATCATGCCAAAACGAAGTCGATGCGCTTTATTTAACGAATGGAAATAAGATTAAAGCATGTATATTTTCTATCCAATTTTATACGAAAAAGAAACAGTTTAATGTCAACAAATGGTTTGTGGCAAACCGTTTTGATAGAAAGACGATTTAACAATAGTTATTACAGAAAATAATTCTTGCTACATCAATGGTAGAGTATGGAAGCGGAAGTGTTTTGCCCACCAGATAAAACGAGGCTAATGACCTTTGACCTTGTGTGACGTAGACTTTGGATGTGTCTATAATGTAAACCAAAAACGACTCAAATGATTGCAGCGACGACAAGTGACGTCGGTCTATACTATGGTTCTTTGTCATTTGACTGGGCGTTGGTGACCTCAACGCAGTTCCGCTCTTTGTAGAAAACAGCGTGTAAATGTTTTCATCTTTGAAAGTTTGCCTTATAAGCATTTTTGCGCACAGTGATGAGGAGCAAAGAATGTAAATATAAGAGTCTGTTGTTCATGCAAGTATGAACGACAGAGGGTCGCTAGCTAACTATGGGTTTATTTACATTGCAGGCGACACACCGCGTTCATACTTTCATGAACAGCAGACACATGAAATTAATGTCTTTTAGGAACGATAAACAAAACCTTCGTTAACATTTTCTTAAACGAAACAACTTTCTGGCAACCAGTATAGGTTTCAAGCTCTTGAGCCTCAACGCAATATTGTAATGGTTTGTTTGAGGTTTAACGTCCCCGTCAACACTGTAAAGGTCATTTTGGAGACGTTGCTTCCAATTTTGTGGGACTTTTACCCGACATTGAGATTAAATGACATCTCAAGCCCTGTCGCCCAATGAAACCAATAGTTAATTAGCATGGACTCGCACCGCGGTTCCTGGAAAGATTTTAATGGAAATTCCGTTTACATCACGACAACACGCCTATATAATTTTGACCCCCTCTTACCCCACTTTTATTTAGTAAAACTGGGGTTCAAGGGGGTATACATTATTTTTCTTATTTCTGCTCAAAAACATAGACTGTGGGTACTCGATAGAACCGCCTGGTCGAGGCGGTTCTATCGAGTCCCCGCAATCTATGTTTTGAGCAGAAATAAAAAAAAAATATCACAATTTTTCATCTTAAAATTTCTATTTTTTTGGCCCCCAAAAATGGCAATGTATTTGTATAGGCGTGTTTTCGTAATGCTGTACAATGGCAAACACGAACGATACGAACATGAATCTATGCAGGGACACACTTTCTAAGACTGCATACCAAGTTCTAATGTCGCTGGTAGTGTGCTTCCAGAGAAGACGAGTTTCAAAATGTTTTACCATACACTTGGGCGTTGTGCCCATCTTGGTCATGTGACCCAGACTACGGGAACCAACTTTCGTCCCCACACCCATTAGAGGTCACATGAATAATTCGGCTTTCGGTGATGATTTAAAATGGCTGACTTATGGACAGGCTGACTAACGGGGCTAAGAAAACGACCTGTCCCTGGCGAGACTCTATGTAGGTTTTCGAATAAGCTGCAGAAGCCTCCGTGGTGTAGCGGTTACGCTATTCGCCTTGTAAACCAGGGATCGCATGATCGATCCCGGGCTTCTCCAGACTTTCGGATGATTTTTTAAACCGAGGTCCCGTCTCCGTATGACCTTAGCTGTTGATGGTACGTAAAACTCAAACACTCACTCACTCACTCGAATAAGTTGTATCGTACAGAATGTATGCAGTGCAAATATTTACGTATTATTTCGGCAAATGGACAACGTCTGTGGTCTTCTTTGATTGTTTAGCAATTTTTTCCAAATAACCACAGCCTTTCCTATCTGTCACAGAGACATGTGACTTTCTCGTGTTGGCGGACTGACAGGTCTAAACCGTATGGGGATAAATGAGTACTAAAGGCAAGAAAAGAAAGCATCGATGGTTCAGATTTTTAGGCGGGCGTTAGCCCGACTATAGTCATCGTACACCTCGTACATCAGATTTTGTGCACCTCTTTAGACATTCCTTCTTGTAGTCCTCCGCCCAAAAAAAGAAAAACTAAAATACGGTACATATCTAAGGATGAAAAAAGCAGTACACGCAATAAATCCAACCAATTTTGACCGGACTGTTTGAAAAATGAATAATGGTTGTACAAATTAACCTGCTTATTAGATTTCATGAATAAATTTGCGCTGAAAGCTGAGTAAAAAAAATCCTGCACTATTTTCCTACGCCGTTGCTGTTTATGCTTGAAACCATGCCCTTTCATCCCTCAGTTTTTGAACAGAACCCTTCTAGCTTTGATATTCAGTGTACATTGTACCAATTCTTAAAGAAAGATGTTTTGTTCAAATCATTGACAGCTGGCAAACGTTGAAGAGTTTGAGTAGACTGCTCGCCACGTGCCGTCTGATCTGGATCTATAACGTTTGTATCGGTATATATACCTGACTCGGTATCTGCAGCGATGTACAGGGTTGAAAGGGTTGACACGCTTCTCTGTAATGATCGACATCAAACATGGTATTCCGACCGCTTTGGAGAGGTCTAATTACATGCAGAAATTTTATTCGCTGTGAGTTGACATGAAGTTCCTAATGGAGACCCTGATCAGACGCCACAGTCTATGGCCTCTACTCAGGGTCTTCAGTGTTTTCGAATGCCCCAGTAAAGTGACGCTTGGCACTGATGGGCAAATACGCTGCAGATTTATATACGCCCTTGATAAGGTTGAAGTTCATAAAACGCAGCATCTGATCAAGGTTTAAAATGCAGGGTCAAACCACTGACATGGTAAATTTATCAACACTTTATTTTCTTCTTTTGGCGTCTTTTTATGTCCCCACTTCCGACGTGTCTGTAAGGCAGAGGGGGGAACAGAACAGAACAGAACTTTATTGGAGGCGTAAAGTTGAGCTATTTTCTAGAATTTACGGTATTAGCATGAAAAACAAAAATGAACAGGCTCATTTATATTTATTTATTTATTTATTTATGGTCGGGTTTGATTTGTCTCCCTTTTCGACTAAGCCACTTTAACCATTTGGGATCTATAGAGATCTGCTTAATTGACACTGTAGTATACGCATCTTTTATTTTTGTTTTCACTAAAAGAAGGCAGATGCATCTGTTCTACTGAATTTTCGTTTCCTTAGAACGATTGGTTGGCATTGTAAAAAATTGGCAGTTTTGTTTATATATGAAACTGGAGTCAACTTTTGGAATCATTTACTGGCACACTTATACAGAATACACATGGGCAGCTTTGTCATTTGACATTCCAATCTTATGACCACACAAATTAATGTAGAAGCCTCCGTGGTGTAGTGGTTACGCTGCTCGCTTTGTTAACCTGGGGTCGCAGGATCTATTCCGGGCTTCTCCAGACTTTCGGATGAGTATTTAAACCGAGGTCCTGTCTCCGTATGACCTTAGCTGTTGGTGGGACGTAAAACTCAAACACTCACTCACACAAATTAATGTGTGCTATGCGTGGACTCAAGCGTTTGGTATCTAATACTTGTATAAATAAAGTTTGCTCCGAGTCAGTGATCAAATGCAGCGGAATACGAGTGGGTTGAAAAGATCAGTATTATCACGAGTGCGATGCACGAGTGGAATTTCCGATTTGTTTGTTTGTTTGAATTGGGGTTTAACGTCCCCTTCAACACTATTTAGGTCATTTTGGAGACGTTGCTTCGAATTTTGTGGGACTTTTACCCGACATTGAGATGAAATGACACCTCAAGCCCTTCCGTCCAATGAAACCAGAAGGCTCATATGCATTGGACGATCTGACTCACACCGCTTTGCCCGGGCAGGCTTAGTCCTAAGCGGTTTACCAGTGCTCGTGTGTGGTCGGATTCAGCTCTGCGTGGAAGCATCATGCAGCCCAATCTAGTTCTCCAAGTCCCGATGGCCGGGGCATCGCATTATGCAGCCCAATCTATTTCTCCAAGCCCCGATAGGAAGGTGCATCACCGAAATGAATATTTGTAGGCTCTCTTCAGTGTACAGATATGTGATCGTCCGCAAAGTCGGTGAAAATTAATTCAGATACAGAAATAAATAAATAAAATAAAATAAATAAATAAACAGCAGTTTCTTCCAGCTTGAAAAAAGAGTCAACTTCTTGGAGACCTGCATCCTGTCTTTGAATAGCCCGTTTGAAGATAAAAACACTCAATGATAAATTGAAGAGCAATTAAATGTGACTGGGGCGTAAAAAGTTTTTGTTTGTTTGATTTGAGGTTTAACGTCCCCGTCAACACTTAAAAGGTCATTTTGGAGACGTTGCTCCAATTTTGTGGGACTTATACCCGACATTGAGATGAAATGACATCTCAAGACCTGCCGCCCAATGAAACCAATAGTGTTTATAAGCATGGGCGGGCCAACTCGCACCGCTTTGCCTGGACATGCTTAGATCCTCTATGCGGTTCTCCAGTACTCGTTTGCGGGTCGGTTTCAGCCCTGGGTGGAAACATCATGTAGCCCATCTATTTCTTCAAGCCCCGACGGGAGGGGACCGACAGAGTAAAAAGACTGTAGTCATTTTTTTTTTTCAAGTTTTAACTAAAGAGCGTTGTGATAGGATGACATTACTCGCCCGCCTCTCAGTACTTTCAGTACTATGATTTGAACGGAGTTTAGTTCAGATAACAGTGAGCATTAAAATATCACCATAGCAATCAAATTTCTTCAAAATTATTTTTTCCCAGCAACTTTTACCAAACATAGTATTTAAATCTCTTTTTTTTAAGTTTTGTTAATAAACCCTAGGAGAGAAATATACATTTTCCTATATATTTCAATCATTTCGATAGGCACCTAAAACAATCAACAAAAGGTATAGCAAATTTTTGTCCAAAAGATATGAAAATAATATCAGCATATTCGTGAATAAATGAAGTTTCGAAATTTTCCATCAAAAATTTTGTAATTATTTACAATTTTTTTTTACTGCAATAAAAACTAAAATGTCGTTATATATTTCTTTACATTCGGCCGCCAATATTATTACAGGTAAATCGGATCCGGTGGTCGCCCAAAGTTGGATACGTCTGGTAGGTCGGTAGTCTCTGCACATGACGTAATTGTGACGTCACATCAACGTCGGTACAACATTACAACGTTTATGCAACGCCAAATATTTGACATTGCCCTAGCGGCGAATGCCTGCTGGGTGAAATGGTTCTGAACTTAGACTTTGACTTTTTGGTGCTTTTCTTTGTTTGATTTGAGGTTTATTGTCCCCGTCAACACTGCATAGGTCATTTTAGAGAAGTTGCTTCCAGTTTTGAGGGACTTTTACCCGACATTGAGATTAAATGACATCTCAATCCCTGTCGCCCATTGAAAACAATAGGGTTTATTATCATGGACGCTCCGACTCGCACATTATTGCCCGGGTAGGCTTAGATCATCTAAGCGGTTTACCAGTACTCATTTGCAGTCGGTTTCAGCTCTGCGTGGAAGCATCATGTAGCCCATCTATTTCTTTAAGTCTCGATGGGCGGGGGCCGCAGAAACGTACTGTTCTTCTTCTTTTTTTTTTTTTTTGGTCGGCGCCTCCTCCCCTATCCGACCCCATCTTTTTTTACATACCGTGTAATTTATATACATTATATTCGGTCTCCGTCACTCAGTGCGTATGTATGTATGTATGTATGTATGTATGTATGTATGTATGTATGTATGTATGTATGTATGTATGTATGTATGTATGTATGTATGTATGTATGTATGTATGTGTGTATGTGGTTATAGGTTATAATGAAATTTCAATTGAAGCACGGTATGTTTGAGCTAAATACTGTGTTGGGGTACGCGGTTGTGACAACATTGACCTGCTAGGAGAGGCTAGGACTAAAGGCGACCCTGGAAACCATTTGTCCTAACCCTACAGTTAGCATGTAAATGCCAACACAACCGAATCGCCCAAACACAGTAACTGCTCCCTCGCCATCATTATTATTATTATTTTTTATTAATTTTTTTTTTTTTTATTTTTTATTTTTTTTTATTTATTTTTTTTTTATTATCATTTTTTTTTTTTTTTTTTTTTTTATCATTTTTTTGTTTCCTGTTATTTTTAATTATCGTTGCCTTTGTATTTTGTCGTTGTCGGCAGTTATAACAGCATCTGAAACGAAAAGAACAGAGCATTGTATCTGGTTCTGGTTTTTACCCATTGCGTTGTTTTTTGAAGTAGTTCGATCGGTTACCGTGGTTAACCAAAGTGTGATCGAACTCAGCCCGGCAGTGGTCCGGCAGCATGCAACCAAACACCTACCAGACGTCGCTCGATCACACCGGTGAAAAAACATGAATGAACATGAACATGGAAATCATGGGAAGAACGGCGCCGGAAGAATGTACTGTTCTTCTTATTTATTGCTCATTACGACCGCCTCGTGGAGGCGATTCTAAGGCACCCCCGAAACCTTTGTTTTTGAGCAGAAATAAGCTTGAAGCCAGAGACATCATGGAGTCTGAATCCCGACCCACCGGTGTGCAATAAAAGAGAAAAGCGTAATGTTTGACCGTGAGTGGGTCAAACGCAAGTCAGTCAAAATTCAGTTTAGTTTCAGAAGTGGGAGGTTTATGTTTTCAACTAGTCCAGCGTTCTATGCTGCTTTCACTGGGGCATTGATGGCGGAAGGTCTCTCTCTCTCTCTCTCTCTCTCTCTCTCTCTCTCTCTCTCTCTCTCTCTTTCTCAACCGATCTCGTAGCGGTAGATTCATAAGTCCCAATGCCACCTCAGAATCCATGGTTCATTGAATTTGTCACCGTGATTCGTCGCAGTGCTGTACGTGTTGTTTCACCTTGCCATTCGTGTAAACCTGGGTACGGCTTATATTTGTACTGGCCCACTACGGAATCATTTTAGGTTTTAATTGCTAGGCCGTTCTTCCGTTACGGAGCATTATGAATCAGTTTAAATTAATACCTGTAGGTGGATTAATGGAAAAATCTAACGGTTTTGCTGCGGGACAGTGGATATATATATTTTTGTTGTTGTTTTGTTTTTGCTTTTGGTTTATAGCGTGTCACTTCGTAACCGTGTCAATCCTCTAGACCAGGGCAATCACAATCACAACTACGCGACCTCACACGATCATGAAGTGACGTCAAAATCGAGCATTGTCCGTTCTTATTTGACTGGATGATGGCGACGATATTCACCTTATTTGCATCATCTGCTAGTTCCTAGTCTGAAGGTTATCAGTCTTGGAAAGACAGGTAACCAGACCCCCCCCCCCCACTGACCTTGAAAGGTCAGGGGTGTCTGGTTACCTGATTTTCCAATATTGACAATGTGCAAGCTGGGAGCCAGCAAATAATGGAGTGAGTGAGTGTTTGAGTTTTACGTCCCACCAACAGCTAAGGTCATACGGAGACGGGACCTCGGTTTATAGACTCATCCGAAAGTCTGGAGAAGCCCGGGATCGATCCTGCGATCCCTGGTTTATAAGGCGAGTAGCGTAACCACTTCACCACGGAGGCTTCTAGCAAATAATGGAAATATGGTGAATGACGTTAACTGTTAATAGGACAAGTGTGTGCAACAATCGTCTTATTTCAATTTTAGATTTTTGCGTAAAGTAATAATATAAATGAGCCGAGGCACAGCATTTCCTACAATTTACCTGTGCGCCCAGCGAAGACTCCGAACAGCCTGCGCATTCGTGCAGTCTGTTCAGAGCCTTCGTTGTGCGCTCCAAGGATAGCTAAGGGCACAATATGCCTTCATGCAGCAAGAGAAGTCTCTGGTCAGACTGTATGGGTGCGCAGGCTGATCTGATTCTTCGCTGGGCGCACATATAAATTGTAGGAAATGATGTGCCCCGGCTGAATTCACAAAATAAACTTAAAAGATTATTTATTTGACGTTCATTGAAGCATGAACAAGATCGGGTCATTACGCAAATACATTGTAAACTTTACCGCCGAAAAACTTCAATTTTAAGATGAAAACTTGTAATATTTTTTTTATTTCTGCTCTTATATATAGATTGTGGGTACTCGTTAGAACCGCCTCATATTTTCTTATTTCTGCTCAAAATATAGATTGTGGGTACTCGTTAGAACCGCCTCATCGAGGCGGTTCTAACGAGTACCCACAATCTATAAATTAGAGCAGAAATAAGAAGAATAATGTTTACCCCTGTAAACCCCAGTTTTACCATATAAAAGTGGGGTTCAAGGTGGTCAAAATTATTTTCCGTGATGTCGCGAATCGAGAATCACTTATATTATTCGTGACCCTATGTTGCTCATACTTCAACTAAAATATCCTCATTTCTTTAACAAATTGGAATTATTCAAAGATATGTCGTCTTTATAGCCACAGCCATTGTATTGACAAATTAAATGTCATGAGACTTCTTTACCATAGCCACAATATTGAAATAAAACAGTAAAAGTTTGCTTTGAGAAGCGCCCCGTCCATCTTGGCGAAGAGAAATAGATTGGGCTGTATGGTGCGTCCGCGCAGAGCTGGAACCGATCGAACTTGAGTAAGAAGATCTAAAAACACAGAAATAGATTCCTCCCCAGGAAAAGCCACAATCAGATATTGCAGCCTACATCACGAAAACACGCCTATATAATTTTGACCCCCTTGAACCCCACTTTTATATAGTAAAACTGGGGTTTCCGTGGGTATACCATTTTTTTTTATTTCTGCTCTAAAATATAGATTATGGGTAGTCGTTAGAACCGCCTAATCATTTCTGCTCTTAAAATATAGATTGTGGGTACTCGTTAGAACCGCCTCATCCGTTAGAACCGCCTCGATGAGGCGGTTCTAATGACTACCCACAATCTATATTTTGAGCAGAAATAAGAAAAAATATCACAATTTTTCATCATAAAATTTTCATTTTTCGGCGATAAAGGTGGCAATGTATTTGTATAGGCGTGTTTGCGTAATGACGAATGACACCAAGGCAAGGGAGAGTAACTAACAATCAGGAAAACAAAAAAGGGAGACAACGAATCACAACGTGTTCATATGTTCTACATGTATTAGTGTCATATGCCATGTTCATATGTTCTACATGTATTAGTGTCAAGCTTTTATTGGGCGGGCCATAACTAATTTTGTGAGAGTTTGTTGCCCGACCCATTTGCTTTGTTGTTGCAATAAAATATGATTTACTTCTATAATCCTCATCACGAAAACACACCTATATAATTCTGACCCCTTTGAACCTCACTTTCATATAGTAAAACTGAGGTTTACAGGGGGGAAAATGTTTCCTTATTTCTGCTCTAAAATATAGATTGTGAGTACTCGTTAGAACCGCCTGGATGAGGCGGTTCTAAAGTGTACCCATTATCTGTATTTTGAGAATATGAAAAATATCACATTTTTTTTCTCTTACGTTTTTGTATGCGACGTCATCTTTGCCTATTGTTTATAACATCCTGAAGAAGTCATGATGACGAAACGTTGATGTAAATACATGAGAAAATATTATTTCATCTTGGCGTTGATTTACTATACACAATTTTCATCTTAAAATGTTCATTTTTTCGGCGATTAAATTTACAATATATTACAGTACTAGGCGTGTTCTCATAATGTCAAATCTTCATTCCAAACAGTAGGAGAGTTGCTAAGGCCGTCGTCAAGATTTTAATTTTTTGTAAGCTTCCGCGAAAGGGATTATATTTTATAGCAAAAATAATTGTGAAATCGGAAGCTACTTCCGGTCATTTTAACATAAGCATACAGTCATCAGAAATGATAAAATTAGCATTCAAAAGCACAAATGAAAACATCAACACTTCCTAAAAAGTTTCATTACTTCAGTTATGGTTGCCACTGAAATGGAACGTTTCCGAAGCTTCGTTTATTAAGTAACCCATATTTTTAAACAAACTTCTGGTCAAACAGTACCGGTCAGTTATTTTGGAATAAAAAAATGGTCAGAAAAATTTTTGGTTCAAATTTTCCTAAAATGTTTGTTATACATTATTCTGTCTTCCAGCTGAGTATCTACACTAAAGTAAACACAGTATTGGAAATGTTGACGTCAGAAGTTGGTCAATATTTGACCTGGTCGCAACGTTTGCACACACAGATTTTTAAAATACATGGCTGCGAAGAAAAGTTATTCAAAATTTAAACGCTGAAAGAAGGCGTGTTTTGTCAAAATACGTTATGAACCTTGGTTGTTAGACCACAACTAAACTAACTGCCTCTGGATTGCTTTATTTTTGTCGGTAAGTTAAGCAATTTCACACTTTGATACGGCAAATGAGGTAATGGTCAAATATGACCGAATCCGTATAAGAAGATAGATAGATAGATAGATAGATAGATAGATAGATAGATAGATAGATAGATAGATAGATAGATAGATAGATAGACAGAAGCCGTTTGTGAACACGTAGATCAGAATCAGAATTTTTACTGGTGTCACATCCTAAGACACAATCCTTCACCAGATCCATGTAAATCCTATGCAAAACGCATCACTGGTACGATTCTCTCTCTCTCTCAAAGACTATCTGACGACATTGTATCTGTCGGTATTCCATTTAAATACTGCAGCCTGTGAGTGGTGATTGCTATATATATGTTCGAGCCTTCAGAAAATGACACCGACTTCCATCATAGATTGGAGAAAATTGGATTGGGCTGCAAGAGCTTCTGCGCCGAGCTGAAACAACCGACCGAACTTTTGTGCTGGTGTAAAACCGCTTCGTGGGGGGGGGGGGGGGGGTGCAAATGACTTTTAGACGTCCATGCAACATCATGCTATTGCATCGACGTTGATACGACGTTGCGTAAACGTTGTGTGCCCGCTGGACAAGCGGGTAGGCCTACCTCGGGTGGTAGGCTTGAGATGTCATTTCATCTCAATGTTGGGTAAATAATGTATACCCCTGTTTGTTTGTTTGATTGATTGATTTGAGGTTAACGTGCCCGTCAACACTATTTAGGTCATTTTGGAGACATTGCTTCAATGCTTTAGAAGCCTCCGGGGTGTAGTGGTTACGCTACTCGCCTTGTAAACCAGGGATCGCAGGATCGATCCCGGACTTCTCCAGACTTTCGGCCGAGTCTTTAAACCGAGGCCCCGTCTCCGTACGACCTTAGCTGTTGATGGGACGTAAAACTCAAACACTCACTCACTCACTGCTTCCAATTTTGTGGGACTTTTTCCGAACAATGAGATGAAATGACATCTCAATCCCTGCCGCCCAATGAAACCAATAGTGTTAATATGCATGAGGTTAACGTCCTGGGCGAGGATTTTAGACTGTTTCGTCCTGTATTTGTTTAACGTCCCCGTCAACACTGCATGTGTAGGTCATCAGGACTCGCACCTCTTTGCTTGGGCAGGCTGAGACATTCTAAGCAGTTTAACAGTACTCGTGTGTGGTCGGTTTCAGCTCTGCGTGGAAGCATTGTGCAGCCCAATCTATTTTTGAAAGCCCCGGTGGGCGGTGGCAAAGTATACCCCTGTAAACCCCAGTTTTACTACACTTAAAATTGGCGTTTAAAGGGTGTCAAAATTATATAGGTCTGTTTTTGTGATAGTACTCACCCATCGGGTTTTTGGTCGATGCAAATCAGTAATAGAATGACAATCGTTATGGTTGAGATAACTTATTTTGCGGCATCTTATCTGGATCTACACTGTTTGCCTTCGTATGTGTGAACAGTAGACTCTGTAGACCCTTAGATTTATAAAAGCTCAGTAAAGGCCCGACCCCCGCCCATTGGGGCTTGAAGAAATAGTTGGGCTGCTTGATGCTTCCACGCAGAGCTCAAACCGACCGCACACGAGTACTGGTAAACCGCTAAGAGGATCTAAGCTTGCCCATTTCATCTCAATGCCGGGTAAATGTCCCACAAAATTGGAAGCAACGTCTCTAAAACGACCCACACATGCAGTGTTGATGGGGACGTTAAACAAATACAGGACAACGTCGGGACGACAACGATGCGACATCTTAACGCTTGACCATTTCATCTCAATGTCGGGTAAAAGTCCCACAAAATTGGAAGAAACGTCTCTAAAATGACCTACACATGCAGTGTTGACGGGGACGTTAAACAAATACAGGACGAAACAGTCTAAATCCTCGCTCAGGACTTTTTTTCTCAGCCTATACTCAGACGGGGGTTTTATTATGACATGACATTCATTATTTTCGAGGTGAGGCGGCTGCCGTCTTTCAAGGATTACCTGCCTGAAAATGATAAACCGCCTACGATCATACAATTGTTTTGACACTGGGCATGAAAGATTGTGGGGGTTCGGGGGTGGGGGGACGGGGTGGGGGGTTCTCCATTACGCTACAGCTTGTCTCCATTGCGCTACAGCTTGTTTGTAGAAATAATTTCTACAAACAAGCCTGTATCGCACTTTGTGGCAAAACCCGATAAATTAACGAGTGTTAAGTTGGTTCCTTATTCCTTATTTCTTATTCCTTGTTCCTTATTCCTTGTTCCTTATTCCTTATTCCTTGTTCCTTATTCCTTATTCCTTATTCCTTATTCGATTTTCAACTTCATAGTACTTTGCCACGCAGTGTAACAGAACATTTGCGTATGTCCTAATCATCATCATTTTTACTTCTAAGCATGATGGTATAGGTTTCAAAATCCAGCAGATATAAACTGCGAATAAGGAATAAGGAACAAATCCAAATTTTCCTTATTCCTTATTCGATTTTCAACTTCATAGTACTTTGCCAAGCGGTGTAACAGGACATTTGCGTATGTCCTAATCATCATCATTTTTACTTCTAAGCATGATGGTATAGGTTTCGAAATCCAGCAAGTATCAAATGCGAATAAGGAATAAGGAACAAATCCAAATTTTCCTTATTCCTTATTCGATTACAACTTCATAGTACTTTGCCACGCGGTGTAACAGAACATTTACGTATGTCCTAATCATCATCATTTTTACTTCTAAGCATGATGGTATAGGTTTCGAAATCCAGCAGGTATCAACTGCGAATAAGGAATAAGGAACAAATCCAAATTTTCCTTATTCCTTATTCGATATTCAACTTCACAGTACTTTGCCACGCGGTGTAACAGAACATTTGCGTATGTCCTAATCATCATCATTTTTACTTCTAAGCATGATGGTATAGGTTTCGAAATCCAGCAGGTATCAACTGCGAATAAGGAATAAGGAACAAATGCAAATTTTCCTTATTCGATTTTCAACTTCACAGTACTTTGCCACGCGGTGTAACAGAACATTTGCGTATGTCCTAATCATCATCATTTTTACTTCTAAGCATGATCGTATAGGTTTCGAAATCCAGCAAGTATCAACTGCGAATAAGGAATAAGGAACAAATCCAAATTTTCCTTATTCCTCATTCGATTTTTAACTTCATAGTACTTTGCCACGCGGTGTAACAGAACATTTGCGTATGTCCTAATCATCATCATTTTTACTTCTTAGCATGATGGTATAGGTTTCGAAATCCAGCAGGTATCAACGGCGAATAAGGAATAAGGAACAAATCCAAATTTTCCTTATTCCTTATTCGATTTTCAACTTCACAGTACTTTGCCACGCGGTGTAATAGAACATTTGCGTATGTCCTAATCATCATCATTTTTACTTCTAAGCATGATGGTATAGGTTTCAAAATCCAGCAGATATAAACTGCGAATAAGGAATAAGGAACAAATCCAAATTTTCCTTATTCCTTATTCGATTTTCAACTTCATAGTACCTTGCCACGCGGTGTAACAGGACATTTGCGTATGTTCTAATCATCATAATTTTTACTTCTAAGCATGATGGTATAGGTTTCGAAATCTAGCAACTATCAACTGCGAATAAGGAATAAGGAACAAATCCAAATTTTCCTTATTCCTTATTCGATTTTCAACTTCATAGTACTTTGCCACGCGGTGTAACAGAACATTTGTGTATGTCCTAATCATCATCATTTTTACTTCTAAGCATGATGGTATAGGTTTCGAAATCCAGCAGGTATCAACTGCGAATAAGGAATAAGGAACAAATCCAAATTTTCCTTATTCGATTTTCAACTTCACAGTACTTTGCCACGCGGTGTAACAGAACATTTGCGTTTGTCCTAATCATCATCATTTTTACTTCTAAGCATGATGGTATAGGTTTCGAAATACAGGAGGTATCAACTGCGAATAAGGAATAAGGAAAAAATCCAACTTTTCCTTATTCCTTATTCGATTTTCAACTTCACAGTAATTTGCCACGCGGTGTAACAGAACATTTGCGTATGTCCTAATCATCATCATTTTTACCTCTAAGCATGATGGTATAGTTTTCGAAATCCAGCAAGTATCAACTGCGAATAAGGAATAAGGAACAAATCCAAATTTTCCTTATTCCTTATTCGATTTTCAACTTCATAGTACTTTGCCACGCGGTGTAATAGAACATTTGCGTATGTCCTAATCATCATCATTTTTACTTCTAAGCATGATGGTATAGGTTTCGAAATCCAGCAAGAATCAACTGCGAATAAGGAATAAGGAACAAATCCAAATTTTCCTTATTCCTTATTCGATTTTCAACTTCACAGTACTTTGCCACGCGGTTTAACAGAACATTTGCGTATGTCCTAATCATCATCATTTTTACTTCTAAGCATGATGGTATAGGTTTCGAAATCCAGCAGATATCAACTGCGAATAAGGAATAAGGAACAAATCCAAATTTTCCTTATTCCTTATTCGATTTTCAACTTCATAGTACTTTGCCACGCGGTGTAACAGAACATTTGCGTATGTCCTAATCATCATCATTTTTACTTCTAAGCATGATGGTATAGGTTTCGAAATCCAGCAGGTATCAACTGCGAATAAGGAATAAGGAACAAATACAAATTTTCCTTATTCCTTTTTCGATTTTCAACTTCACAGTACTTTGCCACGCGGTGTAACAGAAAATTTGCGTATGTCCTAATCATCATCATTTTTACTTCTAAGCATGATGGTATAGGTTTCGAAATCCAGCAGGTATCAACTTCGAATAAGGAATAAGGAACAAATCCAATTGTTCCTTATTCCTTATTCGATTTTCAACTTCACAGTACTTTGCCACGCGGTGTAACAGAACAGTTGCGTATGTCCTAATCACCACAATTTTTACTTCTAAGCATGATGGTATAGGTTTCGAAATCCAGCAAGTATCAACTGCGAATAAGGAATAAGGAACAAATCCAAATTTTCCTTATTCCTTATTCGATTTTCAACTTCATAGTACTTTGCCACGCGGTGTAACAGAACATTTGCGTATGTCCTAATCATCATCATTTTTACTTCTAAGCATGGTGGTATAGGTTTCGAAATCCAGCAGGTATCAACTGCGAATAAGGAATAAGGAACAACTCCAAATTTTCCTTATTCCTTATTCGATTTTCAACTTCAGAGTACTTTGCCACGCGGTGTAACAGAACATTTGCGTATGTCCTAATCATCATCATTTTTACTTCAAAGCATGATGGTATAGGTTTCGAAATCCAGCAGATATAAACTGCGAATAAGGAATAAGGAACAATTCCAATTGTTCCTTATTCCTTATTCGATTTTCAACTTCATAGTACTTTGCCACGCGGTGTAACAGAACATTTGCGTATGTCCTAATCATCATCATTTTTACTTCTAAGCATGATGGTATAGGTTTAGAAATCCAGCAAGTATCAACTGCGAATAAGGAATAAGGAACAAATCCAAATTTTCCTTATTCCTTATTCGATTTTCAACTTCATAGTACTTTGCAACGCGGCTTAACAGAACATTTGCGTATGTCCTAATCATCATCATTTTTACTTCTAAGCATGATGGTATAGGTTTCGAAATCCAGCAGGTATCAACTGCGAATAAGGAATAAGGAACAAATCCAACTTTTCCTTATTCCTTATTCGATTTTCAACTTCACAGTACTTTGCCACGCGGTGTAACAGAACATTTGCGTATGTCCTAATCATCATCATTTTTACTTCTAAGCATGATGGTATAGGTTTCGAAATCCAGCAAATATCAACTGCGAATAAGGAATACGGAACAAATCCAAATTTTCCTTATTCCTTATTCGATTTTCAACTTCACAGTACTTTGCCACGCGGTGTAACAGAACATTTGCGTATGTCCTAATCATCATCATTTTTACTTCTAAGCATGATGGTATAGGTTTCGAAATCCAGCAAGTATCAACTGCGAATAAGGAATACGGAACAAATCCAAATTTTCCTTATTCCTTATTCGATTTTCAACTTCATAGTACTTTGCCACGCGGTGTAACAGAACATTTGCGTATGTCCTAATCATCATTATTTTTACATCTAAGCATGATGGTATAGGTTTCGAAATCCAGCAGGTATCAACTGCGAATAAGGAATAAGGAACAAATCCAAATTTTCCTTTTTCCTTATTAGATTTTCAACTTCACATTACTTTGCCACGCGGTGTAACAGAACATTTGCGTATGTCCTAATCATCATCATTTTTACTTCTAAGCATGATGGTATAGGTTTCGAAATCCAGCAGGTATCAACTGCGAATAAGGAATAAGGAACAAATCCAACTTAGCCTTATTCCTTATTCGATTTTCAACTTCACAGTACTTTGCCACACGGTGTATCAGAACATTTGCGTATGTCCTAATCATCATCATTTTTACTTCTAAGCATGATGTTATAGGTTTCGAAATCCAGCAAGTATCAACTGCGAATAAGGAATAAGGAACAAATCCAAATTTTCCTTATTCCTTATTCGATTTTCAACTTCATAGCACTTTGCCACGCGGTGTAACAGAACATTTGCGTATGTCCTAATCATCATCATTTTTACTTCTATGCATGGTGGTATAGGTTTCGAAATCCAGCAGGTATCAACTGCGAATAAGGAAAAAGGAACAAATCCAAATTTTCCTTATTCCTTATTCGATTTTCAATTTACAGTACTTTGCCACGCGGTGTAACAGAACATTTGCGTATGTCCTAATCAACATCATTTTTACTTCTAAACATGATGGTATAGGTTTCAATATCCAGCAGATATAAACTGCGAATAAGGAATAAGGAACATATCCAAATTTTCCTTATTCCTTATTCGATTTTCAACTTCATAGTACCTTGCCACGCGGTGTAACAGGACATTTGCGTATGTCCTAATCATCATAATTTTTACTTCTAAGCATGATGGTATAGGTTTCGAAATCTAGCAACTATCAACTGCGAATAAGGAATAAGGAACAAATCCAAATTTTCCTTATTCCTTATTCGATTTTCAACTTCATAGTACTTTGCCACGCGGTGTAACAGAACATTTGCGTATGTCCTAATCATCACCATTTTTACTTCTAAGCATGATGGTATAGGTTTCGAAATCCAGCAGGTATCAACTGCGAATAAGGAATAAGGAACAAATCCAAATTTTCCTTATTCGATTTTCAACTTCACAGTACTTTGCCACGCGGTGTAACAGAACATTTGCGTTTGTCCTAATCATCATCATTTTTACTTCTAAGCATGATGGTATAGGTTTCGAAATACAGGAGGTATCAACTGCGAATAAGGAATAAGGAAAAAATCCAACTTTTCCTTATTCCTTATTCGATTTTCAACTTCACAGTAATTTGCCACGCGGTGTAACAGAACATTTGCGTATGTCCTAATCATCATCATTTTTACTTCTAAGCATGATGGTATAGGTTTCGAAATCCAGCAGGTATCAACTGCGAATAAGGAATAAGGAACAAATCCAACTTTTCCTTATTCCTTATTCGATTTTCAACTTCACAGTACTTTGCCACGCGGTGTAACAGAACATTTGCGTATGTCCTAATCATCATCATTTTTACTTCTAAGCATGTTGGTATAGGTTTCGAAATCCAGCAAATATCAACTGCGAATAAGGAATAAGGAACAAATCCAAATTTTCCTTATTCCTTATTCGATTTTCAACTTCACAGTACTTTGCCACGCGGTGTAACAGAACATTTGCGTATGTCCTAATCATCATCATTTTTACTTCTAAGCATGATGGTATAGGTTTCGAAATCCAGCAAGTATCAACTGCGAATAAGGAATACGGAACAAATCCAAATTTTCCTTATTCCTTATTCGATTTTCAACTTCATAGTACTTTGCCACGCGGTGTAACAGAACATTTGCGTATGTCCTAATCATCATTATTTTTACATCTAAGCATGATGGTATAGGTTTCGAAATCCAGCAGGTATCAACTGCGAATAAGGAATAAGGAACAAATCCAAATTTTCCTTTTTCCTTATTCGATTTTCAACTTCACATTACTTTGCCACGCGGTGTAACAGAACATTTGCGTATGTCCTAATCATCATCATTTTTACTTCTAAGCATGATTGTATAGGTTTCGAAATCCAGCAGGTATCAACTGCGAATAAGGAATAAGGAACAAATCCAACTTAGCCTTATTCCTTATTCGATTTTCAACTTCACAGTACTTTGCCACACGGTGTATCAGAACATTTGCGTATGTCCTAATCATCATCATTTTTACTTCTAAGCATGATGTTATAGGTTTCGAAATCCAGCAAGTATCAACTGCGAATAAGGAATAAGGAACAAATCCAAATTTTCCTTATTCCTTATTCGATTTTCAACTTCATAGCACTTTGCCACGCGGTGTAACAGAACATTTGCGTATGTCCTAATCATCATCATTTTTACTTCTATGCATGGTGGTATAGGTTTCGAAATCCAGCAGGTATCAACTGCGAATAACGAAAAAGGAACAAATCCAAATTTTCCTTATTCCTTATTCGATTTTCAATTTACAGTACTTTGCCACGCGGTGTAACAGAACATTTGCGTATGTCCTAATCAACATCATTTTTACTTCTAAACATGATGGTATAGGTTTCAATATCCAGCAGATATAAACTGCGAATAAGGAATAAGGAACAAATCCAAATTTTCCTTATTCCTTATTCGATTTTCAACTTCATAGTAATTTGTCGCGCGATGTAACAGAACATTTGCGTATGTCCTAATCATCATCATTTTTACTTCTAAGCATGATGGTATAGGTTTCGAAATCCAGCAAGTATCAACTGCGAATAAGGAATAAGGAACAAATCCAAATTTTCCTTATTCCTTATTCGATTTTCAACTTCATAGTACTTTGCCACGCGGTGTAACAGAACATTTGCGTATGTCCTAATCATCATCATTTTTACTTCTAAGCATGATGGTATAGGTTTCGAAATCCATCAGGTATCAACAGCGAATAAGGAATAAGGAACAAATCCAAATTTTCCTTATTCCTTATTCGATTTTCAACTTCATAGTACTTTGCCACGCGGTGTAACAGAACATTTGCGTATGTCCTAATCATCATCATTTTTACTTCTAAGCATGATGGTATAGGTTTCGAAATCCAGCAAGTATCAACTGCGAATAAGGAATAAGGAAAAAATCCAACTTTTCCTTATTCCTTATTCGATTTTCAACTTCACAGTACTTTGTCACGCGGTGTAACAGAACATTTGCGTATGTCCTAATCATCATCATTTTTACTTCTAAGCATGATGGTATAGGTTTCGAAATCCAGCAAGTATCAACTGCGAATAAGGAATAAGGAACAAATCCAAATTTTCCTTATTCCTTATTCGATTTTCAACTTCATAGTACTTTGCCACGCGGTGTAACAGAACATTTGCGTATGTCCTAATCATCATCATTTTTACTTCTAAGCATGATTGTATAGGTTTCGAAATCCAGCAAGTATCAACTGAGAATAAGGAATAAGGAACAAATCCAAATTTTCTTTATTCCTTATTCGATTTTCAACTTCATAGTACTTTGCCACGCGGTGTAACAGAACATTTGCGTATGTCCTAATCATCATCATTTTTACTTCTAAGCATGATGGTAGAGGTTTCGAAATCCAGCAGGTATCAACTGCGAATAAGGAATAAGGAACAAATCCAAATTTTCCTTATTCCTTATTCGATTTTCAACTTCACAGTACTTTGCCACGCGGTGTAACAGAACATTTGCGTATTTCCTAATCATCATCATTTTTACTTCTAAGCATGATGGTATATGTTTCGAAATCCAGCAGGTATCAACTGCGAATAAGGAATAAGAAAAAATCCAAATTTTCCTCATTCCTTATTCGATTTTCAATTTACAGTACTTTGCCACGCGGTGTAACAGAACATTTGCGTATGGCCTAATCAACATCATTTTTCAAATAAGGAAATTTGGATTTGTTCCTTATTCCTTATTCGCAGTTTATATCTGCTGGGTTTTGAAACCTATACCATCATGCTTAGAAGTAAAAATGATGATGATTAGGACATACGCAAATGTTCTGTTACACCGCGTGGCAAAGTACTGTGAAGTTGAAAATCGAATAAGGAATAAGGAAAATTTGGATTTGTTCCTTATTCCTTATTCGCAGATGATACCTGCTGGATTTCGAAACCTATACCATCATGCTTAGAAGTAAAAATGATAATGATTAGGACATACACAAATGTTCTGTTACACCGCGTGGCAAAGTACTATGAAGTTGAAAATCGAATAAGGAATAAGGACAATTTGGATTTGTTCCTTATTCCTTATTCGCAGTTAATACTTGCTGGATTTTGAAACCTATACCATCATGCTTAGAAGTAAAAATGATGATGATTAGGACATACGCAAATGTTCTGTTACACCGCGTGGCAAAGTACTGTGAAGTTGAAAATCGAATAAGGAATAAGGAAAATTTGGATTTGTTCCTTATTCCTTATTCGCAGTTGATATCTGCTGGATTTCGAAACCTATACCATCATGCTTAGAAGTAAAAATGATGATGATTAGGACATACGCAAATGTTCTGTTACACCGCGTGGCAAAGTACTATGAAGTTGAAAATCGAATAAGGAATAAGGAAAATTTGGATTTGTTCCTTATTCCTTATTCGCAGTTGATACTTGCTGGATTTCGAAACCTATACCATCATGCTTAGAAGTAAAAATGATGATGATTAGGACATACGCAAATGTTCTGTTACACCGCGTGGCAAAGTAATGTGAAGTTGAAAATCGAATAAGGAATAAGGAAAATTTGGATTTGTTCCTTATTCCTTATTCGCAGTTGATATCTGCTGGATTTCGAAACCTATACCATCATGCTTAGAAGTAAAAATGATGATGATTAGGACATACGCAAATGTTCTGTTACACCGCGTGGCAAAGTACTGTGAAGTTGAAAATCGAATAAGGAATAAGGAAAATTTGATTTTGTTCCTTATTCCTTATTCGCAGTTTATATCTGCTGGATTTTGAAACCTATACCATCATGCTTAGAAGTAAAAATGATGATGATTAGGACATACGCAAATGTTCTGTTACACCACGTGGCAAAGTACTGTGAAGTTGAAAATCGAATAAGGAATAAGGAAAAGTTGGATTTGTTCCTTATTCCTTATTCGCAGTTGATACCTGCTGGATTTCGAAACCTATACTATCATGCTTAGAAGCAAAAATGATGATGATTAGGACATACGCAAATGTTCTATTACACCGCGTGGCAAAGTACTATGAAGTTGAAAATCGAATAAGGAATAAGGAAAATTTGGATTTGTTCCTTATTCCTTATTCGAAGTTGATACTTGCTGGATTTCGAAACCTATACCATCATGCTTAGAAATAAAAATGATGATGATTAGGACATACGCAAATGTTCTGTTACACCGCGTTGCCAAGTACTGTGAAGTTGAAAATCGAATAAGGAATAAGGAAAATTCGGATTTGTTCCTTATTCCTTACTCGCAGTTGATACCTGCTGGATTTCGAAACCTATACCATCATGCTTAGAAGTAAAAATGATGATGATTAGGACATACGCAAATGTTCTGTTACACCGCGTGGCAAAGTACTGTGAAGTTGAAAATCGAATAAGGAATAAGGAAAATTTGGATTTTTTCTTATTCCTTATTCGCAGTGGATACCTGCTGGACTTCGAAACCTATACCATCATGCTTAGAAGTAAAAATGATGATGATTAGGACATACGCAAGTGTTCTGTTACACCGCGTGGCAAAGTACTATGAAGTTGAAAATCGAATAAGGAATAAGGAAAAATTGGATTTGTTCCTTATTCCTTATTCGCAGTTGATACTTGCTGGATTTCGAAACCTATACTATTATGCTTAGAAGTAAAAATGATGATGATTAGGACATACGCAAATGTTCTGTTACACCGCGTGGCAAAGTACTATGAAGTTGAAATTCGAATAAGGAATAAGGAAAATTTGGATTTGTTCCTTATTCCTTATTCGCAATTTATACCTGCTGGATTTCGAAACCTATACAATCATGCTTAGAAGTAAAAATGATGATGACTAGGACATGCGCAAATGTTCTGTTACACCGCGTGGCAAAGTACTATGAAGTTGAAAATCGAATAAGGAATAAGGAAAATTTGGATTTGTTCCTTATTCCTTATTCGCAGTTGATACTTGCTAGATTTCGAAACTTATTCCTTATTCGCAGTTTATATCTGCTGGATTTTGAAACCTATACCATCATGCTTAGAAGTAAAACTGATGATGATTAGGACATACGCAAATGTTCTGTTACACCGCGTGGCAAAGTACTGTGAAGTTGAAAATCGAATAAGGAATAAGGAAAATTTGGATTTGTTCCTTATTCCTTATTCGCAGATGATACCTGCTGGATTTCAAAACCTATACCATCATGCTTAGAAGTAAAAATGATAATGATTAGGACATACAAAAATGTTCTGTTACACCGCGTGGCAAAGTACTATGAAGTTGAAAATCGAATAAGGAATAAGGACAATTTGGATTTGTTCCTTATTCCTTATTCGCAGTTGATACTTGCTGGATTTCGAAACCTATACCATCATGCTTAGAAGTAAAAATGATGATGATTAGGACACACGCAAATGTTCTGTTACACCGCGTGGCAAAGTACTGTGAAGTTGAATATCGAATAAGGAATAAGGAAAATTTGGATTTGTTCCTTATTCCTTATTCGCTGTTGATACCTGCTGGATTTCGAAACCTATACCATCATGCTTAGAAGTAAAAATGATGATGATTAGGACATACGCAAATGTTCTGTTACACCGCGTGGCAAAGTACTATGAAGTTGAAAATCGAATAAGGAAAAAGGAAAATTTGGATTTGTTCCTTATTCCTTATTCGCAGTTGATACTTGCTGGATTTCGAAACCTATACCATCATGCTTAGAAATAAAAATGATGATGATTAGGACATATGCAAATGTTCTGTTACACCGCGTGGCAAAGTACTGTGAAGTTGAAAATCGAATAAGGAATAAGGAAAAGTTGGATTTGTTCCTTATTCCTTATTCGCAGTTGATACCTGCTGGATTTCGAAACCTATACCATCATGCTTAGAAGTAAAAACGATGATGATTAGGACATACGCAAATGTTCTGTTACACCGCGTGGCAAAGTACTGTGAAGTTGAAAATCGAATAAGGAATAAGGAAATTTTGGATTTGTTCCTCATTCCTTATTCGCAGTTGATACCTGCTGGATTTCGAAACCTATACCATCATGCTTAGAAGTAAAAATGATGATGATTAGGACATACGCAAATGTTCTGTTACACCGCGTGGCAAAGTACTATGAAGTTGAAAATCGCATAAGGAATAAGGAAAATTTGCATTTGTTCCTTATTCCTTATTCGCAGTTGATACTTGCTGGATTTCGAAACCTATACCATCATGCTTAGAAGTAAAAATGATGATGATTAGGACATACGCAAATGTTCTGTTACACCGCGTGGCAAAGTACTATGAAGTTGAAAATCGAATAAGGAATAAGGAAAATTTGGATTTGTTCCTTATTCCTTATTCGCAGTTTATATCTGCTGGATTTTGAAATCTATACCATCATGCTTAGAAGTAAAAATGATGATGATTAGGACATACGCAAATGTTCTGTTACACCGCGTGGCAAAGTACTGTGAAGTTGAAAATCGAATAAGGAATAAGGAAAATTTGGATTTGTTCCTTATTCCTTATTCGCAGTTGATACTTGCTGGATTTCGAAACCTATACCATCATGCTTAGAAGTAAAAATGATGATGATTAGGACATACGCAAATGTTCTGTTACCCCGTGTGGCAAAGTACTATGAAGTTGAAAATCGAATAAGGAATAAGGAAAATTTGGATTTGTTCCTTATTCCTTATTCGCAGTTGATACCTGCTGGATTTCGAAACATATACCATCATGCTTAGAAGTAAAAATGATGATGATTAAGACATACGCAAATGTTCTGTTACACCGCGTGGCAAAGTACTATGAAGTTGAAAATCGAATAAGGAATAAGGAAAATTTGGATTTGTTCCTTATTCCTTATTCGCAGTTGATACTTGCTGGATTTCGAAACCTATACCATCATGCTTAGAAATAAAAATGATGATGATTAGGACATACGCAAATGTTCTGTTACACCGCGTGGCAAAGTAATGTGAAGTTGAAAATCGAATAAGAAATAAGGAAAATTTGGATTTGTTCCTTATTCCTTATTCGCAGTTGATACTTGCTGGATTTCGAAACCTATACCATCATGCTTAGAAGTAAAAATGATGATGATTAGGACATACGCAAATGTTCTGTTACACCGCGTGGCAAAGTACTATGAAGTTGAAAATCGAATAAGGAATAAGGAAAATTTGCATTTGTTCCTTATTCCTTATTCGCAGTTGATACTTGCTGGATTTCGAAACCTATACCATCATGCTTAGACATAAAAATGATGATGATTAGGACATACGCAAATGTTCTGTTACACCGCTTGGCAAAGTACTGTGAAGTTGAAAAATGAATAAGGAATAAGGAAAAGTTGGATTTGTTCCTTATTCCTTATTCGCAGTTGATACCTGCTGGATTTCGAAACCTATACCATCATGCTTAGAAGTAAAAATGATGATGATTAGGACATACGCAAATCTTCTGTTACACCGCGTGGCAAAGTACTGTGAAGTTGAAAATCGAATAAGGAATAAGGAAAATTTGGATTTGTTCCTTATTCCTTATTCGCAGTTGATACTTGCTGGATTTCGAAACCTATACCATCATGCTTAGAAGTAAAAATGATGATGATTAGGACATACGCAAATGTTCTGTTACACCGCGTGGCAAAGTACTGTGAAGTTGAAAATCGAATAAGGAATAAGGAAAAGTTGGATTTGTTCCTTATTCCTTATTCGCAGTTGATACCTGCTGGATTTCGAAACCTATACCATCATGCTTAGAAGTAAAAACGATGATGATTAGGACATACGCAAATGTTCTGTTACACCGCGTGGCAAAGTACTGTGAAGTTGAAAATCGAATAAGGAATAAGGAAAATTTGGATTTGTTCCTCATTCCTTATTCGCAGTTGATACCTGCTGGATTTCGAAACCTATACCATCATGCTTAGAAGTAAAAATGATGATGATTAGGACATACGCAAATGTTCTGTTACACCGCGTGGCAAAGTACTATGAAGTTGAAAATCGAATAAGGAATAAGGAAAATTTGGATTTGTTCCTTATTCCTTATTCGCAGTTTATATCTGCTGGATTTTGAAATCTATACCATCATGCTTAGAAGTAAAAATGATGATGATTAGGACATACGCAAATGTTCTGTTACACCTCGTGGCAAAGTACTGTGAAGTTGAAAATCGAATAAGGAATAAGGAAAATTTGGATTTGTTCCTTATTCCTTATTCGCAGTTGATACTTGCTGGATTTCGAAACCTATACCATCATGCTTAGAAGTAAAAATGATGATGATTAGGACATACGCAAATGTTCTGTTACCCCGTGTGGCAAAGTACTATGAAGTTGAAAATCGAATAAGTAATAAGGAAAATTTGGATTTGTTCCTTATTCCTTATTCGCAGTTGATACCTGCTGGATTTCGAAACATATACCATCATGCTTAGAAGTAAAAATGATGATGATTAAGACATACGCAAATGTTCTGTTACACCGCGTGGCAAAGTACTATGAAGTTGAAAATCGAATAAGGAATAAGGAAAATTTGGATTTGTTCCTTATTCCTTATTCGCAGTTGATACTTGCTGGATTTCGAAACCTATACCATCATGCTTAGAAATAAAAATGATGATGATTAGGACATACGCAAATGTTCTGTTACACCGCGTGGCAAAGTAATGTGAAGTTGAAAATCGAATAAGGAATAAGGAAAATTTGGATTTGTTCCTTATGCCTTATTCGCAGTTGATACCTGCTGGATTTCGAAACCTATACCATCATGCTTAGAAGTAAAAATGATGATGATTAGGACATACGCAAATGTTCTGTTACACCGCGTGGCAAAGTACTATGAAGTTGAAAATCGAATAAGGAATAAGGAAAATTTGAATTTGTTCCTTATTCCTTATTCGCAGTTGATACCTGCTGGATTTCGAAACATATACCATCATGCTTAGAAGTAAAAATGATGATGATTAAGACATACGCAAATGTTCTGTTACACCGCGTGGCAAAGTACTATGAAGTTGAAAATCGAATAAGGAATAAGGAAAATTTGGATTTGTTCCTTATTCCTTATTCGCAGTTGATACTTGCTGGATTTCGAAACCTATACCATCATGCTTAGAAATAAAAATGATGATGATTAGGACATACGCAAATGTTCTGTTACACCGCGTGGCAAAGTAATGTGAAGTTGAAAATCGAATAAGGAATAAGGAAAATTTGGATTTGTTCCTTATTCCTTATTCGCAGTTGATACCTGCTGGATTTCGAAACCTATACCATCATGCTTAGAAGTAAAAATGATGATGATTAGGACATACGCAAATGTTCTGTTACACCGCGTGGCAAAGTACTATGAAGTTGAAAATCGAATAAGGAATAAGGAAAATTTGCATTTGTTCCTTATTCCTTATTCGCAGTTGATACTTGCTGGATTTCGAAACCTATACCATCATGCTTAGACATAAAAATGATGATGATTAGGACATACGCAAATGTTCTGTTACACCGCTTGGCAAAGTACTGTGAAGTTGAAAAATGAATAAGGAATAAGGAAAAGTTGGATTTGTTCCTTATTCCTTATTCGCAGTTGATACCTGCTGGATTTCGAAACCTATACCATCATGCTTAGAAGTAAAAATGATGATGATTAGGACATACGCAAATCTTCTGTTACACCGCGTGGCAAAGTACTGTGAAGTTGAAAATCGAATAAGGAATAAGGAAAATTTGGATTTGTTCCTTATTCCTTATTCGCAGTTGATACTTGCTGGATTTCGAAACCTATACCATCATGCTAAGAAGTAAAAATGATGATGATTAGGACATACGCAAATGTTCTGTTACACCGCGTGGCAAAGTACTATGAAGTTAAAAATCGAATAAGGAATAAGGAAAATTTGGATTTGTTCCTTATTCCTTATTCGCAGTTGATACCTGCTGGATTTCGAAACCTATACCATCATGCTTAGAAGTAAAAATGATGATGATTAGGACATACGCAAATGTTCTGTTACACCGCGTGGCAAAGTACTGTGAAGTTGAAAATCGAATAAGGAATAAGGAAAATTTGGATTTGTTCCTTATTCCTTATTCGCAGTTTATATCTGCTGGATTTTGAAATCTATACCATCATGCTTAGAAGTAAAAATGATGATGATTAGGACATACGCAAATGTTCTGTTACACCGCGTGGCAAAGTACTGTGAAGTTGAAAATCGAATAAGGAATAAGGAAAATTTGGATTTGTTCCTTATTCCTTATTCGCAGTTGATACTTGCTGGATTTCGAAACCTATACCATCATGCTTAGAAGTAAAAATGATGATGATTAGGACATACGCAAATGTTCTGTTACCCCGTGTGGCAAAGTACTATGAAGTTGAAAATCGAATAAGGAATAAGGAAAATTTGGATTTGTTCCTTATTCCTTATTCGCAGTTGAAACCTGCTGGATTTCGAAACATATACCATCATGCTTAGAAGTAAAAATGATGATGATTAAGACATACGCAAATGTTCTGTTACACCGCGTGGCAAAGTACTATGAAGTTGAAAATCGAATAAGGAATAAGGAAAATTTGGATTTGTTCCTTATTCCTTATTCGCAGTTGATACTTGCTGGATTTCGAAACCTATACCATCATGCTTAGAAATAAAAATGATGATGATTAGGACATACGCAAATGTTCTGTTACACCGCGTGGCAAAGTAATGTGAAGTTGAAAATCGAATAAGGAATAAGGAAAATTTGGATTTGTTCCTTATGCCTTATTCGCAGTTGATACCTGCTGGATTTCGAAACCTATACCATCATGCTTAGAAGTAAAAATGATGATGATTAGGACATACGCAAATGTTCTGTTACACCGCGTGGCAAAGTACTATGAAGTTGAAAATCGAATAAGGAATAAGGAAAATTTGTATTTGTTCCTTATTCCTTATTCGCAGTTGATACTTGCTGGATTTCGAAACCTATACCATCATGCTTAGAAGTAAAAATGATGATGATTAGGACATACGCAAATGTTCTGTTACCCCGTGTGGCAAAGTACTATGAAGTTGAAAATCGAATAAGTAATAAGGAAAATTTGGATTTGTTCCTTATTCCTTATTCGCAGTTGATACCTGCTGGATTTCGAAACATATACCATCATGCTTAGAAGTAAAAATGATGATGATTAAGACATACGCAAATGTTCTGTTACACCGCGTGGCAAAGTACTATGAAGTTGAAAATCGAATAAGGAATAAGGAAAATTTGGATTTGTTCCTTATTCCTTATTCGCAGTTGATACTTGCTGGATTTCGAAACCTATACCATCATGCTTAGAAATAAAAATGATGATGATTAGGACATACGCAAATGTTCTGTTACACCGCGTGGCAAAGTAATGTGAAGTTGAAAATCGAATAAGGAATAAGGAAAATTTGGATTTGTTCCTTATGCCTTATTCGCAGTTGATACCTGCTGGATTTCGAAACCTATACCATCATGCTTAGAAGTAAAAATGATGATGATTAGGACATACGCAAATGTTCTGTTACACCGCGTGGCAAAGTACTATGAAGTTGAAAATCGAATAAGGAATAAGGAAAATTTGAATTTGTTCCTTATTCCTTATTCGCAGTTGATACCTGCTGGATTTCGAAACATATACCATCATGCTTAGAAGTAAAAATGATGATGATTAAGACATACGCAAATGTTCTGTTACACCGCGTGGCAAAGTACTATGAAGTTGAAAATCGAATAAGGAATAAGGAAAATTTGGATTTGTTCCTTATTCCTTATTCGCAGTTGATACTTGCTGGATTTCGAAACCTATACCATCATGCTTAGAAATAAAAATGATGATGATTAGGACATACGCAAATGTTCTGTTACACCGCGTGGCAAAGTAATGTGAAGTTGAAAATCGAATAAGGAATAAGGAAAATTTGGATTTGTTCCTTATTCCTTATTCGCAGTTGATACCTGCTGGATTTCGAAACCTATACCATCATGCTTAGAAGTAAAAATGATGATGATTAGGACATACGCAAATGTTCTGTTACACCGCGTGGCAAAGTACTATGAAGTTGAAAATCGAATAAGGAATAAGGAAAATTTGCATTTGTTCCTTATTCCTTATTCGCAGTTGATACTTGCTGGATTTCGAAACCTATACCATCATGCTTAGACATAAAAATGATGATGATTAGGACATACGCAAATGTTCTGTTACACCGCTTGGCAAAGTACTGTGAAGTTGAAAAATGAATAAGGAATAAGGAAAAGTTGGATTTGTTCCTTATTCCTTATTCGCAGTTGATACCTGCTGGATTTCGAAACCTATACCATCATGCTTAGAAGTAAAAATGATGATGATTAGGACATACGCAAATCTTCTGTTACACCGCGTGGCAAAGTACTGTGAAGTTGAAAATCGAATAAGGAATAAGGAAAATTTGGATTTGTTCCTTATTCCTTATTCGCAGTTGATACTTGCTGGATTTCGAAACCTATACCATCATGCTAAGAAGTAAAAATGATGATGATTAGGACATACGCAAATGTTCTGTTACACCGCGTGGCAAAGTACTATGAAGTTAAAAATCGAATAAGGAATAAGGAAAATTTGGATTTGTTCCTTATTCCTTATTCGCAGTTGATACCTGCTGGATTTCGAAACCTATACCATCATGCTTAGAAGTAAAAATGATGATGATTAGGACATACGCAAATGTTCTGTTACACCGCGTGGCAAAGTACTGTGAAGTTGAAAATCGAATAAGGAATAAGGAAAATTTGGATTTGTTCCTTATTCCTTATTCGCAGTTTATATCTGCTGGATTTTGAAATCTATACCATCATGCTTAGAAGTAAAAATGATGATGATTAGGACATACGCAAATGTTCTGTTACACCGCGTGGCAAAGTACTGTGAAGTTGAAAATCGAATAAGGAATAAGGAAAATTTGGATTTGTTCCTTATTCCTTATTCGCAGTTGATACTTGCTGGATTTCGAAACCTATACCATCATGCTTAGAAGTAAAAATGATGATGATTAGGACATACGCAAATGTTCTGTTACCCCGTGTGGCAAAGTACTATGAAGTTGAAAATCGAATAAGGAATAAGGAAAATTTGGATTTGTTCCTTATTCCTTATTCGCAGTTGAAACCTGCTGGATTTCGAAACATATACCATCATGCTTAGAAGTAAAAATGATGATGATTAAGACATACGCAAATGTTCTGTTACACCGCGTGGCAAAGTACTATGAAGTTGAAAATCGAATAAGGAATAAGGAAAATTTGGATTTGTTCCTTATTCCTTATTCGCAGTTGATACTTGCTGGATTTCGAAACCTATACCATCATGCTTAGAAATAAAAATGATGATGATTAGGACATACGCAAATGTTCTGTTACACCGCGTGGCAAAGTAATGTGAAGTTGAAAATCGAATAAGGAATAAGGAAAATTTGGATTTGTTCCTTATTCCTTATTCGCAGTTGATACCTGCTGGATTTCGAAACCTATACCATCATGCTTAGAAGTAAAAATGATGATGATTAGGACATACGCAAATGTTCTGTTACACCGCGTGGCAAAGTACTATGAAGTTGAAAATCGAATAAGGAATAAGGAAAATTTGCATTTGTTCCTTATTCCTTATTCGCAGTTGATACTTGCTGGATTTCGAAACCTATACCATCATGCTTAGACATAAAAATGATGATGATTAGGACATACGCAAATGTTCTGTTACACCGCTTGGCAAAGTACTGTGAAGTTGAAAAATGAATAAGGAATAAGGAAAAGTTGGATTTGTTCCTTATTCCTTATTCGCAGTTGATACCTGCTGGATTTCGAAACCTATACCATCATGCTTAGAAGTAAAAATGATGATGATTAGGACATACGCAAATCTTCTGTTACACCGCGTGGCAAAGTACTGTGAAGTTGAAAATCGAATAAGGAATAAGGAAAATTTGGATTTGTTCCTTATTCCTTATTCGCAGTTGATACCTGCTGGATTTCGAAACCTATACCATCATACTTAGAAGTAAAAATGATGATGATTAGGACATACGCAAATGTTCTGTTACACCGCGTGGCAAAGTACTATGCAGTTGAAAATCGAATAAGGAATAAGGAATAAGGAATAAGGAACAAGGAATAAGGAACAAGGAATAAGGAATAAGGAACAAGGAATAAGGAATAAGGAATAAGGAACCAACTTAACACTCGTGATAAATTACCCCATCACGAACACACAAAAAACTAATAGGGATGGTAAAAAAAAAAAACTGCGAATGAAAATAAATTATCCACTTTCGGTCGGTTTTCTAGGAGCATCCTCCACCGCGCGACTTTTCATGCTTTTGTGGTTCTACTTTGAGACCAAGGTATCTCTTTCATGCGGATAGTGCCCAGCTAGCACAAACAGGCCAACGTCGGACCGACAGCGATACGACATAAGCGTTAAGACGTCGTATCGTTGTCGGCCAGACGTTGGCCCGGCACGCTTTGCTGGCTCGGTTGGGCGGATTTTTTTCTTTTTATTTCATTTCATTTACGTCAGAGTGCAATCAAATCATCTCTCTCTCTCTCTCTCTCTCTCTCTCTCTCTCTCTCTCTCTCTCTCTCTCTCTCTCTCTCTCACACACACACACACACACACACACACACACACACACACACACACACACACACACACACACACACACACACACACACACACAAAACAGCAGGCCGACGTCGGTCCGACAGTGATGTCCCGACATGCTATGCTACAGCGGGCCAATATTGGGCCGACCGTGATGTCCCGACATGATTTGTTGGCTGGCTCTCTCTCTCTCTCTCTCTCTCTCTCTCTCTCTCTCTCTCTCTCTCTCTCTCTCTCTATCTCTCTCTCTCTCTGCCCCCGCCCATCGGGGCTTGAAGAAATAGATGGGCTGCACGATGCTTCCACGCAGAGCTGAAACCGACCCGCACATGATTACTGATAAACCGCTGAGAGGATCTAAGCCTGTCCAAGCAAAGCGGTGCGAGTCGGCCCTTACATGCTTATAAACCCTATTGGTTTCATTGGGCGGATGGGCTTGAGATGTCATTTCACCTCAATGCCGGGTAAAAGTCCCACAAGTTGGAAGCAACGTCCTCAAAATGACCTTTACAGTGTGACGGGGACATTAAACCTCAAATCAAACAAACTTTCTCTCTCTCTCTCTCTCTCTCTCTCTCTCTCTCTCTCTCTCTCTCTCTCTCTCTCTCTCTCTCTCTCTCTCATGATTGAGCAGTAGTGACAACTGAAATAAAGCATCGTTGAGCAAACGTGATGGAAATGTTTCTAGGTGGATGGGACTAGTTGAAACTTAGGCTGCGCGTGAACTGGCAATTAACAGAGTAAGGTGCTCATTCTGTCTACATTGTTAGTCTACATTGTT
This sequence comes from Lucinisca nassula, assembly GCA_963580285.1. Taxonomy (NCBI): domain Eukaryota; kingdom Metazoa; phylum Mollusca; class Bivalvia; order Lucinida; family Lucinidae; genus Lucinisca; species Lucinisca nassula. Next base: position 54,224,806 of record OY757012.1, read on the forward strand.
ATTTGATCTTGATTAGTAGATGGGCAAATAAGGTAGTATTGGTTTTGCTAAAATCAAGGAGGCGAGCTATAACATCGAGCGATAATTTTTATCGAGCTATAAAAATTCGGCTATTTACGACAATGTGCCGATGTTGTCCGAGTACGCTGCGGTGTACCCAGTTTGACCTGGCGGATCGTAACAATACTGTTTGGGCATTATTTTTTATAGCACGGTTTGCCTATGATGCTAGAGGTTGTGGATTTGATCCACGGCACAGGCGATAAAATTTCATATGTATTTCAACGACAGTACTTATGATGCACACAGAGGGGGGGGGGGGGGGAGGGGGGGGGGTCGAGTGACAGCACAAGCGCTTATAGAGTTGTGCTTATAGGTTTCTTATATAGAGATATTCTAACACTGACATCATTTACAGAGATAAATGTCACACCGTGTATGTTCATGTTTAGTTATTGCATGTGCAGCTTAAATGTTTTCTTTCTACGTCTTTGCCTTAATCCCTGGAGTGGACAAAGCCTGTGTACATTTTATGCACTGCAGAGATGTGCATGATGAAATCCTACCTTGCGGTAGGGTCGTTAACCAGCAGAAGGGGTGACATTTCCTGCACAGGGGGTCCTCCAGTTAATGTCCCGATCTGTAGGACGGTACTTTATGACAACCACTCATGCAAATGATGGCAGTCGAGCGTGTTCGGACACCGCAATTGTATTACCGAGATCGAACCGGGGCCCCACTAGCATCAGAGGCAGGTGCACTTCGCGTTCCGTAAATATCCCTACAGTTACTACATAATTACTGTGTAGGCTTTGTTCCTGTTAATCGTGAGTGTTTGCTTTTGACAATGATGGTATGGGACACCCAATTCGCAATATTTCGGTATTTTCAATAGAAAGCACATACAGAATGTTATGTTGCCGTAAAGTCAAAGCTGTAACAACCTGAAAACTTCAATGATACTGCACGTGTGAATAGGTTTTACAATACTGTTTCCAATGAGGCCTATGGGGTTGTGTCACAATTTCTGAAAGTTATGGTATGGTACGCCCATTTTGCAATGTTGCAGTATTTTCAATAGAAAGCACACACTGTAAGTTATGTTACTGTAAATTGAAATGTGTTACAACCTGAAGACTTCAATGATACTTCACGTCTCAATAGGTTTTACAATACTTTTCACAATGAGGCATATGGGATTGTGTCTCAGCCTCTGAAAGTAATGGTATGGGACGCCCAATTTGCAATGTTGCTTTATTTTCAATAGAAAGCACATACTGTATGTAATATTACTGTAAATTCAAAGCTGTTACATCCTGAAAACTTCAATTATACTTCATGTGTGAATAGGTTTTTTTATATTGTTTGCAAAGAGGCATATGGGATTGTGTCACAACTTCTGAAATTTATGGTATGGGACGTCCAGTTTGCAATGTTGCAGTATTTTCATTAGAAAGCACACACTGTATGTTATGTTACTGTAAATTCAAAGCTGTTACAACCTGAAAACTTCAATGAAACTTCATGTGTCAATAGTTTCTACAATACTGTTTGCAATGAGGCCTATGGGATTGTGTCACAACTTCTGAAAATTATTGAATGGGCGCCTAATTTGCAAAGTTGCGTTACTTTCAATAGAAAGCACATACTGTATCTTATGTTACTGTAAATTCAAATCTGTTACAACCTGAAAACTTCAATGACACTTCATGTGTGAGTAGGTTTTACAATCCTGTTTGCATTGAGGCCTATTGGACTGTGTCACAGCTTTTGACAATGATGGTATGGGAGACCCAGTTTGCAATATTTCGGTATTTTCAATAGAAAGCACATACAGAATGTTATGTTACCGTAAATTCAAAGCTGTTACAACCTGAAAACTTCAATGATACTGCATGTGTGAATAGGTTTTACAATACTGTTTCCAATGAGGCCTATGGGATTGTGTCACAATTTCTGAAAGTTATGGTATGGTACGCCCATTTTGCAATGTTGCAGTATTTTCAATAGAAAGCACACTCTGTAAGTTATGTTACTGTAAATTGAAAGCTGTTACAAACTGAAGACTTCAATGATACTTCACGTCTCAATAGGTTTTACAATACTTTTTACAATGAGGCATATGGGATTGTGTCACAGCTTCTGAAAGTAGTGGTATGGGACGCCCAATTTGCAATGTTGCTTTATTTTCAATAGAAAGCACATACTGTATGTAATGTTACTGTAAATTCAAAGCTGTTACAACCTGAAATTTTTGATGATACTTCATGTGTGAATAGTTTTTCCAATACTGTTTGCAATGAGCCATATGGGATTGAGTCACAGCTACTGAAAGTTATGGTATTGGACGCCCAATGTGCAATGGTGCAGTATTTTCAATATAATGCACACAATGTATGTTATGTTACTGTAAATTCAAAGCTGTTACAACCTGAAAAGTGCAATGATACTTCATGTGTCAATAGTTTTTACAATACTGTTTGCCATGAGGCATATGAGATTGTGTCACATCTTCTGAAAGTTATGGTATGGGACGCCCAAGTTGCAATGTTGCGTTATTTTCAATAGAAACCACAGACTGTATGTAATGTTCTTGTAAATTCTGAGCTGTTACAACATGAAAACTTCAATGATACTTCATGTGTGAATAGGTTATACAATACTAATTGCAATGAGGCATCTGGGATTGTGTAACAGCTTCTGAAAATTATGGTATGGGACGCCAAATTTGCAATGTTGCGTTACTTTTATTAGAAAACACATATTGTATGTAATGTTACTGTTAATTCAAAGCTGTTACAACCTTAAACTTCAATGATATTGCACGTGTGAAAAGGCTTTTCAATACTGTTTCCAATGAGGCCTATGGGATTGTGTCACAACTTCTGAAAATTATGGTATGGGACGCCTAACTTGCAAATTTTGCAGTATTTTCAATAGAAAGCACACACTGTATTTTATGTTACTGCAAATTCATAGCTGTTACAACCTGAAAACTTCAATGATACTAAATGTGTGAATAGGTTTTACAATACTGTTGGCAATGATGCTTATGGGATTGTGTCACAACTTCTGAAAGTTATGGTACGGGATGCCAAATTTGCAATGTTGCGTTACCTTCAATTGAAAGCATATACTGTATGTAATGTTACTGTAAATTCAAAGCTTTTACAACCTGAAAACTTCAATGGTACTTCAATTGTGAAAAGGTTTTACAATACTGTTTGCAATGAGGCATATTGGATTGTGTCACAGTTTCTGAAAGTTATGGTATGGGACGACAAATATGGAATTTTACAGTATTTTCAATATAAAGCACACACTGTATGTTATGTTACTGTAAATTCAAAGCTGTTACAACCTGAACACGTCAATGATACTTCATGTGTCAATAGGTTTTACAATACTGTTTGCAATGAGCCACATGGGATTGTGTCACAACATCTGTATATTATGGTATGGGACGCCCAATTTGCAATGTTGCCGTATTTTAAATAGAAAGCACATACAGTATATTATGTTACTGTAAATTCAAAGTTGTTACAACCTGAAAACTTCAATGATACTTTATGAGTGAATAGGTTTTACAATCCTGTGTGCAATTAGGCCTATGACACAGCTTCTGAAAGTTAGCGTATGGGACGCCCAATTTGCAATGTTGCGGTATTTTCAATAGAAACCACATACAGAAAGTTATGTAACTGTAAATTCAAAGCTGTTACAACTTGAAAACTTCAATGATACTCCATGTGTGAATAGGTTTAACAATATTGTTTACAATGAGGCCTATGGGATTGTGTCACAACTTCTGAAAGTTATGGTATGGGACACCCAATTGGCAATGTTGCGGTATTTTCAATAGAAAGCACGTGCAGTATGTTATGTTACTGTAAATTCAAAGTTGTTACAACCTGAAAACTTCAATGATACTTTATGTTTGAATAGGTATTACAATCTTGTTTGCAATGAGGCCTATTGGACTGTGTCACAGCTTTTGACAATGATGGTATGGGACATCCAATTTGCAATATTTCGGTATTTTCAATAGAAAGCGCATACAGAATTTTTTATGACTGGAAATTCAAAGCTGTTACAACCTGAAAATTTCAATTGTACGTCATGTTTGAAATGGTTTAGCAATACAGTTTGCAATAAGGCCTATGAGATTGTGTAACATCTTCTGAAATTTATGGCATGGGACGTCCAATTTGCAATGTTGCAGTATTTTCAAAAGAAAGCACACACTGTATGTTATGTTACTGTACATTCAAAGCTGTTACAACCTGAAAACTTCAATGATACTTCATGTGTGAATAATTTTTCCAATACTGTTTGCAATGAGCCGTATGGGATTGTGTCACAACTACTGAGAGTTATGGTATGGGAAGCCCAATGTGCAATGGTGCAGTATTTTCAATATAAAGCACACACTGTATGTTATGTTACTGTAAATTCAACGCTGTTACAACCTGAAAACTTCAATGATACTACATGTGTCAATATTTTTTACAATACTGTTTGCCCTGAGGCATATGAGATTGTGTTACAACTTCTGAAAGTTATGGTATGGGACGCCCAAGTTGCAATGTTGCGTTTCTTTCAATAGAAAGCACATACTGTATGTAATGTTACTGTAAATTCAAAGATGTTACATCCTGAAAACTTCAACAATACTTCATGTGTGAATAGGTTTTTCAATATTGTTTGCAAAGAGGCATATTGGATTGTGTCACAACTTCTGACAGTTATGGTATGGGACGTACAGTTTACAATGTTGCAGTATTTTCAATAGAAAGCACACACTGTATGTTATGTTACTGTAAATTCAAAGCTGTTACAACCTGAAAACTTTAATTTTGTCAATAGTTTTTACAATACTGTTTGCAATGAGGCCTATGGGATCGTGTCACAACTTCTGAAAATTATTGAATGGGACGCCAAATTTGCAAAGTTGCGTTACTTTCAATAGAAAGCACATACTGTATCTTATGTTACTGTAAATTCAAAGCTGTTACAACCTGAAAACTTCAATGACACTTCATGTGTGAATAGGTTTTACAATCCTGTTTGCATTTAGGCCTATTGGACTGTGTCACAGCTTTTGACAATGATGGTATGAGACACCCAATTCGCAATATTTCGGTATTTTCAATAGAAAGCACATACAGAATGTTATGTTACCGTAAATTCAAAGCTGTTACAACCTGAAAACTTCAATGATACTTCATGTGTGAATAGGTTTTACAATACTGTTTCCAATGAGGCCTATGGGATTGTGTCACGATTTCTGAAAGTTATGGTATGGTACGCCCATTTTGCAATGTTGCAGTATTTTCAATAGAAAACACACAATGTAAGTTATGTTACTGTAAATTGAAAGGTGTTACAAACTGAAGACTTCAATGATACATCACGTCTCAATAGGTTTTACAATACTTTTTACAATGAGGCATATGGGATTGTGTCACAGCTTCTGAAAGTAATGGTATGGGACGCCCAATTTGCAATGTTGCGATATTTTCAATAGAAAGCACATACTGTATGTAATGTTACTGTAAATTCAAAGCTGTTACAACCTGAAATTTTTGATGATACTTCATGTGTGAATAGTTTTATCAATACTGTTTGCAATGAGCCATATGGGATTGTGTCACAACTACTGAAAGTTATGGTATGGGACGCCCAATGTGCAATGGTGCAGTATTTTCAATATAATGCACAAAATGTATGTTATGTTACTGTAAATTCAAAGCTGTTACAACCTGAAAACTTCAATGATACTTTATGTGTCAATAGTTTTTACAATACTGTTTGCCATGAGGCATATGAGATTGTGTCACAACTTCTGAAAGTTATGGTATTGGACACCCAAGTTGCAATGTTGCGTTATTTTCAATAGAAACCACAGACTGTATGTAATGTTCTTGTAAATTCTGAGCTGTTACAACCTGAAAACTCCAATGATACTTCATGTGTGAATAGGTTATACAATACTAATTGCAATGAGGCATCTGGGATTGTGTCACAGCTTTTGAAAATTATGGTATGGGGCGCCAAATTTGCAATGTTGTGTTACTTTTATTAGAATTTTAACACATATTGTATGTAATGTTAATGTAAATTCAAAGCTGTTACAACCTTAAACTTCAATGATATTTCATGTGTGAAAAGGCTTTTCAATACTGTTTCCAATGAGGCCTATGGGATTGTGTCACAACTTCTGAAAATTATGGTATGGGACGCCTAATTTGCAATTTTGCAGTATTTTCAATAGAAAGCACACACTGTATGTTATGTTACTGTAAATTCATAGCTGTTACAACCTGAAAACTTCAATGATACTTCATGTGTGAATAGGTTTTACAATACTGTTGGCAATGAGGCTTGTGGGATTGTGTCACATCTTCTGAAAGTTATGGTATGGGACGCCAAATTTGCAATGTTGCGTTACCTTCAATAGAAAGCATATACTGTATGTAATGTTACTGTAAATTCAAAGCTGTTACAACCTGAAAACTTCAATGGTACTTCAATTGTGAAAAGGTTTTACAATACTGTTTGCAATGAGGCATATGGGATTGTGTCACAGTTTCTGAAAGTTATGGTATGGGACGATAAATTTGGAATTTTACAGTATTTTCAATAGAAAGCACACACTGTATGTTATGTTACTGTAAATTCAAAGCTGTTACAACCTGAACACTTCAATGATACTTCATGTGTCAATAGGTTTTACAATACAGTTTGCAATGAGCCACATGGGATTGTGTCACAACATCTGTATATTATGGTATGGGACGCCCAATTTGCAATGTTGCCGTATTTTAAATAGAAAGCACATACAGTATGTTATGTTACTGTAAATTCAAAGTTGTTACAACCTGAAAACTTCAATGATACTTCATGGGTGAATGGGTTTTACAATCCTGTGTGCAACGAGGCATATGGCACAGCTTTTGACAGTGATGGTATGGGGCACCCAATTTGCAGTATTTCGGTATTTTCAATAGAAAGCACATACTGTATGTAATGTTACTGTAAATTCAAAGCTGTTACAACCTGAAAACTTCAATGATACTTCATTTGTAAATAGGTTTTACAATAATGTTTACAATGAGGCATATGGGATTGTGTCACAACTTCTGAAAGATATGGTATGGGATGCCCAATTTGCAATGTTGTGGTATTTTCAATAGAAACCACATACAGTAAGTTATGTTACTGTAAATTCAAAGCTGTTACAACTTGAAAACTTCAACGATACTTCATGTGTGAATAGGTTTAACAATATTGTTTACAATGAGGCATATGGGATTGTGTCACAACTTCTGAAAGTTATGGTATGGGACACCCAATTAGCAATGTTGCGGTATTTTCAATAGAAAGCACATGCAGTATGTTATGATACTGTAAATTCAAAGTTGTTACAACCTGAAAACTTCAATGATACTTTATGTTTGAATAGGTTTTACAATCCTGTTTGCAATGAGGCCTATGGGATTGTGTCACAATTTCTGAAAGTTATGGTATGGTATGCCCATTTTGCAATGTTGCAGTACATGTATTTTCAATAGAAAGCACACACTGTAAGTTATGTTACCGTAAATTGAAAGCTGTTACAACCTGAAGACTTCAATAATACTTCACGTCTCAATAGGTTTTACAATACTTTTTACAATGAGGCATATGGGATTGTGTCACAGCTTCTGAAAGTTATGGCATGGGACGCCAAACTTGCAATGTTGCTTTATTTTCAATAGAAAGCACATACTGTATGTAATGTTACTGTAAATTCAAAGCTGTTACAACCTGAAAACTTTGATGATACTTCATGTGTGAATAGGCTTAACAATATTGTTTGCAATGAGGCTTATGGGATTGTGTCACAACTTCTGAAAGTTATGGTATGGGATGCCCAAGTTGCAATCTTGCTTTTTTTTTTTTTTTCAATAAAAAGCACAAACTGTATGTTATATTACTGTTAATTCAAAGCTGTTTCAACCTGAAAACTTCAATGACACTTCATGTGTGAGTAGGTTTTACAATACTGTTTGCAATGACAAAACTTCTCAAGTTATGGTATTGGACGCCCAAGTTGAATTCTTGCTGTATTTTCAAAAGCAGGCACACACTTTGTGTTTTGTGCGGTCAAGTTATTTATACATACCATTATCAAGTGAAGACTAGCCTAATTTAAAATGTGATATTTTTTATAAGTCCTTGTGGCTTGTGTGCAGCCTGTCTGTGCTTATAAACCCTATTGGTTCCTTTGGGCGACAGGGCTTGAGATGTCATTTCATCGAAATCTCAATGTGTATCTATCTATGTAACTTCTCATACTGAGTCGGTCATATTTGGCCATTACCTCAGTTAGGTGTGCGGCTAAATTTAGAATTTAGCATAAAAAAAATAATCATCACTGGATGAGCCCTTAAAACTATTTACAATCCGAACACAGAGGCATCCTAAAACGCATACCTCCGAGTCTCAATCTTATACTGTGCGGTCTTGGCATTCCTCGCAGAAGATGGAAGACTATTCCACTGAGGAATAGTTCTAGTAAAGAAAGAGTTTTTCAGGGCATCACTATAGGACTGGTACGTTTAATACTGTAGAAGCCTCCGTGGTGCAGTGGTTACGCTACTCGCCTTGTAAACCAGGGGTCGCAGGATCGATCCCGGGCTCTACAGACTTTCTGATGAGTCTTTAAACCGAGGTCCGTCTCCGTATGACTTTAGCTGTTGGTGGGACGTAAAACCCTACACTCACTCACCTTTGATACTGTGAGTTATTGGCTCTTGATGCCCTTGTCCGGGTCGACACTGTTGTAGGGGTCAAGTACATATCCTTGTTAATTGATAATGTCGGGTACAAGTCCCACAAAATTGGAAGCAACGTCTCCAGTGCTGACGGGGACGTTAAATATCAAATCAAACAAGCAAATCAATTGTGGCTTGTCTGAAGGTGCAGCCGTGTTATGTCGAGATCATGTTATAGACGAACTGTCATTTCCGAAATAACATGCTTGGCAAGTTTGTAAATCGATCTATTATAGACATAAACGTTATATTTTCAAAGGCCTTACCTTGTAAAAGTAAGCATCACAAATCTACATGTAATGTATTTGATTGTTTCCTACATTTATTTATTTTTATTCTTTATTTTTGTTTGTTTTGATCTGGCGTAAACATACGGAAATGCCCGACGAAGACTAATGCTCGATTCTACTGCTCGGAAATTTTATAGCTCGGTAGCTTGATTTCGGTATTGGTTTTTCGTATATGACGTCAGTACAAATGTATACGTCATATGTTTTTGTTGTTGTTGTTGGCAATATACCTATTATGGCATGGAAGATGCGTATATTGACAGACTCTTCGAGGCTATTTTTGACACAAATGGAAAAAAAAAGTAAACATCGGGAGTTCGGATTTACTGGGAAAACCTGATGAACTGCAGGCGGGGTAAACAAATCAGTAGCTGGAGAAATACTAGATCTACAGGGTTAGTCTTTTCGTCTCGTTATTTTCCTGTGTTTACAGCCATGTTGGATGGCTTTTGTTTCTGTTCAACGACCGGAAGTAGTTCAGTTTTTTTGGAATAAAAAAATGGTCAGAAATAGATTTTCCTGAAATTTAACTCAGTTGCCGATTATTCAATTTCCGATTTAATGATTATGGTGAAAAATTTCCAGTTTATCGCTAAATACATTAATTTTTGTCTTTTCTGAACCCACTGAAACGACCCAGATTTTTCTCAAGTTTACCGCATTTTTATACACACTTTTTGCTGAGAATGGTGTTTGTGTGGTATTTCATCGGAAAGAAATGTACACAAAGTTTCATATCTGTCTATTTTTCAAAGGTGAATTTTATCAAACAGGTTGTGTCAAGAGCATGAAATTCTGACTCGACGGTCATTTTCATCTTTGAATTATAGTCCCATCGAATTTTTTCTCGAGAAAAATGTTTTTAAATCTACATACGCCGGCCTCTGAGATTCGCTACTGAAATGACTCATAGTTTCAAATTCGGGTTGCCACGTATATTATGGTGCAGACACACCACAATACATGACAAGTAGCGGAAGTTCAGAAAACCGGAAACTAGCTGATAGACCTAGCTGACATAGACGGCGATTCACCACCGCGGCCCAATTCGATACATCGGTGTGAGCCACTTCGGAGCTAGACAACACATCGCCACACATACCGCTAGGCTTCAAAGACGTCAACTTGACTCTGCACTCTTACGTGAACTCATGATGCAATAAGATTTAAATTTAAATTGGTTTCTAGTGTAAACTGTCACTTTAACTTTTGTTTCACGTATCTTTTATGCATACCACATCCTACAACACGAAAGCCAATAGGTGGTCGATTAGAAAAATGATAAAATAATAATAATAATAATATTAATAATAATAATAATCGACCTTATTTATTGCAGGTTACACATTTAGTAAACTAATACCAATCTTCCATGTGTCCCTCTTTTCTTCCTTGGTAGAAACCAAAACTAAGCAATGTGGATGTGGATAAAGTCTCTTGCTCAAGGAAACAACACTTGATGCTCAAAGAGATCGATCCCGGTAACTCTCGATCCCGAGTTCGATGCTTTACAACTGTTCCGCAGCGCTTCTGCAACAATTTAACCAGGGTCGGCAACATTTATTCGTAGGGATTGATCACGAAATATTTTCTACAGTCATTCTCTCCTTTCCGCTGTTTCAGGAAGGGCTAACGTCAGTTTCTGGCAAAAGAATGTGAGCTGTACTGGTTATCCGCTTTCGTATAAGCCTGTCCAGAAAAAGTGTGGACCGGCTCAAAATGACCTAATAACGTGCTGACCTGGCCGTTAAACAATACAACAAACAAACAAAGCAGTCCAGGCAGCCGTGCAATTCAATTCTACCAAATCCAACACTAGAACCGTTCATGTTGGCAACGACAGGCAATGTCACCTTAGTGTTCTTCAGTCTGAATAGCAACATCGGAATTAAATTCAACTACTGTAACAATCGAGTTTCAGTCTGTATTCGAGATAAGGTATGTCGAACTACTGAGGATAAATTTTAGCAGAAGGTCATGAGGAATAATCGGCATGACATCTATATATATTATATTGATATTATGTATATACATTGTTTTTTCGATTTTCTGTAAAATAAATGGATGTTATGCATACCCATTAGAATCGCCTCCGTGAAGATTAATTTCAGAAAAAAACACTCCTTAATATAGGGAAATCTGCAGCTATGAAAAAACTCTAAGGACTCCAGAAAGATTCCAAATAAGTCAGATTAATTGTGTCGTCCGTGTTCGAAATACATGTATCACAGTTTTACGGAAGACATATAAAATAAATACATAAATTACTTGCAGATCTAGTCATTTAATAAGCGTACTGACAGCTTACACGAAAATCATAACAAATAAAGTCAGATGGAAATTACCCATGGAAAACACGGTAAATAGTAAACGTATACCATTACGAAAACACGCCTATACAAATACATAGTACATTTTTCCACGAAAAATCAAAATTTTCAGATGGAAAAAAAATTCGATATTTTTCTTATTTTTGCTCAAAACATAGATTGTGGATATTCGGTAGAACCGCCTCGACGAGGCAGTTCTAACGAGTACCCACAGTCTATGTTTTTGAGCAGAAATAAGAAAACTAATGTATACCCCTGCAAAGCCCAGTTTTACTATATGAAAGTGGGGTTTAAGAGGGTCACAATTATATAGGTGTGTTTTCGTGATGCTGTAAAAAAATGGTCCATAAAAGCCAGCTCAGGACAAAAAAGTCCTTATCCAACATGAAACTCGTCTATAACATTCTGACCCCCCCCCACCCCCACAACGTGACACATACTTCATAGTAAAACTGGGGTTAACAGGGGTAAACCTTATTTCTGCATAGATAGTGGGTACTCGTTAAAACCGCCTCGACGTGTTCCCACAATCTAAATTTTGAGCAGAAATAAGAAAAATAGCCATCGAAAAAAATGGCAAATCCCCCGACCAAAAGCCAATATGGCCTTCAGAAGATTGTTCACCAATAGAAAGTGCACCAGAATTAAACCACATATCACAAAAGTATTGCAGTTATGGCCATCGCAAGATTATACTGTCAGGGGAGATAACTAAAAAACCAGGGCACTCAGAAATGTGGTTCTTGCGCATGACATGCCTGCTTAAGCTCATGTATTTCTGCACAAAGTACCATCAATATGTCTCAAAAGGTATTGGAGATATAGTGATCACAAGCTGGTCATACTGTTATATTGGAAGGGTAGATAACTCAAATACCACAGCAACAACAGTTGTGGTTCTTGCACATGACATCCCTTCTGTACCTTGTATACAATTGTGCCAAGTTCCTTCAATATATCTCAAAGGGAATTGGAGTTATGGCCATCACTAGGTTATATTGCCAGGGGAGATAACTAAAAAACCAGAGCACCCAGAGTTGTAATTCTTGAGCATGACACACCTGCTTAACCTCATGTACATCTGCATCAAGTACCACCAATATGTCTCAAAGGTAATTGGAGGTACGGTGGTCACAAGGTTGTCATACTGTTATATTGGAAGGGGAGATAACTCAAATAGTATAGCACCCAGAGTTGTGGTTCTTAGGCATGAAGCGCCGTCTCAACGTTGTATACAATTGTGCCAAGTACCATCAATATATCTCAAAGGGTATTTGAGTTATGGCCATCACAAGGTTATATTGTCAGGGGAGATAATTAAAAAACCAGGGCATCCAGAGTTGTGGTTCTTGCACGTGACAGCTGCTTAACCTCATGTACGACTGTACCAAGTATCATCAATATATCTCAAAGAGTGTTGGAGATGTGGCCATCACAAGGTAGTGATTCTATATTATTGGAAGAGGAGATAACTAAAAAACACGGCACCCAGAGTTGTGGTTCTTGGGCATGACACACTGTCTCGGCCTTGTGAACAACTGTGCCAGGTATCATCAATATATCTAAAAGGGTATTGGAATTATGGCCATCACAATGTTGTCACTCTATTTTATTGGAAGGGGAGATAACTCCAAAACCATGGCAACCAGAGTTGTGGTTCTTGTCATGACACGCCGTCTCAGCCTTGTGAACAACTGTGCTAGGTACCATCAATATATCTCAAAGGGTATTGGAGTTATGGCCATCACAAAGTAGTCATTCTATTTTATTAAAAGGGGAGATAACTAAAAAGTATGGCATCCAGAGTTCTGGTTCTTGCGCATGACACGCCGTCTCAGCCTTGTGAACAATTGTGCCAAGAACCATCAATGAATCTCAAAGGGTATAGGAGTTATGGCCATCACAAGGTTGTCACTCTATTTTGTTGGAAGGGGAGATAACTCCAAAACCGTGGCAACCAGAGTTGTGGTTCTTGTGCATGACACGCCGTCTCAGCCTTGTGAACAACTGTGCCAGGTACCATCAATATATCTCAAAGGGTATTGGAGTTATGGCCATCATAAAGTTGTCATTCTATTTTATTAAAAGGGGAGATAACTAAAAAAGTATGGCATCCAGAGTTCTGGTTCTTGCGCATGACACGCCGTCTCGGCCTTGTGAACAATTGTGCCAAGAACCATCAATGAATCTCAAAGGGTATAGGAGTTATGGCCATCACAAGGTTGCGTCTACGGACGGACGGACGGACGGACAGACAGACGGACGGACAGACGGACGGACGCCAGGCTGATCGCTATATCCCCCGAACATATTCGGTCGGGGGATAAAAATTATCAGAATTTTTCATCTTGATCTCGAGTTGTTTAGGCTGTATTAAAGCATGCGTGTTTTCGTAATGCGGAGCAGAAATATTTAGAATAATGTAAACCTCTGTAAACCCCAGTTTTCTCTGTATTAAGTGGGGTTTAGAATGGTGTTCATTTCTCGGACTTGTTCACGTGATGCAAATGCTCTGGTGAGGCAAAAACATGGCTTGCAAGAGCCTTTGCTGCTTGCATGTGTGTCACGGAGACTCACGCAAGGAGTCGTATGTCAAGCAGTACTAGACGGCTGCACACGTGCATTTATCATTTATCATGTTAACACGTCTGTGTAATGAACACCCCTTTAAACGTCACTTTATATAGATAAAACTGGAGTTTATAGGGGCATACATAAGTTTTCTTATTTCTGCTCCAAGATGTAGGTTTTCAGTACTCGTTAGAACCGTCTATATGGGGCGATTCGTCAGAAAACTAACCATTTTGGAGGAATGAAAGGATGCACTGTGCAACGCGGGTGTGTTACCGTAATGTGAAGAACTTAAACAGGATAATGCTAAGGACTATTTCGTCATGGGTTTCCTCCTTTGGCGTCCATAGTTTATTATCCGATTAATCCCTTTATTGTAATGTATCACTGTTTTCACAGCGTTAGGATTAGCTCCCTCTGCTGTTTCGAAGATGGTTACAATCGCTTCTCCAGATCCCCGTCTTCCTATGACAACTGTTTTATCTCCTATAATTCCGACTTTAGCAATACCCTGAAACAGTGCCATTAAATATACAGGGTTATCAAGATCGAATAATCAAAACAGTAAATACCATTATGTTAACTAGTCAGTGAAATGAATACCTCCTAAACCCCACTTTATATAGAGAAAACTGGAGTTTAGGGGGTATACAATATTTTATTGGCGAGATTTGGTTACAGCCGGCTGGCACCAGACCTTAGGTATAGTGACAGCAGGCTGTCACGAGACCTAAAAGTCTGCTGACACCCAGTAATAATATTTGTTCAGTATTCTAGAATTATTCTTTCTCATTTGATAATCTACTGCTTCAGATCATTGCCATCACTTCTATTTTCCCGCCCCCCGCGCATCGGGGCTTGAATAAATATATGGACCGCACGTTGCTTCCACGCAAAGCTAAATCCGACCCGCACACGAGTACTGGCAAACAGCTTAGAGGATCTCAGCCTGCCCAGGCAAAGCGGTGCGAGTCAGACCGTCCATGCTTATAAACCCTACTGGTTTCATTGGGCGACAGGGCTTGAGATGTCATTTCATCTCAACATCGGGTAAAAGTCCCACAAAATTGGAAGCAACGTCTCCAAAAATGACCTTTACAGTGTTGACGGGGACGTCAAACCTCAAATCAAATAAACAAACAAAACTTCTTTTTTCCAGAACTTTGTTGACTAGTGCAATTTGTAGTTTAAAAGTTATTATTAGATGTGTATAATTTAGTTAATATAATTTATATGGGGAGGTCTGGGTGGGTGGGGTTCTTCCATACAAGTCTAGTCCTGAATGAATTAATCGGGAATCCATGATCTTTTAATAACAGATTCAAACTAAGGTTTGGAAATCTTTCAGCATGCTGCCAAACTATGCTAAAATAAGCAACTGAATTTGCACTTTGTGAATTTTGCACCTACCATTATTAGGAAAAATCACGATGTTTCTATATTCGGCAACAGAATTGTAATTCTTTTGGCTCAAGTATTCATCAATGACTGGAGACAGCAGAAGTATGGGGGATTTTCTGTAAAAACTCTATATGAGACTATAACCCATGTGTCATTGAATGCAGAAATTGAAAAAAAAGTTCTGTTTTACGGGTTAGTGTTCATTTATTTGGAAAAAAACACCCTTGTTCTTGTTAAAACTTCTATGATACCAGCTTGGTAGAGTCAAAAAGAAGTACTGTATATCGAAGAACTTGCCAAATGAGTCTACAACAGTTTTGTCTCCGACTAAAAGGGAACTATTATAGACTCTATTCGGCAAGGTCTCCCATATATTGTACCTCTTTTTGACTCTGATACAACATAAGTTTTAACGCTGTGCAAGCAAATGCCCTTTTACACAAGTCTAAAGAATGAGACCGTGAAATAATTGTCCCAAACAAAGGGGATGGGCATAATGTTTTTGGTGCCCATACATTGTGCTGTTTCCATCGGCTTTGGCTGTTTGAAGCATGTTTCTTCAGAACCCATTTTGTGGATTCTTGCAAACGAATTTTTTGTATACAGAAGGTGCATCACTAAGATCATGCAAAACACACAAACACTGACTAGGAAAACCCTGACTTTATTTGTAAGGTCACAGGCTCCCCAAACTCTAATTTGTATCAAAATTAGCGTGTCGGCATCCTGTCACCAGAACGAATGTATGAATTATGGTATAACATATCAATACAACCTACCCCCGCCGGCCTGGGTAGCTCAATCGGATGCGAGTCTGACTAGTGATCAGGAGGACGCTGGTTCGATACATGTCAGGTTCGGCAACATTCTTTCGTGGAGATTGATCGTGAAACCTTTTCTGCGTCATTCTCTCCCTTTCGCTGATTTTAAGAAGGGCAGTTGTCAGTTTCTTGCGAAAGAGTGGGCACTGTAATGGTTAAACGCTTACGTATAAGCTTGCCCAGGAAAAGTGTGGATAGGTAAATTGACCGCTCAAAACGACCTAAATAGTGTTGACTGGACCTTTTAGCTCCAATTCAAACAAATAAACAAACAAACAAACAACCGACATGTGCCAACAACTTCATAAAAATGTAGTGGTCTAATTTGCATGATTACACGCTCCCAAATGTTGTCAAATTTTTCCAAAAACAGATTTCTGCTCACGTTCTGCTGAACAAATTCTTGAATAGTTATTGCAGTCAAGTTTGGTATAACCTATCAGAGAATTAGTTTTCAAAATTTTATAGACGCCATTCTGATTTAATTTCTGATTTCAATATTGGACTTAAATCTCTTCTGCAACAAGGTCAATCGGAACCCGAATTTTGCGGTGACTTAGTATATAAATTCAGAAAAATATATAACCGCAGTGACTTCAGCACCCAATTTCATAAAATCATTCTTCGATATCAAAAATTGGGTACAACATAAATGTTATACGACAGACTGCATGCATGGTAGTTAACCAAATAACGGTTGACAACTTTGCTTCCCTCTTTAATTGCACGCCGGTGGGTCGGGCCTCAGATTCTATGACGGTTCCAATGTAAAGGCTAATTGTGAATTAAAGAGATCTAATTCAAGGTAATGTTGGTTGGTGCCTGATGCTCTGTATCTGGTCGGGCCCATCGGATTCTAACTGTTTGTTTTCTTTTGCTCCAGCATTACAGTTGTTTCTTGCTGTCGAGTCCTCACCGTCGTCTCACGTTTTTGGTTGTTTGATTATTTGTGTTCACGGAGATGTTGCACTAATGAGTTAGGCCTTCATGCGGACTGAACCAATTATTAATTATTAGTCTTAATCGCGACGGAAGTAAGGGCTAGGATTGTGGCCACGTAAACTCGATTTAAGCCCCACCCCCCAAAGTGGAATTCGTTTCCGCTGACCGTTCCAAGGCGGTTCTTCTGTCGCGGTTTATTTTTTTTTATGGTTTGTCTTTAGGTGTTTGTGTCGCTTATGTTATTTTATTTTGAATAGCCTATTGGCCACTTTGTGGGAAAGTAACTGTCCTTTTGGCTTTCCGCTGTTGTTGTTTCCATTAGGGTGTGTTGTTTCATGTTTGTGTGTCTTTCCCTTTGGTGTCTATGGTGGGAGCTGTGGGTTGATTGTATCGATTCCTGGTCATTGCCTCCACTTCTATTTAGTTCTATGTCATTTTGTCCAAACCCAGATGAAGTGTGTGCTCACCAATTTTCCCCTGATTTACATGTAAAAATAACAAGTGGTGGGATTTAAGCCTTAGCTGTGCTTTATCCACAGTTCTGCTGGCGGTATGCCCAGAAATATCATTCTTGCTCTTTACTGATTATGAGTTCTAAAGCATTGTTACACTTGGTGGACCAAAAATACAAGTCCACATAAGAAAACATTGTATCCTTTACTATTCATCAACGTTCTAGAAGATAGTATAGCATCTCATTAAAGAGGATAAGTTTAATTGTGAATAAGAACATGCTTATTATTGAAACAATATTATAGCCGGGTGTCAGCAGACACTTCCTATGTTATTTCTTATTTATGTTAGTAGTATAGGGGCAACTTTAGCGCCAATGACTTCACAAGACGGTCGACAAGATTGCCTCCTTATGACCCTCGATGACCTCAAGAGGGTCGCTCTCGATGCGGGGTTTCAGACCAAGATGGCCGACATGTCGGATGACCGGAGAGTGGTCGCCGGATGAGGGGGTCGAAGCGTTGGCGAGCGAGATGACCGCCATAAGTTGGATGAGGTGACGCGTTTAGTGGGAAACGCCCTAGACCACGGGAAGGTAGCGTCACGTCCTAGGGCACGTTGTCGCCGACCAAGGGTGCTCCACATCCGTTCCGGTTATCTTTCTTATAGGGTCATCCGAGCATTAGCGCTTCACGTCCGTTTCATTTAATTTTCGTAAGCATTCTTTTCATTTTTGACACAATCATGCGATCGTTGAGCTTCTTTTGGCGTGGACTGAATTATTTGATAATATCTCTCGTCGATTTTCCTCGAGATCTCTTCATCACGTTGTATGCACAGTATAGTCCGCATACGTTAAATCCGGACTGTTGGAGTCGCAAAATTCGTATGGTCCGCGCACGGGAAAATAGAATGTTACCCAGTGCTCCCCTCTTTCTTTACTAGTGGCCGTGTTGGAAATGACGAACCTTCCTCTTCGTTTTTTAATTTGGTCCGCTGCGCAGACAGTCACGGGATATCCAGAAAGTATACGAGTCAGTTGATCGCTGTTCATCGTCGCTTAATTTTTAAAGGTTGTCCACTCTACCATCTGTCTGTTTTTTACTCGTGTTTTCTTACGATTAGAGGTCTCGCCCTTATGCTCCTTTTGTAATCGAGCTAGATCTGACTTTGCCATTTCGACCGCTTGAGCCACGGGAGTGACCTATTTCAACACGGGCTTTTGATGTTCCCGCATTTCTATTTCCTTTTGTCGTTGTTCTTCCATTTCTTTAAGAAGTCGGTTTCTTCTATCGCTACCGACGATGTACCGCCCCATGTGATCGGGCTGAACGTAGCCCTCGCTCAAGTCTTTGAAATGCTGGTACCACGCATCCTAGTCCGGGATATAAGGCACCCGTTTATCCAGTTTTACGTTGTACACTTCGATCGACCCGTTCTTTTTTTCTCCTAATATAGCGTTGATTTACCCTTCTTACGTTTGTTTCATTCGCCGTCAGATTCCTGGTCTTCGCCGTATTCCGTCAAGGCATGATCGGGCCAAACGCCGGTAAACAAATCCTTTCTCAGTTTCACGGCTTGCTGGATGGATTCGCCGACATTCATGTCATGCTGTTCTATTTAAGTTTTAGCCGACTCTAGAATCTGCCTCTGAGTAGGGTTTTTTTTTTTGGCAGCTGGTGATAATCCATTAAAAACCTCGCGTAATCGTGTCTTAGTCTTTTCCTGAGAGATGGCAAGTCCTCGTTTGCTGCGCGATAATACGCTTCCTCGGGAGAGTTTCCCTCTTCGATGAAGCTATTCGCCTTGTCTTTGAAGCGCTCTGCATTCGATTGCCTTAGACCTTCTTTCCCATATTTCTAGACACTGACGGTTTTCTGACAGTTCATCTTTGACACGTTTACCAGGGGGTCCCATTAAGGGGTAATGCATGTCGTTTACGTCGCTTATCGATTCCCTGTCATCGTCGCTGTCTTTATCGTTTATATCGGACTCTTCGGGTACCTCTAATTTCCGCTTTCTTTCTGCCGGAAATATGTCACCGCCTAAACGATCTTGTTCAGACGTGCTCTGTTTTAGGTCGACAATCAGGTACCCGTAAGGCTGACTCATGGCCTGTTCGAATCGTTTCATAAACTTAGAGTTAGATGCTGGGTAAATTCTTCTCGCCAACGTCGCCACTTGTTGTCTGTCGATGGGATTATTGAAAAGGACGAGGTATTGAGTGTTCAACGCGATGTCTCTACCAGCTTTTCCTTGCGGAAATAGATTCTGCGTGAGATATACGACGGACAAGTTTCTGTGATGGCTCCCCTTCGTAAGGAGGTCGGCGATTCTTTGGTCGCCTCGGTCATCAAATCGTCTAAAACCAGTACGTTTCTTTTGTGGGTATCGACATACTCGGAGCTGGTCAGGTTGTCCGGTATACCGTGTACAAACTCTCTCTGAGGAAGACTGCGTCGCAAGCCGTCGTACAGTCTTCGCCACTGACCAAAACACCATACGATACGCTCAGGTGGGGGTATATGAGGTCGGATAGGAGTAACTTTCTAGTCCATTCCGTTTTACCGCTTCCACTAGGGCCAGGCACCATCATAGAAAACGGATGCTGAAAGGTAATGCTATTTGGCATGTCTGATTATGGAACTATCCCACTACCGTGTTTATTGCGTTGGTGCCTTAACAAAGCATCATGTCTGGAGAACACCAGGTTACAGTCTGAGCATTGATTCATTTTTGTTATTCAGTAGTTTGTAGTTGGGTCAGTCTTACAAACTTTTCACATTTTTGACCGACACCTACACCACCAACACCACCACCACAGCCACCACAGCCACCACCACAGCCGCAACCACCACCACAACAGCCACCACCACCACCACCACAGCCACCACCAATGCCCAGTGCATCTCCTTTCAATGCGTTTAATTTATGATACTGGTCCTCTTCGTCCTGACTCGCTCACAATATAACCCTGTATAAATCTTCGCGATGTTGTTCTATGACGGCTCCAACGTAAAGGCTTATTGAGAGTTGGAGAGATCTAATTCAAGGTAATGTTGGTTGATGCCTGATGCTCTGTCTCTGGTCGGGCCCATCGCAGTCTAACTGTTGGTTTTCTTTTGCTCCAGCATATCAGTGGTTTCTTGCTGTCGAGTCCTCATCGTTGTCTCACCTCTGTGGTTCTTTGATTTTTGTGTTCACGGAGATGTTGCACTGATGAGTTAGGAGGCCTTCATGCGGACTGAACAAATTATTTGTGTAAATCGCGACGGAAGTAAGGGCGAGGATTGTGGCCACGTAAAATCGATTTAAGCCCCCCAGTGGAAATCTTCCCCTGACCGTTCCAAGGCGGCTCTTCTGTGGCGATTTATTTATGTTGTTGTTGGTTACTTACTGTGTGTATCACTTGTGTCTTTTAATTTTGGATGGCCATATGGCCAATTTGTGGGAAAGTAACTGTCCTTATGGCCTTCCTTTGTTTAGGTTTCCATTATGGTCTGGTCGCTTAATGTTTGTATTTCTTTCCCTTTGGTGTCTTTTATGGGTGGAGTAAGTTAATTGTATCAATTCCTGATCTTTGTTTTACTTCTACTTTTCATATACTTCTATCCATCGTTCTGTAGCCTCTGAAATTAGAGGTGTCCGAAGAGTCCGATATAAACGATAAAGACGGCGACGATGACAGGGAATCGATAAGCGACGTAAACGACACGCATTACCCCTTAATTGGACCCCCTGGTAAACGCGTCAAAGATGAACTGTCAGAAGACCGTCAGTGTCTAGAAATATGAGAGAGAAGGTTTAAGGAACCTCTAAGGCAATCGAATGCAGAGCGCTTCAAAGACAAGGTGAATAGCTTCATCGAAGAGGGAAACGCTCACGAGGAAGCGTATCATCGCGTAGCAAACGAGGACTTGCCATCCCTCAGGAAAAGACTAAGACACCATTACGTGAGGCCTTTAATGGATTATCACCAGCTGCAAAAAGACCCTACTCAGAGGCAGATTCTAGAGTCGTCTAAAACTTTAAGAGAACTCATGACATGAATGTCGGCGAATCCATCCAGCAAGCCGTGAAACTGAGAAAGGATTTGTTTACTGGCGTATGGTCCGATCATGCCTTGACGGAATACGAATAAGACCAGGAATCTGACGACGAATGAAACAAACGTAAGAAGGGTAAATTAACGCTATATTTGGAGAAAAAAAAGATGGGGTCGATCGAAGTGTACGACTTAAAACTGGATAAATTTGGTGTCTTATATCCCGGACTACGGTGCTTGGTACCAGCATTTCAAAGACTTGAGCGAGGGCTACGTTCAGCCCGATCACATGGGGCGGTACATCGTCGGTAGCGATAGAAGAAACCGACTTCTTAAAGAAATGGAAGAACAACGACAAAAGGAAATAGAAATGCGGGAACAGCAAAAGCCCGTGGTGAAATTGGTCACTCCCGTGGCTCAAGCGGTCGAAATGGCAAAGTCAGATCTAGCTCGATTACAAAAGGAGCATAAGGGCGAGACCTCTAATCGTAAGAAAACACGAGTAAAAACAGACAGATGGTAGACTGGTCAACCTTTAAGTATTAAGCGACGATGAACAGCGATCAACTGACTCGTATACTTTCTGGATACCCCGTGACTGTCTGCGCAGCGGACCAAATTAAAAAACGAAGAGGAAGGTTCGTCGTTTCCAACACGGCCGCTAGTAAAGAAAGAAGGGAGCACTGGGTAACATTCTATTTTCCCGTGCGCGGACCATACGAATTTTTCGATTCAGTAGGAAACGATCCTAGAGCTTACGGCGTTAGATTTGAAGAGTTACTCGATAAACCCTATCTGAAGATCGCTCTACAATCTAACAGTCCGGATCTAACGTATGCGAACTATACTGCGCATACTACGTGATGAAGAGATCTCGAGGAAAATCGACGAGAGACAATATCAAAGAATTCAGTCCACGCCAAAAGAAGCTCAACGATCACATGATTGTGTCAAAAATGAAAAGAATGCTTACGAAAATTAAATAAAACGGATGTGAAGCGCTAATGCTCGGATGACCCTATAAGAAAGATAACCGGAACGGATGTGGGACGCCGTTGGTCGGCGACACCGTGCCCTAGGACGTGACGCAACCTTCCCGTGGTCTAGGGCGTTTCCCACAAAACGCGTCACCTCATCCGACTTATAGCGGCCATCTCGCTCGCCAACGCTTCGCCCCCCTCATCCGGCGACCCCTCTCCGGTCATCCGACATGTCGGCCATCTTGGTCTCAAACCCCGCATCGAGAGCGACCCTCTCGAGGTCATCGAGGGCCAAAATGGCGGCCATCTTGTCGGCCGTCTTGTGACGTCATTGGCGCTAAAGAGGCCCCTATACTACTTGTGTTCCAACACATAGGTTGTGGGTACGCTTTAAAACCGCACTGGGGCGGTTCTAACGAGCACCCACAACCTATGCTCGAAGTCTAAATAGAACAATATCACAAATTTCATCCGAAAACAAGCAATTTTGGAGATATGAAAAATTGCACCATGTCACACGGATGTGTTATCGTAATGATCGTGTTATCAAGTCAGACTAAAACTCAGGCAGCACCGGTTAGTCGATTGTCTCTGAGTGTAGGTGGAGAAAATGGTCCTGAACTGAGACCTATAGTTTGGTTTAAATCTATAAACAAGTGACAGCACTGATCAGGAATCGATACTTTTAACCCACAGCTGCCACCAGAGACACAAAAACGGAAAGAAACAAAAACACGAACTAACTAGACCCTAATGGAAACATCTATAGCGGAAAGCCAAAAGGACAGTTACTTTTCCACTAAATGACCAATTGGCTATCCAAAACAAACAAACAAGCAAACAACGAAAAAGAAAAGCGACAAACCATAACAAAAATAAACTTCGACAGAAGAAGCGCCTTGGAACGGTCGGTGGAACGAGCTCTCCTGGATTTTCCGATGACGCAATCCTCGCCCTTACTTACCTCGCGATTATGCCAATTAATTTGTTCAGTCCTCACGAAGCCCTCCTTACTCATCAGTGCAACATCTCCGAGAACACAAAAAATCAAACAACCACAGAGATAGGATTCGAGAAGGAACCACTTAAATGCTGGAGCGAACGAAAACCAACAGTTTGACCTGAGACAGAGCATCAGGCACCAACCAACATAACATAAAATGAAATTCTAATTCTCAGTAAAATAGAAGTGGAAGCAATGACGTTTATGAAACATCACATCCACGCCGGTGCAACGTAGCACCATTGTTCATTTGACGTTGCCCTAACGCCGTGTGCCTGCTGGGAGAACCCAAAGCCTTTCCACTAAACAACATAATTACAGGCGAAATGCCGAGTTAGTAGCTCTTTCCAAATCGGTGGCGGCTCAGTTACATCACGTGAACAAGTCCGTGAAAAGAAGAACCCCTATACCACACTTCATACAGAGAAAACTGCGGTTTACGGGGTATACATAATTTTTCTTATTTTTGCTCAAAAACATAGGTTGTGGGTACTCATTTAGAATAACTCAGACGACACAATGTGTACATATATTTTGAAGATAGCATAAATCATAGGAATATTAAAATAATCCGTAAATATGTCTTATTTTGAGATTTGGGTAGCCCATCATTTAGATTCAAGATTGTATTCAAATTAAAAATGACGATAAAAGATCAATCGATTTTCGAGTTATTAAAATTACATTTTCTAACCTTATCTCGTGGGCCGGTTATTGGTTTAGCTCCAGCAGAGTAGAAATCTTTAACTGCCTGGAACAGATCCCCTTTCTTTGCATAAACAAGTTGCCGTGCATGCCTCGAAGCAAATGGATCTTTAACAGCTCCTTTCAAAAACTTATACACAGCTTTCCACCCAACAGACGAAGCTCCAGCTGAAAATAATAGATATACCAAGTTACAAAATGACTGTATAAAAAGATATAGAAAATATTTATTTTATTCTTTTTTTTTCGGGGGGGGGGGGGGTGAATACCAAAAATTTTCATCGAGTGTGTTAAAAACTTCAGTATTTCCACGACTGCGAAACGCAGTGAACATTCTGGTGTTTTCATTACTAAAGATGAAATAATTGTGTTATTTAGCCAAAAACAGTAAATTTTTCTTTCATCTTACATTACGCAAACACGCCTATACAAATACATTGCCACCTTTATCGCCGAAAAAATGAAAATTTTATGATGAAAAATTGTGATATTTTTCTTATTTCTGCTCAAAATATAGATTATGGGCACTCGTTAGAACCGCCTCATCGAGGCGGTTCTAACGAGTACCCACAATCAATACTTTAGAGCAGAAATAAGAAAAATAAGGTTTACCCTTGTACACCCCAGTTTTACTATATAAAAGTGGGGTTCAAGGGGGTCAAACTTATATAGGCATGTTTTCGTGATGTACGTGACTTTTGCGGTGTACTGTATTTGAACAGCCGTTCGTAACATTTTTTGGGGGGGAGGGGGTTACGGCCCTTTCAAGATTATTTCACTCATATCGAGAGTCAGCGCTCTTACCCACTAGGCCACGAAGGCCCGTCCGTTCGTAACATGTTTTGCCTTCGTCAACCACACTCGAGGAAACATGTTTTCACCGGTTTCGATGAAATATTAGTATTTATCGAAAATAAGTATTTCTTTATTTTATACAAGAAGCATATCAAAAAAGTAGTCCGTCTACAGTGAAAATAACATGGTTTTATTTACGAGGGGCGTTCAATATTTAACTGGCCTAACCAAGTTACTGACCCGTTGCAAGTGCACGCTTTTCACCTGTTATACATGGTTACACAAACTGTTATGGGTCAGTCAAGTATTTGTTGTCTGTTCGAGGAAAATGTCGTATTGTCTTCACAAATTGAGTACAAAGCAGTGATTAAATACCTGGTTTTGAAACAGTAGACGAACAAGGAAGTTTATGAGCAATTGTTTGAAGTTAATGGAAAGACTGCTGTTTCATATTCTACTGTTAAAATTGGTGTCTGATTTTAAACGTGGTCGGGTGTCGTTGGTATTAGAGTACCGCAGTGGAAGATCTGCGAACGCAACTAATGGCGTCACTAGTGAAAACGTAATTGAACTTGTAAAGCAGGACAGGCGAGTGCAATTTTCAGAATGTTTTTTTTTTACCATTTTACATCAATGGCTGGGCATGAGGAAGTTTTCAGCACGTTGGGTGCCAAACTGACTTACTAAAGAACAACGAGCTGTCCGAGTGTCAACGGGCTGTCCGAGTGTCCATGAGGAAGCTATGATTCTTACCCGAAAGACTTTCTTGACAAAACTTTTACCGTGGACGACACTTGGATCCATCACTATTATCCTGAGACTAAAAATCTATAAGACCTAGGGTAGGCGTCGGTCGGTGTGTGCTCGGAGGGGGAAGTGCTGTGTTTGCTGGGTCTTGTCCATCATCCGTTTCGGTTTCGGAACTTTGGGGTTGAGACACGCTGATGAAGATTAAATATCAGAAAGGCCTCTGTGTAACTAAATTTGATAAAGTTGCCTCTCGGTATCTCTGCTGGTAGATGATTCGTTCGACGCCGAGGGTATCATCAGCTCAGTATCAGTTCCTTAGTGCTGAGGTTGATACTGCGGTGTTGACGTCAGTACTCCAGTACTGATTTTAATAACTATATTATATCGTTCACTTTTGCAGTATAAAATTCTATTTTTTTTTCTTAAACTAAGATGGACTGATCACGCGTCACCGCGTCAAAAGCAATTCAAGGCTCAGCCTACGGTTGGCAAGGTCATGGCAACTGTGTTTTGGGATAGCAAGGGGATTCTGTTGATGGACTGTTTACCTCAAGGCCAGGCTATTAATGAGGACTATTATGCTAATATTTTGGCCCAAGTACGCGTAGCTATAGTAGTGAGTACTGTCCAGGAAGAAAAGGCGTGGAAAAATACAAAATATGTGTTGTTGCAACATGACAATGCTAGAGTCTATACTTGCAAAGTTTCTGTGGACACAATGAAACGGAACAGTTTCATACCCTTACTCACCCACCAAATTCTGACCTGGCACCCAGTGATTAGTGTTTGTTTCCAAACTTGAAGAAATAATTGCCTGGACGTCATTTCCGGTCACATAAAAAGCTTAAGCTGCGGTTGGATGATGGATTCACTCTCAAGACTCTCAATTCTAGTAAGTGGAGTTTCAGCCTTGGAACAGCCATTCCGAAAACACGCCTTTTCAAATATATTGTTAACATTTTACCACTAAAAATGTTATTCAGTTAAGAATCCTGATATTTTTCATATTTCTGTTCACAATATACATTGTTGGTACTCGTTAGAGTCGTCTCGGCGAGGCGGTTCTAACGAGTACCCTTAATCTATATTTTTGAGCAGGAATAAGACAAATAATGTATACCCCTGTAAATATGTTCCAGCAAGGGTTATCCTTTGGAAGCAAGGAATACACCACAGAACTAAAAAATATGGAGTGTATTTGTTTTCTGAGCCAGACGAGCTAGTTTCGGTCAATTAGGCCTCATCAGTGACCCTCAAATATTTTCAAAATTCAACAATGGAATCAATGATCCCAAATGACAAGAAAATATAAACTACACTATAATGTAGGATAGGGAGACTTTTTACAGCCGCCACACATTCCCAGACACCAGCTGTAGTGATGTTAAATATATTCTGGAAAGGGTTATCCTTTGGAAGCCTGTAAACCCCAGTTTTACTGTATAAAAGTGGGGTTGAAGGGGGTCAGAATTCTCGTGATGGATGGAGTAAGAACTTATTGCTGCGGGGTGACAATGTAGAAAAAGAAGAATTCCGTAGATAAGGCTAGATGCTTATTGAACGACCCTTGTATCATATCCTATCAATATTGGAAAATTAAGTATTTTATTTGTTAAAGATATGCATTGATTTCGCTGCTGAGTACACAATATTTTTATTAAATGGCTTCAGAAAACGCTTATTTTCCTAGAAACTATATTCATACAAAGTCAAAGCATAGACTGCTGGTGCTCAACATACTTATTCAGTTATTTTTTTTTTTTCATTTAAATCAGTGCAGTCTCCTGAACAAGCTTTTAACACTCCTAGAGAATTCTTAGGGTGCACTGTAATCCCAACAATTACCAAGTCCGTGCAGTGAAAATACAGTGGACTTATATTCAATTTGGTAATTGTTATCTTCTTTCGTTATGTTTAAAGCTTTGGTTGTGGCTACTACCTCGAACCACCCCAATGCGACGGTTCTAAGGAGCATTCCACAATATATGTTTATACTTAGGAATACAGAAACCATCTTTTTCCAAGGAACAGAAAGACCAATGACCTTAAAACGATGTATGCTGCAATAGATACTCTGTCCTTACCAGAATGCTGACACTTGATTGACGCTATAGTTATTGTTGAAGTAAGGAGGGCTATAGATCTGTAAAAATTGACTGCGCAAATTAAGACTGTAGACCAAAATCAGACACTACACATATTGTTTTTGTTTGTTGTATGGCCATTTCAAGATTTTTTAACTCATATCGAGCCGATCGTTAATCAGAGTTTGGTTTGGCGAAAACCGGAATACCCAGAACAATTATTGCTTAAAGCGTAGGATTGTAGGGGTTACATGAAACAGATCTTGACAACTTTCCCCACTAGTCTGAAAGTGCTTTGTCTAAGTCTATGAAAAAAATCGTGCCTATTAAGGCAACTCGGTTTAATTAACAGAAGCAGATTTAGTCGCACCCAAACAATTTTTCAACCCTTAACAAATTTGTTACAAATTGTCTTAGACTTAAGTTATCCTACATTTAATGAATAACATTGTTCATACAAAATATTCCATATAAAAAGCAGTAATATTCACGCACAACTGATCGCCCCCGCCTATAGGGGCTTGAAGAAAATATGGGCTGCACGATGCTTCCATGCAGAGCTGAATCCGGCCCGCACACTAGTACTGGTAAACCGCTTGCCGAGCCGGACCGTCCATGCTAATAAACCCTATTGGTTTCATTGGGCGACAGGGCTTGAGATGTCATTTCATCTCAATGTCGGGTAAAAGTCCAACACAATTGGAAGTAACGTCTCCACAATGACCTTTACAGTGTTGACGGGGACGTTAAACCTCAAATCAAACAAACAAATCAACTGCTATGTTGATGGCGACTTGTTTTAGCTTTTTTTAAAGCTGCTAACCTTGTATATGAAAAGATTAACGGAAGGTTGCATACCGCTAATTTTGAATGCGTTTTCAGTTAGTTCACATGAAACTCGTAACGATATGTATACTGTGTAAATACGCGGTACACAGCCTTTGAGCAGGGCTTTCCCTGTTTTCAAGACGGTCGTGAATAAATCATGGGCATCACCAGCTTCCATCCGAATCTCGAAGCCAAACAAAACTTCATGTAGTCACAAGAAAAATGTGTCTGATTCTCTGTGTGCACATTGAAGACATAAAATTAAGCTTTTCTGTGTGTCAACCAGACAAAAAGAGCAAAATTCTCGTGTCTGCATTACCATTACGAAAACACGCCTATACAAATACATTGTCAAGTATACCGCCTAACAATCGAACATTTTAAGCTGAAAAATTGTGATATTATTCTTATTTCTGCTCAAATTATGGATTGTGGGTACTCGTTAGAACCGCCTCATCGAGGCGGTTCTAACGCGTACCCACAATCTATATTTTAGAGCAGAAAAAGAAAAATAAGGTTTACCCCTGCAAACCCCAGTTTTACTATATAAAACTGGGGTTTGAGGGGTCAGAATTATATAGGTGTGTTTTCGTTATGCGATAAATCACCCGTGTGACGTAGTCTCCAAAATGGTAAAATTTATGAGATTTGTCCTATCTGTACAACAAACATAGGTAGTGCGAGCTAGTTAAAACCGCCTCATAGAGTACCCACAATCTATGTCTTGGAGACGTATAAGAAAAATATTGTATACCACTGCAAACCCAAGTTTCGTTATATTTAGGCCAGTTTCTGTATATGAAGCGGGGTTTATAGTGCGTTCACTGTACGGACTTGTTAGCATGTTGAGTAAACGGGTGCACATCGTGTGGACAATACCCCAATTTTTACAGAAACGTGAGGTTTACAAGGGTAAACTTTTTTCTTATTTTTGATCAAAAGCATCGATTGTGGGTATGAATCTGTTCTAACGAGCAAATGCGCTCTGCAGTTAGAGATTTAGAACATTAATAAGAAAACTGTTACAAGTTTTCCTCAGGTAGGCCTAAATGCAATTTTAGAGCAATACAGAATTTCAAAGCAATGTGTTATATGAACATGGGTGCATTTTTCAAACGGAGCATGACATTTATGAATCCGAGTAGCGCTCGACGAAGGCTCGCATGCAAAGCCTATTTGATTCTTTGTTGTGTGCACATATGACCGAATAAACAGTGTCCAGTAAATGTTCAAAACTTTTTATCTAAATCTTTGGTTACGATGCAAAGTATTTCTTACCTACTGATCGTTTCGCTCTGTCCTGAGTAATTAGATCTGAAAGTACATAACCAGGAAGTCATTGAGTGTCCAGTCATTCAAATCATCGTTAGCTTAGTGGGGGAATTGTTACCTCTTCTAGCAAAAACAATATATAATATACATAGAGGATATTGCATGAGTGTTCATGTATTATTGAATTTATTAAACGAGTTGAGGAAAAAGGATAAAATGCCAGGCTTTGCCGAGCATTTTATCCATTTTCCTCAACGAGTTTAATGAATTCAATAATACATGAGCACGAATGCAAGATTCTATTTATCATATGACATTTAAAACGCATTTTATTCACGATGGTTGACAAAATTATAAATATTCCGCTGTTAGTAAACGCGACGTCGTTAAGGACGTCGTACATGTAACGTTACGGGACGTATCTAGCTAATTTGCATATTTAATCCACTAGTGGATTATCGAAAATATTACATGGCGTTATTACACTCTCAGACGCGACGTCATATGATATATAGTGTCAATTTTGCTAAAAGAAAAATAGAGCAGCCTTTGCATTTGTAAAAGTTGCTATTATTTTTCCAGCAAAAATATTATATGTAGCATTTTTGCCATATTGAACGATCAAAATTTAACAATACGTAAACCAACAACGTTGTTAGTTTTTAAACAATCGGTTCCATAGTTACATTCTTAGCGTAGGCAATTCGTTCAAAAAAATAAAACGTCTTTAATATCAATGAGGTTCCACTTTTGAAGAGAAATAGAGGATATTTCTTTTTATGAGGTAAATACCGTATCAAAACTATATTTATTTATCAAAACATAAAAGTAATGTTTCTGTTTCTTTTATAGGAAAACGAAAACACCCCGACCCAACAAAAACAAAAAAATAGTACGTACGGAACCATGGAAGGGACATGCTTTCCGTAAGTATGGGCTTTATAACAAATGTAATTAGTTTCGGGTTTTCTTTCTAATAATGTATTCTTTGCTTCCAAAGTTAACCTTTTTCATTTATTTTACGACACTGCACCTGGTTTTGAGTGCTGTGTGGCGGCCGTAAGACGTCTCCCCGCACTTCATCATAGTGCAGATTATATTTTTTATTTTCTTTGGACCCATCGAGTCCATTGCTGGTAATTTGAAAATCGAATACTGCTGAAATCGATGCTAGGGGGGCGTTTTCAGCCTTGCATTCAACAGTGCTGTTTATGAAGAAACTCAATAAAACAGAGTTTCCGGTTTTCATTCTAATAATGTATTATTTGCTTCTAAAGTTAACTTTCACTTATTTTAGTGTGAAAATTACATAGTCATGTTATTTTCCATAATGTGAAACAACTTTTTTGGTCAGATATGCATTGATTTCACTGCTAAGTATAAAAACAAAATCCATTTTGGGGGAAAGTGTATAGGGGCATGATGGGGGTTGGAGAAAGGAGCTTAGTTTATTGAAATGCAAGCACGAACCAAAATTGTCTCACTCCTTCAAATGCATATTTGTCTACCATATCAACAGAGGAAAGAATCCTTCCTTTAAAAATAGACCCTTTATTCAGAGAGGCAATGTATAGAGTGTTTTATTGGGTTAATTTCCATGATTTCGTGTAAGCTCGTGTAAAAAAATCTAACAAGAGCCCCGCAAGCGGGTGTCATTATTGTGTGATTATTTTCGCATGTCTTAAAGGGAGATAAATCAGTCACATTACATGATAGAGTTATGGAACTCAGACAGAATGTAGCTTTTGTACTGGTACAGATGTGTCAACTGCCATGTAGCTGGCTAAATACGTTTGGAAATATGTCAAATGTTGAAGTTAATGTTATTTTATCGAAAAAGGTCATTTTTGAAAGCTCTATCGTTTGTGGCTTGAAACGGGCGTATATAAAATTGCATAATAAATTTATGGAACTTGATGAGAGTGTAGCTCTTGTTAATGACAGATTCTATCTGTCTATTCTTGCTGTGCTACACGTATAAAGTAATTCAGACGTCAGTTCTTCCGGCTTTGACCGCCATTGAAATATGAGTCCGCACAATATGTAGTCCGGTTTGGCGCAGTAGTCAAAATTGTACAAGCGTATTAGTTATCATGATAGCGTAATACAAACTTTGGAAGCAGACGACTTGACGATTTTATCTTACGATTCAGCATTTCATATGAATCAGCTGCATCATGCGACGGGTTCGGCGACGACTGTATGTCTAGACCAATGCGGCGTCTCATCAGCAGTCTTCTCAGGTTTTACACTGTTTTCTACAGTGCGGTCAATATTTAATCCTTAAAGACCAGCCTGCCGTTGGACCAGGCCAGCTGCAGACAGGAATACTAATGGGTTTTCTTTCTGACTTTCGAGGTCAAGTTTAGGTCAGTTACAACTTAGGTGTATATTGACTTTGCGTGGAGAAACTTGAAAGAAAGGCTGTCCCTTTCAACCCTGGAATATGGTACAGATAATTAGTGTAGGTCTAGGTGCCATATATTTAGCAGAATGGACGAGCCCAACTTCAGTGATGGTAAAGTGCACTCCAGAAACTCAAGGCAGTTAATAAATCAAAGCACTGGCAACACTCATGCCGATTGTATCTAAATATAGGCTGGTCATGAACGGGGACTTGAACTGATTCATTTAACTAATGCAAAAAAGTGTAGAACAAGATCAGCACCGTGTTCTGTGGCGTTTGATCTGAGTTTACATTGTTTGCCAGATCCAACATTTGATTCATGTGCATTTTACAGATAACACTTACATGTACCCAACACTGACAAAGGACGCGGCTATGTTTGGGTTGGTTGTTTGGCATTCGACCCGAAGTTGCTAATAAGAAAACCGCTTCGGTGCTAATGTCTACGTGACTATCACTGACTTTTCAGAATAACTTTTTGTCTTGTAGAAAATAGCCGCAGTGAGATCAGGTTATTCCATAAGACGGAAGATGATTATCCTGGAATCATAGGGTGAGCTTGGCAAACAGTGTAGACCAAGACCAGACGCTGCAGAGCGCGTCTTCTTATCAAAATCTTCACTATTTGTTTGGAATTTCAGAGTTAAATGAAACAGTTTAAATCTCAGCCCAGAACTATTACTCCAACCTAGACTCGACATTCTCAGTGCTTTGATTCTGAAACCAAACGATTACAACACGCTTAGGCACCATGCCCTAAAGCTAAAAAGGTTAAGTCAATCAACCGTGACGCCTGGTTACCAGTCCGGCCACGTTGATCCTGTACACCGGATTCCCACCAGTACAGATAGAAACCACATGTTCAGATCAAACTTTTGATGTGTAATGTAAGGTCGTGGCTAGAAAAGAAGAAACTGAAATTTGTTCTCGAAAAGCATTAAGTCAGAGCGAATTGCAACATTTTTCATTATAAGATCGTAAGCGTGCCCCTGGACAGTTAGACGCTGGTCGGAAAGCGGATGACGTTGGTTCTGATTTTGGGTGCCACATGTGTGTGATCTATCATCTATTGGAGCGACATCTTACAATATACAGAGGACGCTAGTGGACGTCGACGTAGCGGAAGACCGACGTCACTACGTCAAGATCGATTCAACCGTCAGACGCATATGCGAAACAGATTTCCGCCGGCAACTGCTACACTGTACCTGTAGATAAACAAGGGGTCTCAATTACCGACTAATTAGCACTGACACTGATCGTCGCTCTTCTGTGATGCATGTTTGAGAGCTAGACGTCCCCGTCGTGACCAAAGTTAAAGCGTCGATACAGTACGGACCACTTACGCTAGTGCATGAAATACGTAAATTGGCGTCTAAGCGACTGACATTTGCGTTTCAGTGACAAATCGCACATCAGCCGATTGTCGTTTCCGGGTGTTTCGACGTACAGGTGTAAGGTATACCGAGGCGACGCGTGCGTATTAGATCATGACATATCGGGTGAAATAAGCGTAATTGTGTGGCAAACTATTGCATGTAGTTAGCCAACGCAGCGTAGTGTCACTAAGAACATTCAGAATAGAGATGTCCACAACCGACCCGACAAAAACTGTTACTACGACAGTAGCATTGTTAAAACTTGAATTTTAATGTTTGGTTTTGAAAACGCAAATAGTTTCTTTCAAAACTTTGAAACATCGAATGGCGTTTCATAATACTACCAGTCAATAGACATCTGCAAACATATCATATATTGGAATTTGCAGAACTACACTTCTAAATTTTAAGATCTTTTTAGAAAATTTTTCCGTAAGTTTTCACAGTGTTATGATTTTCTCATAGAATCTGTCATTTCAGTGCCTTCGGCGCTTTGATGATCATACAGTTTCATGGAGCTAGGGCAAATATTTTTGGAACCATGGCCAAGATATTAGTATTTTGTTAAATTTTTGAAAAAAAAAAGTCAAAGTTCAAAGGTCATTATCACCATTATCATCAGTTATACTCCGCTCCTCCTCCTCCTCATCATCATCACCATCAATAATAACAAATACGTAATTACCACCATCAACAACAACGTCATCATCGTCAGCATCATAATTATCATCATCACCAATATTGTAAATATTATTTTATTATTGAGTGAGTGAGTGTTTGAGTTTTACGTCGCACCAACAGCTAAAGTCATACGGAGACGGGACCTCGGTTTAAAGAGTCATCCGAAAGTCTGGAGAAACCCGGGATCGATCCTGCGACCCCTGGTTTACAAGGCGAGTAGCGTAAACACTACACCACAGAGGCTTCTATATATTATTATTGTTATTATCATTGAGAGAAACTGCAGGCTTTTATCAGTGTTTATTTCAAGTTACATGTAAATGTCTG
The DNA here is from genome assembly GCA_963580285.1 of Lucinisca nassula. NCBI lineage: Eukaryota > Metazoa > Mollusca > Bivalvia > Lucinida > Lucinidae > Lucinisca > Lucinisca nassula. The sequence goes on from OY757012.1 coordinate 54,259,689, forward strand.
GTGACTAATGCGATTCATTGGCATAAAATTGTCAAGAATAATTTTCTCTAATAAGAAAATCTAGACGTTTTATGTACTATTCACCTTATTTGCATTACCTGCTGGTTCCTAGTCTGAAGGATATCAGAGTTGGAAAAACAGGTAACCAGACCCCCCTGACCTTGAAAGGTCAGGGGGGTCTGGTTATCTGTTTTTCCAATATTGACAATGTGCAAGCTGGGAGCCAGCAAATAATGCAAATATGTACTATTGTGATTAGTGTGTTTACCTCCCGCACCAAACGCAAAAGGGTTGATGGCTACATCATATTGTTGGACAGCAGCGGCGTAACACAGCGCAACAGTGAAAAAAATCAAAGTGTTGAGCAGCATATTTTTATGTCTGAAAAACAAAAGGAAATATAAAGAAAACTTTTTGGCACCAATTAGCGAAAGGGCGTTTTTAAGCATGGACGCCCAGGGAAGCATCACATTAACAGGTTCGTGAAATGAACAGCCCCTTAAACCCCATTTCAAATAAAAAATGGGGTTTAAAGGGTATACATTATTTTGCTTATTTCTATTCCAAGACATGGGTTGTGTGTACTCGTTAGAACCGCCTCGATGTGTATAAATAAGGTTCAATGTAAATATCATAAAATATCTATTTTTGAAACAATGGAATAACGCACTATGTTTCTCGGAAATGTAATCATGATGGACTCAGATGAATCGTCGTTCCCCTTAAGTCTTGTTTGTTTGTTTGTATTGGAGTTTAACGGCCCAGTCAACACTATCTTAGGTCATATTTGAGCCGATCAGTTTACCTATCCACACTTTCCTGGGCAGGTTAATATGTAAGCGGTTAACCAGTACAGTGCACATTTACCATTCTTGAATCAGCGGAAGGGAGAGAATGACCGTAGAAAATATCTTATGATCAATCTCCACGAAATAATTTTGCCGCCACGGCAGCGATCGAACCCGCGTCCTCCTGATCACCAGTCAGACGCGCATCCGACGGAGCTACCGAGGGCGGCTAATTCCCCTTCAGTCACATTAGAGTTACTCAGCCGAAAGACATGGTTTATTCCTTCAAATCTCCAAATCTAGCATATTGTCTGATGAAAATTTGTGATGTTTTTACTTACCCGTAAGTCATGGTTCATTGTCTCAAATCTCCAAACCTAGCGTTTCTCTGATGAACATTTATGTCGATTTCTTTTATTTGTTGCAAACATACATATAGATTGTGTGTGTCCGTCAGAAAAATATCGAACTGGTACATCAACACTTCAGAAAATCCAAGGGATCAGAGGATGGTGATGCTGCTGATGATGATGTCTTGTTTAACGACGAGTCAACCGTCTTTGTAGGCCATAAGCGTCAAACTGTTCCTAATGCCTCGTTCACAAATTCGGCGTACCCCGGCCGCGCTATACTAGACGTGGTGGTCGGCCGAGCTGTCCAAGTCGAGAAGGGGTCGGAAGCGGGTGTCTGGCTCGGTTTTTGGCAAAAAAGTATGCCGTTTGGGGCCTGGAGGGACATCCGCCGAGAATCTGGCGGTATCTGCCAGATTTTTTGGGGGAAGTATCGACGTATACGCCGGGTGGAAATCGGCCGGTGCACTGCAGGTTACCGGCAGTACGCCGGCCATATACCTGGCGATTGTTACTAGCCGGCCGAGCATCGGTCGATGTTCCGCAGATGTCCACCCAGTTCCCGGCCGGGTCTACGACGTCGGTACGAGCTCTGCTCGACATTTTTTTCGATGTGTCACCGACCTAAAAGTCGGGGAGAATTCAGTGAGAATTTTAAGTGCGAGTTAAAATTTCACCGGCCCCCTCCCGACCACTACCGACGCCCAAGCATCCGGTGGGACGCCGGCCGAACTCCAGCCCGATTTCACCCCAAATCAGTCGCCAAGTAGTCGGGCGAGGCTCAAATAGTGATTTGTGACCGTGGCTTAAGGGAGACATCATGATCTGGTCAGTCGCTACAATGTGGCAATTCCCAGGATTGTTTCTGATGGTTTTGCCAATGGCGAGCTACATGTTTAAGAAGACTTCCAAAATCCTGGACATACGCTTCTACATATACCTACATTTCCTTCGTTCAGGCCTATAGGCATGGTGGGCGTAATCTCATCACGGAAACATGCCTATATAATTTTGACCCCCTAAAACCCACTTTTATGCAGTAAAACTGGGATTTATAGGGCTATACATTATGTTTTCCTTATTTCTATTCAAAACCATAGATTATGGGTATTCATTGGAACCGCCTCGCCGAGGCGGTTCTAACGGTACACACAATCTGTGTTTCGAACAGAAATGTTGGAAATTGGGTATCAGATTTTTTATCTAAAAATCTTTTTTTTTTTTTTTTTTTTTTTGGTTCTAAATTTGTGCTAATATGTTTGAATAGGCGTGTTTTCGTAATCTTACCAAGTAATGCTTACTATCTGCGGACGCCATTTTAAACCCTTCATTCTGGGGTCTAGGTTTTACCGGCCCTGATAGCTCAGTGGTAGAGCTTCCGCTTCGGGAATGGTAGGTCGCGGGTTCGATCCCCGGCCGCGCCATACCAAAGGCGTTAAAAATGGTACTAATGTGTTTGTTTGATTTGAGGTTTGTCGTCCCCGTCCACACTGTATGTCATTTTGGAGACAATGCTTCCAATTTTGTGGGACTTTTACCCGACATTGAGATGAAATGACATCTCAAGCCATGTCGCCCAATGTAACCAATGAAGTTTATAAGCATGGACGGTCTGACTCGCACCGCTTTGTCTGGCAGGCTTAGAGCCTCTAAGCGGTTCACCAGTACTCGTGCGCGGTCGGATGTCAGCTCTGCGTGGAAGCATCATGCAGCCCATCCATTTCTTCAAGCCCCGAAAAAATGGCACTAGGCGCTCCCTTGGCTGACGCTCGCATTATCAGAGGTAGTCCTAGGAAGATAAATGAAGGCAGGTATGATACTTTGTCGCAATAAAAGCTCTACAGAGCTAATGTTACTTGTTCGGATATGCGACGTTTAAAAAAGCTTCTTTATCTCTGAACATTTTGATTCGCTTGGGTGACTTACAAACGCCTCAGTAAGGTGATTCTTACGGGTACCCACAACCTATGTGGCTGAATAAGAATAAAACAAATTGTCATATTACGTCGCGTCTGAGAATGTAATAACGCATGTACGACGTCCTGAACGACGTCGCGTTTGCTAATGGCGGAATATTGATATTTTTCTAAATATAGAGATGTTTTTTTTCCATGGGTGTTCAACTCAAGAACTAAAATAATTGCCATTTTCTTACATGTATCCGTAGAACCAGTATTTTAAGATAAAATGTTTCTGCTCCAAACCCAAATTGTGGGTGCTCTTCAGAACAGCCGCGGTTCTGACGAGTAACCCGCAATCATTATTAATTTCATACACAGTTATCCGAAAATACCATTTTAGTAGCCATTAAAATAGCCATTCCTGCATAAATACATGTACCTATGCGCATAGCTGTATTGCCAAATTCACCTTATTTGTAGTATCTGCTGGTTCCTAGTCTGAAAGTTATCAGTGTTGGGAAAACAGGTAACCAGACCCCCTGACCTTGAAAGGTCAGGGGGTCTGGCTACCTGTTTTTCCAATATTGACAATGTGCAAGCTGGGAGCCAGCAAATAATGCAAATATGGTGAATGGACAGAAAGCCGTGCTCAAACAACAAAACCCACGTTCAAATCATGAAATTCACGTGCTGTTTGAAGACGGATTTTGAGCTGTTGATATGACAAGCTGGGCCTTGCTTTGTTTGCATTACGCTGAGCGACGTAACGTTATCGCCCTGAAGGTAGCTGTTTTGAGTTCTATGCTAACGTCAGAGGGTTACTGCGTAACAAGGTTATTGTAAACAACATAAGCTAGCAGCCATGACGGTTTCCCGGTCGCAGTTGAAGAGTTTATATGGAGTTTATAAAGAGCTGTTGGGAGTGCTGCCGGAATCGCAAGTTATGCAAGAAAAACGTTCGTCTGTGGTTATTTCATTGCATTAACATTTGCAGGATCTCTCGAAAGATATCTAGCGGAACAATCTTGAAATGCTGAAAAAATATATATATATATATATATATAATTTATATAAAAATAAAAAAAAATAAATAAATAAAACTCACATGGACGTGTCTTTCTTATGACAAACCAGTACGAGCACCGGGCCCAAGCGATTCAAATCCAAGAAAAGTACAACTGGAGAAAGAAAGGCCATCACGAAAACACGCCTTTTTAATTTTGACCCCCATGATCCACACTTTTATATAGTAAAACGGGTGTTTACAGGGGTTAACTTTATTTTTCTTATTTGTGCTCTACAATATAGAGTATAGGTACTTGTTAGAACCGCCTCAATTGAGGCGGTTCTAACGAGTACCGACAATCTATATTTTAGAGCAGAAATAAGAAATATATCACAATATCATATGACGTCGCGTCTTTTGTTTGTTTGATTTGAGGTTTAACGTCCCCGTCAACACTGTAAAGGTCATTTTGGAGACGTTGCTTCCAATTTTGTGGGACTTTTACCCGACATTGAGATGAAATGCCATCTCAAGCCCGGTCGCCCAATGAAACCAATAGGGTTTATAAGCATGGACGGGCCGACTCGCACCGCTTTACATGGGCAGGCTTAGATCCTCTAGGCGGTTTACCAGTACTCGTGTGCGGGTCGGTTTCAGCTCTGCGTGGAAGCATCATGCAGCCCATCTATTTCTTCAATCCCCGATGGGCGGAGGCCTATGACGTCGCGTCTGATACTATAATTAAATTCGGTACTCCACCAGTGGATTAAATATGCGAATTCGTTTGATATGTGCCGTAACGTTACACGAAAAACGACGACATCGCGTTAACTTATGGCAGAATATTGAAATGTTTGGTAAAAACCGTGAATAAACTGCGTTTCAAATGTCATTCGCGTTCGTGTATTATTAAATATTAAACTAATTGAGGAAAATGGATATAATGCTCGGCCAAGCCTCGCATTTTATCCCGTTGCCTCATTCGATAATACATGGACACTCATGTAGGATCCTCTGTGTGTGTTTGAGTTTTACGTCCACCAACAACTAATGTCATATGGAGACAGGGCCTCGGTTTAATGTCTGGAGAAGCCCGGCGACTACACCACGGAGGCTTCCAACATAACCGTGCGATGTAATGGTGATTACATTTGTCTAGAACTAACATTTTTCAGCTGTTGTTTAAGATTTCTTTCTCATTTCTGCACTCATAATGGATTGTAGGTGATTGTTAGAACCGCCTCGGTAAGGCGGTTCTTACGAATACCAACAATCTATGTTTATGCACAATAATAAGGAAATAATGTATGCCCAGTTAAACCCATTTTCTATATATAGAGTGGGGTTTACACTGTTTTTCTTTTCACGAACTTGTTAATACGACGGGACAACAAAACTCATACGACGTACAAATGACACTGACAGTGCAAGACTCTGGTGGAGCAGTCTCATCAACTGGGACTTCACTATTTGCCGATAAGCAAAGTCATCACGAAAACACGCCTATATAATTTTTACCCCCTTGAACCCCCTTTTATATAGTAAAACTGGGGTTTACAAGGGTAAACCTTATTTTTCTTATTTCTGCTCTAAAATATAGCTTGTGAGTACTCGTTAGAACCGCCTCTATGAGGCGGTTCTAACGAGTATCTACAATCTATATTTTGAGCAGAAATAGGAAAAATATCACAATTTTTCATCTAAAAGATTACATTTTTTCGGCGATAAATGTCACAATGTATTTGTATAGGCGTGTTTTCGTAATGCCTTTGCGATCAAACTATACTAATGTACATGTATCAGCTACGGAACCCGGGAAAGGACAAGCAATTTTTTAAATATTTTGTGCGAACAACATAATATCTTGTTCGCACAACTTAATATATTGTGCGCACAACATAATACGCACAAGATATTATCTTGTGCGCAGAACATAGATCTTGTGCGGACAACATAATATCTTGTGCGCACAACTTATTATCTTGTTCGAACAACATATCTTGTGCGCACAAGATATTATCTTGTGCGCACAAGTAATAATTATCAATAATCAACCCTCAGTGTGTCAAACAACCTTTATCTCAAACAAAGTTTCACAATCCCAAAGGTTTTCGACCCATTGAAGTTCGATTTATCTTCCATGGATATGATTCGAACACTTACTACATTTCGTGACTGGTTTGAAATGATACAAAATGTATTACTGCAAATTGATAGGAAAAGGCACACCGTACATGTTCAAGATGAATTTGTTTGGTTGGTTGTTTGTGCACTATTTAAAAATTAGATCAGCTCTAGCAGTGATTTGTTGAGTGATATGTAACTGTTTTGGGGTTAGTTGTAAGGTAGATCAAATCACGAGCCCGTAGCGCGAGTGATTTATCCAATCACAACTGACCGACAAACTGTGATATATTACTCAACAAATCACGCCATAAAGCCGATCTATTTCGATTCTAACACACAGAAGGTCGACTAAATGCTGTTGTTTCCTTCATATTCTCTCCACATTCCGCCGTTGTTTGAAGAAATTCCACCAACATGTTTGACTGTAATACATGCAGTTACCTGTTTTTGTAACGTGCTTTATTTGTGAAAGAGATATTACTCCATCTAACATTCCGACCGATGACGTTGCAAAACGTCATAAAACGGCGGCTCTTCGCGTCAGATTTTCCGCCTTGTAATTTGTCACTCAATATATCATCGGATTAAACCATTGGCTGTATGGACAACCAGTGCTAGAATCATGAAGTCATATCGAGCCGATAAGTTTACCTATCCAGTTCACCAGAAGCTGACATCTGAGTTGAGTGAGAGAGTGTGTTTGCATTTTGCGTCCTACCAACAGCTAATGTCATACGGAGACGAGACCTAGGTTTAGAGAAACGACCACTTGTGTAAGGCCGTATATTTTTCATTATTCTGGTTAAAACATACTTTGTGAGCACCCTCGATCTAAACTTGCAGCAGAAATAAGAAATTCATCATAACGATTCTTCAGGAAAAAAATGACAAATTGTGATATGTAGTTTAGGTCGTAGTACCAAAGCGTTTATCCAAAATCATTAATCCATAGACAAATGCCAATTATCAATGTTCAGATCAACAGACATGGACTCTAGAAGAGCGTAACCAGGCGTCCTAGGACAGTAAGCAATACTTGGTAAGCAAGCTTCCACCACCATGCCTATTGACCTGAACGAAGAAAAGGAGTAAATGCCGAGAGGGTTTGGAAGTCTTCCTATCGCTTTCCATTGGCAAACACGTCAGAAATAATTCTGGAAATGGCCACATTGTACGGATCAACAAGATCATGGTGTCTCCCATAGAACTTCTTTAGTGTTGATACCAGTTTGGTTTTTGGGCCTATAGCCCCATAGTATTGGAGCGTGATTTTTGTGCTATTTTTTGCATGAATGCAGACGACCTAATAACCACCAAGAGACACCGTGAACAATATATAGCGCAGAATTCGGAACGGTTTCAAAAGCTCCTCATCAAATGAAACAGCCGATGGAAACAAATATTATAACTTGAATGTTTTATAAATTTATCCATAAAATTTACCGTGACAGTGATTCACTGAGGGATTCTCCGTGTAACACAAACGTGAATGAAAACAATGTAGACTAATACGCCATTCATCGTCTTTTTATAGATCAATTAGCCCTTTTGTACCGGAAATCCCAAAATGGCAACTGGAAAACATCACAGGCCCAGATCAGATACCGCAGAACGCAGAGTCTCATTAGGGCACGCACTGTATGTTTGCGAAAGGTCAAGCATTTTCCAGGTAAGAGTTTTCAAGAAGCCACAACCAGACATCCCTAAATTTTGAAATGGACTCGTTTCATACTGATATCATGTTCATGATTCCATTCAGTACAAATGGGTTAAAAGTACGCAATGTGGGTTGATTATGCAATTCTTTGTGTAATTAATCCATATTAGATAATTGATATATCCAAGTTAAGAAGTTTGGAGTGGTCCATGTCCAATTTGAGGGAACCAAGTGTGTATTGAAAGTAGTAAATTTTGCAAAAATTGTATATACTGTCAGCAAATAGTTTAGACACAGATGAGACGCCAGGTGTTGCGGCGTCTGATCTTGGCCTGCAATGTTTGCAAATGTCCCCACAAAAGGCTGCTAGGTATACATGGGTTATTGGGGTGTTTACAGCAATAACGATGAAGTCATTTTGTTTTCAGAATGGTTAACCTAATGGTTAAGTGTTAGCCCCCTAGGCATGTGAACGGCCTAGGTAGCTCAGTTGGATGCGCGACTGACAAATGATCAGGAGGACGTGGGTTCGATACCAGCCGGGGTCGGCAACATGTTTCTTGGAGATTGATCATGACATCTTTTCACGGTGATTATCTCCCTTTTGCTGATTCAGGAATGGTAGTTGGAAGTTTCTTGTTTAGTTGTTTGTATTGGAGTTAAAGGCCCGGTCAAAGCTATTTATGCCATTTTTGAGCCGCTCAATTTACCTATCAAAACGTTTCCTAGACAAGCTTATAGGAAAGCGATTAACTAGTACAGTGCACATTCTTCCGACAGAGACTGACATCTGCCTTTCTTGAATCAGCGGAAGGGAAAGATCGATCGTAGAAATTATTTCATGATCAATCTCCACGAATGAATGTTGCCGACCACGTATCGAACCCGCGTCTTCCTGATCACAAGTCAGACGCGCATCCGACTGAGCTACCGAGGCCGGCTGGAAGTTTGTGGTGAAAGAATATGCACTATACTGGTTTACCGTTCATGTAGGAGAAGTGTGGCTAGGTAAACTGACCAGCTTAACAATTACCTAAAAAGTGTTGACTTGGTCGTTACACACCATATAAATTTATCCAGCTTGAATACTTGCTAGTAACGGTGAAGTCATATTATCATTTTCTTTTTTTCGAAAATTTAAAATACAATAAAATTCCGCTATTAAGACCACATAAAATTGAGAGAAATTCTGCTTTAAAATAGAAGTGGAGGCAATGATCAGGAATCGATACAATCAACCCACAGTTCCATCAGAGACACCAACGGGAAAGAAACACAATCGTGAAACAACATACCCTAACGGAAACATCAATAGCGGAAAGCCAAAAGGGCAGTTACTTTCCAACAAAATGGTCAATAGGCTATCCAAAATAAGATAATATAAGCGACACAAACACACAAATACTTTATAGAACAAGCTACACTGACCAGCAGAATGAGTCACCACAGGTAGCTCTTTAACACTGAAAATTCCATTGAGCTATTTTTAGTAACCTTGGCTCAAGGAGGTTTTCTGGGCTTGTGCTATAAAGTAAAAGACAAACCATAACAAAAATAAACCGCGACAGAAGAACCGCCTTGGAACGGTCAATGGAAACGAATTCCACTTGGGGGGAGGGGGGCTTAAATCGATTTTACGTGGCCACAATCCTCGCCCTTACTTCCGTCGCGATTTAGACAAATAATTTGTTCAGTCCGCATGAAGGCCTCCTAACTCATCAGTGCAACATCTCCGTGAACACAAATAATCAAACAACCACAGAGATGAAACAACGGTGAGGACTCGACAGCAAGAAATCACTGAAATGCTGGAGTAACAGAAAACCAACAGTTAGACTCCGATGGACCCGACCAGAGACAGAGCATCAGGCACCAACCAACATTACCTTGAATTAGATCTCTCTAAATCTCAAAAAGCCTATTTGGGCCCCGTCAAGCGATTTTGGTACTTATCACCTATGCGAGCAGCGAAGGTTCAGGCGAGCCTGCGCATCCGCGCAGTCTCGCCAGAACCTTCTCTGCTCGCTCATACAAGCAGTGAATCAAGAGGAACCTTCAGACAGAAAGCCATATCCCTGGCCCCTCTGAATGGCTGGGCATGCGCAGTTAAAATTTGTCATGACGGAATGCTCGAAGACACAAATTCGCTTGGCGGGGCTCATTTAGTAACATGCAGTTATTCTTTCTTAGTGTTTTCTGCATACTGTGTCCTCTAGACTGAGACCACCTTAAGAACTGTTCAAAAATTGGCTTAAAGACCACTTTTGAACAGTCCCAAATGTGGTCATAATATAGGAATTTTACTGTAATTAAAAGAAACAAGAACAACAGTGAAAACAAACAATCGGTGAACATTTGTTTGTTTGATTTGAAGTTTAACGTCCCCGTCAACAATGTAAAGGTCATTTTGGAGACGGTGCTTCCAATTCTGTGGGACTTTTACCCGACATTGAGATGAAATGACTTCTCAAGCCCTGCCGCCAATGAAACCAATATAGTTTATAAGCATGGACGGGCCGACTCGCACCGCATTGCCTGGGCAGTCTTAGATCCTCTAAGCGGTTTACCAGTACTCTTGTGCGGGTCGGTTTCAGCTCTGCGTGGAAGCATAATGCAGCCCATCTATTTCTTCAAGCCCCGATGGGTGGGGCTATCGGTGACCAAACAGTCCCTTTATATCAGGCGTAGTACATGTATATATCTTCTGTAAAGGTTTATGCTCTGGAAAAAATGAAATTCCTCCAAAAGAATTAAAGCATCGAGTGGTCAAGTTTTCTAGACCAAATTAGCTAGTTTCGCCAAAGTAGACCCCATAAGCCACCTTCCAACAGATTCAAGCCCCATTTGAACAATTAAAGGGATCATCCATAGTTTTTCATAAAAAAAAAGAACATTTGCAGGATTCCAAAGAAGCTATCTGAATATCTTCGAGGGACCAGACAAATGTTATTGCAATAAAATAAACATACATGGTCGTCATTCGGCAAATTGTGACGAAAACGCCCCACAATGCCATACCACCTCTGGAGATGCCACCGTTAAACTAAAAGGGCGTGGCGCTAGTTCAAAACGTTGTTAAAACGAGAACGTCTGTTCTGCAACATTTAAAAATGCTACGTTCACTGGGAAAACGTTTCATCGCTCTAACGTGTAACGTAAACAAAGCAAGGTTCATTTTTGATATCCAAAGATCAAAACTCATGTTCCGACAGAATTTCAACATGGGTTTTGTTGCGTTAACAGGACGTCTGGCCCAGAATAGCGTCAAACAGCTATGTTCATTGGATTTTATTTAAAAATATATTCTTTATGGGTCTGATTTAAAGTACCAACTACTGAAATTGTCTAACCCTATCCATGGCTCACAAACTATAGCCTCATCAGCACTCTCAGTGCTTTGATTTGATACCCCTGGCATAACAACCTGGTAGTGAGCACATTCCCACGTTCCATAGAGTCCTGATACTTGGAACAGGCTCTGGATGTCTCACGATATGTTACGTAGGTCTAATGCGAGAATGCGTTAAGCAGATTAAATGACCCTATTTTTTTTTGACCGAGTAAAGACTGCAACACGTTCATACAGTCGAAAGTACATGGTACATGTTTATTGGTTTTCCAAACAGGCGTCTCCCTGATCATTTTTCAGCCTTGCGCATGCGCTTTTGCCTATGCACACGAAAACTACAAATTGGCATGCGCTGCTGGCGAGGATTTTAATAAGTCTGCTCAATATGCGATGAAGCCACATCAGCATTTTAGTTTCGGGGTCAATTGTTTGTAAATCGACCTAGAGTTAGTAAGCGCAATAGCTTTACGTTGCTAATTCCCACATGATTATCGCTATGGATTTTAGGTTTCTTATTTTTAGCTGCGCATTGCTTGCCACTATGGGGTTAGGGTGCTGTTTAAAGGGAGTTACCTGTAGCATTGATGTTGACTGTACTCTTATGTTGGGATTGGGAAACAGGGAAGACCCTGATCAGACGCCATATCGGGTGGTTGGGCTCGAGATGTCATTTCATCTCTATAATGGGTAAAGGAAGCGACGTCTCCAAAATGGCCTATATAGTGTTGAGGGTGTGTGTGTGTGGGGGGGGGGGGGTGTTTAACCTCAAAACAATCAATCAATCAATCGATTGTAAATTGCAGAGCATCACAAATTATGCCTCACCAAAACTTGGGGCCACCTGTACATGTATATGGAGACAGATCAAAGTTGTAGAGGAGTAGGGTACGAGAAATTGTACTTTTAAAATGTCTGACTCGGATGCACAAACTGCAATATACATGTAAATGCATTTGAAATCAGATCGTCGTTATCACATTACGTGAGGCTAATAGTTATCCATATTTTTTAGATTACTTTTCAACCCTCGAGAATTCGGGCTTATTAATGCGATATGTATAGCAAATTGACCCCGGACATAACCAATATACATATTCGAAAATAATTGATTGTTTGGAGTTTTACGACATGTCAATCCTTGTGGATCAATTTGTGTCGTCTCCCAGAGAAAGGGAACAGAATATAAACTCACCAAAAAAAACAGGTCTGACACCTCCGCCTCCCAATAATCAAAGCGCCAAAGGCACTGAAATGACAGATTCTATGAGAAAATCATAACACTGAAAACTTACAGAAAACCTTTCAAAAAAGAACTTAAAATTTATAAAGGTAGTTCTGCAAATTCCAATATGTGATATGTTTGCAGATGTCTATAGACCGGTGGTATTCTGAAACGCCATTCGATGTTTACCAAACATTAAAATTCAAGTTTTAACAATGCTACTGTCCATAAGTAACAGTTTTGTCTGGTCGGCTGTGAACACCTCTATCCAAAGATACTTTATGGGAAAGAGATCGGAGGAGAAAGACTGGCTCGTCCAGTACGTGAATTCCATTGGCTTGAAGACATTTTTGAGTAAGAACAGCACTATGAGCCCGCTCGTAATCCTGCTGGATAAGATATTCCGGATTCTGAGCGTAAACAAATAAATGGAACCATGTGAGGCCGAAGCACTTGATTGATGTAACGTCTCGATGTTCAATCCACGTCTCAGCTATGATCTTGAATGTTCTTAATGACACTAAGCTGCGTTCGCTAACTACACGAATAGCTCGCCACACAATTACGCTTATTTCACCCGATATGTCAAGCTCTATTACGCACGCGTCGCCTCGGCATACCTAACACCTATACGTCGAAACACCCGGAAACGACAACCGACGTGATTCACGCTGAAGTGCGATTTGTCACTGAAACGCATATGCCGGTCGCTTAGACGCCAATTTACGTATTTCATGCACTAGCGTAAGTGTTCCATACTGTGTCGACGCGTTAACTTTGGTCACGACAGGAACGTCTAGCTCTCAAACGTGCATCGCACAAGGGCGACGATCAGTGTCAGTGCTTATTAGTCGGTAGTTGAGACCCCTTGTTTATCTACAGGTACAGTGTAGCAGCTGCCGGCGGAAATCTGTTTCGCATATGCGTCTGACGGTCGAATCGATCATGACGTACTGACGTCGGTCTTCCGCTACGTCGACATCCACTAGCGTCTTCTGTATATAGTAAGATGTAGACGATAGATCACACACATGTGGCACCCAAAATCAGAGTCAACGTCATCCGCTTTCCGACCAGCTTCTTACTGTCCAGGGCCACGCTTACGATCCTTTAATGAAAAATGTTGCAATACGCTCTCACTAAATGCTTTTTCAGTTTCTTCTTTTCTAGGCACGACCTGACATTACACATCAAAAGTTTGATCCTGAACATGTGGTTTCTATCCGTACTGGTGTGAGGGTGGTGCACAGGATCGACGTGGCCGGACTGGTAACCAGACGTCACGGTTGATTGATTTAACCTTTTTAGCTTAAGGGAATCGTTTGGTTTCAGAATCAAAGCACTGAGAGTGTGGGATGTAGGCTGGAGTAATAGTCCTGGGCTGAGATTTAAACTGTTTAATTCCAAACAAATAGTGAAGATTTTGATAAGAAGACGCGTTCGGCAGCGTCTGATCTTGGACTACACTGTTTGCCAAGCTCACCATATGATTCCAGGATAACCCTCTTCCGTCTTATGGAATACCCCGATCTCCATGCGGCTATTTTCTACAAGACAAAAAGTTATTCTGACAAGTCAGTGATAGTCACGTAGACATTAGCACTGAAGCGCTTTTCTTATTATCAACTTCGGGTCGAATGCCAAACAATCAACCCAAACATAGCCGCGTCGTTTGTCAGTGTTGGGTACATGCAAGTGTTATCTGTAAAATCTGCACATGAATCAAATTCTGGATCTTGCAAACAATGTAAACTCAGTTCAAAAGCCACACAACACGGTGATGATCTTGTTCCACACATTTTGCATTAGCGACTAACATCTTAAGTTTAAACGAATCAGTCCAAGTCCCCGTTTATGACCAGCCTGCATTTAGCGACAATTGGCATGAGTGTTGTCAGTGCTTTGATTTATTCACTGCCTTGGGTTTCTGGAGCGCACTCTTCAATCACTGAAGTTGGGCTCGTCCATTCTGCTAAATACATGGCACCTAGAATTATATCACATGACCTACACTCAGTATCTGTACCATATTCCAGGGTTGAAAGGGACAGTCTTTTCAATTTCTCCACGCAAAGTCAATATACACCTAAGTTGTAACTGACCTAAACTTGAACTCGAAAGTCAGAAAGAAACTCCATTAATATTCTTGTCTACAGCTGACTTGGTCCAACAGCAGGCTGGTCTTTCAGGATTAAATATTGACAGCACTGATAGAAAACAGTGTAAAACCTGAGCAGACTGCTGAGCAGACGCCGCATTGATCTGGGAATACAGTCTTCGCCAAACCCGTCGCATGATGCAGCTGATACATATGAAATGCTGAATCGTCAATTCGTCTGCTTCAAAAATTTGTATTACGCTTACAGGATAACTAATACGCTTGTACAATTTTGATACTGCGCCAAACCGGACTACATTTTGTGCGAACGCATATTTCTATGGCGGTCAAAGCCGGAAGAAAAAGCCTGAATTACTTTAAACGTGCAGCACAGCAAGAATAGACAGATGGAATCTGTCATTAAAAATGGATATACCACAATGGGTCAATCCAAAACTGTTATGATATTATAAGAATCCAATATGGGTGTGAGGGGTGGATGGAAAAATCCGTCCCGAGGGTCACTGTCCGGCATCACGAGGCTTGCCGAGTGATGCCGGACAGTGATCCCGAGGGACGGATTTTTCTATCCACCCCTCACACCCATATTGGATTCTTTTTCTTGCATACCTTCCTTTTCTTAAAGCGGATGTTTAATGCTGCAGTCACTTCGGTTACCAACGTCCGCACTATTGTGATGACACTACAGGAATGTTTAGTGACGTCACGTAACGTGCATGACGTCAACATTAACGACGGCGCATACGAGGTCGTATTCAACCAGTACATATATCAAACACGCGAGAATATTCGATAGTGGGTCGGAACACCAAGGTCAGAACATAAATTTCTATCCCTGGGTAAAATCACGGATTTCCTTGTCTGGTGTGCAAGAATATAAGTTACATATATGTTTATGATGGTTTTCCATCACGAAACACGCCGAAAAATTTTGACCCCCTTAAACAGCACAATATATTGTGAAACTGGGGTTTACAGGGGTATCCATTATTGTTCTTATTTCTGCTCGAAACATGGATTGTGAGTATTCGTTCGAACCGCATTGGCGAAGATTGTGGTTACCCGTCAGAACTGCCTCGCCTAGGCGGTTCTAATGAGTTCCAACAATTTATGTTTTTGAGCAGAAATATGAAAAATACCAGATTTCTTTCTATCTGAAATATTTATGTTTTGGTTGTTAAACTGTCAATGTGTTTGAATAGGAGTGTTTTTAATTTGTACACTTTGAGTTTACGTCTCACCAACAGCTAACGTCATATGGAGACGGGACCTCGGTTTAAAGACTCATCCGAAAGTCTGGAGAAGCCCGGGATCGATCCTGCGATCCCTGGTATACATGTACAAGGCGTGTAGCATAACCACTACACCACGAAGGCTTCTATGAGTGTTTTTAATGATATGTTACATGACTAGTGAAACTACCTTCGCCCTGTTGCGGATGCATCCCGGTAACAAGACTGAGCAACGAACACCCCTTTACATCCCACTTTATATGGAGGAAACTGGGGTTAACTGGGGAATATAATATTGTTCTTAGTTCTGTTCCAAGACATAGGTTGTGGGCACTCGTTAGAACCGCCTCATTGAGGCGGTTCTAACGAGCGCCAAGACCTATGTTTGAAGTATAAATAAAAAACAGATCACAAATTTTCATCAGAAAAGTAACCATTTTGAAAATATGAAAGAATGCAAAGGCACACTGGTGTGTTACCATAATGGGTAAAAACTACGATAACACATATCCTTGCGGCATTCTTAAATCTTGATACTTGTCTCATATACTATCCCAACATAGGCTGTGGGTTGTTTGTTAGGGCCGCCCCAATGGATTAACGATCTCACAAAATCTATATTTTGAAGCAGAAATGATAATTATAATGTATACCCTTTAAAAATCCTTAAATATAGATTGTGGGTACTCGTTAGAACCGCCTTGATAAGGCGGTTCTAACGTATACATTGAGCAGAAATAAGGAAAATATCACAATTTTTCATCCTATTTTTTTTCGGCGAAAAAAGAATAATGTATTTGTATTGGAATGTTCCCGTAATGTACAGCAGAACTTCGATGGCTCGAACACCGATGGCTCGTTTACCATCGATGTGTCGAACCCATGCTTGAGCCCCTAGCGAAATCCTCTACATAAGAATTAGTGGGGGATAATTAAGGAGATTTTAGTTTTTTATCTTGCAAATGTATGCTGTGTGTACTCATTAGAATCGCCTCCATGAGGCGATTCTAATGAGTACACATAGCAAACATTTGCATTATAGCACATTGAAAAGATATCTAGAAGTATCTCGTTATGCCTCCTGAGAGTAACCCTCAGTGGCTCGAACTACCCCTGTCTCGAACAGATTTTCGAGGTCCCAAAGGTGTTCGAGCCATTGAAGTTCGACTGTATACCATTCTTGTCCTTTCTTAAGCCACCCGGTGTCGCTTATTTGTCTAAGACGGTTTACATGATAAAACACATGTATGATCCCCTGTAAAAAGCTCATTAAATCTGCATATTACAGATCTACAGAAGTTGTTTTACATCATTGCACCCTTTGATGAAAGCCGTAGAAAGACTTCTAACTTTACCACATTTACATCCAGCCTCTTACTTAAGACTTCGACTTCATGCTTCTAGCGTCTGACTTCCAACTTTTAAACTTCCAAGTTCATGCCTTGAAGTCCACATTACGCTAACACACCCGTGCTACAAGTGCATTTTTTCACATCTCCAAAATGGCTACTTTTCTGATGAAATTCCGTGATATTTTGCTAATAAATACTGCAAACATAGGTTGTGGGTGCTCGTTAGAACCGCCTCATTGAGGCGGTTCTAACGAGTACCCACAACCTATGTCTTGGAGCAAAAATAACAAAACTAATGTATACCCCCGTAAACCCCAGTTTTCTCTATATAAAGTGGGGTATAGGGGGGTCTTCATTTCACGGACTTGTTCACGTGATGAGACTTCGACTTCATGCTTCTAGCGTCTGACTTCCAACTTTTAAACTTCCAACTTCATGCCTTGAAAATATTTGAAGTCCATTTAAATTTAAATTAACAAGCTTTTGAATAAAAATCTTTCGTCAAAACATGCAGCAAAAAATAAACATATGCGTATATCACAATACCTTTACTGTACATAGTGTCACCTGTGTGCGTCTCTATCTTCCACGCAGAGCTGTAAACCGACCGTACATGAGTACTGGTAAACCGCTTAGAGGATCTAAGCCTGTCCAGGCAAAGCCGTGCGGGTCGGATCGTCTGTACTTATAAGCCCTATTGGGTTCATCGGGCGACAGGGCTTGAGATGTCATTTCATCTCAATGTCGCGTAAAAGTCCCACAAAATTGGAAGCAACGTCTCCAAAATGACCTATACGGTGTTGATGGGGGCGTTAAACCTCAAACCAAACAAAAATCTTGACTGAATCAAAGCCCTGATTTCTCTTTTTTCATACACCCATTGCTTACTCTCAACTTAACGAATTATTTCAAATACATCACGAAAACACGTCTATATAAATTTGACCCCCCCCCCCCCCCCCCCACACACACACACCCTTGAACCCCACTTTCATATAGTAAAACTGGGGTTTACATGGGGTAAATCTTATTTTCTTATTTCTGCTCAAAAATATAGATAGTTTGTTCTCGTTAGAACCGCCTTGATGGGGCGGTTCTAACGAGTACCCAATATTTATATTTAGGACAGGAATAAGAAAATTATCACAATATTTCATCTTAAAATGTTCGTTTTTTAGGCGGTTAGGTTTACAATACATTTTTTATCAGTTACTCCCTTTATATATATATATATTGCATTGCAACGCATTGACCTGATAAAGAAATGCTATCTCAGGTCAAGTGAGCTTTATCACGTCAACATGACATTGCACTTTTATTAATGAATCGGACCATGAAAAAATGACAAAAATGTTATTGCTACTAAGAAAAATGGAAAAAATTACATGAAACAAAAATATCATAGGAAAATATGGTCAGCTGATACTAAATATATCGACCGCCAGAATGCTGGGACGCACTGAGGACCATCAATAACTGACCGTAAATTGCTAATTTAAGAGTGTACAAGGGGATAAACTGATAAACAGAATACCATATTCATATCATTTGATATCAAGTTTATCAGGCTCGGCTTCGAGAACGCATGTAGAATCGCGAGGCTTGCAGTTTATCAGGCTCGGCTTCGAGAACGCATGTAGAATCGCTCGGCAAGCCTCGCGATTCTACAAGCGTTATCGAAGCCTTGCCTGGTAAACTTGATATCAAAAGACACTCACCTGGTATTCTCTACAGTGTATATAGATGTGTTTTCGTAATTATTCATTCGTTCAGTTGGCAAACTTATTGGCAAACAGTGTGAAGGCATCTGATCTAGAGCTACGCTGTTTGTATAGGTAGGGGTTGTCGCATTCAGCAGGACATAATATATGGCATTTGGTTCCATGAGTCTATCAGAAAATATCATGTTGTTTTGCCATACAAATTGACAAGTGCATGGAACGGCTCTTACATAAGTGTTCATCTTTTATTGAATTTATTAAACGGGTAAAGGGAAACGGTTTCGCCGAGCATTTTATCCATTGACCTCGTCGAGTTGATTCTAACAACCCACAATCTGTGTTACTGAGTAGAAATAACATAATGTTTATCTCTGTAAACCCCAGTTTTTCTATATGATGGTGGGGATAAAGGGGTCAACATTATATAGGCATGTTTTCGTGATGCACAGAGAGATAAGCGAAAATGCTTTTCACATCAGGAAATCACACCTATATAATTTTCACCCCCTTGAAACCCACTTTTATATAGTAAAACTGGGGTTTAAAGGGGTACACCTGATTTTCTTATTTCTGCTCTAAACTATAGAGTGTGGATACTCGTAAGAACCGCCTCGATGAGGCAGTTTTAACCAGTATCCACAATCTATATTTTGAACAGAAATAAGAAAAAATATCACATTTTTTCATCTAAAAATTTACGATTTTTCGGCAGTAAAGTTTATAATGTATTTGTATAGGCGTGTTTTGGTAATAATACTGGGTGGATGTGCAGTGTTAGCTGTGCCTTGCAGGCTGCAAAAGGCTTATTGTAGGCTTTGTCGTGCACTTGCTTTTAATACCACAAACTGCAGCCATAAACGCATGGCCAACAATATTCTAACATTTACTTGTGCGGATTAAATATTTTAGAGCAGGAATAAGAAAAATAGGGTTAACCCCTGAAAATCCCTGTTTTACTATATGGGCCCCGTCAAGCGATTTTGGTACTTATCTCCTATGCGAGCAGCGAAGGTTCAGGCGAGCCTGCGCATCCGCGCAGTCTCGCCAGAACCTTCGCTGTTCGCTCATACAAGCAGTGAATCAAGAGAAACCTTCAGACAGAAAGCCATATCCCTGGTCCCTCTGAATGGCTGGGCATGCGCAGTTAAAATTTGTCATGACGGAATGCTCGAAGACACAAATTCGCTTGGCGGGGCTCATATACAAGTGGGAATCAAGTGGATCAAAATTATATAGGCGTGTTTTCGTGATGTTTATTTCAAGCTGTCTCAAATATTATGCTGAGGTACCTGAAGATGTATATTGGGACTGAGAGGAAAAGAAGTGTACATTTATTCATATTTACATTTCCAGTGTAAAGTCTAATGTAAACCTATAGAAAACAATTGCGTTCATACGTCCATGAACGCGTCGAATCACATGATTTTCAGTGACGTTAAGTGACGTCATTCTAAACCATTGTTCTCTACGGGCGTTGATGACGTCAACGCTGCTCCGCTCTTTGTAGAAAAACAGCGTGTAAATGTTTTTCAGCTTTAAAAGTTTGCCCTTCAAGCATATTTTTCGCCCAGTGATGAGGGGCAAATAATATAAATATAAAAAATAAACTTATTTTTTCTGCTTTTCATGAAAGTATGAACGACAGTGGGTCGCTTGCAAAGTTTACATGAACCCCTTCGGGGTTCATTTACTTTGCACGCGACCCACTGCGTTCATACTTCCATGAACTGCAGAACAATAAATTTCATTTCTTAAATGTTTACGAAACCCGGAAAGGCACATGATTTTTTTTAAACGTTGTGCGCATTGTGCGGACAAGATATTATCTTATTCGCAAAACACATTATCTTGTGCGCAGAAGATATTAAGTTGTGCAAACAATATATTAGCTTGTCCGCACAGTGAGCACAACAAAGATATTGTCCGACAAGATATTATCTTGTTCGCGCAACTTGATATCTTGGCGTTCAGCATAATATCTTGTGCGCACAAGATATATTGTCCGCACAAGATATTAATTTGTGCGTACAAGATATTATATTGTGCGCACAAGATAATATGTTGCGCGCACAAGATAAATTATGTTGTCTATCTTGTGCGCACAACATATTATCTTGTGCGCACAAGGTAATATCTTGTTCGCACAACTTAGTGATGATCGTGTTCGCACATCATATTGAAAATAAAATTGAATGTCCCTTCCCGGGTTCCGTACATATTCATGTACTGAAGATGCCTTATGAAAACACATCACGTCTCATTGGATTTCAAAAGTTTACCGACAGTATTGATTGATTCGCTCGGTGTAAGCTGAATCTTGAAGGGATTTATTTTACAAGCTGTGCAGCATAAATAATGTTTGAAAAAAATGCAGGTAAAATATTTTATTAATTTTATATAGTCGCTAATACGATTCTAGTGCTGCTTAAAAACGAAACGCTTTACATAAAAAAAATAATTCATTCGAGCGAGTACGCAACAAGTGCATTAACCCAGCCAGCAAAGAATGCCGGGCCAATGTCGGGCCGATAGCGGTACCGTCGTACCGCTATCGGCCCGACGTTGGCCCGTGGTTTGTGCTGGCTGGGTTGTTAGGTATTTCAGAGTCATGATTTCTTTGTTTGTAATGGAGTTTAACGGCCCAGTCAACACATTTTAGGTCATTTTTGAGCCGGTCAGATTACCTATCAACACTTTTCCTGGGCAGGCATATACGTAAGCAGTTAGCCAGTACAGTGCACATTCTCCTGCCAGAAACCGACAAATGCCCTTCTTGAATCAGCGAAAGGGAGATAATGACCGTAGAAAAGATATCATGATCAATCTCCACGAAAAAATGTTGCCGACCCCGGCAGGTATCGAACCCGCGTCCTCCTGATCACCAGTTAGACGCACATCCGACTGAGCTACCGAAGGCGGCTTCTGAGTCATGAAAAAATGTGTTAATTAATACGCTGTGGTCGAAGACATAGGCTATGGGTACTCGTTAGAACCGCCTCAATGAGGCGGTTCTAACGAGCACACACAACCTATGTTTGAAGTAAAAATAAGAAAAATATGACAGATTTTTTATCAGGAAAGTAGCCTTTTTGGAGATATTAAAAATGCACTATGTCTTACGGGTGTGTTATCGTAATGGCGTATATTGATTCATCTTTCTGAATTTAGAGTATGTCACTGATTATGCAACACAATATGTGCTGAAAAAATATTACATGTTTAATATTTTATCCAGCTGCAAACCGTGTAGATCCAGCGATGGCTTCTGATCAGCATCTACAATGTTTGTCATAGTTTCTCCTCTCTCTGTTCTCCTCGCTCAGTCCCACCACTGCATCCCAGCTCCTGAATAACAGTGATCTGCAACAGATTCCCTTCAGCGATATATTTAAACAAAAAAGTTAATTTTACCTGTTGATGCAGGCCCGCATACGGTTGTGAGGGTGCAAACATAACCCCTCTCCCCTTTTGAAATTATCTCAGATTCATGCAGTTTTTCACCCTCTGTAAAATACCTGAAATTCGCACCCTCGACCCGTCCCTTTTCAGAGTCTGCGTACGGGGCTGAATCATGCTCAAAACTACATGCTACATACATATGGCGAAAAGTGCCAACCCTGATCAGAAGCAATGTACTGTCTTTCCGATCTGGGTCTAGGCTGTATGTCTAATAACGGTACCAACTATAAAGTCTGTGCTACTCATTTTTGCTCTTACATTTCAGGTTTCTAAACAGAAGTGCCAAAAGTCTATTTTTACTCGACTTGTCATACACTTATGTAAAGCCCCACAAGTGGAATTCGTTTCCGCTGACCGTTCCAAGGCGGTTCTTTTGTAGCCGTTTAGTTTTGTTATGGTTTGTCTTTGGGTGTTTGTGTTGCTTAATTATTTTATTTTGGATAGCCTATTGGCCATTTTGTGGGAAAGTAATTGTACGTTTGGCTTTCCGCTATTGATGTTTCCATTAGGGTCTGTTGATTCGTCTTTGTGTTTCTTTCCCTTTGGTGTCTCTGATGGGAGCTGTCGGTTAATTGTATCGATTCCTGATCATTGCCTCCACTTCTATTTATGAATGGAATGTTCCGAAGACGTCACGTCACAGCGTGTATTGTTTTTATTTCAATACTTGAGCAACCTGACATTCTTATACTATTCCGTCTGTTCATTTAAACCTCAGATGCCACTATTTAAGCAAACAGTGTAGTCCCTGTGCAACCTGCAGATCAGACGCCACATTCATCGGTGTCTGATCTTGGTATTCGGTGTTCACACGATTCCTGTCAAGACTTTATAGATAGCTAAGACCTATATGTTGCATCGATAAAAATAGCGCAAAGTTTCAAGTTCTATGAATATTGGTTTTTCCAAATCAGTGATGATCACGTGGACAACTGCATGAATTTCGTTTTGCCATTTAGTAAATTGGGGTCGTTTACGATCGACCCCAAAAATAGGACAAAATAAAGTATAAAACCATGTTATTACATCAAAACTCAGGTGAGCTAATTAGGTCTATCGTAGACTCTTGTCACACGGGAGTGTTAGCACAATGGGCTGTTTAGGTTTTTTTTGTCTGCCTGTAACATAGATTGTTGGTGCTCGTTAGAGCCGCCTCATACAGGTGGTTATAACGAGTACAGTCAACCTATATTTTTAGCAAACAATTAAATATTACAACAGTGTTCATCCCTGTAAGCACAATTTTGCTAAATAAAATGGGGTTTACATGAGTCTTCATTCACGGACTTGGACTTGTTAACGTAATACGTTACAATGCTATACGAACCCCGCCAAGCGAATTTGTGTCTTCGAGCATTCCGTCATGACAAATTCTAAATACGCATGCCCAGCAATTCAGAGGGGCCAGGGATATGGCTTTCTGTCTTAAGGTTCCTCTTGATTCACTGCTTGTATGAGCGAGCAGCGAAGGTTCTGGCGAGACTGCGCGGATGCGCAGGCTCGCCTGAACCTTTGCTGCTCGCATAGGCGATAAGTACCAAAATCGCTTGACGGGGCCCATACAATATACAGTAAACTTCCTGTATTAAGACCACCTTCGTGACTGTCCCAAAGATGGCCCCTAACCAGAGGACATTGTGTGCAGAAAACACGAATACAGACTGACTGCACACTTCTTAATAAACTTCTTAAAGCAGAATTAGTCTTAATTTTAGGTGGTCTTAATAGCGGAATTTCACTGTATTAACTCGGCCCCCGCCCACGGCTTGAAGAAATAGATGGACTGCATGATGCTTCCACGCAGAGCTGAACCTGACCGAACCCTAGTACCGGTAAACCGCTTTGAGGATCTAAGCCTGCCCAGGCAAAGCGGTGCGAGTCAGAGCGTCCATGCTTATAAACCCTTTTGGTTTCATTGGGCGGCAGGGCTTGAAATGTCATTTCATCTCAATGTCAAGTAAAAGTCCCACAAAATTGGAAGCAAGGTCTCCTAAATGACCTATACAGTGTTGACGAGGACGTTAAAGGTCCAATCAAACAAACAAACAAAAAAGCTGTATTATCAAGAAAACTACATTGTAAATAACGAGCATAAATTTTCTTTTCCAGAAAAATATGCGAGACCCCAAGGTAAGACGGGTTATATGTCTCGTCATTGTCATCCTGATATTTGTGCTCTTCTTCTTCTGGAAAATTGCGACCAGCGTTGAAAGAAGACCCATTCTTTTGAATACTGGCAATTGTATCGGCGAACAGAATTTACAAGCACAATTTAGCATGAAAGTGTCTGATTTCTACAAAATAGATTTGTTGTCAGAAAATAAAATGGTTCAGAATTTGAGCCGGGTTTTGAGGACTGAGACAGATATTATTAATGAAACGCAAAGAATTCATTTAAATATATTTCACAAACTCATCGACAAATACAATTATGCAATGCTGTTTAATATTCCTGGATTCGAAAACAAAGGCGATCCAGCAATTGGGATAGGTGAGCTAGGGCTTCTTCGAAGATTAGATATAAGACTGGTTTTTCATCTCGAAGATATCAAAAATACAGAGAAATCCATTGGTTATGCATGGCACTTGAGCAAACAATACAGCCCAGATACACTTGTCATCCTGATTCATGGGGGCGGTAACTTAATATCGTATGCCCACCAGGACTTTTA
This sequence comes from Lucinisca nassula, assembly GCA_963580285.1. NCBI lineage: Eukaryota > Metazoa > Mollusca > Bivalvia > Lucinida > Lucinidae > Lucinisca > Lucinisca nassula. The sequence continues at coordinate 54,284,644 of OY757012.1, forward strand.
CCGTGAAAGAATAATTCGACGTTTCATGGATTTCGAGATTATTATGTTTCCACAAAGTTTCTGGATAGCCCCGTTTACTGCTAAAGAACATCTGGGGCATTTTAAAGTGATATACTCCAGCCATCCAAGACTGACAATCTGCTACCGTGATAAGTATTCTTTTGATCAAGGATCTAAATTATTTCCAGGAGCGCGGCCACTTCTAGTTCCAGACATGGCGTTCCAGATTGGAAAAGTAGAGCGTTTTATGTCACCTATTCATGATATACTGTGGCTGAAACGAGAAGACGAAGAGGCGCCACATTATAAGATACCAGACAGCGCTAAAACTACCGACGTCTTAGTTGCGGATTGGAGGGAATGGCTAACGCCGAAAGAAGCCCGAACAATAGACAGCGACTTTCTAACTACAGCTAATGGCATGCTGTTTTTACAACGAGGGCGTGTTGTTATCACCGACCGTCTCCATGGACATATTCTAAGTATCCTCTGTGGTATACCACATGTAATTCTCGATCCTACAAACTGTAAGATAACCCATTATAGAGAGACATGGACCCGGGGTCTGGAAAATGTTGAAGTCGCGATGACACCCGAAGATGCCCTTAACAAAGCTAAACTAATGCTTGTAAGATTAGATAAAAGTCTACCTAAAATTGTATCATATCGAGACAGTATTGAGTACAACCTGGGAAATTCGAATACAATATGGCTTATAATCACTATACTGTTATTGTTAGGGATTCTGTTTGTTTGCGTGATTGTATTGAGGTTTTACGGCACCCTTCAACACTATTAGGTCGTTTTGGAGACGTTGCTACCAATTTTGTATGACTTTAATCCGACAGAGAGATGAAGTGACATCCTCAGCTCCATCACACAAAGAAACCAACTGCCCGCATCACGTGAACAAGTCCGTGAAATGAACACCCCTTACCTCCACTGTGTATAGAGAAAACTGGGGTTTACGGGGGTAAACATTATTTTTCTTATTTTTACCCCAAGACATAGGCTGTGGCTACTCGTTAGAACCGCCTCAATGAGGCGGTTCTAACGAGCACCCATAACCTATGTTTGCAGTATAAATAAGAAAACTATGATGGATTTTGATCCGAAAAGTAGCCATTTTGGAGATTTGAAAATGCACTATGTCGCACGGGTGTGTTATCGTAATGCGGCTCGCACCACTTTTCCGGGACAGACTTCACCTTCTATGCGGCTTATCAGTACCCGAGTTCGGTAGGTTTCCGCTCTGCGTAGAAGCCCTACGCAGTCTAGTCTATTTCTTCAAGCCCCGACGGGCGGGGCGCGTTAGGTCTTCTATAGATAAGTCATAAAATGTGTTGTTTGACCAGCGGTTTATAGAGGATCTTACATGAGTGTTCATGTATTATTGAATTTATTGAACGAGTTGAGGAAAAGGGATAAAATGCGAGGCTTTGCCGAGCATTTTAGCCCTTTTCTTCAACGAGTTTAATAAATTCAATAATACATGAGCACGAATGTAAGATTCTGTTTATCATATGACATTTAAAAAGCCTTTTATTCACGATTGTTTCACAAAAATGTCAATATTCCGCCGTTAGTAAACGCGGCGTCATTAAGGACGTCGTACATGTAACGTTACGGGACGTATCTAGCTAATTTGCATATTTAATCCACTAGTGGATTATCGAAGATATTACATGGCGTTATTACATTCTCAGATGCGACGTCATATGATAAAACGAAATATAATTCGCATTCTCAATCATTATGTACATGTACATTCCAAGCGATTTGATTGGTTGAAATGCAATTTTATCATAGTGTAGTTTATATTTTCTTGTCCTTTGGGATCATTGATTCCACTCTGGAATTTTGAATATAAATGAGGGTCACTAATGAGGCCTAATTGGCCCTAACTAGCTAGTCTGGTCAAGAAAACATGTGCATGCCAAATTTTCCAGTTCTGTGGTGTATTCCTTGCTTCCAAAGGATAACAATTTTATAGAACATATTTAACAATACAATACAATACAATACAATACATTTTATTTCGTAAAGAAGGCCACCGGCCCAAAGAACATATCAATTACAATACAAACAATGAGTGACATATGAACATGTGTATATTACTTTCGGTAATAATAGAAAGTAAACAAGATCTTGCTTATTAAAACTTGTTCAGGGAAACAAGATGTTCACTGATTATCAAGATCTCTCATAAGTTCATTTCTGTAATTAAATGCACTTATCAGGAACCTTGAAATTGATAGAATCGAGGATTTGTCGGCACTTGCCATAACTGAGTAGAATTTACGAAGTGTAATTACATCATTAACCCATTTGGGGTTAAAATATATAGCTCTTATTTCTGTATAAGCAGGACAAACGAAAAAGAAGTGAAATTCGTCTTCGACAACGTAAACATTTCGTTTTAAACAAATCTGACAGAATCTTAGCGGACGATCAACATTTTGGTGTCTACCCTTTTCTATCATTAGACAATGACTAGAGCATCGAAAATTGGCTAGGTGCTTTCTAAGCAGAAAGGGAAGTTCAATCGTTAAATAATTTTCTATTCCAAAAGTTAACTTAAATTCTTTATAATGGTTTGATTTGGGAGAGTCATCTATCTGCGCGTGCAGGTCCTGACCCAAACAATCCTTTAGACGTTGTCGAAAGGTATTGACGAATAATCTACCGTCTCCTATCGTATTAGCTTCCCACGCGTACCCAAAACCATACTTGTATAAAAGTGAACGAACATTAGATGCCCAGTTGACTTTTCCAGCATCAGAGAAAGCTCGGAGCATATTATAGCACTGTTTTGGGTACCTGTGGTTTGGCATTTGTATCAGTCGCACCCAATATTTTACACACTGTGTCATATATATAATGGCAATAGGGTATCTACCGCACTCACTCAGAGCAAAGAAGTCTGCAGTATTTTGGTGTAAGCCAACATACTTTTTACAAAACTGATAATGTATTTTCTCAATAGATCTACTGTATTCAAAGCCCCATATTTCTGAACCGTAACAAAGTATTGGGCGAACAATAGAATCAAATAATTTGAATATATCGTTTGGTTGAAAATACCCAAAATGCCGCTGGTATTGAAAAATTCTGCTTACTGCTTTGCTCGCTTGATGCGCTAATACCTCTTTGGTCTTAGACCATACGAGTTTGGGAGTAAAATATACTCCCAAGTATTTATAGAATGGTACGATATCGATAGTTTGTCCTTTATAATACCATTTCTCTATTTGTTTTAGAATACCACCATTTCTGAAGACAATTATTTTAGTTTTTTGCAGATTTAAGGTCATACCAACAGACTCACAAAAGCTTTCTATACAGTTGATCTGACGCTGTAGTCTGATAACTGTATCACTAAAACTAGCAACATCATCTGCAAACATGAGTGCAATAATATCTTCTATTTGTTCAGTAACAAAAATTCCCCCACCACATTCATTTGTCAAATATGAAACTAAATCATTTATAAACAAAGAAAATATAATTGGGGAGCTTACACACCCTTGACGGGTACCAATATGACACTCAAAGAAATTTGTTAACCCGTTTTTAACTTTGACACAAGATTTGAGTTTTGAATACATGTACATTTACCATTCGGGCTAATCGCCTAGATTGTCGCATACAACTTTGAATATCGATAAGAATTTACCATTCGGGTTGTTGCCTTTTCTTTCTAGCGAGTACCAGAGTTTACCATGCTGTATACTATCGAATGCACGTTTAAAGTCAATGAATATACAATAAAATCGTCCCCTTTCTCTACCAAGATATTTTTGCACTAATGATTGAAGAGAAAAAATATTGTCTATAGTATTATAGCCTTTCCGGAAGCCGGCTTGTGATTCATCTATAACATTTTGTGTTTCTGACCATTCTGTTAAGCGTGAAGTAAGTATAGACATAAATATTTTACACAAGCAGTTTATTAATGCAATTGCCCTATAGTTCTCAGGTGTACTGATAGGACCACTTTTATGTATCGGAGAAATGATACTTTTGCACCAATCTTCAGGGAACAAGCCATTGTTATAGATATCATTGAAAAGAAGATGTAGGAATTCCATTATATCATTTATAACGGCCTTAAACATCTCAATGCAAAGTCCATCGGGACCACTAGAGCGATTTGATTTAAGTTTACAAATCGACTGTCGTATTTCTTGCTCTGTAATGGGTAAATCTAATGATTCAGCGTCATTGTTCTGTACAATATTATTCAAGGGATGATTCGGGCCAATTTCATCTTCATTATCCTGAGCTGAAAATAACGTTCGAAAATAATTCATCCAATCATTATTACTGATCTCATTTTGCTTAGCAGATTCTTTATGGCTATTTTTGATAACCTTCCAAAATTCCTTTGGATTATCTTTGGATTGTATCAGCGAGTCTCTTTGTATCTTCTGAAAATCTTTCTTTTTAATTCTACACACGCTTTTAAAACAATTGCGTTCTATTTTATAACTTATAAAATCAGATTCTAAGTTACTTAAGCGGAATTTTTTCAATGCTTGGAATTTTTTTGATTTTCTGAACGCACACGTTTTATCCCACCATTCTGGTTGAGTACTTTTTACTTTATATGTTCCATTTGTTCCAACTTTAATTTTCATTATATCTGAAGCTTGCTGAAAAACTGTAATAAAACTTTGTAAATATTGGGTAATATTTTTATTGTTTCGTATTTTATTTCTAAATTCAGTAAAGTAGTTCCTAAATTTACCTAGAAAATCTTGTTTCAATGTTTCTTTCCATTTATATTTGTTCCATGTATTAGAATCAGTATCATTATATCTGTTTACTGTTCCTTTAATCTCAGCACGTAATTTCAACTTACAAATAACTGGGAAGTGGTCAGAAAAATCATGATCGTCTATGCAAAAGTAGGAAAATCTACTAAATAAACTAGTGGAAGCAATAATGTAATCAACTAAACTTCTCCCTTCATTGGACATACATGTATAATTTCCCCCAATATCATCAAACAGGCGACCATTTAGCATGTGGATATCATGTTCACAACACAGGTCAATCAACGACAAACCAAACTTGTTGCAAATATTGACATCCTTAGAATTTCTATCTAAACTGAATGCATCTCCTGGATAGTCTGTTTCGCCAAATATAAAGTCCAGATCATCATAAGGAATATAATCGAGGAAGTCCTTTGTTCTAGCATTCAGATCTCCAGCAAGTATTATTTCAGAATCAGGATACGTAACTTTTATGTTAGAGAGTTTCTCATTTAGTATAACAATACCGTCGTCGTTTTCGGGAGTGTAAATTGGAGACCTTTCAGGTGCTACATATGCAAACACAATTATTATTTCATGGATTCCATCATAAAACTCTTTACTTATTAAAAGACTCACACATTCGGACAAATTTTCATGAATACGCTTAATTATATTGTTATTTACAAGAAAATCCCTAACTAAGACAGTTACGCCTCCTGATCCCCGCCGGGCTAATCGCCTAGATTGTCGCATACAATCAAAGTTAGTATATCCTTCCAAGAATGAACAAAACTCGGTTTCATTTCGCTGCCAAGTTTCATACATTCCGATAATGTCGTGTGTTTAGCAAAAATTTAAGAATTGATTATCATCTTCAAACTTTTTCAGGCCTTGTACATTCATTGAACATATAGCCAAATCAATATCTTGATGGCCTATATCAACGTCATTTACAGCTACGAGTTCAGGATCTATTATGGTTGTTTCAGGGTTTACATGTGTTAAGAAACTCGTTTATTTCAGGGACTCCATGGTTTTGACTTCCAGATAAACTTCCGTATAAATCATGGGCTTTATGGGTTTCCTGTGTTTCACTTGTTTCCAGGGTCTGATATTTTTCTGATGTTCCACAGGGTTCAAGTATTAGAGGTGTTTCGGAGATTTTATTTTTTTCAGAAGGTCCGACAGTTTCATAGTGCGCAAGGGTTTCCAACATGTTAGAATCCTCGAATGAATAAGATATTTGACAATTCACAGCATCATCACAGCCTTGACCTATACCCTATTTCATGACTGGCACTGGGCGTTCACATCCGTAATCATATTCGTATTCTTCTCCGTCAACTATTAAACGGTCATACTTCAGAAATGCATCATGGCCCTTTTCAAGGCTGGATTTTAAGAATGAGTATAGTTTGGAGCGAACTTTAATAACACGCTCCGGGAAATCCTCACTAACTCGAATGATCTTGCTTGTATCAGCTTGATCACTTTCATCGGCATCTGTTGTCGCCCTTGTGGATTCAGCGTTCTGCTGGTTCTGTATCTTGCGCTTTTCACGATACGCTTTCAAAATTTTCTCTCTGTCTTTAGAGTGGGAGAACTTAACAATTATTGTTCTAGGAGTGTTCTTACTGCGGATTCGATGGGCTCTTTCGATTTGTATAGCGGTTTCGTCGACACCGAGCTTATCATGTATATAGCCCCGAACCTTAGTTTCCGACTCTTCCCAAGTTTCACCCCTTTTGTCTTCAAAACCGTGAAATCTCAGGTTGTCTCGTCGTGACTGGGCCTCGAGACGCTCGTTTTTTGTTTCAGTCTCTCGGGTACGGGATTCTAGATGAGACACTGTGGCTTGCAACTCAGTAACCTGTGTTTTTAACTGCACATTCTGTTCCTTAAGAAATTTACTGTCTTGCTTCAGCGTTCGAACGGATTTTTCCAAGTGATCAAATTTTTTGTTCATATTTTTCACGTCTCGACGTATTTCGAGCAGTATCGAAGTAGTATCAGCACTATCAGCACCCGATTATCCTCATTGATTTCCGACCGTTGAGCTGATGCTTCGCTAGTTAACTCCATATCGCTCGTATTACCATCAGCACCGAGATCGCCAGATTGAGACGTCAGAAGCCAATCACTAACAGAGGGTTGATTCTGTGATCTGGACGCGTTTCGCAACGAGTAAGACGTATTGTGCATGATATTCTGACTTGATGGTAAAGCACTCCCAGGCTCGGCAAAAATGTCAACCCCTTTGCCACCACGACCACGACGTAGCTAGTCTGGTCAAGAAAACATGTGCACGCCAAATTTTCCAGTTCTGTGGTGTATTCCTTGCTTCCAAAGGATAACAATTTTATAGAACATATTTAACATCACTACAGCTGGTGTTTGGGAATGTGTGGCGGCCGTAAAATTCTCCCTGCCCGACATCATAATGTAGTTTATATTTTCTTGTTCTTTGGGATCATTGATTCTATTGTGGAATTTTGAAAATAAATGAGGGTCACTGATGAGGCCTAATTGTCCGAAACTAGCTAGTCTGGCCCAGAAAACATGTACACTCCATATTTGCAGTTCTGTGGTGAATTCCTTGTATCCAAAGGATAACCCTTTCATAGAACATATTTAACGTCACTACAGCTGATGTTTGGGAATGTGTGGCTGCCTTAAAAGTCTCCCTACCCTACATCATAGTCTCGGGTCCGAGATCATAATGTAGTTTATATTTTCTTGTCTTTTGGGATCCATTGTGAAATTTTGAGAATAAATGAGGGTCACTGATGAGGCCTAATTTGCCGAAACTAGCTTGCCTTGCCAGAAAACATGTACACTCCATATTTTCCAGTTCTGTGGTGCATTGCTTGCTTCCAAAGGATAACCCTTTTATAGGACATATTATACTTCAATAAAGTCCATGAGCGAGAATCTCCAACTATTTCACACAGGTATAGAGAGATAGGTAGTAATATAACGGGACGTCAAAGAGCACGTTTAGAACCCGCGCGTGACGTCATTGTACACGATGTTTTATTAAAAATGGGTAACAATTGAAAAGGTAAATGTAAATGTTAGCAGTCAAATAAACTGATTTTAAAGACTTTACGTTTCTTTTTTCATTATTATTTTTATTTTATTTATTTGTTTATTTTTTTCGCAGGGGTTTCTATCAAGGAGGGCGGCTTCCATCACGATAACCAGTCCGTGAAACGAAGACCGCTCTAAACCCCACATAATATAGAGAAAAGAGAGGATTACGGGGGTAAACATTATCTGTTTCATTTTTGCTCAAAAACATAGATTGTGGGTACTCGTTAGAACCGCCTCATTGAGGCGGTTCTAACGAGCACTCACAATCTATGTTGAAAGCAGAAATAAGAAAGATGTTATCATTTTTGTCCAAAGTGTGTCATTTCAGACATCATATTCGACGCCATTATTTCACACGGACATATTTTCCTAATGTCTAATTGAATAACCATTCCGCCGTGACCGTTGGTATGCTCAATCTTACTCTTTCGAAAGAATTCCAGAGTCTGCGTACGGGCCTGAATCATGTTCAAAACTACATGCTACATACATATGGCGAACAGTGCCAACCCTGATCAGAAGCAATGTACTGTCTAACCGATCTGGGTCTACGCTGTATGTCTAATAACGGTACCAACTATAAAGTCTGTGCTACTCATTTTTGCTCTTACATTTCAGGTTTCTAAACAGATGTGCCAAAAGTCTATTTATACTCGACTTGTCATACATTTATGTAAAGCCCCACAAGTGGAATTCGTTTCCGCTGACCGTTCCAAGGCGGTTCTTTTGTCGCGGTTTAGTTGTGTTATGGTTTGTCTTTGGGTGTTTGTGTCGCTTAATTATTTTATTGTGGATAGCCTATTGGTCATTTTGTGGGAAAGTAACTGTCCTTTTGGCTTTCTGCTATTGATGTTTCGATTAGGGTCTGATGTTTCGTCTTTGTGTTTCTTTCCCTTTGGTGTCTCTGATGGGAGCTGTCGGTTATTTGTATCGATTCCTGATCATTGCCTTCACTTCTATTTATGAATGGAATGTTCCGAAGACGTCACGTGACAGCGTGTATTGTTTTTATTTCATTACGTGAGCAACCTGGCATTCTTATACTATTCCGTCTGTTCATTTAAACCTCAAATGCCACTATTTTAGCAAACAGTGTCGTCCCTGTGCGACCTGCAGATCAGACGCCACATTCATCGGTGTCTGATCTGGGTATTCGGTGTTCACACGATTCTTGTCAAGACTTTATAGATAGCTAAGACCTATATGTTGCATCGATAAAAATAGCGCAACGTTTCAAGTTCTATTAATATTGGTTTTCCCAAATCAGTAATGATCACGTGGACAACTGCATGAATTTCGTTTTGCCATTTAGTAAATTGGGGTCGTTTATGATCGACCCCAAAAATAGGACAAAATAAAGTATAAAACAATGTTATTACATCAAAACTCAGGTGAGCTAATTAGGTCCATCGTAGACTCTTGTCACACGGGAGTATTAGCATAATGGGCTGTATAGAGTTTTTTGTCTGCTTGTAACATAGATTGTTGGTGCTCGTAAGAGCCGCCTCATACAGGTGGTTCTAACGAGTACCGTCAACCTATATTTTTAGCAAACAAATACATTTTACAATATTGTTCATCCCTGTAAGCACGATTTTGCTAAATAAAATGGGGTTTACATGAGTCTTCATCTCATGGACTTGGACTTGTCAGTAACGTAATACGTTACAATGCTATACAATTTACAGTAAACTTCCTGTATTAAGACCACCTTCGTGACTGTCCCAAAGATGGCCCCTAGCCAGAGGACATTGTGGGCAGAAAACACGAATACAGAGTGACTGCACACTTCTTAATAAACTTCTTAAAGCAGAATTAGTCTTTATTTTAGGTGGTCTTAAAAGCGGAATTTCACTGTATTAACTCGGCCCCCGCCAACGGCTTGAAGAAATAGATGGACTGCATGATGCTTCCACGCAGAGCTGAACCTGACCGAACCCTAGTACTGGTTAACCGCTTTGAGGATCTAAGCCTGCCCAGGCAAAGCGGTGCGAGTCAGAGCGCCCATGCTTATAAACCCTTTTGGTTTCATTGGGCGGCAGGGCTTGAGATGTCATTTCATCTCAATGTCAAGTAAAAGTCCCACAAAATTGGAAGCAAGGTCTCCTAAATGACCTATACAGTGTTGACGAGGACGTTAAAGGTCCAATCAAACAAACAAACAAAAAAGCTGTATTATCAAGAAAACTACATTGTAAATAACGAGCATAAATTTTCTTTTCCAGAAAAAAATGCGAGACCCCAAGGTAAGACGGGTTATATGTCTCGTCATTGTCATCCTGATATTTGTGCTCTTCTTCTTCTGGAAAATTGCGACCAGCGTTGAAAGAAGACCCATTCTTTTGAATACTGGCAATTGTATCGGCGAACAGAATTTACAAGCACAATTAAGCATGAAAGTGTCTGATTTCTACAAAATAGATTTGTTGTCAGAAAATAAAATGGTTCAGAATTTGAGCCGGGTTTTGAGGACTGAGACAGATATTATTAATGAAACGCAAAGAATTCATTTAAATATATTTCACAAACTCATCGACAAATACAATTATGCAATGCTGTTTAATATTCCTGGATTCGAAAACAAAGGCGATCCAGCAATTGGGATAGGTGAGCTAGGGCTTCTTCGAAGATTAGATATAAGACTGGTTTTTCATCTCGAAGATATCAAAAATACAGAGAAATCCATTGGATATGCATGGCACTTGAGCAAACAATACAGCCCAGTTACACTTGTCATCCTGATTCATGGGGGCGGTAACTTAATATCGTATGCCCACCAGGACTTTTACCGTGAAAGAATAATTCGACGTTTCATGGATTTCGAGATTATTATGTTTCCACAAAGTTTCTGGATAGCCCCGTTTACTGCTAAAGAACATCTGGGACATTTTAAAGTGATATACTCCAGCCATCCAAGACTGACAATCTGCTACCGTGATAAGTATTCTTTTGATCAGGGATCTAAATTATTTCCAGGAGCGCGGCCACTTCTAGTTCCAGACATGGCGTTCCAGATTGGAAAAGTAGAGCGTTTTATGTCACCTATTCATGATATACTGTGGCTGAAACGAGAAGACGAAGAGGCGCCACATTATAAGATACCGGACAGCGCTAAAACTTCCGACGTCTTAGTTGCGGATTGGAGGGAATGGCTAACGCCGAAAGAAGCCCGAACAATAGACAGCGACTTTCTAACTACAGCTAATGGCATGCTGTTTTTACAACGAGGGCGTGTTGTTATCACCGACCGTCTCCATGGACATATTCTAAGTATCCTCTGTGGTATACCACATGTAATTCTCGATCCTACAAACTGTAAGATAACCCATTATAGAGAGACATGGACCCGGGGTCTGGAAAATGTTGAAGTCGCTATGACACCCGAAGATGCCCTTAACAAAGCTAAACTAATGCTTTTAAGATTAGATAAAAGTCTACCTAAAATTGTATCATATCGAGACAGCATTGAGTACAACCTGGGAAATTCGAATACAATATGGCTAATAATCACTATACTGTTATTGTTAGGCATTTTGTTTGTTTGTGTGATTGTATTGAGGTTTTACGGCACCCTTCAACACTATTAGGTCGTTTTGGAGACGTTGCTACCGATTTTGTATGACTTTGATCCGACAGAGAGATGAAGTGACATCCTCAGCTCCATCACACAAAGAAACCAACGGCCCACATCACGTGAACAAGTCCGTGGAATGAACACCCCCTTACCTCCACTGTGTATAGAGAAAACTGGGGTTTACATTATTTTTCTTATTTTTACCCCAAGACATAGGTTGTGGCTACTCGTTAGAACCGCCTCAATGAGGCGGTTCTAACGAGCACCCATAACCTATGTTTGTAGTATAAATAAGAAAAATATCATGGATTTTGATCCGAAAAGTAGCCATTTTGGAGATTTGAAAATGCACTATGTCGCACGGGTGTGTTATCGTAATGCGGCTCGCACCACTTTTCCGGGACAGACTTCACCTTCTATGCGGTTTATCAGTACCCGAGTTCGGTAGGTTTCCGCTCTGCGTAGAAGCCCTACGCAGTCTAGTCTATTTCTCCAAGCCCCGACGGTCGGGACGCGTTAGGTCTTCTATAGATAAGTCATAAAATGTGTTGTTTTACCAGCGGTTTAACGAAATTTATCATATAACGTCGCGTCTGAGAATGTAATAACGCCGTGTAATATTTTCGATAATCCGCTAGTGAATTAAATATGCAAATTAGCTAGATACGTCCCGTAACGTTACATGTATGACGTCCTAAACGACGTCGCGTTTACTAACGGCGGAATATTGACATTTTTGTAAACAATCGTGAATAAAATGCGTTTTAAATGTCATATGATAAATAGAATCTTGCATTCGTGCTCATGTAGTATTGAATTTATCAAACACGTTGAGGAAAAGAGATAAAATGCTCGGCAAAGCCTCGCATTTTATCCCTTTTCCTCAACTCGTTTAATAAATTCAATAATACATGAGAACTCAAGTAAGATCCTCTATATAATTCGTACTCTCCATCATTATGTACATGTACATTTCAAGCGATTTGATTGGTTAAAATGAAATTACATCATAGTGTTGTTTATATGTTCTTGTTATTTGGGATCATTGATTCCACTGTGGATTTTTGAAAATACACGAGGGTCACTGATGAGCTCTAATTGGCAGAAACTAGCTAGTCTGGCCCAGAAAACATGTACCAGCCATATTTTTCAGTTCTGTGGTGTATTCCTTGCTTCCAAAGGATAACCATTTTATAGAACATATTTAACATCACTACAGCTGGTGTTTTGGAATGTGTGGCGGCCGTAAAATGTCTCCCTGCCCGACATCATAGTGTAGTTTATATTTTCTTGTTCTTTGGGATCATTGATTCCATTGTGGAATTTTGAAAATAAATGAGGGCCACTGATGAGGCCTAATTGTCCGAAACTAGCTAGTCTGGCCCAGAAAACATGTACACTCCATATTTGCAGTTGTGTGGTGAATTCCTTGTATCCAAAGGATAACCCTTTCATAGAACATATTTAACGTCACTACAGCTAATGTTTGGGAATGTGTCATCATCATCATCATCAACGGATTTTTGATTAACGTGCAGGTACAGGGGCAACGTCCACATAAGTGGGCCCCCTTCCAGGTAGCTGGCTTGCTGCACGCATGGCAGATCTTACACCAGATCTCCAGGCTTGTCTATCATGAGGATCGATAGCAGAGAGCTTCCATTCTCTGCAATCTCTTTCTGTTAGCTGCTTCCAGGCGGCGGCCATAAAAAGTCTCACTGCCCTACACCATAGTCTCGGGTCCGAGATCATAATGTAGTTTATATTTTCTTGTCTTTTGGAATCATTGATTCCACTGTGGAATTTTGAGAATAAATGAGGGTCACTGATGAGGCCTTATTGACCGAAACTAGCTTGCGTTGCCAGAAAACATGTACACTCCATATTTTCCAGTTCTGTGGTGCATTGCTTGCTTCCAAAGGATAACCCTTTTATAGGACATATTATACTTCAATAAAGTCCATGAGCGAGAATCTCCAACTTTTTCACACAGAGATAGGTAGTAATATAACGTGACGTCAAAGAGCACGTTTAGAACCCGCGCGTTACATCATTGTAAAAATGTTTGACTAAAAATGGGTAACAATTGAAAACGTAAATGTTAGAAGTCAAATAAACTCATTTTAAAGACTTTACGTTTTTTTTTTTTTTTTTTTTTTTTCATTATTATTTTTATTTTATTGTTGTTTTTTTCGCATGGGTTTCTATCAAGGAGGGCGGCTTCCATCACGATAACCAGTCCGTGAAACGAAGACCCCCTTAAACCCCACATTATATAGAGAAAAGAGAGGTTTACGGGGGTAAACATTATCTGTTTTATTTTTGCTCAAAAACATAGATTGTGGGTACTCGTTAGAACCGTCTCATTGAGGCGGTTCTAACGAGCACCCACAATCCATGCTGAAAGCAGAAATGAGAAAGATGTTATCATTTTTGACCAAAATGTGTCATTTCAGACACCATGTTCGACGCCATTATTTCACACGGACATATTTTCCTAATGTCTTATTGAATAACCATTCCGCCGTGACCGTTGTTATGCTCATTCTTACTCTTTCAAAAGAATTCCTAAAATGTTCCATTTTTGTTCGATGACAAAGTTGGAATATTATAAATATTGAATTATAATTGTGTGCGGTCCCCGCCCATCGGGGTTTGAAGAAATATATGGGCTGCACGATGCTTCCACGCAGAGCTAAATCCGACCCCGTACACGAGTACTGGTAAACCGCTTAGAGGATCTAAGCCTGCCGAGGCAAAGCCGGTACGAGTCGGCCCGTCCATGCTTATAAACACTATTGGTTTCATTGGGCGACAGGGCTTGATGCCATTTCATCTCAACGTCGGGTAAAGGCCCCACAAAATTGTAAGCAACGTCTCCAAAATGACCTTTACAGTGTTTACGGGGACGTTAAACCTCAAATCAAACAAACAAGCAAAATTATAATTTTGTGGCTTTTGTCGATGTGTAAACTCCGCGAATCACTCACAAACTTGGCATTTCATGCAGTTTGTGACTGATTCGCTTGAGTTTAGCCATAAAAATGAATTTTACTCCTGTAGTAAATCCATCTAGGGAAGATGGTACAGTAAAAATTCGATGGCTCGAATACTGTTATGACTCTTCACCATGGCTGAGTCGAACACGTTCTTGCGACATTAGAAATCATCACGTTAACAAGTCCGTGAAATGAACACCCTTCTAAATCCCAGTTTATAGAGAGAAAACTGGGGTTACAGGGTCTTTTATTATTTTTTCTTATTTTTGCTCCAAGACATAGGTTGTGGGTACTCGTAAGAACCGTCTCAATTAGGCGGTTCTAACGAGCACCCACTACCATTGAGATGGTTCTAACGAGTACCCACAACCTACGTTTGTAGTATAAATAAGACAAAAGTCGCGGATTTTCATCAGAAAGGTAGCCATTTAGGAGCTATGAAAAAATGCATTTTGTCGCACGAGTGTGTTATCGTAATGTCTCAAATACTGATGGCTGAGTGAAACATGTTCTTGGGCCCCTTGGAATATAAGAATCTTATATAGGTGTGAGGCGTGGATGGAAAAATCCAACCCCAGGGTCACTGCCCGGCATCACGAGGCTTGCCGACATTTTGCCGGACAGTGATCCCGAGGGACGGATTTTTCTATCTACCCCTCAAACCCATGTAGTGTTTTTTTCTTGCATACCTTCCATTTCTGAGCGTGGATTTTTAATACAACAGTCACCCCGGTTGCCGACGTCCACCACATTGTGTTGACACTACCATGATATTTAGTGACGTCACGTAGCGTCAACCTTTAAGACGGCGCATTTGAGGTCATATTGAACCAGTGCATTTCAAGCACGCGAGAATATTCGATTTGGGGTAAGGACACCAGGGTTAGAATTTCTACCCCAGGCTAAAACTACGGATTTTCTTGTTTGGTGTGCAAGAAATTCTTCGTAAACCTGTAGATGAGTAATAGCTGGAGATAATGTGAGGAAATCGCCGTATTTTGTTTTGAAACGGTATGTTGTGTGTGCTCATTAGAAGGGTTTCCAGTCATTTCGTACCCAAGTCATTTCGTACCCAAGTCATTTCTTACCATTTTGGTCATTTCGTACCCGTTTTATTTTTTATTTTGGTCATTTCGTACCCATTTTGGTCATTTTGTACCCACTTTGGTCATTTCGTACCCACTTTTATTTTTTTCTGGGAATCGTTTTAGGTCATTTCGTACCCATTTCTTCAAAAATTGTTTTAAAGCTGATTTTACAAGTAACAGGTAACTTTGGTGCGTAATGTCTTGGTTTAGAGTCAGAAGGGCTCTAGTTACTTGTTTGTTTGTATTGGAGATTTACGGCCCAGTCAACACTATATAAGGTCATTTTGGGCCAGTCAGTTTTATATCACACTTTTCCTGGGCAGGCATATACGTATGCGTTTATCCAGTACAGTGCACATTCTTTCGGCAAAAACTGACGACTGCCCTTCTTGAATCAGTTGAAGTGAGTGAATGAAGGGATCTAGGTAAAAAGAAGATATTTGTTTTATTATTTTTTTATTTAAACAAATTTATAACTATAAAACAATATTAAAAATGACACTGTGTAACAATACAAACAGATTTTACAATACATTCAAGTCACCGGGGTTATAGCTGGCCTCGGTAGCTCAGTCGGATTCGCGTCTGACTTGTGGTCAGGAGGACACGGGTTCGATGCCTGCCTGTTTCAAGACCAATCCGAAAGTCTGGAAAAGCCAGAGATCGATCCTGCGACCCCTGGTTTACAAGGCGAGTAGCGTAACCACTACACCACGGAGGCTTCTGAATCTCATGGTGGTTCCTCTGCGACTGCAATGGGTAGATGGAGCTCTCAGGCATTGGTCGGCAATCCATCTTGGAGAAGGCAACTCCAAGCAAAAGCCTACATATCTGGATTGCCTATTCCAGCTATGTAAAGTCTGCTTCGGCAGTTTGGGCGGAAGAAATCATTTCTCTGATTCAACGGTCCAAACGGCGACGCAGCAGCGTGTTGTGGAGCATGAAGAGCATGACAAGACACTAAAGAAGTCACGGTCATCCACTGCATCCGGGCTTAGCTCCAGATGTATTGACACTGTCTTGCCTCTGGATCCAGCTAGCTCAGGAGGAGAGAGTGAGGTTGACTCTTTGCGCCTCTCCCTCACAATAATCTGTAATCATAATCATTTACACACAGTCACTGCAGGCAAACATATGCATGGAACTCAAAAAGCCCTGTGGCGTTGAGCGAGCGGCGAAGCAGCAGCCAGCAACTTTTCTCAAATATGATTAAGATTGGTCATTGTCAGAAATGACAGACGAACTATTTTAAGTCCCGTCCAACCCGCAGTCTGACCGGTCAGAACAACACAGTATGTACCAGGTACGATATCACCAAATGACTTGGGTACGAACTGACTATGCTAAAGTCATTTCGTACTCAATTTGGTAAATCCGTACCCGGGTACGAAATGACCAAAACAGTTACAAAATGACTTGGGTACGAAATGAAAAAAAAAAAAAAAAAAAAAAAACAGGTACGGAATGACCAAAATGGTACGAAATGACTAGGGGACGAATTGACTTGGGTACGCAATGACCGGTTACCATTAGAATCTCCTCGATGAGGCAATTATAATAATTATAACAGCATGCCTTCAGGTATGTTGTGTGTGAAAATTAGAATCTCATTGATGAGGCAATTATAATGAGTAGACACAACACATCACGAAAACATGCCTATATAATTCTGACCCCTTTAAACCCTTTTTTTATGTAGTAAAACTGCGGTTTACAGGAGCGTACATTAATTTTTTTATTATTTCTGCTCAGAAACATAGTTTGTGGGTACTCGTTAGAACCGCCTCGTCGAGGCGGTTCTAACGAGTACCCACAATCTATGTTTTGAACAGAAAATGAAAAATATCAGAATTTGCCTTTTAAAAATTTCATTTTTTGGTGGTAAATGTTTCAATATATTTTAATAGGCGTGTTTTCCTATTGATGCTTTAATTTTTTTTTACATGATTGGAAAGATCAAAGGCATCCCCAGTATGCTTCTGATCTTGTGCTATGATTGAGCCCCGATTGTTCGAACTACCTCCGTCTCGAACTCGGCTTATGCATTTTACAGTCATCGAAAGAATTAAAACTCATTCTCCAGAACTTCTTTTCAGATTCATCTCAACATTTGCGCGGAACATCTTAGCATCAATTTTTTTTTTAAATTGTATTGCTTTAATACTTTTCATACTCATTTTATCATATGACGCCGCGTCTGAGAGTGTCATAACGTCATGTAATACATTCCGTAATGGACTAGAGGATTTTATATGCAAATTAGTTAGAAACGCCCCTTAACGTTACATTTACGACGTGATTTCGACGTCGCGTTTACTAATGACGGGATATTGACATTTTTGTCAACGAAGCGTGAAAAAAATACGTTTTTAATGCCACATGATAAATATAATCTTGCATTAGTGCTCATGTATTGTTAACTTTATTAAACTCGTTGAGGAAAAGGCATAGAATGTTCTGTAAGTAAACAGTTAAGAACTGGGTCTGCACTGTTTGTCAAGCCCAAACCATTATTCCAGCCCAGATTCAACAGATAACCCTTTTACGCAACACGCTGGCCGTCTATAAACAAGTTGGATGGATTTCTTACAAATCAGTGATAGTCACGTGGACTCCAGCTCTAACAGAAGTTTTATCCTTATAACTTTAGGTCGACTGACAAACAATCGACCCAAAATGTAAATTTCTATTTGCAAGCGGTTATGCTAATCATCATCTGTGAGAACTATCCAAGTGTTACTTTGTGCGTATTTTCAAAAAAGGATTTTAGAAGCTAAATAACGTGCATACAAAGCAACTTAAAGTGGATAGTCTTTTCACATGAATAGGCCTTTAACTTCATCAAGTGAAGTGGAATAAATATATTTCACGTCTGGCGAATAGGTTATTTAAGAAAAGAAACCCAATTTTCTTTTCAGGGGAACTGATTCAGTACGTTAGCACGTCGTGTAGTCAAGTGAACATCCCTTTAAACCACACTTTATATAAGAAAATAAATAGGAATCAATACAATAATCCTACATCTCCCACCGAAAGAAGCACCACTATACATTACGATAACACACCCGTGCGCCATCGTGTATTTTTCACATCTCCAAAATGGCTACTTTTCTGGTGAAAATCCGCGATATTTTTCTTATTTATAGTGCAAACATAGGTTGTGGGTGCTCGTTAGAACCGCCTCATTTAGACGGTTCTAACGCATTCCAACAACCTATGTATTGGAGCAGAAATAAGAAAAATAATAAAAAGCCCCGTAAACCCAAGTTCTCTCTGTACAAAAATGGGGTTTAGGGGGTCTATATTTCACGGACTTGTTCACGTGATGTCAATCATTACGATAATATACCCGTGCGACATAGTGCATTTTTCACATCTTCAAAATGACCATTTTTCGGATGAAAATCCTTGATATTTTTCTTATTTATACTACAAACATAGGTTGTGGGTGCTCGTTAGAACCGCCTCATTGAGGCGGTTCTAACGAGTACCCACAACCAATGTCTTGGGGCAAAAAATAGAAATAAAAAAAATAATGTATACCCCGTTAACCCCAGTTTTCTCTATACAAAGTGAGGTAAAGGGGGTCTTCATTTCACGGACTTGTTCACGTGATTATTAAATTTCTGAGAGGAAGATAGTGAATAGTGTCACCCTGAGTAATATGAATATGTCTGTGAGGTTATGATAGTAATAATAATAATAATTTATCATGTATGTGTGTGTGTGAATTCGGGTTTAACGTCGCTTTCAACAATTTTTCAGTCATATCACGACGATGTCTGGTCGCGACAGGGAGCTCAATGCTCACGTTTATAGTGCTGCCTCACTGAAGTATCATGTCCCAGACACATTACATGATACCACACCCAGTCACATTATCCTGACACTGGATCGACCAGTCCTAGCTCTACCCCGTAAATCTGAGTGCCAAGCGAGGAGCAGCTAGTACCATTTTTAACGACTTTGGTATGTCGCGGCCGGGGATCGAACCCCAGACCTCCCGTTCCCCGGAGCGGACACTCTACCAACTGAGCTATCGGGGCCGGTAATAATTCATGTAATAACAATCTATGTTTTGAGCAAAACTAAGAGAAAATTATGTTCTCCCTTTAAAGGCAAGTTAGTTTTCTCTACGTAAATTTATTCATTATACGAACTTGTTAATTATATAAACTGATGTGATCTCAATTCTCAGAAAGGGTACCAGCTGCGTACATATGGGTAACACACCCGTGTGGTTCCTCAGAAACTGGCATTTTTGTTTGTTTTATTTGATTTAGGTTTAACGTCCCCGTCAGCACTGTATAGGTCATTTTGGAGACGTTGCTTCAAATTTGTGGGACTTTTACCCGACATTGAGATGAAATGACATCTCAAGCCCCGTCGCCCTATGAAACTAATAGGGTTTATAAGCATGGACGGTCCCACTTGCACCGCTTTACCGATCCTCTAAGCGGTTTACCAGTACCCGTGTGTGGTCGGTTTCAGCTCTGCTTTATTCCTGGTGAAAAGTTATGATGACCCTCTTATCTACACCCCTAATTACTCCTATTTTCCAGCCCCCGCCCATAGGGGCTTGAAGACATATATGGACTGCATTATGTTTCCACGCAGAGCTGAATCTGGCCCACACACTAGTACTGGTAAACCACTTACAGGATCTAAGCCTGTCCAGGAACCGCGGTGCGAGGCGGACCGTCCATGCTTATAAACCCTATTGGTTTCATTGGGCGACAGGTCTTGAGATGTCATTTCATCTCAATGTCGAGTAAAAGTCCCACAAAATTGGAAGCAACGTCTACAAAATGACCTTCACGGTGTTGACGGGGACGTTAAACCTCAAATCAAACAAACAAACAAACTACTATTTTCTCTTTCGGGTTGTACGTGTATTACGGCGTAGCCACTCCACATGTACAATACTTCGCGGTGAATGAATGCCTTTGACGTGTCAAAGAAACAATAATTATTCTGATTCTGGTGACATTGTGGGGAAGTAACAGAAAACCGGCAATTAACTGATATACCTTTTATTTGCGACATAGACGGCGACTCACCAGTGCCGCTGTCCAGGTTCGATAAACATGGATGTGTGAAAGCCAAATTCGGAGTTACTATTGACAATGACCTAGTCTTGATGTGTATTGTACTACGTCATGTGATTATGTAATAGGATTTAAATTCCTGTAAATAAATTTTAACTTATCCTTTTTTCAGGTAACATTCTGTTTGCAGAGCACGTCAAATCCGACACATTACTAGAGAGCAGATCAGAAACTCGTGCATTTCTATTATACCAAATGTAACAACAGAAAGGCTCGTGTTAAAGACACCATTTCGAAAACACGCCTATACAAATACATTGTCACCTTTATCTCCGAAAAAATGAAAATTTTAAGATGAAAAATTGTGTTATTTTTCTTATTTCTGCTCAAAATATAGATTGTGGGTACTCTTTAGAACCGCCGCATAGAGGCGGTTCTAAGGAGTACCCACAATCTATATTTTAGAGCAGAAATAAGAAAAATAAGGTTTACCCCTGGAAACCACAGTTTTACTATAAAAGTGGGGTTCGAGAGGGTCAAAATTAAATAGGCATGTTTTCGTGATGCGCCAATATAATTTGGCCTTAAACCCCAACTTTATATACTTAAACAGGGATTTGTACGGGTAATCAAATTTCCTATAACGAAAACACAACTTTTCGACTACATTGTAAACTTTACTGTCAAACAATTACAATTTTCAGATGAAAAATTGCGATATTTTTCTTATTTCTGCTCAAAATATAGATTGTGGGTACACGTTAGAACCGCTGCACCGAGGCGGTTCTAAGGAGTGCCCACAACCTATATTTTAGAGAAGAAATAACAAAAATAAGGTTTACCTTAGTAAACCCCAGTTTTACTATATACAATTGGGGTTCAAGGGGGTCAGAATTATATAGGCGTTTTTTCGTGATGTATCCCTACTCCGCAGCATTGATCGTGGGAACTTCATTACGAAAACACATCCGTGTGATATAGTGCATTTTTCAAACCTCAAAAAAGGTAATTTTTCTGATAAAAAAATTGTTATATTTTTCTTATTTACACTCCAAACATAGGTTGTGGGTGCTCGTTAGAACCGCCTCATTGAGGCGGTTCTAACGAGTACCCACAACCTATGTCTTGGAGCAGAAATAAGGAAAATAATGTTTACCCCCTAAACCCCAGTTTTCTCTATATAAAGTGGGGTATAGGGGGGTCTTCATTTCACGGACTTGTTCACGTGATGGTTAGCCCCGCCTCAGTTTCGTTAGAACCGCCGGTGGTAAAGAGGGTTCACAATCTATATTTTAAGAAGAAATAAACAAATAATCATTTTTCTGAAAAAAATGTTCCTTTTCTTTTTTTTTTTTCTTTTTTTTAATAAAAGTTTCAAAATATTTGAACAGGCATGTTTTCGTAATAAGCAATGTCCCCGTCTACATAGAAACATCGGAGTTAAATTCAACTTCTGGCCTCACGCCTATCGTGGCCTCGAGAAACAGACTGGGATGCATGTTGCTGAAACTGAAACTAAAAGGGCAACGCCTGCCAAGGAAAACTGATGCGTGTCAGACCGTCCATCGCATATAATCCACATTGTATCATTGGTCGGCATGGATTTAGATGTCATTTCAGCTAAATGCCGGATAAAAATCCCACAAAATTTGATCAAAGTCTCCAAAATTACCTAAGTAGTGTTAACGGAGACGTTAAACTCAACTGAAATAAACAGGCAAACAAATTCAACTTCTATCGAACTATGCAGCTGGAATACCTTCCACGCAGAGCTTAAACTGACCGCGCACATGAGTACTGGCAATCTTCTTAGAAGTGGCAAAGTGTCGCGAGTCGGACCGTCCGTGCATTTTGATTTCATTGTGCGGCAAGGCTTGAGATTTCATTTCAACTCAATGTCGGGTAAATTCCCCACAAAACTGGAAGCAACGTCTCCAATAAATGACATAAATGGCGTTGATGGAGACATTAACTCTCAATTTAAACAAACAAACACATTTTGTTAAGTTACTTTCATTTTTTCAGCACAAGTGTATGCATATTCCCCATATTAAATGATTAAAGTATTGACGACAAGCTACGTGTAACTTACGGCTCTTTTTGCTTCAAACAACTTGTTGCAGTTACAAACAGACGCACAAAATACCTTACAAGATTAATTTTGGAAATTATTATATACCCAGAAAATGTCCCGTTTACTTTCTACAGAAGTTACCGGTCAATGTTTTTCCATATTGTCCGTTGTCAAGTTCATATTGCCCGTAGATAAGCAGTCTCGTTCACAATAGAACTACTTTCAAATTTGTTCATTTCAATACTAAAAATCGGCAGCCATCTTGTCATGCGTTTCGACTGAAAGAACGTAAAACAAAACGAATATAGGTTCTGACAAAGTGGAAAAACCGCATTTTATGCTGTCAAATATGACCTACCTGCAATCTGTTTAGATTTTCAATACTTTCTTCTAAGAAATCAGGAGTATTTTGAAAGAAATATAACCGATGCTTCGGAAAAAATGGCGTCCTGTGTTGGGAAACGTCAATGTTTTAAATTACGTCACATCCACCAACGTTAACGTCGTCTTCACTTTGGCGCCATTGGGCGTGTTTTTTCAACGTGTAGTGAGTCACTAAACGACCTTCATTATTTTCCATTTCAAACCACTTAGAGATGTATAATCTGATTTTACGTTCAGATATTATTACCAGGCAGTCCTGAATTCTAGCCAATATTTGAATTTTTGGGTATATAATAAAAAGGTTATTGACTTTATATTGTGAAATATTCGACACTCGTTCATATGGCGAAGACGCACTCGCAAGCTCGTGCGTCCTTCGCCATATGAACTCGTGCCGAATATTTCACAATATAAAGTCAATAACCTATAAATACTCTGTAAAATATACATATATGGAAAACTGCAGCTATGGGAAAATTTATCTAGGGACTCGGTTAGAGATAACGAATAGCCCGTGTTCCAGTTGACCCAATTTCATTCCAGTGGAGCGCCGTGTAGCAGTGGTAAAGCACCGGACCCTGAAACGAGAGGTACCGGGTTCGATCCCGACGAGCATCAAGTGTTGTTTCAATGAGTAAGAGACTTTATCCACATTGCTTAGTATTGGTTTAAGCCCAGGAAAAGTGTGGGAGGATAACATGACAGATTAGTTCTAGTTTACTAAATATGTTGCCCTCTATAAATAAATTCGATTATTATTATTATTATTATTGTTATTATCATAGACATTAAGCAAATGCTCACCATGTCAACAAGTCGGTGCAATGAACATTCCCATCACGAAAACACGCCTATATAATTTTGACCCCCTTTAACCCTACTTTATATAGTATAACTGGGGTTTACAAGGGTAAACACTTTTTTTATTATTTCTGCTCTAAATTATAGACTGTTGGTACTCGTTAGAACCGCCTCATTATTTTTCTTATTTCTGCTCTAAATTATAAATTGTGGGTACTCGTTAGAACCGCCTCAATGAGGTCTCAATGAGGCGGTTCTAACGTGTACCGATAATCCATATTTTGAGCGGAAATAAGAAAAATACCAAAATTTTCATTTTAAATTTTTCGTTTTTTTTGTTGTTTTTGTTGTTTTTTTTTTTTTTTTTTTTTGTTTTAAGGGGGTGGGTGGGGGTACATGCAAATTACAATATGTTTTTATAGGCAAGTTTTCGTAATGTCTAAACCTAACGTTAGATAGAGAAAACTGGGATTTGGAGGGTATACATTTTTTATCTTATTTCTGAAAGACATAGGGTGCAGGTAATCGTAAGAATCGCCTCAATGAGGCGCTTCTAACGAGTGACAATAACCTATTTTGGGGACAATTATAAAAACAGTATCACAATTTTCTTGAGAAAAATAACAGATGAACGCACTATGTGGCACGGACGAGTTATCGTTATGTACACAACTAGTTATTTAATAAGGGTATAGTTCGAACAATTTGACCTGAGACTAACCTTTATGCATGGAATAATTTTGTCAATGTTATCGCCTAATACGTCGGCTTTCGTAAACTTGTCGTGAATTTTCGGCAACACGTGGATTGCGACCCATTTACCGACCTCTATGTATTGAATACCAATATCGCCATTTTCGGAAGACGGCGAAGATAAATACATGCATTCAGTTTGATTTGTTTGATTAGAGGTTTAACGTCCCCGCCAACACTGTAGAGGTCATTTTGGAGACGTTGCTTCCAGTTTTGTTGGACTTTTACCCGACCTCAAGATGAAATGACATCTCAAGACCTGCCATTCAATGAAACCTATAGGCTTTATTAGCATGGACGGGCCGACTCGCACCGCTTTGCCTGGACAGGCTTAGATCCTCTAAGCGGTTTACCAATATTCGTGTGCGGGTCTTTTATTCGATAGCAAACTGTCTTTTATTCCTCATATCAAAGCTTTGAAAGCTAAATGTTTAAAAGCTCTTGATATTCTTAAAGTCCTGTCCCGTTCCGACTAGGGAGGAGATCGCAGTTATTTTAAATCTTTATAGATCTTTAATTCGTTCCAAATTGGACTATGGTACCATAGTCTATGGATCTGCTATGAAATCTTATTTAAAATCTTTGGATACTATACATCATCAAGGTTTACGTCTAGCTCTAGGTGCCTTTCGCACTTCACCTATTGAAAGTCTTTATGCTGAATCGAATGAACCATCACCATATGTAAGAAGAGAGAAATTGTCTCTTCAATATGCTACTAAATTAGCTGCTAATCCACGAAATTCAGCATATGACTCTGTTTTTAACCCAAATTATGAAAGATTCTACAATAACCAAACATCTGCTATAAAACCTCTTAGCCTTAGAATAAAACCGTTACTCGAAGAGGCCAATATTAATATTAAAAATATACAGTCGTTTGCTTTTCCATCGAAAGAACCTTGTGTGTTGAAACCACCAACGATAATTTTAGATTTACAAAAACATAACAAATCCGAAGTAGAATCGCATATATTTAATAACGAATTTTTTGAAATCACATCCAATTTAAAACATCACATTTCCATTTACACTTACGGTTCGAAACAAGATGAGAAAGTAACTTGTTCTGTCATTAGTCCGAATTTCACTGACAGCATTAGATTACCCGATAATAGCTCATTTTTACTGCTGAAGCGAAAGCAATTGATATTGTACTGTATCACATTCGAGATCAGTACGAAAAACAATTTATCATTTTTTTCAGATTCACTTTCTGTTCTAAAGGCGCTTAAAGATCAACAGCACAGAAATCCCTTAATTCAACAAATGTTAAGAAAATTCCACTATCTTTTTCTCTCCAAGGAGATTATTTTCTGCTGTATTCCCAGTCACATCAATATTCGTGGAACTGAGTTGGCGGATTTAGAAGCTAAATCTGCTTTATCTTTGACTGTTACAAATTTTAAAATTCCTTTTTCAGATTTTAAATCGAACATGAATAGGTATATAAAAAACAAATGTCATTCTATTTGGGAAAAAGAAACCGATAATAAATTATTCAAAATAGAACCCAATTTTTAACAGTAAATGCTCTTTCTCAAATTACAGTAGGAAAGACCAGACTAAAATTACCAGATGCCGTATTGGACACACAAGACTCACTCATTCTTACATATTACAAAACGATCATGCACCTTTCTGTAAATCTTGTAACGAACCGTTCAGAGTTAATCACTTTCTCATTTCATGTGTAGAATTTTATCATATACGCTCAAAATATTTTAATGTTACAACAATGAAAGATCTTTTTAACGACATACCATCTTATAAATTAATCAATTTTCTTGAAGAAATCGGACTTTTTAACAAACTGTAATCATTAATATTTTAACTTTTAAACTTCAATAACAATTTTATATCTAATACCTAGTTATTTTTAGACGCTATATGCCCTATTAGGGTTGAGCGTCTTTAAACAAAATATCCATCCATCCATCCATTTGAAGGTTAAACACATTATAATTCACGATTTTTTTTCATATTAAACGTTAGTATTCCGCCATAAGTAAATGCAACGTCGTTAAGAGCGTCATAGGACGCATCTTACAAACTGGCATATTTAATCCACTATTTGCTCCAACGACACTTCCTGAAACTCTCGCGATAGTTCCTAGGACCTGGAAATAGTAAACAAAGGTAGGTACCCTTGTGTGTTTTGATTTATTGTAGAAGAATGAGAGAACAATATAAAGTTTCGGCAATGCTAAGCGATGTTAAAATGATGTACCTTTCTAAGCAGGCCGAGAGAAATATTGAAAAAATTGTTGCTGAAAGTAGGCGACCGTAACAAAATCGAACACAGGGTAATTTTACTTTAGTTTTATGTCAGCACGAATGAATGAAGCAAGTGTTTTGTAAGTTTTCGCTCAGAACGAGATCCTTTGGCGCATATTCTGGGTTTGGCAGCCCTAATTCATTATTTACTCGTAACAAATTTATCAATCGGGTAATGCCGCAAATCTTCAGGCGGAGTAGCTCCCACATTATCACGACAGCTCCAAAAACACGCTCTAGTTTCCACGAGTGTACCAGATACTGGGTCTGATACATTTGACCATTACCTCAGGTGGTTCGCTAAATTCAGCGAAATAAAATCAATGGATGAGTTCTTTAAAGTATTTCAAATCTGTAATAGATGTACTAGAACGTATACCTCGGAGTCCCATTCTATACCTTGCGGGCTTTGAACTCTTCTGAAGTTTTTGCATTTTCCACAGAGAAGGAAGGACTATTCCACTGAGGAATAGTTCCAGGAAAGAAGAATTCTTCAGTGCATCACTATAGGCCTGATACCTACGGTATTGACTGTTGTTTTCGCCCCCGCTCATCGGGGCTTGGAGAAATAGATTGGGCTGCATGGTGATTCCACGCAGTGCTGTATCTGACCACACACGAGTACTGGTAAATCGCTTAGAAGGACTAAGCCTGTCCGGACAAAGCCGTGTGAGTCAGATGGCCCAATGCATACATGTATATGCCTTCTGGTTTCATTGGGCGATAGGGCTTGAGATAACATTTCATCTCAATAACGGGTAAAAGTCCCATAAAATCTTTAAAATGACCTAAATTGTGTTGACGTGGACGTTAAAGCCCTATTCAAACAGACAGACAAACTGACTGTTGTTAATTTTGATGCCCTTCTTTGAGTTGAACAAGTCACAGAGGGCAAGTATTTATCTTTAGTAAGAAACACTGTGTCAGAGTGTCTCTTATAAAAGAAGGTTAAAGAAGACTGCTCACGACGGGCCTCCAGCGTTGACCAATCCAGCTCATCATGCATATCACCAACACTACTTTTGTTCCACCATCCCCCTGCAGGTCCATCGAATAGCCGTCCTAACATGGGGATGCCAAACAGGTGATTCATACTCAAGTTGAGGACGAACCAGTGCAACATCCTTTGTCTACCTAGGCGCAAAAGCCAAATTACATCTAAGAAATCCTAATGTCCTACTAGTTGCTTTCGATGATATATCAGTACTGTGTTGATCACAATCGAAATTATCGGTGATAGTGATTTCTGCCATGATCTTGCATAATTTGTCAATGGTGTTTGAACCGTACTTTAATAAAGTGGGCATTAATCTCATTATTTATCCAAATAAAATAATTAATTAATTACCAGAGAGAGCTTTAAATGATAATCTTTTGATAAATGTAAGAATCTTAATTTCTTTGGCTGTAAAATATGAATATTTTGAATTTTAATTTATATTTCTATCCAAACCTGACACAATTTTAACCCAGATCTTATAAAGACAACTCTCGACCAGTGACGGGATTAAAAAAACAGTATGGGGCTAGAGTAGAAATAATCGAAATTCAAAGTATTTATATTTTGCAGCCAAACACATTAAATTGTTACAGGTATCGGAATAATTCGGTTTAAAAGTCGTTCTAATAATTTATTAGTTATTTCATAATTAGAAATTAATGCCGATTATATTCAAGTGTTGTGCATATATTGTTGACGATATATTCAAGATTTTTTTTATAGGTTTCTTCTGACACAATACACAATATGAACATGGAAAAACAGGAGGGTGAAGAACAAATCACTGTCCATATACATAACCGTCATATAAATGCTAACTAAAGTCGTAATGTACCGCGTTACGCGGTTGATTGTTTTTTCCTCCAAAAAGAGTCTCTTATTATTACATACATTTGGCTGCCTACTGTATGTATCAATCTCGATAACGCTTCAGTGGATACATGTACAGAAGTATATCGAGTGTCGTATCGGCGTTCAGATAAACTGTGAATAAATGGAATAGTTTGATTCAATACATAATAATTGCGTACGAGTCTGGGATTTTATGCTATGTTTCCAAGTTTGGGTAAGTTTCTATATCTGTACATTAACATTTTCACCTTCATTGGCTATAATCATTCTTTTATTATCACAATAATTCTTCACAATCTCCAGACGTTTCGGCTTTTTACAGCCTTTTTCACGGATTTTTCTTTCAAGCTATCACATATTTTTCCTATTCATCTTTCCACCATATTTAATGTTTTTGTTATGCCAAACGTTGCCGCGGCGTCATGACGTCGGATTCCCGACATCATAACGTCGCAACCCTGTTTGGCGCCAAAAACCTAGGACCAGCTGTTCAAAGCATCGGTAGTCCAACAAGCTCTTTAGTGGTCATATTGTTAGCTGTTCTAACAAGTTTAATATGTATTTTTTTTTTTTTTTTGGTTGAAAAACTGCGAGCAGCCCTTGCATACGAAAAAGCTGCTCACATTTTTACAGCAAAATTATTAGCACACCTGCCACAACAAATGATCAAAGTTTTAGCGATCCAATAACCAACTGAACAACTGGCCCATGAACAATATTGAAAATCAATGCTGCTACAATCATGTAACTCTATCAGTGATGCCTTATGTCAAAGCGAAAAGCTAAGGCTTTTTCGTATGCAAGGAGAAAAATGCGAGCAGCTTTTTCGTATGCAAGGGCTGCTCGCAGTTTTTCAACCAAAAAAAAAAAAAAAAAAAAATACATATTAAACTTGTTAGAACAGCTAACAATATGACCACTAAAGAGCTTGTTGGACTACCGATGCTTTGAACAGCTGGTCCTAGGTTTTTGGCGCCAAACAGGGTTGCGACGTTATGATGTCGGGAATCCGACGTCATGACGCCGCGGCAACGTTTGGCATAACAAAAACATTAAATATGGTGGAAAGATGAATAGGAAAAATATGTGATAGCTTGAAAGAAAAATCCGTGAAAAAGGCTGTAAAAAGCCGAAACGTCTGGAGATTGTGAAGAATTATTGTGATAATAAATGTTATAAAACTGTTTGTGCGTCAAAGGTATAATCATTCTCATTTACATGTCATGAATGCCTTTTAAAAACATACATTATGCAAGTAAATATTTGGTCTACTAAGGTATAGATTGTGAAAACTCGTACAGCGGGTACTTGTTTAATCACCGTACTTTGGCGGCTATAAGTTGCATTTGCAATGGGACTGATCTATGTTCTATGAAAAGCAAAGCAAAGCGATAAATTAATCTCAAAATATTCCAATACAGTCGAACTTCAACAACTCGAATTCCTTCTGAACCTGTTAGACACATGGCCGTTCAATTCATTGAAGATCACCCATACCGTCAGGCTATGAGGTATAATAGGTATTTTCGACTTTTTTATAAAACATATATGTATGCTATGTTCGCTAATCAGAACCTAATGGAGTCGACTTTAATGAGTGCACACAACATACCTTTACAAAGTAAAATCAATCAAAACATTCATAAATTACTTAAACGCAAGGATATCTGGAGCTGTGGGAAGAATTCCCGGACTCAAAATTGAGTTCAATTTGCCACATTGAACGAATTATCCGTATTCGAGTTATCAAAGTATCACTGTACATGTCATTTCTCTAGCCATCAAACGTGTGTTAAATTTGATCGCCATGGTGGTGAGTACTGGTATTTGCTCTTTCAATGATAAACTATATTACATGTTATCTTCTCTTTATTAAAAAGGTTATACATTAAATGTAACTAGCCACTTTTCCTTGTCCATTTTAAATTTGTTATAAGTATCATTTTTATCGACGTTAGTTTTTCAATTCAATGAATTGTTTTACATAAAGTTGCCATGAGACGATGTTTAATTGTTTATCACTCAGCTTTGTCTTATATATATAATGTCTTGTAATCATAAGAATATAATTCACTTGAATATTTTCTGAAGCAGTTTTTTTTTTTCAATTCCAAATACTGATCTGCGTTTATCAATATTTATCATGTAATTATTTCTATGATAAACCCATTGGTTTAGTTCTTCCCAAAATTGATTGACTATTTCGCATTGCCAAAAAGATGCTCAATTGTTTCAGGTTCAGTATTACAAAAATAACATAAATTACTCTGTTTAATATTCATTTTTGTTAACAAGTGGCTTGTAGCTAAAATTCTATGTAATATTCGATATTGAAACCAATGTATTTTGGTATTATTACAACACCTGGCTGGAATAGAATATAATTTTTCCAATCTAATTGAAGGTTTTCATAAATACGATTCCATTTTAACTGACTTTTTGGGATAATTGTTTGACATTGCATTGCATGATAGATACCACTACATTTTTTTTTCTTTTTTTTAAGAATGGTTTTTATATTTATGGGTAAAAAACAGTTCATGCTACACTCTTGCTGTATATTGAATCCGTACTGACGTATAAAGTTTTATACTGCAGTTATGATACCAAAATATTCTAAAAAATGTGTTTGAATTTAAAATTTTTGCTGGAACTGTGCATATGTTAATAACTGTCCAACTGTGTGTATTAGATCGTTGTGATGAAGAAAATGTTTTTATCATACCATCATTGGATAAATACTGGATTGTTATTTATCTTTATGTTGCAGTTATACCAAAGCTTTGTGGCCACTATGTCGCTAGCGGACTTCAAGCTGAGTTTATGCCATGCTCCGAATACATCATACCAAAATTTATTTTGACAACTATGTTTTAAATCCTGAATATAGCATTCACCCTGTTTACCAGATCCTCAGTTTTTGCAAAGAAACTTTGAAATAATGTCTTATATTGCGAATTATTCAATATTAATCTTCTTACCCATCCTATCTTCAATGCATCGATATAATTATCTAAATTAATCATTTTCAGGCCACCATCTTTATATTCTTGAACAAGTACATCTCTTTTGATTCTATCTATTGGGGACTGCCATATTAATTTATACATTGATTTGTTTAATTCCCAAATGTTTTGTGCACTAGGATTTGGCAGTGCTATAAAAAGGTGATTTAATTTGGCTATTATCAATGTTTTAAGTACTGTTATTCTGCCGGAAGGTGTAAGTATTCTTTTTGACCATTGTTTCATTTCTTTTTCAATTTCTTTAAATTTTTCATTGAAGTTCAATTCAATAATAGTTTCTAAATTATTTGAAAATTTTATGTCCAGAATGGTGAAGTTATCTAGACTCCAATCTAGTTTCAGTCGGTGATTAAACGTTTCGCCGCTGTATTTTTGACTACCTATCCAGACTGCTTTGGTTTTTGATGAATTTACCTTTAAGCCTGAAGCTTCAGCAATTCTGTATACGTAGTTAAGGTTTCTTTGAGAGATTTTTCAGAACCATCTAAGAGAAAAGTTTTATAATCTGCAAACTGTGAAAGTATATATTCTGTTTCTGCAATTTTTATTCCCTTTATGTTTTTATTTGCTTTCACTAGGCGCAATAGAACTTCCGCACACAATAGAAAGATATAGTAAGATAGTGGGTCGCCTTGTCTACATCCTCTTTTTACATTGAACATACCCGATAAGAAACCGCACTGAATTACGGAAGATTGAATATCATTGTAAAAATTCATTTATCCACCTTTTAATTGAATACCAAACATTGAAGTAGTCTAGAGCCTGCATTATAAATTTCCAAGATATTGAATCAAATGCTTTATCAAAATGGACAATTAGAAGGAGACCAGGAATGTCAAGCATGTCTGTTAAATGTAGAATATCGTATATCAATCGTGTGCTTTCACCTATGTATCTTCCACTTAGAAATCCTGTTTGCTCTTCAGAAATAAGTTTTGTTAGAATAGATTTAATTCTTCCGGCTATACAACCTGCGGCTAATTTATATATTACATTTAAAAGAGTGATCGGTCTCCAATTTCTTAAACACTGTTTTGGTTTTTCTCCTTTTGGAATGCAAGTGATGCCTTTGAGTTGTTGTTAGTTTTCCTTCTCGATATCCTTCATTAATAGCATTTTTGATAAAGCATTTCATATCACTGTAAAAAATTTGAAGAATGCTTCCGTAAATCCATCGGAACCCGGGCTTTTATTATTTTTCATTTTCTTAAGAACATTTAAGATTTCATCTTCCTTTAATTCTCCTTCTAAATTGTTTTGCTCGTCATCTGTTTATTTTGAATTATTCTGAATTAAACCTAACACAGAATTTATGATATCGCTATGGTTTTCATTTGAATTATTGTCTTTATATAAATTTTCATAGAATTCTTTCACCTCTCTTAAAGTATTCTTTTGATTTGTAATAGTGGTGCCATCATCTTTTACAACTTTAGGTATGGTCTTATTTATATAATTTATTTGTGATATACTTCCGGTTACATTGTTAACAAACATGCGAGAAAAAAAGTTAATAGGACTACTTTAAAGGGTATGAAATAAACTGTATGTGATGAGAATTAAAACATCATTGTGTACATTTTACAAATATTCGTTGAATAGATAGAACTAGAATGCAATTGTAAAAATAAGGACATGAACAAAGAATAAATATACCCCCCACCAATGTAAAAGTAGAGGTAGCGGTCTGACAAATTGCCGTAATAAAGTATTGTGGACGGTCAAGTGAGAAATGGCGGATAAAGGTGCTAAAGAAAATTCTGAGAAGAAGGATTCTCTAAAGGAATATATAAGAGATGCATTGAGAGACAAACGAGAGAATCTAATCCAAACAGAGAAGGCGGAAAGGTAGAAAATGATACAAGCGACACCATGCCCGATAAGGAGTTTAAAAAATTTAAGACTGAAATTAGAGGCATGTTTAAAGAACTCGATGATAGTATGGAGAAGAAGATATGTAGACATGATCAAAAGTTTACAAATATGTTCAGAGATCTGAAGGCAGAAATAGGCGAAATGAGAAATGACATTACGATCAATACGAATGCTATTGCGTGTATCAATCAGAAATTGGATGAATATGAACATTCTTTACACTTCCAGGGGGAACAAACACGACAGCTAGAAGATAAACAAAAGCAAGATCTATTGTCAGTTGAAAGCTCTGTCGATGAGAAAATAAAGCAGTTGGATCAAAAATTGACTCTTCTAGAGAAACATGATAGGAAATATAATCTCCTATTCTTCGGACTCCAAGAGGAGGACGGTGAACATCTTTATGACAAGATGCGAAGATTTTTTGTTACAGCCCTGGGGATAGAAGAGGAAAGAGCTCAGATCAGAGAATACATTTCGTTAATTGGCATAGATACCCTACAAACAGTCCTGGCCCAAAGCCAGTCATTCTCTGTTTTTCTTGTTGTGATGACAGAGAACTAATACTCTCAAATGCATATCACCTTGCAAAGACAAGGAATAGAATTCTAACAGATTTGCCAAATATAATGAAAGAAGCGAGAGATGGTCTAGCAGAAGTTGCATATACCATAAGAAAGGATAAGAAACTGCAAACTAGAATAAGAGATAAAGGTGCAGATCTTTATCTTGAAGTGAGGAAAGATAAGAAAGATAAATGGACACGGAGGACAGTATCTGATTAATAGAGACAGAGACTGAAGGCGCTAATGCAAAATAAATAAAAAAAAAACAAAAAACAACAACACAAAAATAAGTGAATAAAGCACAAAGTATGAATAAACTAAACATAAAATGTCCAATAAGTGCCAAAGACATGATAGCCCAAACAATGACTATTATGACTAAAAAGTCTGAAGGAGAAAAAAGATTACTGAATATTTTTTCAATCTTTGAAATTTCTATATACTTACATGAGTGTGCTAGAGATAAATATTTTGGTTTTAGAACTGTCTGTAGTACAGACAAAATCTTTTACTCATTCTTGACTAGAAGCATTCATACTTTACAGATGTAATTCACATGGTCATATTTGTGTTATGTAAAACTGGTTTGAAAAGCTATAAGAGGTAGCAGATATATAAATTTGGCTATTCTTATATGACTTATGTTTTCTCAAACATGTAGATTTGACAAGTGATTTGATACCTTGATATACAGGCTGTTAATTGAATTATAATAGACAGGATAGCCAAAACAAAGTTTTTTCTTTCTTTCTTCCTAATTTCTAAGTACTTGTGTCAAAAGTTCATATGTGTATACAAGAGATAAATATTCTAACTGATTATCACGGGTACACTCATGTGGATCTTCAGATTTCCTGACAATACTTTTTTTTCAAAAAATGCTGATATAAGGGTTAAAATACCATCCATGCATTTGTTAGTTAGTTCCTTGGTGTACAGATGTATACAGAGTGCACAGTTAAGACTCGCAGTCTTCCTAAGCAATGACATGCAGGCACAAAATATGAAAGTATTTCCATATATTCCTATAAAACAGGTCAATGTGTGATATATGTAAGTATTGAGCTCTGAGACTCACATTTTGCTCCATATTTGCTGTGATTTTCATATTGAATAGCATTTCTTGCTGCAAAGATGTATGTATAGCCTTTACAGGTAGGATTCACAGTCCTCATAAACATTATAAAGCATTCATAGAGCATCTGATATTTTATTACACCTATCATTTAAGTATGGGATACATGTTTGGGATCGACTGTGCTGACTGGCTGTACAGATAGGATGCATCATTCATTTTTGACCAGGAACATTCATAATTTACAGATGGGATTCACATGGTCATATTTATTATTTTGCAAAACTGGTTTGAAAAGCTATAAGAAGAAGTAGATATATAAATTTGGGTATTCTCATATAACTTATGTTTTCTCAAACATGTATATTTGACAAATGATTTGATACCTTGATATACAGGCTGTTTATTGAAGTATAATACCTTCATATACAGGCTGTTTAATGAAGTATAATAGACAGGATAGCCCAAACAAAGTTTTTTTTCTTTCTTTTAATTTCGATGTACTTATGTCAAAAGTCCATGTGTGTGTGCAAGAGATAAATATTCTGATTATCTCTAGTACACTCACATGGATTTTTAGATTTCCTGACAATATTTTTATTCCAAAAATGCTGATATAGGGTTAAAATACAATCCATGTATTTGCTAATTAGTTCCTTGGTGTACAGGTGTATACAGGGTGCATAGGTAAGACTCACAGTCTTCATTGGCAATGCCAGGCAGTCACAAAATCTGAAAGTATTTCCATATATTCCTATATAAACAGGTCAATGTGTGATATATGTAAGTATTGAGCTTTGAGACTTACATTTGGCTGTATATTTGCTGTGATTTTCATATTGAATAGCATTTCTTGCTGCAAAGATGTATATAGCCTGCACAGGTAGGATTCACAATCCTCATAAACATTATAAAGCATTCATAGAGCATCTGATATTTTATTACACCTATCATTAAAGTATGTGATACATGTTTGTGATGGACTGTGCTGACTGGCTGTACAGATAGGATGTATCATTTTTTTTTGACCAGGAGCATTCATAATTTACAGATGAGATTCATATGGTCATATTTATTATTATGTAAAACTGGTTTGAAAAACTATGAGAAGAAGTTGATATATAAATTTGGCTATTCTCATATGACTTATGTTTTCTCAAACATGTATATTTGACAAATGATTTGATACCTTGATATACAGGCTGTTTATTGAAGTATAATACCTTTATATACAGGCTGTTTATTAAAGTGTACTAGACAGGATAGCCCAAACTAAGATTTCTCTTTCTTTCTTTTAATTTCGATGTACTTATGTCAAAAGTCCATGTGTGTGTGCAAGAGATAAATATTTTAACTGATTATCTCTGGTACACTCACATGGATTTTTAAATTTCCTGACAATTTTTTTGTTCCAAAAATGCTGATATAGGGTTAAAATACAATCCATGTATTGGCTAATTAGTTCCTTGGTGTACAGGTGTATACAGGGTGCATAGGTAAGACTAACAGTCTTCATAAGCAATGCAAGGCAGTCACAAAATATGAAAGTATTTCCATATATTCCTATAAAAACAGGTCAATGTGTGAAAACTGTAAGTGTTTAGCCCTGAGACTGACACTTTACTCCATATTTGCTGTGATTTTCATATTGAATAGTATTTCTTGCTGCAAAGATGTATATAGCCTGTTCAGGTAGGATTCACAGTCCTCATAAACATTATTATGCATTCATATAGGATTTGATATTTTATTACACCTATCATAAAAGTATGGGATACATGTTTTGAGATGGAGTGTGCTGACTGGCTGTACAGATACGATTTATTATCCATTCTTGACAAGGAGCATTCATACTTTTCAGATGGGAGTGCATGCATGGTAGTTAACCCAATCACGGTTGGCAACTTTGCTTCCCTCTTTAATTGCACGCCGGTGGGTCAGGCCTCAGATTCTATGACGGCTCCAACGTAAAGGCTTATTGAAAATTAAAGAGATAATGTTGGTTGGTGCCTGATGCTCTGTCTCTGGTCGGGCTCATCGGAGTCTAACTGTTGGTTTTCTTTTACTCCAGCATTTCAGTGGTTTCTTGCTGTCGAGTCCTCACCGTTGTCTCACCTCTGTGGTTCTTTGATTTCTGTGTTCACGGAGATGTTGCACTGATGAGTTAGGAGGCCTTCATGCGGACTGAACAAATTATTTGTCTAAATCGCGACGGAAGTAAGGGCGAGGATTGTGGCCACGTAAAATCGATTTAAGCCCCCCAGTGGAAATCTTCCACTGACCGTTCCAAGGCGGCTCTTCTGTGGCGATTTATTTATGTTGTTGTTTGTTACTTACTGTGTGTATCACTTGTGTCTTTTAATTTTGGATGGCCATATGGCCATTTTGTGGGAAAGTAACTGTCCATATGGCCTTCCTTTGTTTAGGTTTCCATTATGGTCTGGTCGCTTAATGTTTGTATTTCTTTCCCTTTGGTGTCTTTTATGGATGGAGTAAGTTAATTGTATCAATTCCTGGTCTTTGTTTTACTTCTACTTCACATGGTCATATTTATTATTATGTAAAAGTGGCTTGAAAAGCTGTGAGAAGTTGCATATATATAAATTTGGTCATTCTTATATGACTTGTGTTTTCTCAAACATGTAGATTTGACAAATAATTTGATACCTTGATATACATACTGTTTATTGACATAAAATAGACAGGATAGCCCAAACAAAGTTTTCTCTTTCTTTTTCTTTAATTTCTATGAACTTATGTCAAAAGTCCATATGTGTGTGCAGGAGATAAATATTCTACTTGATTATGTCTGGTACACTCATATGGATTCTTAGATTGCCTGACAATATTTTGTTCCAAAAATGCTGATATAGGATTAAATACAAGCCATGTATTTGTTTATTAGTTATTGCTGAATTCTCTCAATACTTAGCACACAATGTATGAACATTATAACAAACAACAGTGAGTTGTATACTTCTTGCATAATGACATTTGTAGAGTCATAAAGCAAAGTTAGACAATTGACTGAAACATTGTAGGTGTCAAAGTGTGTTTAAGGGTTGTCATGATATGGCTAATATTCCCTCGAGATAAAAACCCAAAATTTTAAATCTTGGCAATCAATTAATGATTTGTCCAAATCACAGTTTTAGATTGCACAGCTATGACAAACAACTGCTATAGATGCATTCTTTAACACAGATGTTAAAATGATTTCTGTTTGTGTTGAGCACCTAGACTCACAATCTTCTCCATGTTTGCTGTGCTTTTCAATTTGAATTGCATTCTTTGATGCATAGATGTATACAGACTGTACTGATAAGACTCTCAGCTCTCAAATTTATTATAATGTATACACATAGGTGTTTATATTTTATTAAATCTATCATATAATTAAAAAAATGACAAAGAATACATGTTTGGGATGGACTATGCTCACTGGCTGTACTGATAAGATTTACTATTCATTCATGACCAGAAGCATTCATGCTTTACAGATGGGATTGGCAGGGTTATATTTACTTTCGTGCTTATCTGGCTTCAAAAGATGAGATGTGAGGAGTAGCAGATATATAAATTAGGCTATTCCTATGTTTCTATTTTTAATAATATTTACAGTTTCAAAATTTATTATGAATCCTGCTTCATGATCTGCATACAATGATTCATGATCATGTTAAAATTAAATGCTAATAATATAAATATGTAAATACATAACATATGACAAACTGTTTATAGATAATAATGCAGAATGCATATCCTTTTTTTTTTTCTTTTCTTTATAAACAATTTGTTTTGACAAATGATTCAATTATCTGATAAACATGTTGTCATTGAAGATATTTCCATATAATCATATAAAAATAGATGGTTAAATGGTAACTGTTTATGTTGAGCTCCGATACAATTTTCTCTGTATTTGCTGATTAGCATATATGAATGCCATTCCTTTGTTTATAGTGTATACAAACTGCACAGTCCTCATAAGTAATGTCATGCATTCACAAAATATGGGAGTATTTCCTTATATTCCTATAAGAACAGATGCATATGTGATATCTCTGTAAGTTGAGCTTTGAGAGACAAAATTTTCTTCATGCTTGCTGTGATTTTCAATTTGAAATGTATTCTTTGGTGCATAGATGTACACAGTCTGTAAAGACAGGATTCACAGTTCTCATAAATATTATTATGTATAGATATAGGATTTTATATTCTATTTCACCTATCATATAATAAAAAATTGACAAATACATGTTTGAGATGGACTTTGCTCACTGGCTGTACTGATAAGATTTACTATTCATTCTTGACCAGGAGCATTGATATATTCAAGATGTACCTACTTTAACATATCATGAATCATGAATTGTTATTAGAAATCGTTAACTGGATGTATAATTTAGTAGAAAATGACAATTTGGGGGAGGATATGTTTGCACAGCTATATCGCGGTTTAAAATCTCTAAAATTCCCGTTGTTTTCCAATGATTACGGCCCGCAGTTCCCCTCGGTTAATATAGACCAGGTGTCACGAGATTTCGGTCTGTGCCTTAAAAACCTGCTATATTCCATTCTTGTAACAATGAGTCATTTATATGATGTAAGTGGTTGCCTGGTGGTTTAAATCGACATAAAATCTAATCTAAAAACTTCTCTCCAGGTGATTGAAAGATAGACTCGTGATAACTAGAGCGTGTTTTGGGAGCTTGTGCGATGATGTGGAAGCTACTCCGCCTGAAAAGTTTGACGTCACTCCTTCACAGTACACGAACTTATATTTTTTTTTACATCTTAATGGTGAATAAGGGCCGACATACACAGAATTTGCACCAAAATATCTCGTTCAAGCGAAAACTTACAAAACGATTACTTCAATCATTCGTGCTGACATAAAACTAAAGTCAGATTACCCTGTGTTCGATTTTGTTACGGTCCCCTCCTTTCAGAAACGATTTTTTTTCAATATTCCTTTCGGCCTGCTTAGAAAGCTAAATCATTTTAACATCGCTTAGCATCGCCGAAACTTTATATTAGTCTCTCATTCTTCTACAATAAATCAAAACACACAGGGGTACCTACCTTTGTTTACCATTTCCAGGTCCTAGGAACTATCGCGAGAGATTCCAGATGTGTCGTGGGAGTAAAATTACGTTGATGCGATTTCGCGATAGCTCCCCTGATGTCCAACCGTGAGGAGGTACCAAAAGGGTTAATGTTATTCAGTTACTGTCTTGCCATGAGGAGGCAATCTTCCATCTTTATTGTAGTGTACTACTGTTTTCATAGCGTTAGGATTATTGACTTCTTTTGTTTTGAAGATCGTTATAGTCGCCTCACCAGATCCTTTCCTCCCTATAATAACTGTTCTGTCTCCTACAATTCCAACTTTAGCGATGTTCTGAAAGTGCGATAGTAAAGATTTTACATAATCTATTTCTAATACAGTACAAACTGTAATAGTGGCCACTTCTATTAATCTAGCAACCTGCCTTAAGCAAGCAGGCATTCAGTTCTTAAAAAAAGGCAAATGTGTTAGATTTCACCTGTATTAAGCAAGCACCTGTCTTAGGCAAGCACATTTGGTTATCCCTCAGCAACTTGCTTAATACAGGTTGGGCTGTGATTGAAGCACTGGGCTGTAGACAAGGAAATAACCGTAAACTGACATTATGACTGGTTCGTTTAGCTTTAAAATTCCAGTATTTTAAGCAATCTGCTCCAAAAATGACCCTTTTGAGGGTGGACTATTTTTTTTACTCATTTCCGCTTGACATTTAGATATTTTTTTCTATTTCTAATTGATACAAGGATTGTTGATGCTAGTTGGAAAGACTTTATTGAGGCGGCTCCAGCTAAAATCTAAAATCTTTTCAAAGCTACGAAAAGGAAAACAATGTGACACTCTGCCAACCCAAGTTTCTGTTTATGAAATGAGGTTGCCTTTCCCTTGACTGTCCTGGAATGAAAGTGTAAGGCTGTTGTATCGATTTCCGATCATTGCTTTCATCACGTTGTAATGTACGTAATAGAAGTGGTAGAGGTAATGATCAGGAATCAATACAATTAACCCACAGCTCCCATCAGAGACACCAAAGGGAAAGAAACACAAAGTTAACATGAAAAAAAAAACAGACCCTAATTGAAAACATTAATATCGGAAAGCCAAAAGGACAGTAATTTACTTTCCCACAAAACGGCCTATTTGTGGTGTCATAGGGGTATAAATAATTCTATTTTTATTTCTGCTCAAAGGCAAAGGCTGTGGGTTCTCGTTAGAACCGCCTCAATGAGGCGGTTCTAACGAGCATTCACAACCTATTTTAGGAGTATGAATAAGAAAAAGATCATACATTTTCATCAGAAAAGTAATTATTTTGAAGATATGAAGGAACGCACTATGTCGCACGGATGTGTTACCGTAATGTTCACTGCAACTTTATTTACGGGATAGTGAGACGTTCTAACGAGCACCATCGAACCCTGCATTACGAAAATACGCATATACAAATACTTTGTAAACTTTACCGCCGAAAAAAAAAACGGTTATTTTAAGCTGAAAAGTATGATATTTTTCTTATTTCTGCTCAAAATATAGATTGCTCTAAAATATAGAGTGTTGGTACTCGTTAGAATCGACTCGATAAGGCGGTTGCGCAAGAGTACCAACATTCTATAATTTATGATAATGAGGCGGTTCTTACGAGTACCAACGATCTCTATTTTACGATATTTTTCTTATTTCTGCTAAAAATAAAGTTTGTGGGTACTCGTTAGATACCCCTCATAGAGGCGGTTCTAATGAGTACCAACACTCTATATTTTAGAAATAAGAAAACTAAGGTGATGAGGCGGTTCTAACGAGTACACACAATCTTTATTTTGAGCAGAAATAAACAAAAGAAGGTTTACCCCTGTAAACCCCAGTTTTACTACATAAAAGTGGGGTTCAAGTGTGTCAAAATAATGCCACGTGCACTCATGTTATTACCACACTTTGTCTTGTATGGCTTTTTTTCATTTGTCTCAAAACATCACGAAAACACGGACAAGCAAGCGTGGGTAAAGACAATTTGTGTTACAGAGCTTTGGTGAGCTTGAATGAATGCTGCATCCTACGGAAACGAAGCCGTTTTGAGAGTTAGAGAGACATGACAGTAAAATATGGGAACTGATCCAGGCATATGTGGTCAAGCAGTCAGTGAAAAAGTGGGTTATATTGTTTGGTGTGAGGTTTAACGTTACCGTCAACAATAATTGTCATTTTGAGACGTTGCTTACAATTTTTGGGACATTTACCCAACACTGAGATGGAATGCCATCTTACGTCCAATAAATCCATTTTGGATTTATATGCATTTGCATTAACGGTTCGACTCGTGTCAATTTGCTTTGGCAAAGAATAGAGCAATATAGTGGAGCGCTTTGGTGCAGTGGTAGCGCATCGGATTTGTGATCGACAGGTTCCGAGTTCGAGCCTCACGCTGACCAAAGTGTCTGTCCTTGAGCAAGGCACTGCATCCACATTGCTTAAAAAATAAAATAATAAAAAGTACTGGTTACCACCTAGGAAATCCTGCTCGTAATGCTCAGACGTGAGCGAGTAGCAGTTATAGGAGAAAAAAAAGAAATAACATATATTCGCAATACATACATGCAAAGAGGAACTAAAACAATAAAACACGACAGAAGACAGGCAAAGCAGATTTTTTTCCGCATATTTCATAGTCCTTGCCGAAAGTTTAAATTGCTTGCTTTTAAATGGCAGTTAAACATGAAGTGAACAATTAATCCTTTTGGTACCAAATGGAATCTTCCTCATTGTACAGGGCAGGAGTCCATTTCAAAATTTAGGGGCGTCAGGTTGTGTTTTCTTCAAACTATATTTGGAAAATGGCTTAACTGTTAGCAAACAGTGGAGGCCCTGATCATACGCCGCGTTCTGTGGCGTCTGATCTGGGCCTGCACTATTTACGAGGGTATCCGTTGTGGGGTTTCCGGTACAAAATGGGTTAAGAGTGTGTGATTGTGGTACAATAACTTGAATTTGATATTAACAGTGTTTTTATAGTCTTGAAGCTTGAAGCAATATGTCG
This sequence comes from Lucinisca nassula, assembly GCA_963580285.1. Lineage (NCBI taxonomy): Eukaryota > Metazoa > Mollusca > Bivalvia > Lucinida > Lucinidae > Lucinisca > Lucinisca nassula. Next base: position 54,327,994 of record OY757012.1, read on the forward strand.
TAGGGGCCTGTATTTGCCTTCTCTAACACATTACGATAACACGCCCGCATGGCATAGTGCATTTTTTCACATCTCCAAAATGGCTACTTTTCTGACGAAAATCTGTGATATTTTCCTTATTTATACTTTAAACATAGGTTGTGGGTACTCGTTAGAACCGCCTCATTGAGGCGGTTCTAACGAGTACCCACAACCTATGTCTTGGAGTAAAAATAAGAAAAATAATGTTTACCCCCGTAAACCCCAGTTTCCTCTATAGAAAGTGGGGTGTAAGGGGGTGTTCATTTCACGGACGTGTGCACGTGATGTTCAGGAAAATGGCGGAAGAATGATAGATAGTATCTTTAACCACAAACTAGTAAGATAAGGTTACTCAGGAAAAGTCAAACTCTAAGAACGCAGCCGTCTCAAGTCACCTAGAGAAAGGGATACGGAGGCACACACAAAAAAACAGACGAAACATGAATCAACTGCAAAACGACAAATAAAAAATAAGGCACTGCAAAAGAACGACCGCCTTAGAACGGTCATTAGTAATGTGTGTGTGTGTGTGTGTGTGTGTGTGGGTGGGGGGTTGGGGGAGCTTCATCTCCGGAGTTTATGAAATTGCAACCCTCGCCCTCAGTTCCAGCACACTAAAAACAAATAACGGTTGACAGGCCTTTGTACCACCAACTTCTTGCTGAAATATATTAACATAATGTAGCTGTAAAACAATGACGAGTTGTTTTCGGACCTGTCGGCGCATGACAAAACTTGCTTACCTTTGCAACTGATAAGGAATAGCTAGTTTAAGGTGACCGTCCTTAAGTTTTTTCTTCTGTTTAGCTAGGAATACATTATTTTATCATGTGACGTCGCGTCTGTGAGTGTAATAACGCCATGTAATATTTGCGATAATCCACTAGTGAATTTAATATGCAAATTAGCTAGATACGTCCCGTAACGTTACATGTACGACGTCCTTAATGTCGTCGCGTTAACTAATGGCGGAATATTGACATTTTTATAAACCATCGTTAATAAAATACGTTTTAAATGTCATATGATAAATAGAATCTTGCATTCGTGCTCATGTATTATTGAATTTATTAAACTCGTTGAGGAAAAGGGATAAAATTGTCGGCAAAGCCTCACAATTTATCCCTTTTCCTCAACTCGTTTTATAAAGTCAATAATACATGAACTCTCGTGTAAGATCCTCTATATTATTAGTATTGTGAAAATAGAAAGAAGATTATAATAATGCGATAATTAACTTATTTGAAAATGCCCAGTTACCATTATTGCAAGGCTTTTTTGCTCACCATAAACTCCCATACAGCACCGATTACCGAATTCGCTCACGGCAGCAACACGTATTAAACCCAACATACATGTACCTGTAAAACTATATTTTATTTCTTCCATAAGTCTGTATATTATGTGTTCATCGACAGTCGTTTTAATGTGATATAGTTCAACTTAATTTGAATTGGGAAGCCGATCCTAAAGGCTTAACCCGTGTCCTGCTGGGCACGGCTATGTCTTATCTTTCAAACAATGTAGATCCAGATCAGAAGCCATCTGATAAGGATCTTCATTGTTTGGCATTCAGTTTATGAATTTGATGCAATGATTTGCATCAAGAAATCTGATTGGTTGATAAGCAGTGGTGGGTGTGGCATATATAAATATTCAGCAGGTCAAGGGTTAAAAGCGAGTTCGCATAAGCCATGAAAAAGTCTTCGGTATTCCAATCACTCAAATGTCACTTTTGTTTTAAATTCTAACCTTATCTAGTGAATGGCCGATTGGTTTCACTCCAACGGAGTAAAAGTCTTTAAATGCCTGGTACATATCCGCCTTCTTTACGTACACAAGCTGCCTTGCAGATCTCGAAGCAGATGGATCTTTTACAGCTCCTTTCAAAATCCATTGAACGGCTTTTATCCCTGAAGACACAGATCGAGCTGAAAATACACGCTCAGTCTCATCATAAAATAATAACCCATCTAAGAAATTGTAACCTAAGCTGAGGGCACTATTAGGATCAACTGATTGCCTGCGGGTCAGTGCCCTACTAAGGCATGGTGGCTGCCCGTGGTCCAGACCCTTGCCCGAGCGTAGCCAATAAATTTTGAAAGCATCACGAAAACACGGCTATATGAATTTGATCCCCTTGAACCCCAATTTTACATAGTAAAACTGGGGTTTAAGAGGTATACTTTATTTTTCTTATTTCTGCTCAAAAACATAGATTGTGGGTATTCGATAGAACCGCCTTGTCGATGCGGTTCTATCGAGTCCCCACAATCTATGGTTTGAGCAGAAATAAGGAAAATATCACAATTTTTCATCTTAAAATTTCTAATTTTTGGCCAAAAAATTGGCAATGTATTTGTATAGGTTTGTTTTCGTAATGTATATTCTTAGCTTAAGTTTCTACTGCTTTATCACATAATTTTAACAGTGCATTTACAACGAACAAACATTTACAGGGACAAATAAAAATAAAAAAAGTTGATTGAACTGTAGATGGAAACTGATAATTCTACACATTGTCTCGTTTCCCTGGATAACTGTGAAAACGTCTAGAGCCTGTACAATTCAATGGAGCGGCAAGCAGAAATAACGACCAGTAAATGAAACGTAAATTTTGTACTATATTTAGCACCGTAGCGGGTACTATATTTTGGGCCAGGACGGGTCCGAATCGAATCTTATAGCATCGGTTGAATATCCACCGGAGATTAGCGTCTTACACGTGATCTGTTCCGGGCAAATGAGAAAACGTCTCTCAATTATGATATGCCCTTAAGTAAGATTATGCCTTTTATCTCAAAATATCGTTCGTGTTCATAAGAATCGATTCACTGAGACTTACTTAAGAAATGAAATTTATTTTTCTGCAGTTCATGGAAGTATGAACGCAGTGAGTCGCGTGCAAAGTAAATGAACCCCGAAGGGGTTCATGTAAACTTTGCTCGCGAGCCACTGTCGTTCATACTTTCATGAAAAGCAGAAAAATTAAGTTTATTTTTTATATTTACATTATTTGCCCCTCATCAATGTGCGAAAAATGCTTGTAGGGCAAACTTTTAAAGCTGAAAAACATTTACACGCTGTTTTTCTACAAAAAGCGGAGCAGCGTTGACGTCATCAACGCCCGTAGAGAACAATTGTTTAGAATGACGTCACTTAACGTCACTGAAAATCATGTGATTCGATGCGTTCATGGGCGTATGAACGCAATTGTTTTCTATAGGTTTACATTAGACTTTACACTGGAAATGTAAATATTGAAGATTGAACTGTATCAGAAGAGCATGTTAACACCTATATATGTTTGACCCCCTTAAACCCCACTTTTATATTGTTTATACATTATTTGTTCTAATGTCTGCACAAAATTGTCGATTGTAGGTAAATGTACGCGTTGGGTGATTTAATGTGTACCAACAACTGGCATGATGGCAAACAGTGTACATTACATATATTGTTAGACAATTGCGATGTATATAATTATACTGTAAGGATACAGTGGGGGCTACAGTCAGGATACAGTGTGGATATGTTTATAGATTGTTGGTACCAAAGTAATCCATATACGACTTAAAAATGAAAGTGAAACATAAACGAACTGTAACCTAAGCTGTTTAGTAGTGACTCAACATTAAGAAAACACGTCTATAAAAATACATATTAAATTTTATCGCCGAAAACAAACGAAGATTTTAAGATGAAAAAGTGTGATATTTTTCTTATTTCTGCGTAAAATATAGATTGCGTGTACATCGAGGCGGTTCTAACGAGAACCCACAATCTATATGTTAGAGCAGAAATAAGAAAAATAAGGTTTACCCCTGTAAACCCCAGGTTTACTTTATACAAGTGGGGTTCAAAGGGGTCAAAATTATAGAGGCATGTTTTCGCGATAATACATTTGACTGAAGTTTGTTTGACTTGGAACAAATAAAAGTTTGTCAAAAAATTGTAAAACTCATTTTCAACTGCTGCAATCTTCGCTATGCCAACCAAAATACTGAATTTCGATGGTTTGTTTGTTTGTATTGGAGTTTAACGGCCCAGTCAACACCATTTTATGTCATTTTTGAGACAGTCAGTTTATCTATCAACACTTTTCCTGGGCGGTTAACCAATAAAGTGCGCATTCTTTCGCCAGAAACTGACAACTGCCCTTTTTGAATCAGCGAAAGGGAGAGAATGACCGTAGAAATGATTTCACTATCGATCTCCGAATTCCAATGGTAAAGATCATAAACATACATTATGTTCCTAGATGTCAATAACGTCATTCGAAATAAGACCGACATAAATACCATATACGATTTTCTCACTTTCCTGGAGCCCACTTTGATAACCATCCAAAATGACGGGACCATACCAAAATATTGTAAAGGAACAGTGTTGTTGTGGTCAGGGTATGTTAGGTCATACTTTATTTTACCGGATAGAGAATAGACAGCCAGCCATGTGTTCAAATTTCTTTAATTTCATAAACAATAATATACGAAATCGATTGAAGGCCCGGTGGGTCGGGCCTCTGACTCTATGACGGCTCCTTTATAAAGACTTACTCAATCATTGTTGCTTTTTGCAATGTCGCTTGGAGGCTCATCCTCGGTCTCTGGTTTCGCCCATCGGGAGTTAAACTGTCGTCTTTGTTTTTGCTCTAGCATTTCACTTATTTCATGCTTTCGAGTCCTCATCGCTGTTTCATATATGTATTCGTTTTATTTATACGTACTTCATTTTATTTATACGTACTCGGAGATGTAGCACTGATGTGATCATCACGTGAACAAGTCCGTGAAATGAAGACCCCCCTAAACCCCACTTTATATAGAGAAAACTGGGGTTTACGGGGGTAAACATTATTTTCCTTATTTCTGCTCCAAGACATAGGTTGTGGGTACTCGTTAGAACCGCCTCGATGAGGCGGTTCTAACGAGCACCCAAAACCTATGTTTGGAGTATTAATAAGGACAATATCACAAATTTTCATCAGAAAAATTGCCTTTTTTAAGGTTTGTAAAATGTACTATATCACACGGATCCGTTATCGTAATGTAACATTCCTATATGCGGACTGAGCAAAGTTATTGTCTTAACTAGGACAGAACCTAGGGCGAGGGTTGTGGCCACGTAAAATCGATTAAATGTACCCCCCCCCCCCCCCACACACACACATACACACCAGAAATATCCTTTTATTGAGCGTTTCAAGGCAGTTCTTCTGTCGCAGTTTACTATTGTTAGAGATCGTCGTTTAATGTGTGTATTGCTTTTATAGCCGTTTGTCCATTTTGTGGAAAAATACTTTTGGCTTTACACCTGTCGCGTTTTTATTGTAGTGATGTTTGTTTATGTTCTTGTTCCTTTCCCTTTGATGTCTTGGACGGGGGTGTGAGGTAACTGTATCGAGTTTTGTTCTTTGTCTTCGCTTCTATTTGTCAATATTCGTTCGTGTTTTAGTAAAAGGTATACATTCTGACATATTTTCAGAGATCAGTGCATCAGAAAGATACATCAAACTTTCACCATTTTTGTACCCCAGACTTGTCACTGTTGATTGATGCGTGATTGAATATCTCTAATTGGACATGCGCTAATTACTGAAAGTGCAAATTGTATCTGATGGGATACCTGCACACTTTGTGTCATCATCGGCCGAAAATTCCTCTATCCTTGACAGTTTGTGACACCATAAACTGAAGTTTGGTGATCAAAGGATGCAGTAACACCTTCGCATCTGGTTAAGGTTAGACAGTAATTAAGTATCACGATCACCCCGATGTCCAATAACTAGTGAAATCGGTAGTATCGTACTAGAAAATCGTTTAATTAGAGACATTACATGTTTCAAATGACACATCCATACATATACGATAAGATTATAAGAATACGATTCACCGGTATAAAATCGAAATCAGACAAAGACCCCAATTGTGCTTGAAACTATCTGGAATCCGGTGTGTTTATGAATCGTATAGAAAATAAGGACATAAAGGTGTTCATCTCTGAAGGGAGAAGAACTCGCCAAGATGGTTTGTTCGTAGAGGTCGACCACGTCTTTCGAACTAGTTTTCTAATGACAGAACATCAACAAGTAGAAACTAGTTATGGCTTCAATATAAATTTCCAGTCGAAGGCAGGCGTGTTTCTGCTCCATTTTTGGAGCACATAAGGTAACTATCTAATATTTTTCACAGGTAAATATATCATTAGGCGATAAAAGCAGTTTGTCACATGGATGTGTTTGTTTCTAATTGAGGATGTCATTTTTGGATCCACGTAGCGCACGGAGAGGTCTCGCTTACAAAAAATGCTCGATAAAATGGATATCCTGTACGTTTAGAAGTTAGGAGTACAGTACAGAACTGACGGTTTCGGGTTTTCCTGTGCGAGTTTGGCTAGTTCTGGCCTGTTGAGTTAACCGTTTCCCACTCAGATTCGTGTTTTGCGTGTCTACTCCACCCACCCCCTTGTTTCCACGGCAACAATGATTTAGCTGAGAAAGGTTGCATTTTAAAGGCTACTGCCGAGGGAACATGCGTGCAGAGATTGGTGTAAAACATACTTTACATTATGACATAATGGCTACTTGAAGTTGCTGTAAGGCTCAACACTGTGAGAATCAGCAACATTCCCATGTGGAAATGAGTTAAAGGTAATCTGAAACCCTTAAATATTGTCAAAGCACAAGAAAATATACTTTAAAATATCATGAAGAACAGGAAAACCTTTAACCGTCGCCACATAAACCTATAACACCAATTGCAGAGGAATTTGGGGTAAATATAATCGACGCTATGACGAAGGGCAAAGCGACTTTTTACGGCCGTTACTCATTCCCTTAACACCAGCTGTAGACACCCCCGCCCATCGGGGCCAGAAGATGGGCTGCATGATGCTACCACGCAGAGCTGAAACCGACCATACACGAGTACTGGTAAACCGCTTGGAGGATTTAAAAAGTAGAAGAAAACAAAGATCAGGAATCGATACAATTAACTTACTCCACCCATCAAAGACACCAAAGGGAAAGAAACACAAACATGAAGGGACCAGACCATAATGGAAACCTAAACAAAGGATGGCCATAAGGACAGTTACTTTCCCACAAAATGGCCAAATGGCTATCCAAAATAAAAAGACACAAGTGATACACACAGTAAGTAGCAAAAAACAACAACATAAATAAACCGCCACAGAAGAACCGCCTTGGTAAAGTAGAAGTAAAACAAAGATCAGGAATCGATACAATTAACTTACTCCACCCACCAAAGACACCAAAGGGAAAGAAATACAAACATTAAGCGACCAGACCATAATGGAAACCTAAACAAAGGAAGGCAATAAGGACAGTTACTTTCCCACAAAATGGCCATATGGCCATCCAAAATTAAAAGACACAAGTGATACACACAGTAAGTAACAAACAACAACACAAACAAACCGCCATTAAAGAACCGCCCTGGAACGGTCAGTGGAAAGATTTCCACTGGGGGGCTTAAATCGATTTTACGTGGCCACAATCCTCGCCCTTAATTCCGTCGCGATTTAGACAAATAATTTATTCAGTCTGCATGAAGGCCTCCTAACTCATCAGTGCAACATCTCCGTGAACACAAAAAATCAAAGAATCACAGAGGTGAGACAACGGTGAGGACTCGACAGCAATAAACCACTGAAATGCTGGAGCAAAAGAAAACCAACAGTTAGACTCCGATGGGCCCGACCAGGTAAGCCTGCCAAGGCAAAGCGGTGCGAGTCGGACCGCCCATGCTTATAAACCCTATTGGTTTCATTTGGCGAAAAAGCTTGAGATGTCATTTCATCCCAGTGTCGGGTAAATGTCTCGCAAAATTGGAAGCAACGTCCCCAAAATGACCTATACAGTGTTGACAGGGACATTAAACCTCAAATCAAACAAACAAAGTGAAATTAGATATCATCTATAAGTTGAAATAATGAAAATGATAATCATGATTTAACTTATTGTTCTGTTAATGTGTGTATGAAAACCCTTGAAGTTGATTTAAACATTCCAAACTGAAATCATTTGTTTCTATGCAAATCATTTCTTACCAACTGATCGTTTTGATACATCCTGGCTAACATGAACTGAAATGAAAACAGAAAGGAGTCATTAAGTGAAAAATCTACATTTTTCTTAAAGAAGCCGATTCTTGGCGTTAATGGCAGATCCCTTTTTTCTAAAGCGCAAGTGTTTATGAATTAAGTTTCATGACTTCGTGTAAACATAAACTAAAAGGAACACACAGGCATATTGATCGCCATCGTTTTGACTTCCAGGTCGCTTTTATATATATTGAGCCAAACAAAAAGGTTTATACTTACAAAAAAAACTTGTTCCATCACGTTAACAAGTCCGGGAAATGAACACCCCTCTAAACCCAACTTTGTACAGAGAAAACTGAGGTTGACGGGGTATATGTTATTATTCTTATTTCTGCTCCAAGACGTTGGTTGTGGGTACTTTTTAGAACCGCCTCAATGTTCTAACGAGGACCCTCAACCTATGTTTGCAGTAAAAATAAGAAAAATATCACACATTTTCATCAGAAAAGTAGCCATTTTGGCGAGGTTAAAAATGCACTATCTGGCACGGATGTGTTGTCGTAGTGCATACCAGTAAGTTCTTTCGTTAATGAGGCAAGTCGTATCTTCCACGTGAGAGATAACTGTTCTGAAATTCACATAATCTGAACCCCACCAAAAAAGTTCTATTTAAGCAAGTAACATTTATATAAGTACATTGAAGTAAGACAAGCATCCGGTAATAAGTACAATAAGTGAACCCTGAACTCTTCTAGGTTCCATTAAACTTTGCTAGTAACCCCATGTTATTCACATTCAAATAAACGTTAAACGTTAAATAAAGTACCTTTGTAACTTATACATGTACTTACATAACTGTTCCATCGACGAAGAATTCTTGTTTGAGAGCTAAAAATTAATCGATAGGAAAGAGGAACATAATTGCACACAGTTTTACCGTGAAGAGCGAAAAAGTTTCATTGACGTCAAAACGTCGCCATCGTCTAATCATATAAGAGAGTGGTCATTAGACATCACCTGAGTCTATGTAGTCATTTAAGAAATGAATTCAATTTTTTCTGCTGTTCATGAATATGAATGCAGTAGGTCGCGTGCACAGTAAATGAACCCGAATGAATCCCCACCTCAGCCTCATTACGAAAAAATTACCCCCCCCCCCCCCCCCCAAAAAAAAAATGAACATTTTCAGAGCGAATTTTCAGATAGATTGTGGTAACTCGTTTGAACCGCCTCGACGAGACGGTTCTATCGGGTTCCCACAATCTATGTTTTTGAGCAGAAATCAGAAAATAATATGTACCCCTGTAAACCGCAGTTTTACTATATATATACGTGGGGTTTACCGGGGTGTCAAATAATTATATAAGCGTGTTTTCGTGATGTTCTCCTCTTTCTTCAAATCCTCATCCTCATTTTTTTTATTATTATTATTATTATCACAACAATCATCAGCATCATCATCAACGTTAATCGTCTGCTCTTTGACTTTAGTTAACAAGCCGTCTTTTCTTTCTTTCTTTTTTTTCATTATTGGTAAGAAAATCTTGCGTACAAGCAAGTGTGCGTATTGTGTTTACCTTGCTCGCGGAACGCACGAGAATTAATCTCTTCGTCATAATTCTGGACTGCAGCTGCGTAATACAACACAAGAGTGACAAAAACCGCAGTATTGAGCAGCACATGCATATCTGAAATAACAGGACAAAAGACAATTAATAAATTGGGGAACGAACAAGCGAAACCATGGACGCCAAGTGAAAACTCAGATTACCCCGCCTCATTAAGTCACAGTACGTCACGAAATCACGCCTCTATAATTGTGAAGCCTCAAACCCCTGTTTCATGTAGTAAAACCTTGGGTTTACCCGGTTATACACTATTTGTCTTATTTCTGCTTAGAAACATAAATTGTGGGAACTCGTTAGAACCGCCACGCTGAGTTCTAACTAGTACCAATAACCTATGTTTAGAGCTAAAATATAGACAAAAAAATCGGATTTTTATTGTAAAGTTTTCATTTTGCTGACTAAATTATCAATATACAGTAGAACTACGATGGCTCGAACACCGATGGTTCGGTTACCAAGGCTGAGTCGAACCAATTCGTGAGCCCCTAGGGAAATCCTCTACATAAGAAATAGTGGGGGATAAGTTAACTGAGGAGATTTAAGTCTTTTATCTTGCAAATGTATACTGTGTGTACTCATTAGAATCGCCTCGCTGAGGCGATTCTAATGAGTACACATAGCATACATTTTTATTATATAACACCGAAAAGATGTCTCAAAGTATTTCGTTATGCCTCCTGACATTAACACTGAGTGGCTCGAACTAACCCTGTCTCAAACAGATTTTCGAGCTCCCAAAGGTGTTCGAGCCATTGAAGTTCGACTGCATTTGAAAAGTCATGCTCTCTTAAGGATACGCATATAACGTCCCGTAAAATTTGGTTTATTCTTTCATATCTCCGACCCTAGCAGTTCTCTGATATGAATGTGTAATGGTTTATTTCATCTTCAACTATTTTAATACTGGCAAATAAAGGTTTTTTTTTTGTTTGATTTGAGGTTTAACGTCCCCGTCAAAGCAAATAAAGGTAAATCAGGGAAATTAACGAAGCTTAATAATACCTTAATGATGATGATGATGATTTCGTGTTTAACGACGCGTCAACCCTCTTTGTGGGTCATAAGCGTCAAACGAAATAATACCTTAAGGCGTGACCTTTCGTTGCAGAACTGGGCGCGTGACAGTCTTTAATTTTGTGATTGGTAGTCTGATAAGAAGAGCCGCATTATGAAATCACGCATATTTAGGCAAGTTCACCACCTAAATGATAATAACACATATACACACACGCGCGCGCGCACACACGCACGCACACACACACACACACACACACACACACACACACACACACACACACACACACACACACACACACACACACACACACACACTGACATTTTTCACATTGCTGCTCCAAAACGTAAATTGCGGTAAGTCGTTACAATCACCTCGCCGGCGTACCTATCATACCTATTTCGAGGGTTGAGGGGCGGGGGGGCAGCTGGGTGGGAGTGGGTAGGTTAAAACAAAGCATGAAAAATAGAAGTGAAGGCAAGAATCAGGAATCGATACAATTAACCATAAGTCATTAACAGTTAAGTCATAAGTCATTTGGTATCTCGGCTGCCCGTTAGTTTCCGAGATTTATCGAACATTCCCGCATTATTGTTTCAACCAAGTTTGAGAATAGGGTTGCTAATTTCAAACTAAAATAGGACCAAAAAGTTGTGCATTTAACTAAGTAAAATTTACATCAATATAAACGTCTGATATTGAAAAAACGATCCCGACTGAAAATGATCGATCAAATCTGAAAGGCACGTACTAATCTTTATCTATATTTTAATTCACTGTCATTTTTTCTTCATTTTGCTTTATATTGTAATCATTTCAATGGTTGTAACAAATAATCCGAAAAAGGACCAAACTGTTGTGGCGATAAAATCGCGGAAAAATATCAGCCCACTCGGGATATAATGTAACATTCAATGCCGACTGAAAAAAGTTTCTATCTGTAACAATAATTTTGAAATAGATTATTGAAAAGTAATCTCTTATCTAAAGCAATGCATTTTTTGTTTATCGGTCGTCCAGCAGATATCGAAAGTTGGCCATCTTTTCTATAAGCATAGATGGGCCCCGTCAAGCGATTTTAGTACTTATCGCCTATGCGAGCAGCGAAGGTTCAGGCGAGCCTGCGCATCCGCGCAGTCTCGCCAGAACCTTCGCTGCTCGCTCATACAAGCAGTGAATCAAGAGGAACCTTCAGAAAGAAAGCCATATCCCTGGCCCTTCTGAATGGCTGGGCATGCGCAGTTAAAATTTGTCATGACGGAATGCTCGAAGACACAAATTCGCTTGGCGCGGCTCAGATATATGTGTCCGTTAGAACCACCCTCTACTCCTATCCCTTTGACTAAGAATAATAAAAATAATGTATATTCTTGTAAACCTATTTTTTATGTTTTAATATGTTTTATAAAATGGTTACCCCATGAAAGCACGGAATACACCACAGAATTGAAACGAGTGTACACGTTTTTTCTAGTGTCGGCCAATTAGACGTCATGAGTGACCCTAAAATATTTTCGAAATTGCACAAGTTGAATCAATGATCCCAAAGAACTAGAAATATGACATACGTGTATACTATGATGAAGGGCAGGGTGTCTTTTTTACGACCGGAACATTTTTTCCCCTTAATATAACACTTTAAATACGTTATCAATACACAACAGAAGTGAAACGTTTGGAGTGTTCAAGTTTTTCCGGTCCAAGCTGTCTAGTTTTGGGCAGTAAGCCTCATTCGTGACCCTCAGCTTTTTTCAAAATTCCACAATGAAATCGACGATCCCAAAGGACAAGAATATATAAACGACAGTATACATTATGAAGACATTGTTATAATTGACCCAACGCACGACAACACCTACAATAAGACATGTGTGCCCAACGAAGACTCAGATCAGCCTGCGCATCCACAGAGTCTTCGTTGTGCCCTCTAATTGTAGCTAAGGGCCCAGTGCTCCATGCAGCAAGAGGAGTCTCAGGTAAGACTATATGGATGCGCAGGCTGCATCGAAAGGTCAGGTGAGTTTTTCCCCGAGTAATCCGGTTTCACCCACCTCTGGTTGACGATCGGCGCTACATAGGTGAACTGATCTTGGAAGGACCGTAAAACCGTACCAAAAAGTGACCTTTGTTCTGACGAAGGTTGGCAACATTTTCCTATTTCTGCCACAAGCACAAATTGTTGCACTCGTTGGGACCGCCTCTCTGGGTAACAACAATCTATGATTTTGAATGTATGCTCATTACGCGCGACGGAAGCTTCCAGTACACAGACATCTTGATAGCGCACAGCAAATGATCTGGCCAGAATACATGGTCTGTCTTCATTGCGTATATATGACTGAAAACGCCATCAGGGAAACACGCCTATATTATTTTGACCCCCTTTGACCCCAATTTTATATCGTGAAAGAAGGATCGACAGGAGTAAACCTTATTTTTCTTATTTCTGCCCTAAAGTATAAATTGTGGGTACTAGTTAGAACCGCAACATATACACACAATCTACTGTATGTTTTAAGCAGGAATAAAAAAAAATCAATTTTCCATCTTCTTTTTTTTTCGGCGGAAACATTTACGATTTATTTGTATAGGCGTGTATTCGTAATGTATTCTTTCTTTTCCTTGAAAAAATGCAACATTTTTGGGGGCTAGAAACATAAAATGTTGATTCTCTTTAGAACCTTTTAGTGAGGCGGTTCCAAGAAGTACCAGTCATCGCTTCATAAACCGAATTGATTTTGCTAAGGAGTTCCTGAAACCGCCTCATTAAGGCGCTTTGCGAAAACGCGCATATACAAATGCATTGTAAACTTTACCGCCGAAAAAATAACACGCAACTTTTCAGATGAATATTTGTGATATTTTTCTTATTTCTGCTCAAAATATAGATTGTTGGTATTCGTTAGAACAGCCTCATCGTTGAAGTCCCAGTCAACACCATTTAGGTCAAGTCGGACAGTTCAGTTTACTTGACCACACATTTCCTAGACAGTATGTTTGTTTCTTTCTTTGTATTGGAGTTTAATGACCCAGTCAACACCATTTAGGTCATTTTTGGGCCGGTCATTTTACCCTATCTACACTTTTCCTGGGTAAGCTTATACGTAGCTGTTTACCAGTACAGTGCACATTCTTTCGCCAGAACCTGACAACTGCCCCTTTTGAATCAGCGATAGAGAAAGAATGACGGCAGAAAAGATTTCATAATCAGTATCCACTAACGAATGTTCCCGACGCTAGCAGTGATCGAACCCGCATCCTCCTGATCACCAGTCAGACGCGTATCAGACTGAGCTACCGAGCATTTCCTTGACAGACTTACATGTATAAATAAGCGGTTTACCAGTACAGTGTGCATTGTTTCTCCAGAAACTTGCATCTTCGTGAATTAAGCAGCGTAGGAAATAAACAAAATAAATGTTATATGACAATCTGTATGCATGGTAGTTAACACAATCAGGGTTGAAAACTTTGCTTCCTTCTTTAGTCGCACACCGGCTGGTCGGTCGTCGGCTCCATCATACAGTTTTTCATTTTTGTATTGTCAGTTGGTGCCTGATACTATGTCTCTAGTTGGGTCCAACGGATTCCAACTGTTTGATTTTTTTAATCCAGCATTTCAGTTATTTCACGCTGTCGAATCCTCGTCGTTGTTTCATGTATCTGTATTCGTTTGATTTTTTATGTTCTCGGAGATGTTGCGCTGGTGAGCTAGAAATGCTTCATGCAGACAAACATGTAACAAATTATTTGTTTAAACTGCTACAAAACGAAAGGCGAGGATTGTGGGAAGGTAAAATCGATTTAAGCCCGTCCCCAGTAAAATACTTTTTATTGATAGTTCCGAGGCGGTTCTTCTGTCGTTTTATTACAGTTATAGTTCATCTTATCATGTGTGTCATGCTAATACCTTATTAGTTTGGATAGCCGTTTGAACAGCTTAACGGAAGAAAACTGTCCTTTTGGCCTTCCGCATGTGCATTACGACAGCATACCCATGTGACATAGTGCATTTTTCACATCACCAAAATGGCCACTTTTCCGATGAAAATCCGTGATATGTTTGAAGTTCCTATTTATACTGCAAACATAGGTTGTGGGTGCTCGTTAGAACCGCCGGTTCTAACGAGTACCCACAACCTATGTTTTGGTGCTGAAATAAGAAAAATAATGTATAGCCCCATAAACCCGAGTTTTCTCTGTATTAAGTGGGGTTTAGGGGGTGTTCATTTCAAGGACTTGTTCAAGTGATGGATGTTTTCACCATAGTGATGTTAATTTATGTTCGTCTGTCTTTCCATTTGATGTCTTGGGAATGAGGTGTGAGGTAATTGTAGCGATTCCAGATCATTGTCTTCACTTTCATATCATACTCTTAAATGAGGACACCAACGGGCCTCCGTGGCCTAGAGGATAAGAGCGCTGACTCTTAAACATTAGGTCTCTCACCGCTGTGGTTCGAGCCTGGCTCGGGTCACAAATGGGACGCCAAGTTCTGCAACGGAAGATCAGGTGTTTTTTCTCCGGGTACTCCGGGTTTCGTCCACCTCTGATACACGATAGGCTCGATATGGGTAAAATAATATTGAAAGGACCGTAAAACGAAAAGAAGGGGGACGCCTACCAGATAATGATAAACCGCAGATCCAAGGGCCTTTCTCGAACTGTATCCCTTTCCAGATAGTTGATATTTGTCAGGTCTAGTGAAAGTGGTGAGTGTGGTAGCATCACATGAACAAGTTCGTGAAGCAAAGACCCCCCCCCCCGCAAAACCACACTTTATATAGAGAAAACTGGGGTTTACGGGGGTAAACATCATTTTTCTTATTTCAGCTCCAAGACAAAGGTTGTGGGTACTCGTTAGAACCGCCTCATTGAGGCGGTTCTAACGAGCACCAAAAATCTATATTTGGCGCATAAATAAGATAAATATCACAATTTTGTTTTCATAAAATTACCTTTTTTTAGGTATGAAAAAATGAGCCACACGGATGTGTTATCGTAATGGGACGGTGCCCTTCTCTTACTAAACAAAACAACAACAACAAAGACTCTCCATAAATTCTAGAGAAGCTTGAACTCGAACCCACGACCCCTTGTTTATGAGGCGAGTAGCTTATCCAGTATCCAACCGACATTACCTAAACTTTAAATGAGCATTTACGCTGGAGCCACCACATGATATGAGGCCTGATCCACCGGTATGCAAATAAGCGGAAGCAAAGTTATCAAACTACCACGCATGCAGCCTGTCGTATAACATTAATATTGTACCTAATCAATTTAATAAATGATTGGGGTATTTCAAGACTTAATTATTCATTCAACCCTTTATATGCAAAACAACAGTTGTCGCCTGCTTTGTCATCTGATTGTTACTTTTAGAAGTCTTTGTTGCAAACAGTGTGGACCTAGTTCACTCTGCTCCTTTGTAGAAGCAGTCTGATCTGGGTCAACACTGTTTGTATGCCTGGAATATATTATTGAAATGTTTGCAAGAAGCACAGCAGACGACATAAACATACTATTTTTGGTAGGTACAGTTTTTACTCAGCATCTTTAGGGTTAAACGTAAGGCAATAGTTACGTCTTGTTTATACTGGTAACTTTCATTGGTATATCTAGCAATATGTCCATTCCTGAATATACTCTAAAGAATGTTTATCTGTGAAGTGTCTTTAAATGTATCGGTGAACTGCCAATAAATGTGTCGGTGAAATGTCTTCAGATGTGTCGGCGAACTTTCTCCAAACTGCGTGTCAGTGAACTGTCTTGTCAGTGAACTGTCTCGTAGCCCGCTGTACAAAGGTCAATGCAAGTGTTAACAAGATTTTTACCTATGCTACTTGTCAGTCTTCTATCGACACGGAGTCGTTTTAAGGATACATTGCACGACTGGTACAAAATACATTTACACTGACTTTAATTTTGGAACAGATCGCCATCACGTGAACAAGTTCCTGAAATGAACACGCCACTAAACCCCACTTTATATAGAGGGGTTATGGGGGTAAACATATTTTTCTTATTTCTGTTCCAAGACATGGGTTATGGGTACTCGTTAGAACCGCCTCAATGAGGCGGTTCTAATGAGCACCCATGACCTATGTTTGAAGTAGAATTAAGAACAATATCACGGAGTTTCATTAGAAATGTATCGCCATTTTGGAGATGTGAAAACATGCACTATGTAGCACGGGTGTGTTACCGTAATGCGCAACCATTGGAGCAGAATACGAAAAGTAGCACATCGGTTCGTTCGAAATAAAATAAAATATATACCGATTTTTTCAGAACCATGAATAATGTCATTACCTCATATGTTTGTGTCTTCCGTATGATAAACCGATACAGGGTCGAGTCCAAACGGTACAACTTGAATAAATACAACTGGAGAAAGAAAGGCGATACTTTTGACTTGAATATTATAGTAAGACGATCAGAATAGAAGTAACCTGAGACCCGGCCAATTCTGTCTGCCTACCTTCCCAGCATGCACATGATGTAATTGTGACGTGACATAAACATCGGAACAACGTAATGACTTTTTGCAACGTCACAACAATGACTTTGCACAGAGATTGACTTGACGTTGTCCTAGTGACGTGTGCCCGCGGGGTTATTTACCGAAATTAGCCGATTTTCCGAACATCAAAAATCACACAATAAACCCGATTGAGTGATTGATTTTGGCTTTAAAGTCAACCCTTGGAGGTCAGTCTTTTTGTATTGTCTCCTAGAAAAGGGAGGGGTAAGAGATATAAGAGATAGCAGACGAGGTGAAAGTGGGGGATAGAGGAGAAAGAGAAAAAAAGAATGGAAGCGTAGAAACAGAAAAAAATAACAACATTCCTCCTCTAACATTACTGCTGCAAGTACTGCAGGCCTTGCCAATGTTTAAGTTAATATGCGTTCGACGCCAACTGTAAGCCAATATCCGTTGGTGTGTAGCTTTATGTAGTGGACCTCCACCAAGGTTGTTCAAATTATAGCCCTTAGGCTAAAATGCCAAGCTCCGGGGCCCTTTGGTTTGACATTGACTTATATAGAAAAAAACAATCTTCTCCTATGAAACCGAATGGCCCAGGTCTTTGATATTTGCCGTGTAGCTTCATCTAGCGGACCTCTATCAAGATTGTTCAAATTATAGCCCTGGACCCAAAATACCATCGCCCCGGGGCCCTTTGATTTTACATTGACTTATATAGGAAAAAAATCTTTAATAATTTTCTTCTCTAAAACCGTAACGCCCAGGTTTTTTATATTTGGTGTGTGGCTTCATCTTGTGGACCTCTACCAAGATTGTTCATATTATAGCCCATGCGCCAAAGATGCCCACACCCTGGGGTCATTTTGTTTTACACTGACTTATATAGGAAAAAGTAATGAAAAAAATTCTTCTCTGTAACCGCAAGACCCAGGTACTTGATATTTGGTTTGAAATTTCATCTCGTGGACCACTATCAAGATTGTTCAAATTAGAGCCCTGGGGCCATAACATGCACCTGCCCAGGGTACTTTTGTTTTACATTGACTTAGACAGGAAAACATTCTTGTCTGAATCATGAAACATCACACAAATAAACCCAATTGAGTGATTGATTTTGGCTTTAAAGTCAACCCTTGGAGGTCAGTCATTTTGTATTGTCTCCTAGAAAAAGGGGGAAAAGAGATAGAAATAGCAGACGAGACGAAAGTGAGGGATAAAGGAGAAAGAGCAAAATGAATGGAAGCGTAGAAACAAAAAAAAAATAACAACATTCCTCCTCTTCCATTACTGCTGCAAGTACAGCAGGCCTTGCCCATGTTTAAGCTAATATGCGTTCGACGCCAACTGTAAGCCAATATCCGTTGGTGTGTAGCTTGAGTAGTGGACCTCCACCAAGGTTGTTCAAATTAAAGCCCTTAGGCTAAAATGCCCAGCTCCGGGCCCTTTGGTTTTACATTGACTTATATAGAAAAAATATCTTCTTCTATGAAACCGAACGGCCCAGGTCTTTCATATTTGCTGTGTAGCTTCATCTAGCGGACCTCTATCAAGATTGTTCAAATTATAGCGCTGGGCCAAAAATGCACCCGCCCGGGGCCCTTTGAGTATACATTGACTTATATAGGAAACAAAAATTAAAAAAATTCTTCTCTGAAACCGCAAGGCCCATGATTTTGATATTTCGTGTGTGGCTTATCTTGTGGACCTCTACCAAGATTGTTCAAATTATAGCCCGTGCGCCAAAAATGCCCCTACCCCGGGGTCATTTTGTTTTACATTTCTTTATATAGGAAAAAGAAATGAAAAAGTTTCTTCTCTGAAACCGCAAGACCCAGGTATTTGATATTTGGTTTGAAGTTTCATCTCGTGGACCACTATCAAGATTGTTCAAATTAGAGCCCTCGGGTCCTTTGGTTATACATTTACTTATATAGCGAAAACCTTTAAAAATCCTTTTGTCTGAAACCAGAAGGCTCGGGTGTTTGATCCTTGGTATTAAGCTGCGTGTAGTAGACCTCTATCGAGATTGTTCAAATTATAGCCCTGGGACCAAAAATGCCCCGGCCCCGGCCCACTGGTTTTACATAGACTTACATAGGGAGAATCTTCAAAACTCTTCTTGTCAGAACCATCCACTCCACCTTATATTGCATACCATTTTATTTGTACAATAAGGATCAGGTTAACGATCCAGGGCCATTATGACCCTCTTGTTTTATGTATTTTTGTTTCTGATCATTGTTTTAGTAATAAAATTGTCATGTTGAGACTTGCACTGTATATCATATTCATTTTAGATGCTCAAAATTGTCAGCTCTGTAACTTGGAAGTAACTAAATGCCCAAAACTACAAAATGTACTTAAAACGCGAAATTACTGTGTGAAAATGCAAAGATGACACTGGGTAGGGTCGGAAATTGAAAATGGTGGGGTCGGTGTCACCCAAGAAAGGTCACAATCCAAGAACGCAGCCGTCTCAAATCACCTATAGAATATGACACGGATGCACACACAAAAACAGTCGAAACATGCACCAACGCCAAAAAGCCAAATAACAGTTAAGACACCGAAAAAGAACGTCCGCCTTGGGACAGTCAGTAGTAAAACTACTGGTGTGTGTGGGGTGGGGGGGGGGGGGGCGGAATTCAACTCCGGAGTTTATGAAATTTCAACTCTCGCCCTTAGTTCCAGTACAGTTCAATCGTGTTTATAACATGCGCACTTAAAATTTGTCATGACGGAATGCTCGAAGACCCAAATTCGCTTGGCGGGGCTCATAAGGGAAATGTTACACCTTCATGTGAGGCAACTCTTTCAAAAGTATATTCGTCTCCCATTTCATAGAGGATCTTACATGAGTGCTCATGTATTATTGAATTTATTAAACGAGTTGAGGAAAATGGATAAAATGCGAGGCTTGCCGAGCAGTTTATTCCTTTTCCTCAACGAGTTTAATAAATTCAATAATACATGAGCACGAATGCAAGATTCTATTTATCATTTGACATTTAAAGCGCATTTTTTCACGATTGTTAACAAAAAATATCAATATTCCGCCATTAGTAAACGCGACGTCGTTAAGGACGTCTTACATGTAACGTTACGGGACGTGTCTAGCAAATTTGCATATTTAATCCACTAGTGGATTATCGAAAATATTATATGGCGTTATTACACTCTCAGACGCGACGTCATATGATAAAATAGGGGTAAACTCGTCCCATGAGGAGAAAAATAGAAGTGGAGGCAATGATTAGGAATCGATACAATTAACCCACAGCTCCTATCAGAGACACCAAAGGAAATGATAAACTAGACCCAAATGGAAACAAATGGAAACATCAACAGCGGAATGCCAAAAGGACAGTTACTTTGCCACAAAATGGCCAGTTGGCGACCCAAAACAATATAATATAAGCGATACACATACTCGAAGACAAGCCATTACCAAAATATACCGCGACAGAAAAAAAAAAAAAAAAACACTGGGGGTTTAAATCTATTTTACATGGCCACCATCCTCGTCCTTACTTCCGACGCAATTTCGTTTCTTCCTTTTAATACTCCTTTTAGCCCATACATCACTGTGGGACATTTTTAGACCTGACTCTCCGCCGACTTCTCCAGCAAGTCGTATGCCTCGGAGATAGTCAGGAAAGGCTGTGATTATTTGGAGAAAATTGCAAAACAAAGAAATGAGACAACAGACTAAGTCTATTTGATGAAAATTGTCTGGTAAAATAATAGATATTCAAATCCATGTGATGCACTTTATCAATAGATATGCAATTACGACACACCATACATTCGAATGGCTAGATAGAAGCTCACAAGGAACGGGGAGCCACTAGCGCGATGTGCTGTCAACCGTGGTCAAAATGAATTATACCGATATCAGATGTGGTGTGAAAGCTTATGATTTTTCATGAAGTGATCTTGCAAATAAAATATAGACGCCCTTGTAATTTACAAGAGCAGTAACCACTTCTATATATGGTTTAAAAGGGTATGTCGATCCTGTCAGAATGTCGTAGTCTGTGAATGAAAATTTAGATTTTGAAATTTTCTCCAAATAAGCACAGACTTTCCTGGCTGTCGCAGAGGCATACGACTTGTTGGAGAAATCGGCGGAGGGTGAGGTCTACAACTTTCCTACAGCGATATATGGGCTAAAATGAGTAATAAAAGTGAGAAACGAAAAAATCGATGATTCAGATTTTCTTAACGGAGTATTTTTTTTTTTTTTTTTTTTTTTAATTTCCTTAGATAGGCTTCTCAAGCATAAATTTAAAATTCAATTAATGTGCCAGCATAATTTATCATTTAATATACTTAGAGAGTTTCGATACCCAAGTCTTTTATATAGTTATGGTATTACACGTCTCGCGGCTGAATTCTCTCACACCCCTCCGTGAGGGATTTCAGCCGCTTCCGGTGCGACTGAAGAATCTCAAGGGATCAATAATCTCGCGCTACAGCGGCTCTAATTTTAATCTATAATCCATTTTTTGGCGAAAAATTAAGATTTGTTTTCATCCAAATTTGGCATCTAGAATCCTCAAACGCAAATATCGGATTATTTCTACCGTCAGATACTTTTGGCTTTCGTGTTTTGTTTGTTTGATTTAAGGTTTATCGTCCCCGTCAACACTGTAAAGGTCATTTTGGAGACGTTGCTTCCAATTTTGTTGGACTTTTACCAGACATCGAGATGAAATGACATCTCAAGCCCTGTCGCCCAATAAAACCAATATGGTTTATAAGCATGGACGGTCCGACACTCGCAATGCTTTGCCTGGGCAGGCTTAGATCCTCTAAGCGGTGTACCAGTACTCGTGTGCGGGTCGGATTCAGCTTTGCGTGGAAGCATCATGCAGCCCATCTATTTCTTCAAGCCCCGACGGGCGTGGGGCTTTGGCTTTCGTGGCGTAATGAGTAAGAGGGCCCACTCTTAATCATTAGGTCTCTCACAGCTGTGGTAAGAAACTCGCTCTGGCAACATGTGCAACGGATGGTCAGTAGGTTTTTCTCCGGTACTTCGGTTTTCGCACACGTTTGATCAATGATCGGCTCAAAATAAGTGAAATAATCTTGAATGGGCCGTAAAACTAAAACAACGCACACAGAAAGGTAATTATCTTTAAACTCTCTATAGGACTCCAAATGACTCTTTTTTTTCTTTACATGCTGACCAGTAAAATTGCTTTTCCCTTAAAACACCAAGAAAAACCTGAAAAGTTGTCTTGTAAACTGTAAACACCAACATTTTTTTCTGCATACAGGCAAAAAGCGTGGATCCTGATCCGACTGGGTCTACACTGTTTGTAACAATGACTTCTAATGTAAAGACCAAACTGCGAAGGAGACGATTATTGGGATTTGCATCTTAAGGAGGGTCGCGCATAATTGACTCTGCCGTAATCAGGTTCGAATTTTTACCTCAAAATGATTTTTGTTTCTATTTAGTTTTCAAAGTGTTTTCTGAGGTTTTTGTAACATTTAATAACCATTGCAATGTGCATTTTGTTATAAATTATTTTGCGACTTGATAGACTACTTTTCGGTCTAGTCCGCATGGCTGGAAGCACAGGAAAATAGAGGGATAAACAGACTAACCCTGTATTTTTCCAGCTACTGGTTTGTTTCCTCCGATTGCAGCCCATCAGCTGTCCATTGCAAATCTGAACTCTCTTTAACGCACGATGTTTACTTTATTTTTCCATTGGTGTCAAAAATATAGCCTCGAAGAGTCTATCAGTTCACATATTTCACGGCACAAACAAAACAATGAATCAATAGTGACGTTAACTTTAGTTTGCGTGACGTCATATATATGGAAAGAAAACACTGCCATATTTGGTAACTAAAAGTGCAAACTGTAATGCCTGGCAGCGCACAATATTCTTTTAACTGTCAGTCGCAGTCTCAGGTTCAATTACTGTTAAGCCATCTCAGTGACCAAATAGCCTGTGCCAGCAGCCATAATTAGGATCTTGCACTCAACAGGTGTAGGCCTACTGGTCAACTGCTTAGAGGATCTAAGTCTGCCCAGGCAAAGCGGTGCGAGTCGGCCTGTCCATGTTAATAAACTCTATTGGTTCAATTGGCGGCTGGGTTTTAGATGACATTTCTTCTTAAGGTCGGGTAAAAGTCCCACAAATTTGGAAGCGACGTCTCCAAAATGACCTTTACAGTGTTGACGGGGACGTCAAACCTCCAATCAAACAAACAAAAATCAAGATTAAGCAAAAGGGTGTACAAGAAAAATTCACTTTGATCAGCTGTTTCAAATATAAAGATGATGGTTTAGGTTGTGCCACACGGAGCCTTTGTATGCCCACACATCCACCATCATAACAGAATTTTGTCAATGTACCGGCTCCAGCCCATAGGGCTGCATGATGCTTTCACGCAGAGCCGAAACCGACCGCACATGAGAACTATTAAACCGCTTAGAGGGTCTAAATCTGCCCAGGAAAATGGGTCCGAGTCGGACCGTCCATGCATATAAACACTATTGGTTTCGTTGAGCGGCAGGGCTTGAGATGTCATTTTAACGTCAACATAATATTGGTCATTTTGGAGAGGTTACTTCCCAACTTGTGGGTCTTTTTCCCGACATTGAGATGAAACCTGACGGCCAGTGAAACCAATCTATATGTTAATAAGGACCGTCCGTCTCGCACCACTTTACCTGGGTAGGGCGGTCTATTCGTACTCATGTTTGATTGGGTTAGTATCATGCAGCACAATCTTTTTCTTCAAGGCCAGTTCGGGGCTATCATGCATTGTACAGACTATATATATATGAGAAGTTTTTGGGCGACGTCCTTGAAGTGGTGTGGCACACTGAAGTGATTCAGCTATGATTACAAAGGCCCCCAGAGCAGAACACGCATGACAAGACATAAAGCACAATGATGAGATGCATTAGACTGAGAAAAGAGCCTTGAGGAACACCGACCTTCAATTCGAATTCTTCAACGGAACCAACACAAAAACGCATACGGCTCCGCGAATTAGCATACACCCACTGGACCATTCGAACATTCCACTCCTCCACTTCAAATTTTCTCTGTGCCTCCTAGATGACTTTCCAAGACACTCAACTAAATGCCTTCTCAAGGTATACGAAAGCCACTATGTGGGAATGTAACTGCCATTTTGCCTTTCCGCTAGTGATGTTTCCATTACGGTCTAGTTATACATGTTCGTGGTTCTTTCTCTTTGGTGTGTCTAATCGGAGGTGTTGGGTAATTGTATCGATTCCTGGTCATTGCCATCACTTCTATCTACATTCGGAAAGTAATAGGAGTACTTATCTCACCTCCCTTTCACAGTTTGCATAAACAGGCAATAGATAATTAAATAGCGTTTCCGGTCAATATGGCATGAAAAAAAAAAAAAAAACTTGTCAAAATTATAGAAAAAGAATAATTAGAAGTTTTTTTTCTACTTTCCCTTAAACGTTGGCAGGAACTTAAATGGGAAAAAGGAAATTTTTTATATTCTTTTGCATCAGCTTATTGTATTTTTTTTTTTTTTTTTTTATCAATTTCAACCCATTTCATTAGGGGGTGGGGTAATAAATTGTCAAAAAAGAAAGCTAAAAATGTACAATAATGTTTCCAATGTATATTAATAACATACATCTGACATTGTTTGAACGTCTGCGACAATGTTAATGGCTTCATATCTTTTACACATGAACAAAACGACAATATGGCTATATCAGAACATGCATTTTTGGGCCAGAAAAATCCATTTTTCACACCATAAGACTTATAAATGAAATTGTGTTTCAATTCTAATGAAATACTTTGATTCATATCACATTAAGGAAGCAAACGTATGTGCAATAATAAAGGTATAATCTTTGTTCATGTCATTTAAACAATATCTTAATGTTTTTTTAGCCATTTTTATTGGGGGATGGGGTAATTTTTTCTGCAATATTTCTCTCAGATGCCTGGTGACATGGTCAAATTTCACGCCCATTTCGTGTATCTAATATTATTACACAATATATGTGAAAATAAGAAAAATCTAAAGACGAAAAAATGCATTCTTTTTTAAAATATATCGAAAATTACATCTCAAAACAGCAAAACATGCAGAAAAGGACATTTGTAAATAGGTGTTTCGACAAAAAATTGTGAAAGAGTTTGTCTTTCACACATAGTTACGCAAACATGACATTATCCTGCATTGTGTTTGTTTTTTAACCACACTTGGAAATATTGCTTTAAACAATTGTTATCGCCAATTTGTCAGTGACTGGGATATTTATTGAAACATTCGATAATTTCGAAAACTGTACCCCTCTATAAGGCTAAAAAGCTCGAAAAAAAACATGGTGTGCCTATATTTTTATACCGGCAAACGAATGCAGAGATTCCAAGCTACAAAATATAAGCAAATAAAACAAATCTAAAGACAAATGAATTACTCCCCACCCTCCTTAAAGGTTGATAAATGGCAAAGAGACAAGAGGATTAACTTACTTATAGGAACAAGGTAGACGTTATGAAAATTCAGGCAGCATGATCATGAAATCTGATTGCACGACCCGCAGAAAAAGCGACCGACTGAAGTCGGTTGATTTTCTAAGAGTGTCCTAAAATCACCGTTTCATTCTGTCAGTCTGTCCGTCCGTAACCCGTTTGTGAAAATTGGTGATAGTGACTTAACCGCTTGGAATATTTAAACAATTTTTGGCATACTGATAGATATCAATGATATCTAACCAATGAACTTGCGAAATATTACATTCAATTTAGCATAGCCTCGCCGAGGCGAAAAATGTGAAAATTTTCGAACTGCGTCTCCTCGGAAACCGTTGGGCTGATTGAAGTCAAATTTCATATGGAGCCTCTATGGGATGGGGGAAACCAAAATTTGCTCATGGGGTCCAGGTCACATGACCAAAATGGCCACCAGGCCATATATGGTCTGTCTGTCTGTCCATTTGTAACCCGTTTGTGAAAATTGGTGATAGTGACTTAACCGCTTGGAATATTTAAACAAGTTTTGGCATACTGATAGATATCAATAAGATCAAACCAATGAACTTGCGAAATATTACATTCCATTTAGTATAGCCTCGCCGAGGCGAAAAATGTGAAAATTTTCGAACTGCTTGTCCTCAGAAACCGTTGGGCCGATTGAAGTCAAATTTCATATGGAGCCTCTATGGGATGGGGGAAACCAAAGTTTGCTCATGGGGTCCAGGTCACATGACCAAAATGGCCGCCAAACCATATATGGTAAAAACCCTTCAAAGATAGTCTTCTCCAGAACCACTGGGCAGATTTCCTCGAAACTTGATAAATAGCATCTGGGACGTAGGCCAATAATAAATTGCTAAAATGGTGACCCTAGGTTGACCTTGACCGTCTTTGTGCCTAGGTCAAACTTTGACACATATGCTTTTGTATTGGAAAAGTGAGAATGCATTTTATCCTGCAAACGATTCAGAATACAGTACTAAAGTATAAGATATATTTTTGCTCCTTACGATAAGGCGCATTTATCGGAGGAACCGTTTTAGGTCCAGGTCACATGACCAAAATGGCCGCCATACCCGTATATGGTAGCACTCATAAAGCTAAAAGCATCCGGCGGGTCGTACACTTCAGCTGAAGCACTGGTTATTAACACAAGTCATATTTGATTACCGCTGATGGTAGATTTCACTGCTAGATACAAGCTCCAGCTTTGAGTCCTACAACTCAGTGCTGTGGGTATTATATCTGCCTATAGGTGATACCATATCATTTATTCAAACAGTTGAAACAAACCACTATAACAACGCTTCATGAATTATCCTTTCCAGTCAAAAAACACCTCTTTTGCATGTATAAACATCAAGTATAAGTGATATTAGAGATAAGTGCTTCAGCCAACAACTGGTGTTTAACAAATTATATCACTGTTAAGGGGCTAATAAATTGAATTCTCTGATAAAATTAGGATCCTTCAGAGTAGGGGATTCCAGTACTTTGTTCCCTATGTTATGCAGTATAAATAAGAAAAACAAAATCACGAATTTTCATCAGAAAACTAGCCATTTTGGAGATGTGAAAACAATGTATTATGTCACATGGGAGTGTTATTGTGATGTGATCTAGGTTTTGCACATTCATAAAAATCGCCCCAATAAGACTGTTCTAGCAAACATCCACAAACTAGTTTGGAAGCATTAACAACCAAAATTTCATCACACACAACAATAACCGCTTTGAAGACATTTAAAGACAAATATTGAATGGGGCATTTTCTACCCTTCTCCGTAAAACTAATATAGGGGATTTTTTTATAACAACAGCCTGTTGTCATCGCGTATCCATCGCGAAAACACATAATCATTAATAAGGAAAATGCAGGTTTTTGGAGATATGATTTTATTGATTTATACCCCAAGCTATGGGTTGTTGGCGCTTGTTAGATATGCCTCCATGAAGTTATTCTAATGAGCATCCACAACATAAGTTTGAGCTACAAGATAAAACACAGTATTGTTGCATAAGAAATAATACCAATTTTTAAGATATAATTTGCTAACTTCTTCGCAAAGACATAATTTGTTGGCACGTGTTAAAACTGCCACAATGAGGCGATTCTTAAGAGCACCAACAACCTATGTTTGAAGTACAAGACACAATATCATAATATTCAATAAGAAGAAAAAATGTCACATTTGGACAAATGGTGTTTCTTACTTCTGTTCCAACACATACAGTCGAACTTCGATGACTCGAACACCGATGGCTGGTTTACCATGGATGTGTCGAACCCATTTTTAAGTCCCCAGCGAAATCCTCTACATAAGAAATAGTGGGGGATAATTAAGGAGATTTTAGTCTTTTATCTTGCAAATGTATGCTGTGTGTACTCATTAGAATCGCCTCGATGAGGCGATTCTAATGAGTACACACAGCATACATATTCATTATAGAACACCGAAAAGATGTCTAAAAGTATCTCGTAATACCTCCTGACAGTAACCCTCAGTGGCTCGAACTACCCCTGTCCCGAACAGATTTGAGAGGTCCCTAGGGTGTTCGAGCCACCGAAGTTCGACTGAAGGTTGTGGATAGTCATTGGAACCGCCTCATTTAGGCGATCCTAATGAGCACCTAGAACAATTGTTCTGACTACAAGATACACTCTCGTAATATTTTGTCACAGGTGATCCATGATAAAAGGTAAAGTAGAAGTAAGACAAAGATCAGGAATCGATACAATTAACTCACTCCAAGCATCAAAGACACCAAAGGAAAAGAAACACAAACATGAAGCGACCAGACCATAATAATAATTTACTATGCACAAAAAAGTCATGTGTTATTTATACGCTGAAACGCACATAAAAATATAGGGATATTCTATTCTGCAAACATTGTTGAGGTAACGATTCATATGAAATGTCAACCTAATTTCCGTTGAAAAATTTCTTCTGATAAAGTAAATAAGATTGTTGTCTGCTCTAACTTTTCTGCAACGCTTGAAGGGTCAATATTATAATGTTATTAATCAAATAATTTCGTATTGGCCCAGTTACAGGTCCGAGGTCTGCTGTATTGGCACGAGGCCGAAGGCCGAGGCCAATACAGCTGACCGAGGACCTGTAACTTGGCCAATACGAAATTACTTGATTAATGACAATTTTATTAATTGACGCAATTAAAAACATGATTTATGATTTTTGAATATTGGTTGACCTGGTGTAATACAGGATAATCAATTAATAATGAATATTAATACTTTTGATAGCTATAACCCCCTAGGTTATTGTTCGTTTGATTTGAGGTTAAACGTCCACGTGAACACTGTAAAGGTCATTTTGGAGACGTTGCTTCCAATTTTGTGGCACTTTTACCCGACATTGAGGGGAATTCTAATGCACTTGCGTATGTAACGCGACGTCTGATTGGATAGCTTCAAAAACTTGCGACAGTATATTCTGCGATATACTGTCGGAAACCCGACGTCATCACGTAACGTCGCTTTTCATTGGCAGTCATTTGGTTTTACGCAGCTCACTGCGCTTGCCGCCTTATGCAAAATAGTACACTTTTTAGCTTATCAACCGAAAAAGTGGATTAGAATGGGGATAACTGTATTGAAAATTGTCATTTGGGGAGGTAAATCGTCGGTTTTACGGTCGCAAATTACGTTTTACGGCTCCGCTAACGCGTCGCCGTAAAACGAAATTTCCGACCGTAAAACCTCCGATTTACCTCCCCAAATGACAATTCTCAGTACAGTTATCCCCTGAATGACTTCTCAAGCCCTGTCGCCCAATGAAACCAATAGGGTTTATTAGCATGGACGGTCCGCCTCGCACCGCGGTTCCTGGACAGGCTTAGATCCTCTAAGCGGTTTACCAGTACTGGTGTGCGGGCCGGATTCAGCTCTGCGTGGAAGCATCATGCGACACATATATTTCTTCAAGCCCCTATGGGCGGGGGCTTAACCCCCTAGGTTAAAGTGTACCCTTATTTATTGATAGGTGTTAAGATTTGCTTTAGCATAACTGTGAAAAACACATCCTTGGGTAATCGTTCGACTGGGCCAGAGCACTGAATTTATGCTTCAGTGAAGACTTAGGATTCGTCTGGGTTTCTGTGCAGTCTCTGATCATAATCCCCATGGTGCACCAGGATCTGATCAGATAGACGTATCTTGTTATAGAATGAAAAAAAAAAAAGGTTAACAAGGATTTCTGCCCGAATTGGGTTTGTGATTCCAAATTAATACTTTTTGTTTCGGAAACCCGAAAACGGGTAGTTGGCAAACAGTGCATGTCCAGATCAGACGCCGCAGAATGTGGGTCTGATCAGGGCATATACTGTTTGCAAAATTTCTAGCCAATTTCCAAATTGTTTTTAAAGAAAACACAATCTGACACCCCTAAATTTTGAAATTGACTCCTGCTATATTTAAGAGATAAGATTCCATTTTGGTACATTCTAATGTGTATCCACAACCTTATTTATTGAACAAAAGCTTTGTAAAGCCCACTATTCAACATATTAAGTGAGATAAAAACTATTTTAAGAATAAACATGTGTTTTGCAAACAGTGCAGGCCCATATCAAGGCCTACACTGCAAAACTTTCAGCCAATTTCTGAATAGTTTTTGAATAAGACACAACCTGACACCCCTAAATTTTGAAATGGACTCCTACTATATATATAAGGAGGAGATTCCATTTGGTACACAATGGGTGAAGGCTGTTCTAATGAGTATCCACAGCCTTGTTGGTTGAGCAAAAGTGAACTGTACGAATACCTTTGTAAAGCGCACTGTTAAACACATTAAGGGGGAGGGGGCATAAAACCTGTGAGTTAACACTGTAGACCCTGATAAGACGTCACAGAACCGTTTATGCAGTGTCTGAGCTGGGTCTACACTGACTGACAAACGCCGACGATTGAAAACCCTCATACTCAACACACTGAACTCATAGCGATAAAAAATCGCGGCTGTTTTTATAAATAACCCTTCTCTTGCTGTTCACGACAATCCCTATCTTTGCAAACAGTGTAGATCCAGATCAGATAGCCATCTGATCAGGATCTGCACTGTTTGGCATTCAGTTTATGAATTTGTAGCGATAAATTGCGTCAAGTAATTTTATTGGTTGATAGAAATGGGTGTGGCTTAAATGAATATTCAGCAAGATAAGGCATAACCAAGGTCACGATTTCATATATATCAGTAATAGTCTCTTGGACATCAGCACTCAAGAGTTATTATGGTTTAGAAACTTTGGCTCAACTGGCAATCTACCTAAAATTCAATGGGTCATTTCCTACAAGATTGCATATGCGGCAGTCACGGGGTCATATGTGATAGTCACGTGGACTTACACATCCTTCTCTGAAGGATTGCAAATGAGCCCAATGAAGACTCCAGTTAGAATGTCTAGACTGGTCTTTGAATTCGCATTATAGATAGATAATAACTGTCTCAAATAAAACGGAGAGAGAGAGAGAGAAATATGTGCACAGTGAAAAGTATAATAAATAAATAAATTAATTATAAACAACCCTGTCTCAAATTAACGAGAGAGAGAGGGAGGCGTGTACTAAAACATGTACCAATAAATAAATAAAGAAGTAAATAATGAATAAGAGAGAGAGAGAGAGAGAGAGAGAGAGAGAGAGAGAGAGAGAGTATGTAGGTAATTCAACCTAATAGAGATTGCTGATGAGCGGTAACACTTAATTGAAGAAGTGTGCTGACAAGAAAACATTGTAAACACTTTTCTCTGGTTCTACTCATAATTATCATATTAAGATTCGGTGTAATGTAAATATGTCAATTGGTATGTGTCTGCGCAGGCATGTGTGTGTGTGTATGTGTGTGTGTGTTTGGTGTGTGTGTAGGTGCGGGTGTGTGTGTGTGAGAGAGAGAATGGGCACAATAAATAAATAAATAAATTTATTATTTTCATCTTTATTTTCTTTCAGAAAGAGAGAAAGAGAGATAGATTCAGAGAGAGAGAGAGAGAGAGAGAGAGAGAGAGAGAGAGAGAGAGAGAGAGAGAGAGAGAGAGAGAGAGAGAAATTTGTCAAATAGGACAAATGCTTTTTAATAATCTCGTCTCTATAACGATATTTAGCTCAGTAGAAATTATACTAAAGCTCTATCTCTAGTTCTAGATCTAGCTCAGAATAGTCTAATGCACTTGTTCTCAAAGTATCGTGCATTTGTTTCTCTGAATTAGGGTAAAGTATTGTGCACACCTAGTGCTGACCTTGTGCAATTCTAGTGCTTTTTATGTCAAGTCTATCTCAAACCCATCTGTAGATGCTAAAAAATTCAGCTATTTAATTTGGACTGTACATAATGCCAAAAAAATACAAAAATGTACTTTAACGCGAAATTACTATGGGATAATGCAAAGACGACCCGGGGTAGAGTCGGTTTTTAATTTTATTTTTGTTCTCTGAGTGATTAAAAGTATAGTCGGGGTGGGGGTGGGGGTTCTGAAGATGTAAATATATAAAACAAAACCTCAATTTTTCTGCAACGGGTCGCAAGCATACGTAACACGAACATTTACTTTGCACGCAATCCACTGGGTTCATACTACCATTACCAGCAGAAAAATCAAAATCATTTCTTAGATTTCTTAGATGTATCCTACTTTTTCAATATAAAGTTTGGGTTACAGGTGTGTTCTTTACAGGAACATCCCTGCTAGCATTCTACATAAATCTACAGCAGGCCGTTAGCGGCCCGTCAGCTACCCTGACGGGCCGCTAACGGCCCGCTGTAGATTTACGTAGAATGCTTACTGGGATGTCGACATTGCGGAGTAATCAATCGGACCAATAACCCTTCCATTCGTAATTGATGAAGTCACCATCGAGAGTCTGTTGATAGGTTATTATGGTTCGCGTCGACTTTGGACCATTGGCTCCGGCCGTTTTGAAAACTTTTATTATTGGTATCCCCGTCTTCTGCTGCCTGATTATAACAGTTCTGTCTCCAACAAATCCGACCTTACCATACAACTGAAAGAAGATCAAACATATTATTTTTCCATGTAACAAAAACACAGCAAAATATATACAATATGTTACAACATCTACAGCAGACTATGCTATATTTTCTTGCCAAAGAAAGTAGCGAATAAAACGTACTTAAAAACGACAACCATTATGTGCGACATGAACGCTTATTTTGTTCTTCACAGCATAGACAGTTTTCTCCTAGCGCCGTATATCCATGTACAGAAAACTTACTATATTACGACCACTATTGAACAGTCCAAAAAGCGGTCTCTGACCAGAGGACACTGTATGCAGAAAACACAAAGAAAGAATAACTACATCGTACTAAATAATCTTTTAAAAGCAGAGTTACGAGCCTTATTTTTGGATGGTCTCAATAGCGGAATTATAGTTTATGTAGGACAAACGAGGCTGGTGTTCCTTGAACAGGTTTGTTGTGCATACCAGGCGATTCTAAAGACAAACAACAGTCCTTCATCTTACTGAAGATCGAAAAGATATCATTATGCATCTCTATTTTAGAAATAGCTCAACCCTAGCTGTGGTTTGTTGAGTAATAAATCACAGTTTGGAGGTCAGTTGTAAAGTAGACCAAATCACGAGCGCGTAGCGCGCATGATTTGTCTTCTTATAACTGACCGACAAACTCTGATCTATTACTCAACAAATCACAAAATAGAGCTGATCTTTTGCGATTCTAACAGGCTGAAAATCGGCAATAATGCTGTTGTTTCCTTCAAAATCTCACAACTTTTCGCCGTTGTTAGAAGAAATTCTGCTAAAATTATCGACTGAAACACATGTATTTATATCCTTTTCTAACGTTTTCGATGCGAGAATATGACGGCGTCAAAAATTGGCAGACTTTAATGACGTCACTCGTCAGCTCTTCCTTGTCGTGATTTGTTATTTTCCATCGCCTATATAGGCGCGCTGTGTTATAATGAGCCTTATAAAACTGTCCTATGAGCTCCCTTCAGAGATTCGAAGTATATTTGGTAATCAAAAGTTTCTGATTTGTAAACTCGGATGCAAATCTTCGAAAAAAGTGCATCCATGCATTATTTTGTCGGTCTGAACATTGCATGGAATACATTTGTTGGCACGATGAAATGCAATCACATTCAAATGCACTTGCGAATGCAACGCTACGTCATGTTGAAAAAATGTCAAATATTTAAGATAGAAGAGTGTGCGATATAATTTCGGAAACCAATGTCATACACTGATATAGCTGACATTGGTTTTGCGTAAATGATAACGCTTTTACTTCTTGTAAGAGTAAAAATGAGTTAACTTTACACATGAAAAAGTGCGTCCAAATAACAGCATATTATTAACATAACATAACATATATTTTATTTCGTAATAGAAGGCCACCCGCCAAAAAAAAAAAAACAAATCAATTTAATCATATCAGGAGTGGCATAGGTTGCATATATCTACACTAACATAGTATTTGCATAGTCCAAGATATGTTTAAGTATTACAAAATATAATTATTTGAGGTTACATGAAGAACCTAATGTAGCTTTGTATCGGACTCGATAGTCTAATCGCATAATAAAACAATCATTATACTATGAGTCAACCTGTAGTAGTTCTTTCCTACGTGACAACGAGTCACTAAGAAAAGTAGAAGTAAAACAAAGATCAGGAATCGATACAATTAACCTACTCCACCCATCAAAGACACCAAAGGGAAAGAAACACAAACATTAAGCGACCAGACCACAATGGAAACCAAAACAAAGGAAGGCCATGAGGACAGTTACTTTCCCACAAACTGGCCATATGGCCATCCAAAATAAAAAGACACAAGTGATACACACAGAAAGTAACAAACCAACAACATAAATAAATCGTCACAGAAGAACCGCCCTGGAACGGCCAGTGGAAAGATTTCTACATGGGGGGGGGGGGGGGGGGGGGCTTAAATCGATTTTACGTGGCCACAATCCTCGACCCCACCTCCGTCGCGATTTAGACAAAAAATCTGTCCAGCCCGCATGAAGGCCTCTTAGCTCATCAGTGCAACATCTCCGTGAACACAAATAATCAAAGAACCACAGAGGTGAGAAAACGGTGAGGACTCGACAGCAAGAAACCACTGAAATGCAGGAGCAAAAGAAAACCAACAGTTAGACTCCGATGGGCCCGACCAGAGACAGAGCTTCAGGCACCAACCAACATTACCTTGAATTAGATCTCTCTAATTCTCAATAAGCCTTTACGTTGGAACCGTCATAGAATCTGAGGCCTGACCCACCAGCATGCAATTGAAGAGGGAAGCAAAGTTGCCAAACGTGATTGGGTTAACTACCATGCATGCAAACTGTCGTATAATATCCATGTTGTACCCAATCTTTTTATATCGATGAATGATTTTACGAAATTGGGTGCTGAAGTCATTGCGGTTATATATTTTTCTGAATTTATATACTAAGTCACCATAAAATTCAGGGTTCCGATAGACCTTGTTGCAGAAGAGATTTAAGTCCAATATTGAGTTATGAAATTAAATCAGAATGGCGTCTATAAATTTTGAAAAGGCTTTGTGTAGTTTATGGTCCGATAACCCTGATTAAGAAGTTTAGCCGTTAATAATTTATTACGAGTGTTGAAGTCAGTTACATGACTACGCACTCTAGCAAATCGAATTGCGAAATATAAACGCCATAGGATGGCGCACGAGGAACATCACCAGCCAAAAAAAGGAAAATTTACAATCTCAAAATCAAAGTCATCGCGTTTATCATAAATTTTGCACGAAACAAACCCATCTCCAATAGATAGATGTAAATCCAAAAACGGGGCATCGGTATCAGAAGAATTTGCTTTATTTAACTGAAGTTCTGGGGGTTAAATCTGACTGATCAAACCATCGAAATAGGTATTATCAATATTAAATAAATCATCTAAATAGCTAGAAGTGGCGCTAAAAGCTTCAATAATTTCAGATTGGTTATGAAGTCTCTTTCATAACAATACAAGAACAGATCAGCCACAAGAGGTGCGTAATTCGTACCCATTGGAATGCCCACAATTTGTCTAAATAACTTAGTGTCGAATCTAATATAAATATTGTCAAGTAGAAAGGTGAGGGCTTCACACACTTTCTGACATGACCAAAGTGTATAATTCTTATGCTCTTTAGAAGTGAAAAATGCATTTCTGGCATTACATGCAAGAGAGAGAGAATCTTCTCTGTGAAAATCCCATTCAATTAAATCATTAAGCTTTTCTTTTATAAGATTATGAGGAAGTGTAGTGTAAAGAGTGGAAAAAATCGTAAGACGACAGACTTGAAGCACGAAAATGTCTGGGTTTCAATTTATTTAAAACCTCATTCGAATTTTTTATAGACCAAAACAGATTTCTTCCCGATCTTTCAAAGACTTTATCACAGTATTTAATCACATGCGTTTTAATAGCAGTAGGACAGGAAGTTAATAATTTAGAAAGTTCAGTGGTAGTGCAAGAGCTAGAATTTGCAATAAACCGTGCTTTGTAAGGTCTTTAATGACGTTTTGGTAACCAGTATAGCGTAGGAAGCTTGTCTTGGCCTTCGGTAACACACACAACAAACTTGGTCGCTGAATGACAAATATGTTTATCTTCTATAACTCTCTCTTCAGCTAAAGGCTGAAGTTCATAGGCCTTAGTACCACCCAGCTCCTGCTTAAGCGTGTTAACATAGTGGAGCCGTCACACAACGACGCCGTTGTTAGCGGCCTTGTCTGCAGGGGCCAAAACAAACCATTATGAA
The DNA here is from genome assembly GCA_963580285.1 of Lucinisca nassula. Lineage (NCBI taxonomy): Eukaryota > Metazoa > Mollusca > Bivalvia > Lucinida > Lucinidae > Lucinisca > Lucinisca nassula. The sequence goes on from OY757012.1 coordinate 54,364,515, forward strand.
ATTCTTGAATACCTAGTTTAAGATGACGTAAAGACGTCATAGGCTTAGGAGGTAATAAGTTAGTATTTTGAGAAATGAAAGAAATGCGTTTATTCACTAGTTTTAAAATGCTTAGTTTCCAGTCCTTAAGGGCTTTATGCTCAACATACTCTCGCTTACACCATCGATTACCGAATTCATTCAAGGAAGCAGCGATTTAATCTCTACATTTACTGAAATCAATTTTAGAAGGAAATCGATATGTCGGTCCTTTAGAAATTATATTCCTTATCCTAGAATCAGGATTAATTTTCAAATTGCCAGTAATTACATGACCAGCAGCAGGATAGCAATACACTGAGTTTTTACAATCTCCTGAATCAGGAGTATTACTATCAATATCAAGATCTGAAACAAGTTTATTGAAATTAAAAATGATAGATCTAACAGGTTTGTTATATTTATAGCAAATTATAGGTGTTTCAGTATTTTGAAAATAAGCAGGAATGGAAGAAAGCACCGAGCTCTCACGGAAAATACTGGGCAAATTTATAAAATCAAGAGCACATTAGACGAGAGCATCCAGCTTCTACTATAGGTATGCTATTCACCTTGTGGGTGCCAGTCTAATCTGATTGGTTGAACAAATTCAGTGTTTTACTGAGGTTTCAGTGTTCATTAAGAAATACTGTTTAGCCTAACTGTCAGTAATGTTCTCCTGCTGTTTGTTTTATTGGTTTTGCTCAGAAACACTGATCCTTATCAAAATAATTGCATCGTTAAGTCCATTTCAGCCTCAGCTTTAAATAAATGTGCACCTTAAATGTTCCTAATTTTCTGAAGAAATTTAAAGAGGTATCTACTTTTGAAAAAAAAAATATTTCAATTTACAAAGTGGCAAAAAATGGATAAAGTGCAATTAATAAGGCATCAAACAAAACTTTCCTTTGAGAAAAGTGCTCAAGATAAGCCATGTAGGTGTCACAAAATTTATTTCTAAAATCCTCAGATTTTTTTTTCGTGTTCACCTATGATCTTTTTATTAATGTCTTCACTTTTCTGTTTATTAAGAAAATTTAATTTTTTCTTTGTCTTTGAAACCATCTTGCTTCTAGAAATAACTTTAAACAATGGCATTTCTTTAACCACTCTGCTACATACAAAAAAGTGTTTTATGCAGATGAAAGCAGTACAGGCTCTGATAAGCATGAAAAGTGTTCATAACCTCTATAAATAGTAATCAGTACCTAAAGGAATCCAAGGTAACCACTGAAGACCTGCACAGACTGCACACATATGTAGACTAGTAAGATAGTTTGCCGACGGTAAATATGTTAGGCACCTTTTGACATGATGCAACTCATAATGCCAGGGGAGACATTTAACAGGTGGTGTTTCTATATGATAACATCGTTTTAATGAGTTGCAAATGCCTGCGTTGGGGATTGTTTACTTTAGTTATGATAGGTGATGGAAGAAGTCTGATAAATTCAACCAATCAGAGCCAAACGGCTTCCACAAGCTGAATTTGTACCTGAAAGCTCTTGTTTGGTGAGCTACTTGATAAAATCCATACCCTTATTAATGAAGGATATTTTGAAGAAATTGCGTTTATGATTAATTTCAGAATCAATGTAAGGACGGAGAGTATGCTGAGTATAGCCTCTAGTTAAGAGAGCCGCATCATATAACTGATTAGAACTATCGTAGAATTTATTCGCCTCGGTATCCAGAAGACGTAAAACAGAAACGGGTGATGAACTTAAAAATGAAAGCATAGAGTGGCGTCCATGATTTAATAATATAATTGACAGTCACTTCAGTCTAGTATTGTTTCGTTTAAACGCACGTTATTTACGTTTAAAGTTACCATTTTTCCTGGTGCCGTGAGATCTAGTTCTGCGTTTTCGACATTCCAGGAGCGAGAAAATATCAAAATCCGGCATTCTGGAAATATTACCCTCATGATTAATGTTATCATTTAATCCCAGTGGAAAACGGGTCTGTAAAGATTTAATCCATTTCAGTTCAGCCTAATGTCTTTTGATAATTTTGAATCTAGACGTAGAATTTGCATCGTAATAAAGTTTTTCCACTGGTTGTATAAAAATGTTATTTACAGAATGACCTGTACGTCGAAAGTGACGGTACAAGAAAGTGTCAGTTTTCTTAGGCTTACTCATTCTACGATAATGCTCGTTCAGTAAAAGTTTGCTTTTACAGTAATGGAATCTCGATCAGTTTTGACAGAACGGAATGAAACATAATGATTGTAACTGTCAGCGATTTCCACTGCGGCTTCAAATATAATAACCCAATGTCCGCATAAGCCAAGCAAATACAGAAAAAAATAAAAACCATCCTCTAAAATATAAACATTTCTTTTCCAACAGAGTGGACAGAATCTCAAATCTCTTTCAACATTAGTATGTCTGCCATGTTCTGTCATTAATGCATGATTGGAGCATAGATCGCGCGTAAAGGCTTTCCGATATATATAAGGTAAATCTACCATATGATTAGTTTCAATCTCTAAAATCAATTTATTTTTTTTATAATTTAAAGTTTTAGGCGATTCATTTAAAGTAGAAGTAAAACAAAGATCAGGAATTGATACAATTAACTTACTCCACCCATAAAAGACACCAAAGGGAAAGAAATACAAACATTAAGCGACCAGACCATAATGGAAACCTAAACAAAGGAAGGCCATAAGGACAGTTACTTTCCCACAAAATGGCCATATGGCCATCCAATACCAAAAGACACAAGTGATACACACAGTAAGCAACAAACAACAACATAAATAAATCGCCACAGAAGAGCCGCCTTGGAACGGTCAGTGGAAGATTTCCACTGGGGGGCTTAAATCGACTTTACGTGGCCACAATCCTCGCCCTTACTTCCGTCGCGATTTAGACAAATAATTTGTTCAGTCCGCATGAAGGCCTCCTAACTCATCAGTGCAACATCTCCGTGAACACAAAAATCAAAGATACACAGAGGTGAGAAAACGGTGAGGACTCGACAGCAAGAAACACTGAAATGCTGGAGCAAAAGAAAACCAACAGTTAGACTCCGATGAGCCCGACCAAAGACAGAGCATCAGGCACCAACCAACATTATCTCTCTAATTTTCAATAAGCCTTTACGTTGGAGCCGTCATAGAATCTGAGGCCTGACCCACCGGCGTGCAATTAAAGAGGGAAGCAAAGTTGCCAACCGTGATTGGGTTAACTACCATGCATGCAGTCTGTCGTATAATATCCATGTTGTACCCAATCTTTTTATATCGATGAATGATTTTTCGAAATTGGGTGCTGAAGTCATTGCGGTTATATATTTTGCTGAATTTATATACTAAGTCACCATAAAATTCGGGTTCCGATAGACCTTGTTGCAGAAGAGATTTAAGTCCAATATTGAATTTTGAAATTAAATCAGAATGGCGTCTATAAAATTTTGAAAAGGCTTTGCGTAGTTTATGGTACCGATAACCCTGATTAAGGAGTTTAGCCGTTAATAATTTATTACGAGTGTTGAAGTCAGTTACATGACTACACACTCTAGCAAATCGAATTAATTGCGAAATATAAACACCATAGGATGGCGCACGAGGAACATCACCACCAAAAAAAGGAAAATTTACAAATGAAATCCGATCTCAATTCCTGTGTAGTACAGTCCTTAAGACGTTATTTAAAGACATAAATAAATTGATTTATATCACCGACAGTGTTTGCTTCCCATATATATCCAAGACCGTATTTTTAGAGAAGTTTCCAAACATAAGATGCCCATGCAGACTCTGGAAGTAATTGTATTATATTGTCACAGTGTTTTGGATTTCTGTGACTAGGTAGACCTTGCCCAGTATTTTATACATCGACTCATACAAATGATAGATACAGCAATCACCTAAAGCGAAACAATCACCCGAATGTTGTTGAAGTCCGGTAATTTTCTTACAAAATCTTGTATGAACTTTCTTTATTATTTTACTAATGTCGAAACCCCATACTTCGGATCCATTACATAAAATAGGTTTAACTATAGAATAGATATATTTCGTGTGAAAATAACCATACTGTGGTTGACATTGATAAATTTGCATAACAGCCTTGTTTGCTTCATGTGCGAGGACTTCTTTCGTTTTCGACCAATGGTCAAAAGTCGATACAATTAACCCACAGCTCCCAACAGAGACAGAGACACCAAAGGGAAAGAAACACAAGCATGAAAAAAAAAAACAGACCCTAATGGAAACATCAATAGTGGAAAGCCAAAATGACAGTTACTTTCCCACAAAATGGCCAATTGGCTTGCCAAAATGTATCATATAAGCGATACAAACACTCGAAGACAAACAATAACAAAAATAAAGCGCGACAGAAGAACGGCATTGGAACGGTAAGTGAATCGAATTCCACTAGAGGGCTTAAATTGATTTAACGTAGCCACAATCCTAGCCCTTACTTCCGTCACGAGTTAGACAAATAATTTGTTCAGTCCGCATGAATGCCTCCTAACTCACCAGTGCAACATCTCCGTAAACACAAAAAATCAAAAAACAACGGTGAGGACTCAACAGCAAGAAACCACTGATAATGCCGGAGCAAAAGAAAACCAACAATTAGACTAAGACTCCCAATGTAAGAAATGCCCTTTTCACATCTGTAGAGCATAAAAATTATGCTTTATGGTCATATCAGAAAGTGTGTGAAGCTCTCACTTTTCCACTTGACAATATTTACAAAAGATTTGGTACTAAGTTAATTAGACAAGTTATGGGTATTCCGATGAGTACTAATTGCGTACCACATGTGGCTAATCTGTTTTTGTTCTTTTATTAGAGAGACTTCTTGATGTCCCTTTCTGTTGAAAACCAGTCTGAAATCATTAAAGCTTTTAGCTCCAAGTCTAGATATTTGGATGCTTCGTTAAATATTGATAATACCTATTTCGATGGTTTGATCAGTCGAACGGTTTGCATGATATTGAGAGACATTCCAACGTATTATTAAGTAACTGGAACTGTTTTGTATTAGGATACACAACTTAACTATGTGGGTTCAAGCTCTGAATTAATTTATTTTTCATAGAAACAGACGGCTACACTTTATCAGTGGTTATAGATATGGAGGGTGTGTACTGTTCATAAGTTCCATTGTATTTACTCTTGATGTAAGTCAATCAATAAAGTTTATAAAACTGCTAATACACAACATTTTCACTCCTCTAGATTGACAGTCATCAAATGTAACATTTGTTTGCATACACGTTCATTGGCACCAGCTGTTCATCACTGCTGCATGCTGACTGTTCAGTTTCTAACGAAAATCCAACACTAAATACAATGATGAGTATAATGCATACATGTATAATATTACGAAATATGTAAAACATAGATTACATAAAACTATCGTAGTCTGGACTCATTGAGACAAGCTGTTATCATTCATAAATATTTCATTCAACCTAAACTTCATTAATAATAAATTTTCCCATGGAAAACCATATATTCTAGTACTACATTCCCAGCTGATAAGCCCATTCAACAAAATTGCTTGCCTGAAAGAAACCAGACTTTACACTACTGCATCCGAGATAAGAAGGTGATCATTACAACTTATCTCATCATATTCATTACAGTAAGGGGTTTCTTATGCCTTTTTTTATCTGTAATGAGCCTTAGTGCACACACATTATTTACAAATCCTACTACTGTCGCACTGATAAGACAGCCTTTCAGGTGTCTTCCGAATTCGAAATAGGATAACGCCTTTGCGTAGGAAAGCCATCGTTTCTAAAAACTGTCCCACCGGTTACATTTGATGATCTGGTATCCACTGATATGTCCGTGGTAGAATCCTGCGTTCTCGACTCAATTGATGACATTTCCATTTGATCAGCATGCCCACGCCAGTTTCCCTGATCCTCTGTCGTTACTTTGTAAGAAAGCGGTTCAGTTTTCTCGGTAACTTTCGCTTTTGTCCATTTCCTACCATTTTCGTGGTAGTCCCGTACCATAACATTCTCCCCTTCATTAAACTGTGGGCGTTTTGGCTCCGATAAGCTTTCAAATTGCTTTTTCTCAACTGTGTCCCGTACATTATTTTTTTTAAATCTAACCGTGAACGTAGGTTCCGTCCTAGAAATAATTTTGCGGGGCTCTCATTTGTTGTTGCATGAGGCGCATCTCTATATGCAAGCAGAAAACTGCCAATTTTCTGAGGTAATGAACAACTATCTGCGGAAGCAGATATCATTGCCAATTTGAAAGTTTGTACGAATCTTTCTACAAGTCCCTGTGTAGCTGGATGCCATGGCACTGATGTTTTGTGAATAATTCCATTGTTCCTCACAAATGTTTGAAATAGTTCTGACGTTAACGTCGGGCCATTGTCGGATATCATTTGTTTCACTTCTCCAAACTGAGCAAATATTTGCGGTAATACATCTGTTGTTTTTGCTGAAGTAATGGAGTTCATTACGTAAATTCCTTGCCATTTTGAATATGCATTTACTGCGATAAAAACATATGTCCAAGAAATGGTCCTGCGAAATCGACATGAATCCGTTTCCAAGTTGCCGAAGGCCATTCCCAAAGATGTAATGAAACCTTTTTCGGTGACTTTTGGTTGATTTGACATCCGGATCAACTTCGCGCTAACTGTTCAATGTCACTGTCAAGTATTGGCCACTAAAAGAAACTTGTGTCTAGTCATGTATCCGACTTCAACACTCGTAATCAATTATTAACCGCTAAACTTCTTAATCAGGGGTAGCGGTATCATAAACTACGTAAAGCCTTTTCTAAGTTTTATAAACGTCATTCTGATTTGGTTTCAAAATTCAATGTTGGACTTAAAACACTTCTGCAACAAGGCCTATCGGAACCCGAATTCTATGGTGACTTAGAATATAAATTTAGAAAAAAATACATGCCTGTAATGACTTTAGTACCCACTTTCGTAAAATCGTTCGTCGATATATAAAAATTGGGTACAACATAAATGTTATAAAACAGACTGCATGCATGGTGGTTAACCTAATCACGGTTGGCAACTGCTTCCCTCTTTGAATGCACATCGGAAGGTCGGGCTAAAGATTATATGACGGTTCCAGCGTAAAACATAAATGGAATTTAATTTTATTTTAGTAGTCTTTATGTTGGTTGGTGCCTGATGCTCCGTCTTTGGTCGGGCTCCTCGGAGTCTAACTGTTGGTTTTATTTTGCTCCAGCAATTCTGTTGTTGTATGCTGTCGAGTCCTCAACCTTGTTTCATCTCTGTAGTTTTTTAATTTGTATGTTCTCGGAGATGTTACACTGATGAGTTAGGAAGCCTTCATGCGGACTAAACAAAATTAGTGTATACCGCGGCAGAGCTAAGGGCGAGGATTATGGCAATGTAAAATCGATTTAAGCCCACGCCCCCAAACCCCCCCCCCCCCCCCAGTTGAATTCTTTCCACTGACCGTTCCAAGGCGGTTCTTCTGTGGCGATTTATTTATGTTGTTGTTGGTTACTGACTGCGTGTATCACTTGTGTCTTTTTTATTTTGCGTGGCCATTTGACCATTTTGTGGGAAAGTAACTGTCCTATGGCCTTCCTTTGTTAAGGTTTCCATTATGGTCTGATCGCTTCATGTTTGTGTTTCTTTCCCTTTTGGTGTCTTTGATGGGTGGAGTAAGTTAATTGTATCGATTCCTGATCTTTGTTTTACTTCTACTTCTACTAAGTTATTTCATTTTCAAAATGCCTATGTGTCCAATATGTAATTCCTCTAACAATTTATTTCGCAGTTTTTAGGGTACAATAACACTTATTCCCCACATAAGACAACATTGCTGTACTGAAATTTCGGATCTACGCATGTAGAACGGTTACAGCCTCTCGTCTTGAGGTTTATATGTCCATCCTTTCAATGTAAAGTCAAGGACTTTTGACAAAACTGGGTCGCGACGGGTTTCACGTTTAATGTCATTGGCGCTGAGAGGCAGACTTTCAATTTGTGACAAGTTATATGTGTCCACTGGGTCACTATCTGGTAGTTCTTCACTGTGTGAACATGGTATACGCGAAAGTCCATCGCAGTCTGCATGCGGTTTTTAGGTTTTATACTCGATTTCGTAATCATGTCCTTGCAGAAATATAGCGTAACGCTGCATCCGTGCTGCTGTTGTAGCTGGTATTCATTTCTTAGGACCGAATATTGATAGAAGTCGTTGATGGTCCGTAACTAATGTGAACTTACGACTATACAAATAGCAGTGAAATTTCCTTACTCCCCATATTAAAGCCAATGGTTCTTTCTGAATCTGTGCGTAGTTTTTCTCTGCTGCATTTAATGAACGTGTAGCAAATGCTATCGGTCGTTCTTCGCCATCTTCCATGACATGCGAAATCACTGCACCTAATCCGAATGCAGATGCATCATTAGCGAGCTTCACGTGTAAGTTAGGGTTGTAATCTGTTAAGACAGTGTCAGATGTAATCATACCCTTAACGGTTTCAAATGATGTCTTTTCAGCAGCTGTCCATGTGAATTTAACATCTTTCTTCAGAAGCTTGTAAAGGGGATGTAACACACTTGCTATATTGGATAGGAAACGTGAATAATTGTTTACCAGGCCCAAGAAAGCACTTAGTTTGGTCACATTTTCCGGCTTTGGCGCATTGGTAACAGCCTCGATTTTCTCTTTCGTTTTGTGTAAACCATTTGAGTTGATTTTGTGTCCACAGTAAGTAATTTCTTCTTGGAAGAAACTGCATTTTCCTTTGTTTACACGAAGATTAAAGTCTTGTAGCCTTTGTAATACAGACTGAAGGTTTTTCAAATGTTCTTCAACTGTGCTTACTGTGATTATCATATCATCCAGAATACAGCTGGTTTTCGGTATACCTTTCAATACCTGATCCATGGTGCGCTCCCAAATACTCGGCGAGGCCGCAATTCCAAATACAAGCCTGTTGTAAGAATAAAGACCTTTAGGTGTGTTTATGGTAAGATAACTCTTGGAATTATCTTCCATTTCCAGCTGATTGTATGCCTGGCGAAGATCAATGTTCGTGAAACGTTGTCCTCCTGCCAATGATGCGAAGATGTCCTCGATTTTCGGCAAGGGATACTGATCCACCTTAAGCTGTGGGTTGACTGTTGTCTTGCAGTCACTACATAATCTGACTGTATTATCGCCCTTTGGAACTGGTACGATAGGTGTAGCCCAGTCGCTGTGATCTATATTTTGTATAATCTCTTCCTTTTCTAGCCGTTCTAATTCTTTTTCTACTTTTTCCTTTAAAGCGTACGGTACTGGCCTTGCTTTACAAAATTCTGGCTCTGCGTTTTCTTTCATTGTTATCGCAGCCTTATTGCACTTAACAGTTCCTGTCTCTGCTAAGAAGACTGAGTTGTACTTTTTCAGAATGTCTTGAAGATTTTCTTCGACAGACTTGCCAGTCTGCAGACACTTAATAGAATTCCAGTCCAACTTAAGGCACTTAAGCCATGCTCTGCCAAATAATGCAGGACTATCCTTTTTCACCACAAATAATTCCAAATTATGTTGTTGCCCTTCATAATCTACACTGACATTAATTGTTCCGGCTGGTTTAATTATTGGCCCTGAATATGTCTTTAGTTTGGTATTTGTCTGAGATAACGTTTTGTGGGAAAACAAATGTTTGTATGTCCTAATTGGAATTACTGAGATAGTAGAGCCAGTATCAAGCTCCATTTTTAAGAATTTTCCTTCTATCTTGGGTGTAACACAGATAACGTCGTATCTCTTTACCTTACTTATGCTAACTGGCAAAAGTTCTTCCTGTTCTACAGTTTTCACGGCTTTCGATTTTGGTTTCTTGGATTGGTGTTTTTGCTGAGCTTTGTTACTCAAGCAAGCCCTCTCGATATGTCCTTTCTTTGAACAAAATCTACATGTTTCGTCCTTACAATGACACTGATCAGGTGTGTGATCAGTCCGGTCACAGCGAAATCATGCCATATTTTTCTGTTTTGGCTTTGTGTAAGAAATAGCATTCTTACTAATTTTATGCACAGAGTCCGGTCTGTGTTGGTGTTGCAGTTCCACTCCGTCTTTTGCCGCCGTTTCCATGGCTGTTGAAATGTCAATGACTTTTATAATAATAATAATAATAATAATGTCTTTATTTATAGAGGATAACATATTAAGCATGTAGATACTTTTCTAACATATGGTCCTCTTAGCTAATAAGCAAAATACATATATAAAACTATTTCAATTATCTACAATATATACCACATTTATAAAACATTTAGTGAAGTCTAGGAATAAAGCTCTGGTTTGTGATAGTACATACAAGTTGAAATATGTGTTCTTACATAAAACTTAAAACACAAATGTTGTTCTATGTTGATAAGAACTGTTATAATGCATACGATAAAATGTGTCTGAAATAAATGTTTAAAATCTGAAGCCCAAAAAAAAAAACTATGACAGTGATGGTAAAAGGCTCATTATGATATTCAAGATATAAAAGAAAGTATAAATAGCTGATTTATAGGGTCCCCTCTTCATCGTTCGTATACGCCATGCACCGCAAGACGCCCGCCACAGCATGGAGCAGGGAGTATGTGGCGGAAACCAATGTCCAAACAGCATACGCCCCACAACAGCGACGAGAGCATCCGCGATGCATGCCATGTACAGCCCAAAGTCCAGTCCGACTCCGAGAGAAGCTTTTTCTGTATATTTTCATTGTTGATCCCACAAACTAGTCTATCCCGCAGAGCGTCATTCAAGTTAGCCTCAAAATCACAATGTTCTGATAACTTCTAATCCTTAATTCTGCTGCATACATGGGTATCGACTCGCCTCCTTTCTGGTCACGTTTGTGGAAATGAAAACGTTCTGCAATCACTAATGGCTTGGGTCACAGATGATCATTCCCACAATGTTATTATATGATTATGTTGCTGGATCATAAGGTGTTGTTAAACTTCGAAGAAGAACGTATGTTTTTCCTCCCATTACAGCCAAAAGAGATGGTGCTTTCCTGACATTTGGAATTTCATTGGCCAAGAAGAATTGCTGAACCCGTTCTGTATAAGACTTCCATGTGTCTGTCATTTCATTATATTCACCCAAATTACCAATGAAAAACGCTGCCATTTTTAGTGATGTTAATCCAAGAAATTATTTTTTAAATCGAAAATTGAGCTCAGGCACATTAAATTCCGAAAACTCGTCGCCAAACATTTTTGTTATGTATTAGTATACACAACTTAACTATGTGGGTTCTAGCTCTGAACTAATTTATTTTTCAAAGAAACAGACGGCTACACTTTATCAGTGGTTATAGATATGGAGGGTGTGTACTGTTCATAAGTTCCATTGTACTTACTCTTGATGTAAGTCAATCCATAAAGTTTATAAAACTGCTAATACACAACAGGAACTTCAGAAATTTCAGGCGAATTATCTGTTTTACTATCAGAAATTGCATTTTACGGCTGACAGTAAAAGCACTGATTTAATTTCTTCGTTTACCTTTTTTTTTATCACAGACTTTCCACAATTAGCATAATCCGTTCAGGTGGACACCTTTGATATCGTGATGAAAAAATTTAAGTGGCATACGCATGTTTTTTTTTTATTATTATTTCATTCTGCTCCAAAACATAGCTTATGTGTGTTAATTAATACAGCCTCAATGATGCCGCTCGAAAGGGCACCGGTATTCTCCGTTTTGAGAACCGAATATCATCACGAAAACACGCCTATATAACTTTGCCCCCCTCGGATCCCACTTTTATATAGTAAAACTTGGGTTTGCAGGGGTAAACCTTATTTTTCTTATTTATGCTCTGAGATATAGATTGTGGGCATTCGTTAGAATAACCTCGATGAGGCGGTTCTAACGAGCACCCGCAATCTATATTTTAAACAGAAATAAGAAAGATATCACAGTTTTTCATCTGAAAATTTTTCTTTTTTTTTCGGCGATAAATGTGTCAATGTATTTGTATAGGCGTGTTTTCTAAATGAAAGACAAAATAGAAACAGATGCCCAGGAAGAGCCACAATCAAAGATTAGATCCAATCATGACACCAGACAGGAAGAGTAACTAACAAATAACGAAGACAACCAGAAATGATCAGCTGAACATGCAAAATAAATGAAAATTAATAATAATTATAGTAATACACAACCACATGCACATGCAACACGAAGAGCCTCATTGGACAAATAAGTATTATTTTTGCACCCCAGACAAGGAAATCCGTGATTTTATCCCGGGATAGAAATTTATGTTCTGACCCTGGTGTTCCGACCCCAAACCGAATATAATCGCGTGTTTGATAAATGCACTGGTTGATTACAGCCTTGTGTGCACCGTCGTAAGGTTGACGTCATGCACGATCCGTGACGTCACTTTACATTCCTGCAGTGTCAACACAATATGGCGGACGTTGGTAACCGAAGTGACTGCAGCATTGAAATTCCGCGCTAAGAAATTGAAGGTATGCAAGAAAAAGAATCCAATATGGATGTGAGGGTTGGATAGAAAATTCCGTCCCTCGGGATCACTGTCCGGCATCACTCGGTAAGCCTCGTGATGCCGGACAGTGACCCTTGGGACGGATTTTTCAATCCACCCCTAACACCCATATAATATTCTTATATTATAACCACCGCCTTAGGAGGGTCAGTAGCGAGAACAACTGGGGAGTTTAAATCGATTCTATGTGCACAACATTCACTCTTTGTTCTAATACTGCATGTATTTACAACATAAGACTAGTTGGTCCACCAAAAGGTCAATAGGCCAAATATACAAATTAGAATAACATACACATTAGACCAAACTGAAATACAAATCAAACTGAATAACTGTGAAAAGTTCAAGATGAGGTATCGTAGCCTGTTCCACACACTGTAAGGTGGAGCTGTAGAACAACACCAGGTATACCACTAAGAGTTAAACCAAAGACAAATCATCAGGCACCATAAGTCAGAAAAGAATATTCTTGCACACACGATAAGGAAGTATTTGGTTTTAGCCTGTGAATGAAATTGTGTTCTTACCCTGGTGTTCTTACCCAAGAAAACTATTTTTTTTTTTTTTGGTTTTACGGCCCTTTCAAGATTATTTTACTCATATCGAGCCGATCGTTAATCAGAGGTGGGCGAAAACCGGAGTACCCGGAGAAAAACCACCTGACCTTCCGTTCCAGAACTTGGCGTCTCACATGTGACCCGAGCGAGGCTCGAACCGCAGCGGTGAGAGACCTAATGATCAAGAGTCAGCGCTCTTAACCACTAGGCCACGGAGGCCCGTTAAGAAAACTACATATGAACGATATAATGCGGAAAACTTAAAATGTTAAATGAAGTAAAATGAACCTTTTCGGTGATGTTGTGCAAGACACAATATCTAATATGGGGTTCTGTTGTAGATTGCCATTTCCAACCCTGAAAAAACCACGCTGAGCGGAACCTCGGTGTAGCCTCAATTCCGCTCAGCTGGGTCATCCCCCTTGATGGGAAACGCATATAATAATCCCATGCCAAATTCCAATAGTCAAGGCAGCGTTAGTTTGCATGGCAGTGAATCCCCAGTTACCGACTGTAATGTAAATTCTATTTTCCAATTCTAACCTTGTTTGATTGTCGGAAACTCCGAACGTTTGTCGGGTAAACTGAAGAGAAATCCATCAGAGCTTGTGACATATCCCCTTTCTTGATATACTTCATCTCTCTGGAGTTCTTTTGGGCCAACGGATCTTTAAAAGCACCTTTCAAAAGGGTTGCCATGGCTTTATATCCTTTATAGCTCACTGTAACTAAAAGAAAGTGAACACCTTTACCATTGTATGCATCGATTTCTCAAAACGCAAGGATATTTGGAAAAAATGAACCAGCTCGTGGGAAAAACGTTTTACCAGCAAACGTTCATGCGGCATGTAGAGAAGTCATTTTCGTATGTGTCTTGGGAAATAGGTTTTCAATTCACCTAGAGTAAAGGTTAGACACATAGAACTTCGCCACCGACCCTCGCATAACAATAACGCAACCGTGCGAAATAGAGTATTTTATCACATCTCTAAAATGGATACTTTGATGAAGAAAATCCATAATATTTCTCTTTTTTTACTGCAAGCATACGTGGTGGGTGCTCTATAGAACCGCCCCTTTGAGGCGGTTCTAACGAGTACTCACAACCTATGTTCTCGAACATATTTAACGTCACTACAGCTGTTGTCTGGGAATGTGTGGCGGCCATAAAACGTCTCCCTGATCTACATCATAGTGTAGTTTATATTTTCTTGTTCTGTGGGATCGTTGATTCCATTGTGGTATTTTGAAAATATTTGAGGGTCACTGATGAGGCCTAAATGGCCGAAACTAGCTAGTTTGGCCCAGAAAACGTGTACATTCCATATTGTTCAGTTCTGTGGTGTATTCCTTGCTTCCAAAGGATAACCCTTTCTAGAACATATTTAACGTCACTACAGCTGTTGTCTGGGAATGTGTGGCGGTCGTAAAGCGTCTCCCTGCCCTACATAATAGTGTAGTCTTGTCCTTTTGGATCATTGATTCCATTGTGAAATTTTGAAAATATTTGAGGGTCACTGATGAGGCCTAAATGGCCGAAAGTAGCTAGTCTGGCCCAGAAAACATACGCACTCAATATTTTCCAGTTATGTGGTGTATTCCTTGCCTCAAAAGGATAACCCTTTCTAGAACATATTTAAGGGGTGTTCATTTCACGGACTTGTCCACGTGATGTAAGGCGGTGATTTTAATTTCTGTTTACGTTAAATGTGCCTTACGAATTTTCGGATGGCGCGCTCCATGCTGTATGTGGTGATGGTTGTATCTTCTTATTATTGTTTAATTAAATTTCCTTATTTTGCCTGTTGCACCTTGATCACCTTGAGGGAGCTGGATGTTGTGCTGTTTGTGATTTGATTGTTGCCGTTTTGTTTTCCCCACTCTTAGTTATTTTTCTCTTGTTGCGACTGGTAGCATTACGCAAACACGCCTATACAAATACATTGCCACTATTGTCGCCGTAAAAATGAAAATTTTAAGAAGAAATATTGTGATATTTTTCTTATTTCTGCTCAAATTATAGATTGTCGGCACTCGTTAGAACCGCCTCATCGAGGCGGTTCTAACGAGTACCCACAATCTATATTTAGAGCAGAAATAAGAAAAATAATGTATACCCTAGAAACCCCAGTTTTACTATATAAAAGTGGGGTTCAAGGGGGGTCAAAATTATAGAGGCGTGTTTTCGTGATGGCTGTAATATTACTGTGGCTCTTTCTGGGCATCTATTCTTATATATTTATTAGGAATTTGTCCAGAATTTCACGACTTTCTAGTGAAAAAATGCATGCACTTAGTGTAATTCATCAAAGTAATACATAAATATGAGATTATGTAAACGTACACTTTTCTAATCAAAGTTGTGATATCTTTAATTATTATAAGCTCATCTTGGGCCACATGCAAGACACAAACTTCTGCAAAGGAATGTCAGGGTTTTCTTTCGGCTATTCCAGGATTCGGTCACCTCTAATTAACGATTGGCTCGAAACACCTGTTCCGTACCCACCCACCCCAACCACCACCAAACAAAAAAGAAAACGAAAAATCCTCCTGGTAAATAGTGCGTCACCGGATACTGTAAAAGGTTCAAAATAGCATTGAAGGCGACAATCAGCAATCGATACAATCAATCCACCAGATACATTTACAGGTTCAAAAACAGAAATGAAGGCAATAATACGCAATCGATACGATTAATCCACACCTCCCCCCAGAGACACACAAGGCAAAGAAACAGAAACATGAAATAACGAATGGAAAAATCAATGAGAGAAAGCCAAAAAGAAAGTAACTTCCCCACACAATGGCCAGTTGGGCTATCCAAAACAAAAAAAAAATCAGCGATACACACATTCAAAGACGAATTATAACAAAATAAACCGCGACAGAAGAACTATCTTGGAATAATCAGTCTGAGGAAGGGTGGGGGTTTAAATCGATTGCACGCAACCGCAATCCTCACCATTACTTCCGTTTTGATTTAGACAAAACAGAAGTGAAGGCAATGACCAGGAATCGATACTATTAACCCTATCTCAGATCCCATCAAGGACACAAAAGGGGGAAAAAAACAAGATGTGTTTTTTAAAACACTGATGCCCCCGAACAGCGCATGTAAAATATGAAAACAGTATCACTAAGCAATCGAAAGGTTTGGCTAATGTTCAAGTCTTAAAAAAGTAGGTCAAGGTCACAAGGTCAAAAATTATGTAATCGTTGGAAAGGTCATGTGACAAAGAATACACTTGTGAAATATGAAAGCCCTATCACTTACCAATCGAAGTTATGGCCAATGTAAAAGTTTTTAAAAAGTAGGTCAAATGCGAAGGTCAAGGTCGCGAGGTCAAAAAGTATGGTACCACTAGAAAGGTCTTCGGAATAAGAATGCACATATGAAATATGAAAGCCCTATCACGTACCAATAGAAAGTTATGGACTATTTTGTGGGAAAGTAACTGTCCTTTTGGCTATCCGCTATTGATTTTTCCATAAGGGTTTGTTGTTTCATGTTTGTGTTTCTTTCCCTTTGGTGTCTCTGATGGGAGCTGTGGGTAAATTTTATCGATTCCTGGTCACTGCCTCCACTTCTATTTAAAACGTAGGTCACACGTCAAGGTGAAGGTCATGAGTTAAACAATTATGGTACCATGAGAAAGGTCTTGTGACAAGGAATACACATGTGAAATATGAAGGCCCCGAAAATTATTGCCAATGTTAGAGTTTTAAAAAAGTAAGTCAAATATCAAGGTCAAGGATCAGGAGTCAAAAATTATGGTACCACTAGAAAGGTCTTGTGACAAGAAATGCACGTGTGAAATATGAAAGCCGTAATGAAAAAGTAGGTCAAAGGTCAAGGTCACGAGATCAAAATTTATGGTACCACTGGATAGGTCTTGCGATAAAGTATACATCTGTGAAATATGAAAGCTCTATTACCATCCAAACGTTATGCCCAATGCTAAGGTTTTTGTAGGCAGACAACATACAAACGGACAAACAGACAAACAGACAATCAGACCAAACTATATGCCCCCCGAATCCCTATTCCGGGGGCATAATTAAAAAGTAAAACGATCAGAAACTGGTTCATTCAGATCCAAAATTCTTCCCAACGGACAACAGGCAAACCAAGTCAGCAAAATAAGTGGTGACTAAGAATATCCAAACCTAACTAAAAGGAGCAATATACATAATGGGGGAATAAATCAGAATCACCAACATGACGAACATTAAACTGGAAGGACAAACGTAACTTAAAATGAACAACCAGAAATTGGGAAGACTAAAAAATTCACACAAATTCGCACGTCAGACAGCGAAGACTCTTGGCAGCTTGCACAGCCGTATTTGTCTCAACGGAGTCCTCGTATGTCCCTGAAGTGATTTTGCACCATGATTTAGATAGTTAAGGACCTACCAGACGACACATTTAAAACAAATTTTCGGCTGTGTCATTGTCAGAATCATTCAGTTTAGCTTTCTTCAAACAAGGAACCTACAGATGAATCAGGATAAGAAGTTTACATCAGGGTCACTGATGAGGCTTTATTAGCCGAAACTACGTAGTATGACCCTTCTTCTTTCTTAGGACTGTTTTCATTGCTCTTAAAGGAACTCATTTTTGATTTTTATTTGCCTTCACTGCAGCTGGTGTTGTGCCGTGTGGCGGCCGTAAAACGTCTCCCCGTACATCAACCATAGTGCAGTTTATATTTAACTTTTGGTCCTTTGAGATCAGCATGAATATTCTGAGAAATCAGAAATAAATTATTTGTTTAGACTCATTCTTGACAGGTTTTTAATTATTTGGACCCCATTTTGATTTATATCAGTCTTTGAATCGACTGCCTATTCGAAATTTGCAAAATTGCAGTATGTTTCCTCTGGCTTTGTTTGCCGGATCATTACAGGGTCACTGATGAGGCTTAATTAGCCGAAACTACGTAGTATGGCCCATCTTCTTTCTTAGTAATGTTTTCATTGCTCTTAAAGGAACTCATTTTTGATTTTTATTTAATTACTACACCGCATCAGAAAAAGTCATTCGCACACTAACGAAAGAAAACATAACAAAGCACATGGGTATGATTTTGAAATGAGCCCCGCCAAGCGAATTTGTGTCTTCGAGCATTCCGTTATGACAAATTTTAATTGCGCATGCCCAGCCATTCAGAGGGGCCAGGGATATGGCTTTCTGTCTGAAGGTTCCTCTAGATTCACTGCTTGCATGAGCGAGCAGCGAAGGTTCTGACGAGACTGCGCGGATGCGAAGGCTCGCCTGAACCTTCGCTGCTCGCATAGGCGATAAGTACCAAAATCGCTTGACGGGGCCCAAATGATTTAATGTGCAGCTTCATTACTTTTCTAAACTCATTCAGAAGTAAAATGGCCAGAAAACATTGACATAAGCATAATTTTACGGCATATTGTGACAGCATTATATTTAGGATCTTGACTTACGTTTTAATACCGCATGTGACATAACTATCATAACCAAATAAAAGTGATACAGTTACATCAACCTCCCATCCAATACACCAAAATGAAAGCATCACGAACATAACATAACTTCACCATAATGAAAACGTCACAAGCGGTAAGTCACAGGGACCATTACCGTCCCTTAAAATGACCAAATGGATATCCAAAATGAAAAACAAAAAATAAAAATTAAATACACCCATGCAAAGAACTATAGTAAAACTAAAACAAGACATCAGAACCGCCTCTGATCTGTAATTCAAAAATTAATTACTGGAGGGGATGGGCTTAAATCGATTTTACTCGGCCACAATGTCGTGGTTTATTAAATTATTTCTTTAGTCTGCAAGAAGGATTTCTGACTCAAAAGTGCAATTTTCATCACGAAAACACGTCTATACAATTCTGACAACATGGGTCTCATTATATAGTACAACTGGAATTAGATGAGCAAACAATTTTTTTCTGCTCTTAAATATAGAACGTGGCTACACGACAGAGCCGTTTCGGCCCGACCAGAGTCAAAGCAACCAACACCAAACGACATTAAGTTAAGTAAAAATCGAACTGAAGGCAAAACCAGTGCTTCAGCTGAAGTGCACGACCCGCCGGATGCTTTTAGCTTTATGAGTGTTACCATATATGGGTATGGCGGCCATTTTGGTCATGTGACCTGGACATAAAACGGTTCCCCCAATAAATGGGCCTTATCGTAAGGAGCAAAAATATATCTTATACTTTTGTACTGTATTCTGAATCGTTTGCAGGATAAAATCCAACACAAATGTGTCAAAGTTTGACCTAGGCACAAAGAAGGTCAAGGTCAACCCAGGGTCACCATTTTAGCAATTTATGATGGGCCTACGTTCCAGATGCTATTTATCAAGTTTCGTGGAAATCTGCACAGTGGTTCTGGAGAAGACTATTTTTGAAGGGTTTTTACCAAATATTGCTTGGCGGCCATTTTGGTCATGTGACCTGGACCCAATGAGGAAATTTTGTTTTCCCCCATCCCGTAGAGGCTCCATATGAAATTTGACTTCAATCGGCCCAACGATTTCCGAGGAGAAGCAGTTCGAAAATTTTCACATTTTTCGCCTCGGCGAGGCTGTACTAAATGGAATGTAATATTTCGCAAGTCCATTGATAAGATCTCATTGATATTTATCAGTATGCCAAAAATTGTTTAAATATTCCAAGCGGTTAAGTCACTATCACCAATGTTCACAAACGGGTTACGGACGGACAGATAGACAGACCATAATATGGCTTGGCAGCCATTTTGGTCATGTGTCCTGGACCCCATGAGCAATTTTTGGTTTCCCCCATCCCATAGAGGCTCCATATGAAATTTGATTTCAATCGGCCCAACGGTTTCCGAGGAGAAGCAGTTCGAAAATTTTCACATTTTTCGCCTCGGCGAAGCTATACTAAATGGAATGTAATATTTCGCAAGTTCATTGGTTAGATCTCATTGATATCTATCAGTATGCCAAAATTGTTTAAATATTCCAAGCGGTTAAGTGACTATCACCAATTTTCACAAACGGGTTACGGACGGACAGACAGACAAACCATATATGGCTTGGCGGCCATTTTGGTCATGTGACCTTGACCCCATGAGCAAATTTTCGTTTCCCCCATCCCATAGAGGCTCCATATGAAATTTGACTTCAATCGGCCCAACGGTTTCCGAGGAGAAGCAGTTCAAAAATGTTCGAAAATTTTCACATTTTTCGCCTCGGCGAGGCTATCCTAAATGGAATGTAATATTTCGTAAGTTCATTGGTTAGATCTCATTGATATCTATCAGTATGCCAAAAATTGTTCAAATATTCCAAGTGGTTAAGTCACTATCACCAATTTTCACAAACGGGTTACGGACGGACCCAAAGAAGGTCAAGGTCAACCCAGGGTCACCATTTTAGCAATTTATGATAGGCCTACATCCCAGATGCTATTTATCAAGTTTCGTGGAAATCTGCTTAGTGGTTCTGGAGAAGACTATTTTGAAGGGTTTTTACCATATATGCCTTGGCGGCCATTTTGGTCATGTGACCTGGACCCCATGAGCAAATTTTGGTTTCCCTATCCCATAGAGGCTCCATATGAAATTTGACTTCAATCGGCCCAACGGTTTCCGAGGAGAAGCAGTTCGAAAAGTTTCACATTTTTCGCCTCGGCGAGGCTATACTAAATGGAATGTAATATTTCGCAAGTTCATTGTTTAGATCTCATTGACATCTATCAGTATGCCAAAAATTGTTTAAATATTCCAAGCGGTTAAGTCACTATCACCAATTTTCACTTACGGGTTTCGGACGGACAGACAGACAAACCATATATGGCTTGGCGGCCATTTTGGTCATGTGACCTTGACCCCATGAGCAAATTTTGGTTTCCCCCATCCCATAGAGGCTCCATATGAAATTTGACTTCAATCGGCCCAACGGTTTCCGAGGAGAAGCAGTTCAAAAATGTTCGAAAATTTTCACATTTTTCGCCTCGGCGAGGCTATACTAAATGGAATGTAATATTTCGTAAGTTCATTGGTTAGATCTCATTGATATCTATCAGTATGCCAAATATTGTTTAAATATTCCAAGCGGTTAAGTCACTATCACCAATTTTCACAAACGGGTTACGGACGGACAGACAGAATGACAGACTGACAGACTGACAGAATGACAGATTGACAGAATGACAGAATGACACGGTGATTTTAGGGCACTCTTAGAAAAAAACGACTTCAGTCGGTTGCTTTTTCTGCGGGTCGTGCAATTCAGGAATCGATAAAATTACCCTGCACCTCCCGTCAGAGACACCAAAAGGGAATGAAACACGAACTAATCACCAAACACAAATGAGCCGGGGCACAGCATTTCCTA
This sequence comes from Lucinisca nassula, assembly GCA_963580285.1. Lineage (NCBI taxonomy): Eukaryota > Metazoa > Mollusca > Bivalvia > Lucinida > Lucinidae > Lucinisca > Lucinisca nassula. The sequence goes on from OY757012.1 coordinate 54,385,971, forward strand.
CAAGTTACAAGTGCACCCAGCGAAGAATCAAATCAACCTGCGCATCCATATAGTTTGCGCAGAGACTTTTCTTGCTGCATGAAGGAGCATTGGGCACTTAGCTGACCTTAGAACGCACACTGAAGACCCTGATCAGACTGCGCGGATGCGCAGGCTGATCCGAGTCTTCGTTGGGCGCACACGTTAATTGTAGGAAATGCTGTACTCCGGCTCAAATGAAAAAAATGAGAAGTGGAAAGCCTAAAGAACATTTACTTTCCCAGGAAATGACCAAATGCTATCAAAAATAATGAAACATATATAAGCAATACTTATATACAAAGACGAACTATAAAAATAATAAATGGCGACAGCTGAACGCCTTTGAATAGTCGGCAAAAAACTTTTCACTGGGGTGCGGCTTAAATCGATTGTACGTGGCCACAATCCTCACCCTTGGTCCAGTCTTAAGGCAGGAGCTTGAAGTTTGTCGTATAGCGTTAAAATGGTACCCAGTCGTTTAATTTCGAACAGTAATTCTACGAAATCTGGTACTGAAATTATTGCAAACATTTAGTCGTCTGAATTTTGACACGAAAGAATTTCTGACGCTCGGAAACGCTCGTATGATGCCCATGCAAATAATTTTTGCTTTACATGCTGCCGGTAATAAACAGAAATATGTGATGAAATGCTTTTCATAAAGGTAACATCTTTCCTGCCAACTTCAGTTGTACCGCAAGACCTTGCATTTCCTAATTTATATCTACTTAACGTTTAATAGCAATGGGTAACAAAATTGTTTAGTTAACTACAGCACCTACAACGGATACTCAGTTGGACAGGATGCAGCAACAGTCACATAAAACAGGTTTTTTCCGCGCGTCCAAAGGTATTTCTGAAAGAGGAACGGTTGCATGCATTTAGTGCATGGAAATTATCGAAATTTTCCTCTATAACGTATACATTTATTTACAGCCAAGCACGTCTTACCTGCAGATCGTCGCGTTCTGCCTTTAATGACTTCTGAAAATATAAAACAACACTATCATTCAGGCAATGGTTATGCAAAATTTATGATAAACGCGATTTGTTTGATTTTGATAATGTATATCTTCCTTTCTTGGATGGTATTGTTCCTTAAGCGTTATCCTATGACGTTTATATTTCGCAATGACGTTTATATTTCGCAAATAATTCGATTTGCCAGAGTGTCTAGTCATGTAACTTACTTCAACACTCGGACTTCAACACTCAATAAATTGTTAACTGCTGAACTTCTTAATCAGGGCTATCGGTATCATCAACTACGCAAAGCTTTTTTACAAAATTTTATAGACGCCATTCCGATTTAATTTCAAAATTCAATATTGGTCTATTATCTCTTCTGTAACAAGGTCTTTTCTCCATATAATGTGAAATTCGGAACTGGAGAACCTCCGGCTTCATACATGTTTGCATTTGGAATATCGGAACCCGCATTTTATGGTGACTTAATATATGAATTCAGAAATATATATTTGCAATGACTTTTAGCACCAAATTCGTAAAACCATTCTTCGATATAAAAAGATTGGGTACACCATAAGTGTTATAAGACAGACTGCATGCATGGTAGTAATACCAATCACGGATGAAAACTTTGCTTCCCGTTTAAATTGCCCGCCGGCGAGTATGACCTCAGATTCTATGACGGTTCCAGTGTAAGAGAATGAGAATATAATTTAATTTTATATAATTATGGATGTGGTTGTTATCTGATGCTCTGTCTTTGGTCGGGCCCATGGGAGCCTTGAAAAGCCGATAGTTATATTGATTCAGGGCGGACAGGGATACATGTGACATCCCTTTGGTTGCTAAAAATGCCAATTTTTGGCCTTGTCATCACCGTTGCCCCTTCAGTGTTGATCGGATCTTTCTGAAACTTATATGTAAGGTGGCTGGGAATAAAACCTTGGATGAGTTTGAGTACTGGCCAAATCGGCACATTTATCGTAGAGTCACGTGCCTTTGATTGCTTAAAAAATGCCTATTTTCGACCTTGTTAGCACTGCTACCCCTTCAGTTTTGATCGGATCTTCATGAAACTTACAAACAAATAAGTCAGGCAGAAAAGCTCGGAGGAGTTTGAAAACTCGTGAGGTTTGCCTATTTGTCGCTGAGAAAAATCCCTTTGATTGCAGCAGTTAATTACTTATTTTTGAACTTGTCATCACCATAGCCCGATCAGTTTATATCGGATCTTCTTAGCAAGTCAGGAATAAAAGCTTGAATGAGTTTAAAAACTGGTGAGGCCAGCCTATTCATCATAGAGTTACATTCTACTTGATTTGCAGAAATTGCTTACCCTGTCATCATCATGTACTTCCATTAATCCTTCAGTAAAGGTTGGCACTCCTTAAACTTATAATCTGTTAGCTCAGGTGAGCGATACAGGACCTGCTTGGTCCTCTTGTTTGGCTTCGCATGTGCATGCATTTCAAGAGCATGGATCAGACAATGCTATAGGATCCTTTTCAGGTATGTCAGTTAATTATTGTAGATGTCAAATGAAGTGCTTAAAACACCATGTGTACAATGTCAAACCGAAATGACACAGACCGCGTCTTTTGTCTTGATTTGAAGATTGATGGTTCTTCACTCATGCTAAATTTAGCAGCGGCAAGCGGAAATGACGTTTCGGACATGCGCATTCAGCGAACACGGAAAATCATCAACATATAAAAAAAAAACATTAGAACCGCCGCTTTAGGAAGATCAGTAGCGAAAACCACTAGGGAGTCTGAAATGATTCTGTGGGCCCAACCTTCACTCTACTTTGAATTATGAAACTTAATAAAATGCCGTTTTAAGCGTTGCACATTTCAGAACTGGTCATGAACAGACACAATAAAACCGAGTCTTCTGTTTTCGTTTATTTGGAGTATTCTTTGCTTCCAAAGGAACTAACTATTTAAAACTTATTTAAAATTGAGAAAAGTATGGAACGCCATAGCTGTCTGATGCTTAGAAACTAATACATGATATGCTCTAATATACTTATGTAGTGCTGAAACATCGTTATATATTATTCACACTTTATTATATTCTGTGTGATATTCATTATGTTATGTGTCAAGTATATTATGTTTTGTATGAGTTTCATGATGTTATGTATCGACTACATTGTGTATCGTATAAATCTTATTATGTTTTATGGCAATTACATTATTTATTGTTTAAACTTCATGATAAGGTGCATCAACTACATTATGTATTGCATAAATCTTATAATGCTTTAAGTCAACTACATTATGTTTTGCATAAACTTGGTTATATGATGGGTCGTCTACATTGTGTGTGGTATTAACTTTATTGTGTAATGTGCAACTTTATTATATAGTGTATTAACTTTATATGATGTGTAAACTTTATTATGTCACATGCAAACTTTATTATATGATGTTCAAACTTGGTTATGTCATGTGCAAACTTTATTATCTGTTGTAAAAAGTTCATTATGCTTCGTGGAAATATTATTATGGGGTGTAACTTTGTTATGTGATGTGAACTGTTTATTACGTGATTTATCAAATGTATTCAATGATGCATTAACTTTATCATTTGATGTATAAACCATATTATGTGATGTATTTTTATGATGTGATATATAAACTTTCTGATGTGATGTATAAACTTTATGATGTACTGTATGAACATTATAGGATTACAATTCATTATGTATCAACTCCTTTATATGCGGAAACTTCTTTATATGATGCGGTTAAAATGGACACAGTGAAAACAAAAGAACACCTATGAAATTCTATTTGCCGGAACTCAGTACTAGCCGTTTCGCTCCTGTGTTTCGAATTATGCACCTATCATTGTTTCCCCCCAGAAGGGCGGGGTAGGGGGCATACCCTTGGGATCAGACATCAATATGATCTGCAACACTTGGGAATTAGACAGGACATTTTGACACAGGTGCGGGAATTAGATATCAGGGATTTTTAATGCCCGCCTAGGGGATTGTTGACACAAAATTATGGCTCTTGGGTGGGAAATTAGACTCCCAATTTTCAAAAAATGTCTAATTCCCATGGGTCTGCCCGCCACTCTCCCCTCTGGGGGAAAACATAGATCGGTGCATTATTCAGCAGCACTGATATCCCCATCGAGTAGTGTTTTCTCCACCTATTTAAATTATTTGTAGATTGTACTTCTAGTTTCTGATAAAAACATGCATCGTGATAGATCATTGTACAAATAGACAGGCGTCAAGTAAAGCATTTCTGCTGAGAAAGTTTCTCGACTCCCTGCATATGCAGGAAGTTATTTTTTTTTTTATTTTATATATTTGATAGATAGAAATAATTTTGCCAGAAATTAACCACCACGGAGACGTAATGAATACATGTGAAATATGACTGAGTGCAGACGTTTGCAACTTTCTTCCTAACTCCCTTTGCAACACTTTATCTATTCATCGCTCCACCATGTCCGTCCTTCTGTACCTTCTTCCCATAGACAAAATGCCATAATGGCCCTGGATCGCTCACCTGATCCTTATTGTACAGATTAAGTGGTGGGTAATATAAAGTGGAGTGGATGGTTTGAGCCATTTTGGTTGAGAGTGCCCAAGGAACATTTCTGTGTAATTATTTCAAAATCAGTCTACCTATTTAGTACTAGAAGTTATTTTAAAGCTTGTTTATTGTTTAGTTTTGGTGGCTATTATGTTCAGTGGATCGAAAATAGTTTGAGCAATTTTGTCAGAGGGTCACCCATGGAACATTCCTTCCAAATTGTTTTCTTTCTGAGAATGAAGTCTTTCAAAAGTTCCTTTCTACAGAGCTGACTTGTATGATACTATCTGGGCATCTTCTGGACATTGAGGGCCAGACCCTAGAGCATGGAGATGACTTTGCTCAGTCTAACAATGCCTAGCAGCAGGTAGGGTAAACGCACCAAAACGCCTTATAATTTTAGCAGGCAAATCAGCCATTCGAGGCTCCCACGATCCGTTCCTCGACCCCAGGTCAAAATCCCCAAACAACCCCCACCAAGTTTCGAGTAGGTTCCTCCGCCATACAGCCCCCTTGAGAAGGCCACCATCCTCACGGCCTGGGGGATGTGGCGGCACCCCTTGGCAGGCCAGGATGAAACCACTCGAAGCGCTGCCGTGAAGAACACCTCAGCGGACTGTGCCTGCCGAGTAGGGGGGGGGGGGCTCTGAAACGGCTGCGGCGATCGGTTTGCCGGGGTCGCCATCCCGGCGATAGCGGTGGAGGAGCCGGATCGGGGCGCATCATAGTCGAGCGCCTTATTGAACGTTTGCGTGATCATGATATATCAGAACGCCGTCAAAGGTCAGCATAATTGTTAATGGCGCCCCATCGGCTCCATAGAGCACTGCGGTAGAAGCTGTCTCTGGGAGTATTGTAAGTTTCACCGGGCTCGTATACACCGGAATTCCCCAATCCCGATGCCCTGCCGGAGGTGTGTCAAAAGGACCCAGTCGGAGACTTACCTCTGTGGGCCCTGCGAGGCCGACAGGGCTCAAAAGTACCTTTGTGGGGTCTGGTTCCATTGAACGGCGAGCACGATGCCATGGCCTCGCACTTTGGGATTTCATCCAGGGACTCTTCACCCTCTCTGAGGTGCTGGTTTTCACAGACCTCAACCTAAGCTGGGCGCGGCGCTACCGCCTCCAGTACCTTGAGTCCCCCTAACTGGCCAGGCCTGCGCACCCTGCTCCCTAAACAGCCGCAGTTGGTGCAGGCGTCTCTGTGTTGTCGGGAAGGCGTCTTTTTGGCTATGGCTGGCGTGTCTAGTTTTTCTGCGATGCATCGGCTGGTGCCGAGCCTGCTCCCATCTCGAGTGGCGCCGCCTCGCCGGCTGGCAGCCGCAAAAGAGCCAGAGGCCCTTATTTTGACGCAAACGCCACAGCCCGATGGATATGTGCGAGCTTGCTCTTAGTGCTCGAGAGCTACGAACCGCTAACGGCTCTGCACAACGATGGATTCCCACGCTCTCCAATTATTGCCGGCGGTCCGTCCCACCACTACACCCGCCTCGCGGATGGTCCGTCCCACCCGAGGCAACTTCGCGGGTGTCTCGCCCACCACCACACCGTCCTCGTGGTGGACCATCTCGCCCTTCAGGTCCTCTTATTTCGCCGCTCGCCAGCGTCTTTGGTAGTTACGCCTGCTCAGAGCGAGGCAGGCGCGGGAATCCGCCGCGAATCTGCCCACCGGGACGTATGCACAGCGAGCGTTGCCCGCCGCGGTGGCATATCAGAGGCTCCACAGATCGGTGCGGATCGGTTCGCGGGGCTTCTGAGGCCAGGGCCCGGGGGTCGTCCATGGTGTTTGCCGCCGAGTGCATTGAGGGGCGTGTAGAAGCGGCGCAGGGTGTCCGGGAAGCACTCCTCATGGCGCACGAACAGCAGGTTCTGGGCCCGATCGCGGCGCTCCGGTGTCGGTTAGGAAGAGATCGCAAGGTTTCAAAGTAGCCAGGAAGCGTTCCTGCCCGAGGCGGCTAGCGAGAGCCTTTCGGATCTCTTTGCATTGGGCCTGTCGCGCTGCAGGCGGATTCGCTTTCGAGGTCCTTAAGAGTGGTCCTTGGCACTGTAGTCAACGACGGCTTCCTCGTTGGGGCGCGAGAACAGCAGGTTCTGGGCCCGGTCGCGGCCTTTCTCTCTCGGTCAGGACGAGATCGCCTGGTTTCCAAGTAGCTAGGAAGCGTTCCCGCCCGAGGATCTCTTTGCATTGCGCCTGTCGCGCTGCAGGCGGATTTACTTTCGAGGTCCTTAATAACGGTCTTTGGCCCTGTAGCCAAAAACGGCTTCCTCGTGATGGCAGGCACGCTCGCGGAGCCAGTAGTGGGCATTTCTTCGACGATCGGAGGCGGTTGTCCCCTGTCGCAACAGCAGATGACCTGAACGCCTCGACCCTTAAGCCAGTTGAGGAAGGTTTCCAAAGTGGATCGGCACTATGCATACCTCATCCAAAATAATGAGACGAGGAACGTACTTCTGTCCCATCCTATCGGGCGTCCACTCCTTCTCGCCACTCCAACGGAAGAAGCTGTGGTATGTCTGGGCCTCGAGAGCGGGTCGTCGTAGCGGGGTGCGGTGCTCGGAGTGAGCTCCTTTGAATGCGCGAAGTGATCAGGCTCAGCGAGGTAGGCCCATGCTCCATGGGCATGTAGAGCTGCTCAACCTTCTCATGCCATTTGGCTGGGGCAACCGAAGGGAGGTACTCTTCCCCGAGGAAACAGGCCCGACACCCACCCGCTCCACAGTTGCACTTCTGCTTGCTCACGAAAGCCTCGACCCCTTGAAGCCTCCTCAGCACAGGTTTTCGGACATAAATGCAATCAGGGGCAACCCGAACCGCCTCATCTGGCGCGAACTGTGAAAGCATCGAGGAGATTGATGTGAGCGTATGCCAGCATGGTTGCCTTCAGGTGGGTGTACTTGGGTTGGGACCCGTCATAGTAAGTAAGGATGTGGCCCAGAGGGCACCTTTGAGGGGCGCCGACCAAAACACCACTTTGGCGGGTGTCGTGCACGAGGAAGTAAGGTCCCCCTGGTATGTCACCAGCCTTCTAGTTAGCCTTTTTCCGTCAGCCTTGCTGCCCTGGATGAGTTTGCCAATGACGACGCATGCCTGGTCTCTGCTGTCTGGCAGCCAGACCTCATTCTGATTCTCGAAAGAGATGCGCCTCTCTGAAAGCGGTTCTTCTGTCGCGGTTTATTTTTGTTATGGTTTGTCTATGGGTGTTTGTATTGCTTATATTATTTTGTTTTGGATAGCCAATTGGCACATTTTGTGGGAAAGTAACTGTCCTTTTGGCTTTCCGCTATTGGTGTTTCCATTGGGGTCTGTTGTTTCATGTTCGTGTTCCTTTCCCTTTGGTGTCACTGATGGGAGATGTGGGTTAATTGTATCGATTTCTAATCATTGCCTTTACTTCTATTCTGAGGGACTTCAGCAAGACTCTACAAGGAAGGCCAAGAGTGGCGTCGGGACCAAACCACCGATTGATGCTTTCCGAACCAGGCAGGGATGACAGGGTGACAGGCGGCCGCGAACTCCCAACCCTGGACCTCGGCAAAGCCTGTGCCAATGTCTTTGGGGGGATCGCCTTTGATGGCTACGCTGGTCATGCGGTGGGTTGGGTGTCCGAAGCGCTCGAAATATGGCCTGGATTAACATGTCCTGGACTGAGGCTTTGTAGCAGGCCTTCATGTCGATGCTGACGACGTCCCTCGTATCGGAGTCCATCGAGTTCCATAGCCCGCCGAGTCCGTGCTCCACAATGAATATCTGAGAGGAGGCTGGTCCGGGTCCTCTTTCAGTCGTCCCTCTCCTTTGCCACAATGCTAGCCGCGTGGTTTTCGCCGAAAGCTACGTCTGCTACGGACTCATCGTCCAGGGGAGCGCACACCTCCCGGAGTCTGTTGTGGGCCTCTTCCGTCCATCCAGGAGCACGACTGGTCGACTGAGAGTTGGTGGTCTTCGTCGTCAAGCAGCTAAACCGCTAATGGCTCACCCTGAGTGACCTCTCGAATGACGTGCAAAACATCGCCTTCCTAGAAACGACATCCGAGAGGTCACTCAGGGTGAGCAATTAGCGGTTTAGCTACTTGATGGGAAATGGAGGTCTTTGGACCAGGCGTGGCCATTGTGGCAAATGAGTTCTGCTTTGTCCCTGACACTATTACCACCGAACTGGAAGTTGTTGCTGTTGTAAATGTCATCACCGGGAATGTTCCTCAGAATGATCGCCCTCTTGCGGATCTTTTCCAGCTTTGCCACGTCCTCCACCGTCGCACAAGTCTTCCGAACCCTCTCTTCCCAATCCCAAATTTTCTGGAGCCTAGTAGGCGTCAGACCCTGTCCTCTCATGGTTCCTTTGAAATGCTCAACAACTCTCTGAGTCACATAGTTGAGGTCGCCATCTCTTAACGGAGCTATGTAAGCAGGGTCCGGGTCTCTGATTGGGTAGAGGCCGAATGCAACAGCCGTCTCCGGGTAGGCGTTCTGATAGAAAAAAACGGTCGATGCCGGTGAGCGCACCGGACTTGGTGTCCCGATTGATCTCAACGATGGTTGCCCCTTCTTTCTCTCCCCACGGAATGGATTAAATTTGTCCTCGAGGACCAAACGACCCTCGGCACGTTCCCGCAAGAACTTGGGTTCAAGGAGGAAAGTGCCCTCTTGAAGGCTGGCGAGAAACCGCGCCGCCCTTTCGTCTGTCACTCGAGCGTCCAGGACCAGTCGCCCGGCTCTAGCATGTTTGCCATCAGCGATCTGGACGTCGCCAGTGCCATGCCGGTCCTCTCTTTCCACTCTCTATGTGGAGAAGACAGCACTAGGACCATCAACTGCCAATTCAGCTTTGGCGTTGTTTAGAATCCAACCCATTCTTCATCCGGGGCTGCAGAGGGGGCGGGGCCTGAGCTTCCAGGTCGATAAACGTTGGGTCGCCTGGTTCAAAATTGCGGGCCTGAATGATCTCGTCGAGTCGCTCGCGTAGCTCTCGTAGGGATGCGACGGACCTAGGGTAAGCAGGACATTCTCCTGTTGCTCTCTGAAACTCCTCCCTCAGAGCACGAGCTCCTGGTGCGTGTGACATGGCGGCGGGTATGTCCTGATCACGCACTTCTCTAAATGGAAAGCGGGTGGGGACTACCGGCAAAGCGGTGAGTGTGCCCTGATCACACACTTCTCTAAATAGAAAGTCGGTCAGGGAGGATGAGCTAGAATTGGAATTTGGGGCTTAGAGCCCTACGAATTTAGGTATCATTTTGGCCCACAGTGAGCGGTATTCGATCTCGTTCATTACAACGCAGTGGTTGCATCTCGCCCGGGCTTCGGCCCGAACAAGGTACTTTTGAGCCCTGTCGGCCCTGCAGTGCCAAAGAGGTAAGTATCTGATACCCTCGGTAGGGCATCGGGATTGGAGAATACTGACGTATACGAGCCCGGTGAAACTTGCATTACTCCAAGAGACAACTTCTACCGCAATACTCTAAGGAGCCAATGAGGAGCCATTCACAATTACGCTGACCTTTGATGGCGTTCTGGTATGTCATGATCACGCCAATGTTCAATAAGGCGCTCGACCATGAGGTACCCCGGAAAACCGATTGCCGCCGCCGTTTCAGAGCCCCCATCCCCTATTCGGCCGGCACAGCCCGCTGAGGGGGGGGGGGGGGGCTCTTCACGGCAACGCTTTGAGCGGTTTCGTTCTGGTCTGCCAAGGGGCGCCGCCACAGTACTCCGTTCCCGGCGAGAGTCGTGGGTCTTCCCAAAGGGACGGGGGTGTGTGGCAAAGGAACCTACTCGAAACTTGATGGGGGTTCGTTTGGGGATTTTGAGATGATAGGGTCCCTCTCTGACCTGGGGCCGAGGAACAGATCTTGGGAGCCTCGAATGGCCGGTCTGTCGGCTAAAAGATAAGGCGTTTTGGTACATTCACCCTCCCTGCTGCTTGCCTCGTTGTGACAAGGGTTGGAGGGTTGGGGTGGAAGGGTGGGGGAGGGGTGCGGGGACGGCAAGAATTGGAATAAGATGCTAGACATATGAGTCAGTGATTCCCTTTGAATATACAGAGTCGACTTGTATGCCACTGTCTGGACACATTGTGGACATTGAGATGTAGGTCCTAGTGCAACAGAAGGAGATGAATGAAGAGGCTCAGTCTTACTAAAAATGTCACATGGTGACAAAGGGAGGGAGAGGGATGGCTATGGGTCAGTGAATTTTTAAATGTTTTCCATATAAAAATCGAACTAACACCAGTGGGCCTCGAAGCGGGGCAAGTTTTGACCCAAGGGCTATAATTTTAACAATCTTGGTAGAAGTCTGCTGGATGTATCTTCACACCAAATATCAAAGACCTGGGCGTTGTGGTTTCAGAAGATTTCTTAAGATTTTCCCTATATAAGTCATTGTAAGACCAAAGGGCCTGGGGCGGGGTCAATTTTGCCGCAAGGACTTAAATTTGAACAATCTTAGTAGTGGTCCACTAGACGAAGCTTCACGCCAAATATCAAAGACCTGGGCCTTGCGGTTTCTGAGGAGAAGATTGTTTAAAGATTTTTCCAGTCGGGGGCATTTTTGGTCCAGGGGCTATAATCTTGACAGAGGTCCACTAGATGCAGCTTCATACCAAATATTAAACACCTGAGCCTTCTGGTTTCAGACAAGTAGAATTTAAAAAGGTTTTCCCCAATATAAGTTTATGTGAAACCAAAGGGCCCCGGGAGCATTTTTGGTCCAGGGGCTATAATCTTGACAGAGGTCCACTAGATACAGCTTCATACCAAATATTAAACACCTGAGCCTTCTGGTTTCAGACAAGTAGATTTTAAAAAGGTTTTCCCCAATATAAGTCTATTTGAAACCAAAGGGCCCCGGGGCGGGGACATTTTTGGTCCCAGGGCTACAATTTAAACAAATCTTAGTAGTGGTCCACTAGACGAAGCTACACACCAAATATCAAAGACCTGGGACTTGCGGTTTCTGAGGAGAATATTTTATTAAGATTTTTCCAATTTAAGTCAATGTAAAACCAAAGGGCCCCAGGGCGGGGGCATTTTTGGTCCCGGGGCTATAATCTGAACAATCTTGACAGAGGTCTACTAGATTTCAGCTTCATACTAAATATCAAACACCTGGGCCTTCTGGTTTCAGACAAGTAGATTTTACAGGTTTTCCCCAATATAAGTCTATGTGAAACCAAAGGGCCCCGGGGCGGGGGGCATTTTCGGCCCCAGTGCTATAATTTAAACAATCTGGATAGAGGTTCAATAGATGGGCCTAGCAGTTTCAGAGAAGGGGAATTTTTTAAGATTTTTCCTTTGAAACACCTGAGCCTTCTGGTTTCAGACAAGTATATTTTTAAAGGTTTTCCCCAATTTAAGTTTATGTGAAACCTAAGGGCCCCGGGGCGCGGGCTTTTTTGGCGTTAGGGCTATAATTTGAACAATCTCGGTTGAGGTCCACTAGATGAAGCTACGCACCAAATATCAATGACCTGGGTCTTGCGGTTTCAGAGGAGAAGATTTTTTTAAAGATTTTTTCTGTTTAAGTCAATGTAAAACCAGTGGGCCCGGGGCGGGGACATTTTTGCCCCATGGCTATAATTTGAACAATCTTAATAAAGGTCCACAAGACGAAGCTTCGTACCAAATATCAAACACCTGAGCCTTTTAGTTTTAGACAAGAAGGTTTTAATGGTTTTCCCTATATAGGTCTATGTGAAACCAAAGGGCCCCGGGCGGGGGCATTTTTAGCCCGAGGGCTATTATTTGAACAATCTTGAGAGGTCAACTAAATGAAGCTTCACACCAAATATCAAAGGTCTGGGCCTGTAGATTTAGGGAGGAATTTTTATTTTAAAGTCTTTCCATATATAAGTCAATGTAAAACCAAAGGGCCCCGGGGTGGGTGCATTTTTGGCGCAAGGGCTATAATTTGAACAATCTCGGTGGATGTCCACTAGATGAAGCTACACACCAAATATCAATGACACGTGCCTTGTGTTTTCAGAGAAGAAGATTTTTTAAGATTTTTCCTATATTAGTCAATGTAAAACTGGTGGGCCCCGGGGCGGGGGCATTTTTGGCACAAAGCTATAATTTGAACAATCATGATTGAAGGCCACAAGAAGAAGCCGTGTACCAAATATCAAACACCTGAGCCTTCTGGTTTCAGACAAGAAGATTTTAATGGTTTTCCCTACGTAAGTCAATGTAAAACCAAAGGGCCCCGGGCCGGGGCGTTTTTGGTGCAAGGGCTATTGTTTGAACAATCTCGGTAGAGGTCCACTAGATGAAGCTACACACCAAATATCATGACATGGGCCTTGCGGTTTCAGACAAAAAGATTTTTTTTAAGTTTTTCCCTATATTAGTCAATGTAAAACCGGTGGGCCCCTGGGCGGGGACGTTTTTGGTCCCAGCTATAATTTGAACGATCTTGACAGAGGGCCACAAGACAAAGCTTCATACCAAATATCAAACACCCGAACTGACTGGTTTCAGACAAGATTTTTAAAGGTTTTCCCTAGATAAGCCAATGTAAAACCAAAGGGCACGGGGCGGGGGCTTTTTTTGCCACCAAGGTTATAATTTGATAAGGGCAACAAGACGAAGCTTCGTACCAAATACCAAGCACCTGAACCTTCTGGTTTCGGAAAAGAAGATTTTTAATGGTTTTCCCTGCGTAAAGTAGAAGTAAAACAAAGATCAGGAATTGATACAATTAACCCACCCCAACCACAAAAGACACCAAAGGGAAAGAAACACAAACATTAAGCGACCAGACCACAATGGAAACCTAAACAAAGGAAGGCCATAAGGACAGTTACTTTCCCACAAAATGGCCATATGGCCATCCAAAACCAAAAGACACAAGTGATACACACAGTAAGTAACAAACAACAACATAAATAAATCGCCACAGAAGAGCCGCCTTGGAACGGTCAGTGGAAGATTTCCACTGGGGGGGCTTTAATCGATTTTACGTGGCCACAATCCTCGCCCCTACTTCCGTCGCGATTTAGACAAATAATTTGTTCAGTCCGCATGAAGGCCTCCTAACTCATCAGTGCAACATCTCCGTGAACACAAAAATCAAAGAACCACAGAGGTGAGACAACGGTGAGGACTCGACAGCAAGAAACCACTGAAATGCTGGAGCAAAAGAAAACCAACAGTTAGACTCCGATGAGCCCGACCAGAGACAGAGCATCAGGCACCAACCAACATTATCTCTAATTTTCAATAAGCCTTTACGTTGGAGCCGTCATAGAATCTGAGGCCTGACCCACCGGCGTGCAATTGAAGAGGGAAGCAAAGTTGCCAACCGTGATTGGGTTAACTACCATGCATGCAGTCTGTCGTATAATATCCATGTTGTACCCAATCTTTTTATATCGAAGAATGATTTTACGAAATTGGGTGCTGAAGTCATTGCGGTTATATAATTTTCTGAATTTATATACTAAGTCACCATAAAATTCGGGTTCCGATAGACCTTGTTGCAGAAGAGATTTAAGTCCAATATTGAATTTAGAAATTAAATCAGAATGGCGTCTATAAAATTTTGAAAAGGCTTTGCGTAGTTTATGGTACCGATAACCCTGATTAAGGAGTTTAGCCGTTAATAATTTATTACGAGTGTTGAAGTCAGTTACATGACTACACACTCTAGCAAATCGAATTAATTGCGAAATATAAACGCCATAGGATGGCGCACGAGGAACATCACCATCCAAAAAAGGAAAATTTACAATCTCAAAATCAAAGTCATCGCGTTTATCATAAATTTTGCACGAAACAAATCCATCTACAATAGATAGATGTAAATCCAAAAACGGGGCCTCGGTATCAGAAGAATTTGTTTTATTTAACTGAAGTTCTAGGGGGTAAATCTGACTGATCAAACCATCAAAATAGGTATTATCAATATTTAATAAATCATCTAAATATCTAGAAGTAGAGCTAAAAGCTTCAATAATTTCAGATTGGTTATCAATGGAAAGCGACAAAATGAAGTCTCTTTCATTACAATACAAGAACAGATCAGCCACAAGAGGTGCGCAATTAGTACCCATCGGAATACCCACAATTTGTCTAAATAACTTAGCACCGAATCTAATATAAATATTGTCAAGTAGAAAGGTGAGGGCATCACACACTTTCTGACATGACCAAAGTGTATAATTCTTATGCTCTTTAGAAGTGAAAAATGCATTTCTGACATTACATGCAAGATAGAGAGAATCTTCTCTGTGAAAAGCCCATTCAATTAAATCATTAAGCTTTTCTTTTATAAGATTATGAGGAAGTGTAGTGTAAAGAGTGGAAAATCGTAGGTAGACAGACTAGAAGCACGAAAATGTCTAGATTTCAATTTATTTAAAACCTCATTCGAATTTTTTATAGACCAAAACAGATTTCTTCCTGATCTTTCAAAGACTTTATCACAATATTTAATTACATGCGTAAGTCTATGTAAAACCAAAGGGCCCCGGGACGGGCTTTTTTGGCCCCAGAGCTATGATTTGAACAATCTCGGTAGACGTCCACGAGATGAAGCTACACACCAAATATTGAAGACCTGGGCCTTGCGGTTTAAGAAAAAAAGAATGTTTATGTTTTCATAAAAAAAAATCTATTTTTAGCTCCGTGACCTTGATGTGCAATGGACAGGAACCATTTGAACAGCCTTGAAAGGGGACCACCTAAGGAGCATTTGTGAAGTTTGGTCAAAATCTGATTAGTGGTTTAGGATATGTCGTTTGAAAAAAAATATTTGCGGACGCACGGACGGACGGACGGACACACGCACGGACGACGGACAAAAAGTGATCAGAAAAGCTCACCTTGTCACTACGTGACAGGTGAGCTAAAAATAAATAAAAATAAAATCGGGGGCGCAGGGGGCGAAACAATCCATCTAAAAGGGGGGGACGACCCGGTTCTGAGTTCCGGCAAATGGAATTTTATTGGTGTTACATTTGTTTTCACTCGGTCGATTTTAATCCACATCATAAAAAGACGTTTCCGCATATAAAGGAGTTAATACATAATGAATTGTAATCATATTAATTTCATACAGTACATCATAAAGTTTATACGTCACATCAAGAAATTTATATATCACATCAAAAATCAAATACATGTACATCACATAATATAGCTTATACATAAAATGATACAGTTAAGACATCATTGAAAAAATTTTTTTAAATCACATAATAAACAGTTCACACCACATAACAAAGTCACACCACATAATAATATTTCCACGTAGCATAATGAACTTTTCACAACAGATAATAAAGTTTGCACATGGCATAATAAAGTTTGAACAGCATATAATACAGTTTGCACGTGATATAATAAAGTGTACGCATCATATAAAGTGTATACACTATATAATAAAGTTGCACATTACACAATAAAGTTAATACAGCACACAATGTAGATGACCCATCATATAACCAAGTTTATGCAATACATAATGTAGTTGACTAAAAGCATATTAAGATTTATGCAATACACAATGTAGTTAATGCAGCTTATCATGAAGTTTATCCAATAAATAATGTAATTGACATAAAACATAATAAGATTTATACGATACATAATGTAGTCAATACATAACATCGTGAAGCCCATACAAAACATAATGTACTTGACACATAACATAATTATTATCACACAGCATATAATAAAGTGTGAGCAATACAGAACGATGATTCAGCACTACATAAGTAGATTAGAGATTACCATGTATTTGTTTATTAGCATCAGACAGCTATGGCGTTCCATAGTAAAGGCTTTGCGTATTATATGATAACGATAGCCCTGTTTCTAACGCATTTCATTCAATAATATATTGCGAGTGTTGAATTTGGTAACACGAGCTCCAGCGAACCGATTGAGTTGCAGTTTATAAACACCGTAGATTGTCGCACAAAAATGTCGTTATGATAACACAGTTGGTATCTTCTGGATAGGCCCTATTCTTGTCTATTTCTGAACATAGATTTGGAATAATGAAATACCATGTTTATACATTAAAGAAATTTCACAATATTTAATTCGATAAAGCAGAAAAGGTAAAATAGAAGTGGAGGCAATGATCAGGAACCGATACAATTAACACACAGCTCCCATCAGAGACACCAAAGGGAAAAAACACAAACCTGAAACAACAAACGCTAATTGAAACATCAACAGCGGAATTCCAAAATAACAGTTACTTTCCCATAAAGCGGCCAATAGGCTATCCAAAATAAAATAATATAAGCGAAACAAACACCCACAGACAAATCATGACAAAAATAAACCGTCACAGAAGAACCCCCTTGGAACGGTCAGCAGAAACGAATTCCACTTTGGGGCTTTAATCGATTTTACGTGGCCACAATCCTCGCCCTTACTTCCGTCGCGATTTAGACAAATAATTTGTTCAGTACGCATGAAGGCCTCCTAAATCATCAATGCAACATCTCTGTGAACACAAAAATCAAACGCCCACAGAGCTGAAACAACGGTGAGGTCTCGACAGCAAGAAACCACTGAAATGCTGGAGCAAAAGCAAACCAACAGTTAGACTCCGATGGGCCCGACCAGAGATCATTACGAAAACACGCCTATACAAATACATTGCCACCATTATCGCCGAAAAAAAGAAGATTTTAAGATGAAAAATTAAGATATTTTTCTTATTTATGCTCAAAATATAGACTGTGGGTACTCGTTAGAATCGAGGCGGTTCTAACGAGTACTACAATTTTATATTTTAGAGCAGAAATAAGAAAAAAATAAGTTTTTACCCCTGCAAACCCCAGTTTTACTATATAAAAGTTGGGTTCAAGGAGGTCAAAATGATATAGGCGTGTTTTCGTGATGCAGAGCATCAGGTACAAGCCAACATAAGCCTTTACGTTGGAATCGTCATAGAATCTGAGTACTGACCCACCGTCGTGCAATTCAAGAGGGAAGTAAAGTTGTCAACCGTGATTGGGTTAACTACCATGCATGCAGTCTGTCGCATAAAGCATGCTAAAATTTAATATAATACAGCGTGTTATGCCTTTTGCTGCGTGTCTTTTTTTTCAGTTTAATGATAATTATAATGAGTGCTTCTTTATCCAGACAACATGCCCATGTAATGAATTTCTGTACATCTTTATAAGACGGTGAGAAGTTAGGTTTAGAAGGGTAGCCATATTTTCCTTATCTAAGATCAATCAAAGCGCCAAAAGGCACTGAAATGACAGATTCTATGAGAAATTCGTGAATATTAAGGCCTTTATATAAGAAAAGGTTTCAAATTTACTCTTTTAACCTTCACCACTCGCTGGGCTAATTCAGCAGACGACAAACTGTTGACATTTTTCTTATTTTCCCTAGAAAACATGACTTGACATCTCATGATCATAGGAGACAATTTGCATGAAATGTTAAATCCTGTTTTCTGAAAAAAAGAATCAGAAAATATTTCAAAACGTCGTCTGTTAAAAATTTATCACGATGTATGTACATATACTATATGACATGAATAAAAACTACGAATTACGTAACTGAAGAAAAGAAGTTCTTCTGGTAATTAATGTTAATGCATAGATTCCGATTTTGATTGAAGAAAGGAAAGAAAACAACAAAAAACAAACAAAAAAAAACATTCAGTGTGTTTGATTCCACATTTCCTGATCAATGTTATAAAAACAATCAGACTCACTGTCACCAGGCATACGTCGCAGGGGCAACGTCACATCAACGTCGGTAATGACGCTGCACCAACATTAATATGACATTGCTGTCAAGACCTGGCGTTACATCAACGTCAATCCGACGAAGTTTTAACGTCATATGCCTGCTGCGTAGTATCTCCAAATGTTCATTACTAAAGGGAAATCTGGAGTATCCCCTCAGTTTTCAAAGACTGAACCGATCCTTATGAACATCTTCACTTGACTTTTCTAGATCTATGCGATTTTCGAGTGCTGCAAGAACACACCCGGATTTAATCAACAACGGCAGCATTGTTATTTAACAGAACTTTTCGGTTTTTGAGACATGCACAGTGGAATGAGTCGGCTTCTTTACCTCAGTTCTATATATACTCGCTGTGCTCCAAAGAGGAGTTAATGATTAGGGACATCGTCAAAATTATCGGCAATTCGTATGACCGAGTGATGACGTCGTGTCTGTAACCGTTGTGTGCGGGTCAGGACACACAGACTTGTCAGACAAAGCGGCTAAGCCGATAAACAAAACTTAAATACAGCTTATTATACGCTCTATTTTTATTTTTCAAAGTATATCTAGGTACTTATTAATAACTGGTGTGCACTGATTGTAGCTATATACATCTTTTTTTTTTCTTTTATAAAAATATACAAAGGTACTTTAATGGCGTATTGATACAAATATAATTAATCATAACCCATTTTGTACTGAATGTAATGTCATCACTTATCTGACAAAGATTTCATTTCGAAATCCCGGTTCAAAATTAAGGGGTGTCAGCTAGAAATATAGGAATTAATTTAGGAAAAATGGGCTAACTTTCGACAACAGCAAAGCCCGCAGTGAAGGCCGTGGTTAGACGCCGCCTCCAAGATTCGCCAATAACCCATTGTGCGGTCGCCCGTATAAAATGGGAACTTTCCTTATGCATATTCAATTAACTTTTCTCGTTTTGTTTGTAATTTAAGAAAGAAAATTTTTGTATTTTGATTTTATTTATTTATTTATTTTTCTGCCAAAATATTGTTCCGACGAGTTCTCAGTATCACCTCAAAGGAGTCTTCTGAAATTTTGGAATATGGTAAACATGGATATGAAGTTGTGGAAAGTGGGATTCAAAATACAAAATCGCAGACCCATAATATCCCAAGAGGGCATGCTAAACCGAACGAATTTTGTCCGGATGAGTTTTCAGTAACCGCTCGATGTATTTTTTGCTGGAATGTGGATATTGGATAGATAGCAATATACAGTTTTAAAACTTAGAGGGATTTAAAGACTACCCTGGGATGCCCTACCTCACACCTCACAAAAGGCCTTAAATCTCAGAAACCGTTCAAATCGCCACCCCTAAACCATACATATAAGGACCAGCAAGTGGTAAAACTCCATATTTTTCTCCGCGGTAATAGGCTTTATTTCTCGGAGAAGAAGCGATTTCTCCGAGAAGAAAAAATCGCGTTTCAAAGGGAATCGAGACAGTTCCCCGACAAGACAGTTCCCCGACAAGGTTTTTGGAGACAGTTCCCCGACACATTTGAAGACAGTTCCCCGACACTTTTGAAGACAGTTCCCCGACACTTTTGTTCAAAGTCAAATGACCTGTGACTGATCATGATGATGATCATAATTGATAGTTATTATGTGTTCATCAATATTCTGAAGACAATTCACCGACATACGTTTAGAAATATTAAATTATGGGTTCATAGACACTTTTGAAGACAGTTCCTCGATGTAAAATAAAAGATTATACTTGATACCATTATCAATAAGTTTAATGAATACACCTGAAATTAAGCGAACTAGCATGTTCAGTTAATGAACATGCACACATTTAAACAAAACAAAAATGTCTTCTAGGAAACGCAATAGAATATTTCTAATTGTCATTTTTTCCATATAATAAACATTTGAAAAATGAAGATGGGTTCACAGTTTTTGTTTTAAATAAATATTATTAAAGTATAAGGACATGAAATAGATATCTAACGCTGTTATGCGAACAATAATGATAATTATTCGAACTGTCTTGAAATCAACGAGGAGTTTTCAGGCAACTCATAAATATAGTTGCCATAGCAAGAAACGTCCAAATTATAATTAATATATCTTATCCCTAATTGCCAATTAGGTCATTAAGACTGTGATCAATAGTGTCGGGGAACTGTCTTCAAAAGTGTCTGGGAACTAATTGCCAATTATAATTATCAGTCACAGGTCATTTAACTATGAACAATAGTGTCGGGGAACTGTCTTCAAAAGTGTCGGGGAACTGTCTTCAAACGTGTCGGGGAACTGTCACCAAAAACCGTGTCGGGGAACTGTCTTGTCGGGGAACTGTCTTATTCCCGTTTCAAAGTGGTTATTTTCTCCGCGAAATTTCTCCGCGAAAATAGCTTTTTCCCGGAGAAAGAATATTAGTGCAGGTGAAGACGTTAACGGTGTTTCTCCGCCTATACCTACATATATATTTGTTCATGTGCATGTATTGTTTCATGCATTGAACGTTCGTACACATAGTTTGTAGCATATGACGAAATGCATGTTCTTTATTCAAAGGGAGACAAATCTAACAATCGTAAAGGATGATTTTGATCCGGTTGGAACCATAATGATTTGCAACTTATGTTTTTTACAACGCAGTATGAACGCGATGCGTGTTTCCTATGTTTCTGTTTTGTTGTGTACATGCACCCAGAGTTTCATTGAATGCATATGTACATGTCGTCTCCTACTATCAGAAAAAAATCTTGACTGAAAGAAAGAGCACATATATGGACATATACACAGTTGTCACATTCAAAGGAGAGGGAGAATGAAAAAGCAAGACCTTCTGGTAATGCCGCAGTAAACACATATGTACATGTATATATACATATTGGGCTGCATGATGCTTCCAGAGCTGAAACTCGCTGCACATGAGTACTGGTAAACCATTTAGGCGGCCAATGCCTGCCCAGGCAAAGTGGTGCGAGTTGGACCGTCCCTGCATATAAACCCTATTGGGTTCATTGGGCGGCAGGGCTTGAGATTTCATTTCACCTCAGTGTCGGGTAAGAGTGCCAAACCATTGGGAGCAACGTCTCCCAAATGACCTAAATAGTGTCGAAGGGGACATTAATCCTCGAATCAAACAAACGGAGGTTCCACATTTTAATTTCACGGACTCAAAGTGTCCTTGTTTCAAACGGCGCCCACATGGGAGCACTTGTACATGTAAGTATTCGGGGTTCGCTAGTGACTCTTTACTATAGGTAGATCACAGAACGGCGTTCTTTTCTTCTCTGTTTGTTTACTGTTTATATCATTTTGAAACGGAATATTCTTAGTACACATGACGATAACACACCCGTATGCAATAATTCATACCTAAAAATAAACGGTTATTTCTTGTGATATTTTTCCTATTTTACTCCGTAAGTAACTTGCGGGTTTGCATTAGAGTCGTCTCACTGAGGCAGTTGTAACGAGTACTCACATCCTTCAACATAATAAGGAAAACAATGTACACATTGTAAAGTCCATTTCTCCCTATATACATGTAAAATGGGGAATAGTGTGAAGTTCATTACATGGGTTTTATTAACATGTTGATTGTTGATGCACAATCTGTTTCCTCCAATTGGGAGTATTTATTAGTTAGGAGTGGGTGAGAGGTCGGGGAAGGAGACTTGATATCGCAAATAATGACTTTTCATAAATGCGTGCGAATACAAAGCAGCATGTCCTTTTCACCCGCCTGCATAAAGCATGACGCGATATAAAAGTCCGGGTTTCCGTCCGTTCGTCCGCGACATAGGCCTAGCCTTCGGAGGAATTCTTGTGTTCCTCTTAAACGGATCACTAATTTTTCATCCAAAGCACCGCTTGCAGTTCCAATTAGACAGTTTGTAATCATAAATAATAAAAGCGAATCTAATCTTTTGGAAAATGTCGCACATCATTATGGTGTAAATTACCTACATGCACAACTTCGGCTCCCGCCCACTGGGGCTTGAAGAAATAAATGGGCTACATGATGCTTCCACGAAGAGCTGAATCCGACCGCACACGAGTACTGGTAAACCGCTTAGAGGATCTATGCCTGCCCAGGCAAAGTTGTGCGAGTCCATGCTTATAAACCCTATTTGTTTCATTGGGCGACAGGGCTTGAGATGTCGTTTCATCTCAGTGTCGGGTAAAAGTCCCACAAAATTGGAAACAATGCCTCCAAAATGATCTATATGGTGTTGATTATTTCTTTATTTGTTGTTTAGCTTTGGTTTTGTAAACGAAGGCAAATGGTAGTCATTGTTACATTATAATCAAATATTCTTTCATGCTACACAATTACAGTTCAGTTATTTATTTCTCCATTGTATAATCTTTTTCAAAAGTGCCCTGACAACTTTTGTTCGCATCACGAAAACACTCCTATTTGTTTTTTCCCTATAAACCACACTTAGTAAAACTAGTGTTTACAGGTTTATACATTATTTATCTTTTCTCAAAAACTTAAGATTGTGTATACTTGTTAGAACAGCCTCGCCGAGGCGTTCGTAAGAGTTCCAACAATCTTGGGCAGAAATATGAAAAAAATGTCAAAATTTCTGTCTGAAAATTTCCGCTGTTAATGGTTAAAATTTCAATATACTTTCGTAATGAGTCGTGCATGTTTTGTTTGTTTGATTTGATGCTTAAGGTCCCCGTCAACACCATATAGATCATTTTGGAGGCATTGTTTCCAATTTTGTGGGACTTTTACCCGACACTGAGATGAAACGACATCTCAAGCCCTGTCGCCAAATGAAACAAATAGGGTTTATAAGCATGGACTCGCACCACTTTGCCTGGGCAGGCATAGATCCTCTAAGCGGTTTACCAGTACTCGTGTGCGGTCGGATTCAGCTCTTCGTGGAAGCATCATGTAGCCCATTTATTTCTTCAAGCCCCAGTGGGCGGGGGCCGAAGTTGTGCATGTAGGTAATTAACACCATAATGATGTGCGACATTTTCCAAAAGATTAGATTCGCTTTTATTATTTATGATTACAAACTGTCTAATTGGAACTGCAAGCGGTGCTTTGGATGAAAAATTAGTGATCCGTTTAAGAGGAACACAAGAATTCCTCCGAAGGCTAGGCCTATGTCGCGGACGAACGGACGGAAAACCGGACTTTTATATCGCGTCATGCTTTATGCAGGCGGGTGAAAAGGACATGCTGCTTTGTATTCGCACGCATTTATGAAAAGTCATTATTTGCGATATCAAGTCTCCTTCCCCGACCTCTCACCCACTCCTAACTAATAAATACTCCCAATTGGAGGAAACAGATTGTGCATCAACAATCAACATGCTAATAAAACCCATGTAATGAACTTCCCACTATTCCCCATTTTACATGTATATAGGGAGAAATGGACTTTACAATGTGTACATTGTTTTCCTTATTCTGTTGAAGGATGTGAGTACTCGTTACAACTGCCTCAGTGAGACGACTCTAATGCGAACCCGCAAGTTACTTACGGAGTAAAATAGGAAATTATCTCCGCGAAATCGGGAGAAATTTCTCGCTGTTATTATTTTTTCTCGCGGCCTCAGGGAGAATATGGACGATTTCGCATTGGTCTGTTTCTCCGCGAAATAAAAAAATGGATTTTTACCGTTGGCTGGTCTGTATTTGTACCTTATGATAAGACGCGTTCGATGACACTAATCTAGGTGACCCCCCCCCCCCCCCCCCCCGGTGTGTGCTGGGACCATTCCGCATCCCTCCTCTTCAAACAAAGCCACATATCTGAGCAGCTGTTTCAGATCCCCACCCTTAAGCAATATATATCAATGATTCATATGAAAAGACGCATTCAGTGACACTAATCAGGGTGTCCCCTGGGGTGCCCCACCAGTCCACTTCATAAGAAGCTATATTTCTCACAAAATAAACTATTCAGATGCCCATGCCTAAACGAGATATAGTATTGTTTCCCCATGTTAAAATGCATTTAGTGACATATATGTGGGGGTCATTCAGGATGCGCTGGGCACCCCTCCACTTAATAAAAGGGCATATATATCAGAACCGTTCAGAATCCATCCCTAAACTATATATATATAATCCGAATTCTAATGATAAGACGCATTCAGCCACATAAACGTGGTAGTCCTTGGGGCCTAGGGTGCCCCAGGGCAATTCCACACCCCTCCACTTCATGGAAGGCCAAATATATGACACAGTTCAGATCCCCACCCCGTTACCATATATACTCGAACACTTCGTTCATATGATAAGACACATTCCGTGACACCATTCTTTGGCTTGCCTGTGGTGCGCCTGGGCAAGGCCTCATCCCCTCCACTGATTTGAAGGTATTATCTCAGGAACCGTCCAGAGCACCACCCCTTATTCATTTTCATGTAGATATATATTCTTGTTCCTTATGATAAGGCAGATTCAGTGATACCAACCAAGGCTCCGTCGGGTCCATGCCCCTACCCTTCCTCCTCATAAGACGCCTAATAATTCAAATACAGAATCCACACGAGTGCTCATTTGAGTAATGGGGTTACTATGGAAGACATTGTAATGGGTAGATTATAATCACTTCTTATGTTATTTGGTGTTTGTACATGCAAGGACGGCCCCCGCCAATAGGGGCTTGAAGAAATTTATGGGCTGCATGATGCTTCCACGCAGAGCTGACTCCGGCCCGCACACTAGTACTGGTAAACCGCTTAGAGGATCTAAGCCTGTCCAGGAACCGCGGTGCGAGGCAGATCGTCCATGCTAATAAACCCTATTGGTTTCATTGGGCGACTGGGCTTGAGATGTCATTTCATCTCAATGTCGGGTAAAAGTCCCACAAAATTGGAAGCAACGTCTCCAAAATGACATTTACAATGTTGACGGGGACATTAAACCTCAAATCAAACAAACAAAACATGCAAGGAAACCGGCCCCCGCCCATCGGGGCTTGAAGAAATAGATGGGCTGCATGATGCTTCCACGCAGATCTGAAACCGACCCTAAGCTTGCCCAGGCAAAGCTGTGCGAGTCGGACCGTCCATGCTTATAAACCCATTTGGTTTCATTGGGCGATAGGGCTTGAGATGTCATTTCATCTTAATGTCGGGTAAAAGTCCCACAAAATTGGTAACAGGGTCTCCAAAATGACCTTTACAGTATTGACGGGGACGTTAAACCTCAAATCAAACAAAACATGCAAGGAAACAGCGATTAGACCAGACCGGTTCGGTGACATGGTATTGGTAGAACGTTCAATGGAAGATCAATTAGGGGATAACTGTATTCAAAATTGTCATTTGGGGAGGTAAATCGGTGGTTTTACGGTCGGAAATTTCGTTTTACGGCGACGCGTCAGCGGAGCCGTAAAACGGAATTTGCGACCGTAAAACCACCGATTTACCTCCCCAAATGATAATTTTCAATACAGTTATCCCCATTCTAATGCACTTATTCGGTTGTTTTGTTAAAAATTGTACTATTTTGCACAAAGCGGCAGGCGTTGTGAGCTGCGTAAAACCAAATGTCAGCCAATGAAAAAAGACGTTACGTGGTGACGTCGGATTTCCGACAGTATATCGTGGAATATACTGTCGCAAATTTTTGACGTTATCCAATCAGACGTCGCGTTACATACGTAAGTGCATTAGAATGACACTTAACCGGTTTTGTGTTATGGTACTGGTTTGTTATACAGGAAACCAAACTATGAGACTAGAGCTATTTGGTTATATTGTAAAATAGAAGTGAAGGTAATGATCAGGATTCGATACAATTAACCCACAGCTCCCATCAGAGACACCAATGGGAAAGAAACACAAACATGAAACAACAGACCCTAATGGAAACATCAACAGCGGAAAGCCAAAAGGACAGTTAATTTCCCACAAACTGGCTATCCAAAACAAAATAATATAAGCGCCACAAACACTCAAAGACAGACCATAACAAAAATAAACCGCGACAGAAGAACCGCCTTGGAACGGTCAGTGAAACGAACTCCACTTTGTGTGTGTGTGGGGGGGGGGGGGGGGAAGCTTAAATCGATTCCACGTTGCCACAATTATCGCCCCCACTTCTTTCGCGATTTAGAAAAATATTTTTTTTCCGTCCGCATGAAGTAAAAATTGTGTGATGTACACGGAAACTGTTGTGGAACGGATTGGTTTGTGTTGTGGTAGTGGATGGATTCACAATTTGAGAAGCAATAAGAAAAATATCGATTTTCCATGTGAAAATTTTCATTTCCATCACATGAACAAGTTCGTGAAATGAAGACCCCCCTATACCCCACTTTATATAGGGAAAACTGGGGTTTACGGGGATATACAATATTTTTCTTATTTTTGCTCCAAGACATAGATTATGGGTACTCGTAAGAACCGCCTCAATGAGGCGGTTCTAACGAGCATCCACAACCTATGTCTGCAGTATATATAAGAAAAATATCACGGATTTTCATCAGAAAAATGACCATTTTGGAGATGTGAAAAAATGCACTTTGTCGCACGGGTGTGTTTTCGTAATGTTTGGTGGTAAAATTTACAATGTTTTCGTATAGGTGTGTTTTCGTAATGGGTTGGTTGTACAAAGGAACTGCAGTGAATTGGGCCGTTTGGTGTTATGGTAATGGTACAGTAAAACCTCCACAAATGGTCACCTCTGTTTAGCAGCCACCTCTCTTCAGCAGCCACAATAATTCCTCTCATAGTATTTGACTATTTATGTCACCTCTGCTCAGCAGCCACCTCTCTCCTCCAGCCAACAGCCATTTTACCAAATCTAAATCCCCTCTATTTAACAGCCAAAGTAAACTAAATAGCTAAAAATCTGATGTAAAAATAGGAATTTCTCTTCTGGTGTATTTATTTATTTCAAAATTTATTTATTTAAAACTACCACTGGGATATGTGCAATAAATACAATATAAACAAGTGAAAAGAAACATAACTGATGGAGAGGTGTCAGATGACACATCTACATCATTAATTTTTCTTTTATTACATCCATGTTGAACTGTCTTCAATAATCACTATTTTTTACCTGTCTATAACACGCCATACAGCATCTCAGACGTTTCCCTCTGTTGAACAGCCACCTCCTTTAACAGCCAGTGTTGGAGTTTTCCCAGGATGGTTGTTTAATGGAGGTTACACTGTAGTTGGTTAGGCAAAGGGACTGCGGTAAAACGGGCCGGTTTGGTACATGGTAACGGTTAGCTGTACAAGGGGACTGCAGCGAAAGGGATTGGGACGGTGTTATGGTCATTGTTGAATGTTCGACATATTATAGGTAAAACTGGGCGGTTTCGATGTTTAGCTACAGGTTGGTTAAACAAGGAAATAGCGATTAGACTGGACCTGTTCAAAGCACTTGAAATTTTAATTGCTATTGTACGGAAACACCTGTATATTGTCCGACCTCGGTGTCTCAGTGATGAAGGAATGCAGGTGATGAACACCATTGACAGTGCGATCTAGGGTTTAAAGTGTTGAACCATGCTTACCTCTCTGGACAGATGCGCCAGAATCGAAGTCCGCTTCATTTGACTGGTCTGCTACAGCGTAACAAAGCACAACAGTGATACAAACCACGTGACTGAGAAACATGTTAATCTGAAAACAGTTCAAGAGACGCAGTCGAGCTTCAATGGCTCGAACATCTTTGATAGCAGAGTGAGCTCGAGACATTTTTAGGGTTAATTATAACTTCTTGCAAGGGCACATAATAAATACAGTTTAATACTCAGCCCATTTTAATTATGGAGTTTATAAGCCCCGGGAGGAGAAACGAGTGCGCTTGAGCACGAGTTTCTCTACCTGGTGTTCAACCCCCGAGGTTTATAAATCCCGTGTTTAATTTAGGCTGAGTCAATAATTGGGTATTACATGCATTTTGATATAGTTGTTGGGTCATTTTGCACCAAATTCTAAGTACACTCTTAACACGCAGTTCACGCAAACTGACACATAAGCTGACTGAAACAAGAACTGCATAGACGCCCTCATGAAAGCGCTTTCTATAGTACTGAATGAAAATATATAAACTAAAATTGTTAGAATGATAAAACAATTTAAAATGCTAGAGTAAAGAAACCAAACTTACGCCTCATTCAGTGGCTATTTCCTTGATATCTTTATTTCGATGCTGCCTCCGAGTCTAACGTCATTCATTTTGAACGTTGTTAGAACAACCTCAATAATAAACACACACCTCCGATCAGAGACACAAAAGGGAAAAAATAAAGAAATACACACATGAAACAACCAGACCCCAATGAAGACATCAACGGCGGAAAGCCAAGAGAATAGTAACTTCCCCACTTTTCAGTCCGTGAAATGAGCTCCCCTGTTAACCTCGGTTAGAATAAGGGTTTATAAATTGGAGTCTAACTGTTGGTTTTCTTTTGCTCCAGCAATTTTATTGTTGTATGCTGTCGAGTCCTCAACCTTGTTTCTTCTCTGTAGTTTTTTTATTTGTATGTTCTCGGAGATGTTACACGGATGAGTAAGGAAGCCTTCATTCGGACTAAGCAAAATTAGTGTATACCGCGACAGAGGTAAGGGCGAGGATTATGGCCATGTAAAATCTATTTAAGCCCCCCAGTGAAATTCTTTCCACTGACCGTTCCAAGGCGGTTCTTCTGTGGCGGTTTATTTATGTTGTTGTTAGTTACTTACTGTGTGTATCACTTGTGTCTTTTTATTTTGGATGACCATTAGGTCATTTTGTGGGAAAGTAACTGTCCTTTTGGCATTCCTTTGTTTAGGTTTCCATTATGATGTGGTCGCTATTTGTTTGTGTTTCTTTCCCTTTGGTGTCTTTGATGGGTGGAGTAAGTTAATTGTATTGATTCCTGGTCTTTGTGTTACTTCTACTTTGTATAGAGACGTTACGAAAACATGCCTATATATATACATTGTAAATGTTAACCCCTTAAAAAACGAAAATTTCAGACGAAAAATTGTGATAATTTTCCTTATTTCTGCTCAAAATATAGATTGAGGGTACACGTTAGAATCGCCTCATCGGTTCCAACGAGGACCCACAATCTATTATATTTTGGAGTGAAATAAGAAAAAAAGGTTTATCACTGTAAACCCTAGTTTTACTATCAAGGGGGTCAGAATTATATAGGAGTGTTTCCTGATGAAAATGGGATTTACAAGGGCACATATCATTGGTCTTATTCCTGCTCCACACAGGAATAAGTGTGTGTCATCACACACTAGAGCCCGTCTTTGGTCCGATGCCTGCACTCAAAATTCTAAAATCGCTAGAGAACTGCTCGTTTCTTAGGACAAACGCTGTTCCTATGGTGCGATTTGTGCCTTCCTCTGAGCAAGAGGTCAGTATATTCCCACTGAACTAGGCGTCTGATCTGAACCTACACTGTTGCAAACAGTTCAGGCATTTTTTCCAAACTATAAATTTTGAAGAAAACACTACCTCACACTAAGGTAGAGGATTCCAATTGTTAAAAAATGGGTTATCAGTATAAATGAAAATTAAAAACAGTAAATAATTAAACAAATGGGCCGCTTCGGTGAGTGACTGAACATGAAATATTTCGGCAATTTTGAAGAAAAGACAACCTCACACTCTTAAATTTTGAAACGTTATTGTGCTATTTACAAGGTGGAAGATGCCATTTGGCGCAAATTAGCAAAATGTACAGACCAAGATCATACGCCCAGAAATAGGCGCCTGATCGGGGCCTACATCGCTTCCAAAAACTTAAAGCATTTTCAAAATAATTTTGAAGAAAACACAACCTCAAACTCTTAAATTTGGAAATGGCGTTGTGCTATTTATAAGGTGTAAGATCCATTTTGACGCCATATGGCAAAAACGTGCAGATCCAGATCAATATTGCAGAAGTAGGCGTCCGATCAGGACCTACTGGGTTTGCAAAAATATACAGTTTAATGAAATCACAACCTCATACTCTTAAATAATAAAATGGACGTGTTCTATTAACAAGGTGGAAGATTCCATTTGTCGCCAAATGGCAAAAAAGTGTAGACCTAGATCAGACGCAACAGAAGTAGATTTATGATCAGGGCCTACATTATATGCAAAGGATTAAGGTGTTTTCCAAATAACTTTCGAAGAAAACACAACCTGTTTTCTCCGAGTTAATTAAACAAAATAAATGAAAATTACAAAACTAATAAATTAAAAAATGGGTCGCTTCTGTGAGTGAAAGAACGTGAATTATTTCAGACATTTAGAATAAGTTACGATAATGAGGCGTTGTTTCAAATAGCTATCTTTATAGCCCCAAGTTGCACCTGGGTGTCATAAAACTGTTGGTCCGCAAACACCCTGCATTTTGACAGTCAACTTCTATTATTATGCAGTACCTATACTTTACCACCAGGAAACTGTAAATGAATAATTGACTTGTTCTATTTTCGAAACGATCAGATATGTTATGTTCAAAGTGAAATAAATTCTGAAACAAGGAAAATTTGAAGAAATGAAAAAAAAAAAAAAACGAAAAAAAAAAAACGATAAAGGTGAAATAGTCACGTAGTATTGATTGGTTGCTCTTGAAACCCGAAGCAGTCTGTGAATGCACGCTATCTGCGTTTCCTCCGACACTCAAGTTTGATTGGCTGGTCAAAAATCGCGCTTTACGCGCAATATCGCGTTATTCATACAAGCAATTGATTGGCTAATATGTCATTCGCGAATGAAACGCGTGAATCGTGAGTGCGAATCTCGCGCGATTCAAATGCGAAACAAATGCGTGTGCGCTGTAAAGTTCCTCGCAAGCGGGAGTGCATTTGCTTTGTGATGTATGGAGAGTCAATGGTACAAAGCTCCTTTATGCAGTAACGTTAAGTTGCCTTTATATAGTGGATAACGACATACGAAAAAACTCCTTTAACCATACGTATAGTAACAAGCGTGTAACGTCATGACGAAGTCCCGAACAACCCTATGATTTCTATTGATATGCTTGATCCAAAAACGATTCTAAATGTTTACATGATAAACAGAAACTTACACTCGTGGTTATCTGTAGGACATTTATAAAACGGTCATTCCATATAATATTTATGAATCTCGCCGAAGGCTTGCTTCATAAATTTCATATAAAATGACAACTCATGTAAAATAATCTGTATACAGACTACTTAATCAAGATTTCTCATTCCACACGTTTTTAAAATACCATCACGAAAACACACCTATATAATTTTTAACCCCTTTAACACCACTTTCATATAGTAAAACTGGGGTTTACAAGGGTATACATTATTTTTCTTATTTCTGCTATAAAACATAGATTGTGGGTACTCGTTAGAACCGCCTCATCGAGGCGGTTCCAACGGGTTCCTACAATCAACCTATCTATGTTTTTAGCAGAAATGAGGAAAATATCAGAATTTTTTTATCTGAAAATTTTCATTTTTTTTTTTTTTTTTTTTTGTGGTAAAGTTTTCAATTTATTTGAATTGGGGGTGTATTCGTAATGGTTACCGGTGCCCTTGTTATCTAACAATATGAACAACATAACTAAAATTCCAGTTAATGTGAATGCCAACTGTAACAGCTTACCCTTAGACATCTTTGCATTAAACATCATCAGCATACCACCAACATTTAAGTACCTTATGTGTCGGATTGTCTTACATGACATTAGATGGACTATGCCACGCAAAACACGTCTTTAGACAAGTGTGGACTGTGAAGACTAACATTCGCTTGCGCATCAACTTATTCAATAGAAAGTGCGTTTATACCTGAACGGGCGCATACAGACGCGTTTTACAAATGCCGTACACTTTATACATGACCCAACTTATTTTCAGTCGAACAGTATTCAATTCTACATTTTACTGCGACCGGCTCCCAACTATAGTTTAAGGAAACGACATAGGGTATTATTAGTTTTTTTTATTCATGACTTATAACCTGATAACAGCAGATCAGATTCCCTTCGTGACAGTGATATTTAGTGGTCAGGTTGTGAATGTCATCAAAAATCCATTACGAAAACACGCCTGTACAATTACATTGTTAACTTTGCCACAGAAAAAAAAAACACGAAAATTTTAAGATGAAAAATTGCGTTATCATGTTATTTTTCTTATTTCTGCTCAAAATATAGACTGTTGGTAGCCGTTAAAGTACCACCAATCTATATGCAGCAAAAATAAGGTTTACCCCTGTAAATCCCAGTTTTACTACATAAAAGTGGGGTTCAATGGGGTCAAAATCATATATGCGTGTTTTCGTGATAAAAATAATTAGTTATATTGCAAAAGCTTCTGCGCCAAATTCTGTTCTTATATCATCGGAGTAAGAAACGAAAAGAAACGCGTGTTAAGAGATGGTTTTATTAATATACAGTAGATCTTCGATGGCTCGAACACCGATGGCTCGTTTACCATGGCTGAGTCGAACCAGTTCTTGAGTCCCTAGGGAATTTCTGTACGTAAGAAATAGGGAGAGTAAAAATTAGGATATTTTCGTCTTTTATCTTGCAAATGTATGCTGTGTGTACTCATGAGGATCTCCTTAATGAGGCGATTCTAATGAGTACACACAGCATACATTTTTCATTATAGAACACAGAAAAAATGTCCTAAAGTATGTCGTTATGCCTCCTGGCATTAGCCCTCAGTGGCTCGAACTACCCCTGTCTCGAACAGATTTTCATGGTCCCAAAGGTGTTCGAGTCATCGAAGTTCGACTGTACATATATCTCGAACAGTCTTTAAGCAACAAAAGCATCCGATTTTTTCGTCCTAATTGTGTTTTTTATTATACATCAACTTTGCAAAGGTCCACGATTTTGGACGCCGTCTAGTGGACCTCTGCTAGTATTGTTCAACTTATAGCCTGGGGCGAAAAATGGTTCCACCCAGGTGCCCACTTGTTTTACATGGACTTACCCAAGGAAAACCTTTAATAATCTTCTTGACTGAGACCAGAAGGCGCAGGTATTTGACATTTGATATGTAGCTAGTTTCATCTAATGAAACTCTACCCAAGATTGTTCAAATTATACCTCTGCGACCCGAAGGCGCAGGCCTTTGAATCGTGGTTCACAGCTTTGACTAGTGGATCTATGCCAACATTGTTCAAATTATAGCACTGGGGTCTAAAATAGCCGCACCCAGGGGCCCACACATGTTACATGGATTTATATGGGAAACATTCAAATATCTTCTTGTGTGAAACCGGAGTGCCCATGACTTTGATATTTGGTCTGTAGCTTCACCTAATGGACCATTACCAAAGTTGTTAAAATTATAGCACTGGGTCCAAAAAAATGGCCGCTCCCAGGGGCCCACATATGTTAGATATATTTATATACGGAAAATCTAAAAAAAAATCATGTCCCAAACCAGAAGACCCAAGTCACATTGATATTTGGTGTGTAGCTTCATCTAGAAAACCTCTGCTAAGATTATTCAAATTATACCCCTGGGGCCATTTTGGGCCAGATTGGTCCCAATTTGGGGCCAACTTTTTTCACAAACTTATCAGGTCTAAGAGATGTTGTTTGATATAAAGACAGCCTGTAAATTAAAAGCCTGTCTGTAAATTTGAAGACCTTTTCGTCTGTATATTTAAAGACTAGCACAGATAAAATCAAAATGATGTAAAACGAGAAAAATAGCACTTTGCTATTTACAGTAATTTGGTCGTTATCTGTGGAATATTTAATTATGTGGAATTACAAATCATGTAGTTTACTTTACTATTAAATTCCTTCAGCCATAATTGACGATTTCAGACAGCCGGTCTGTAATAATATTCATATGTAAAATGAGCTAAGGAACGAAAGTGTATAACGCTTTTATCAGTTTGTCAACATACTGACCACTCGCTTCGACAGACTGTTTTTCTGATGAACGTTTCAGACTGCCTACAACAGCAAAATGACGTCAGGACGAAACTCATCTAATGTTGATCTTTGACAGATACTTCCTCCCTTTCAGTGGTGGTGTCTAAGGGACAGAACTGTGTTGTTATATTTCTTAATTTTTGAAATGTATAGACTATCTTTAAATAAAACAACTTTATTAGACCTATTTAATACGTTTCTTGTCTGAAACCAGAAGGCACATGCCTTTGATATTTTGTCTAGTGGGCCTCTGACAGTTTTGTTCAGCTTATAGCCCTTGAACCAAACATGGCCCCGCAGGGTCCCATGTATTTTACATAGTCATACAAGGAATACATTTTAAAATCTTCTTGACTTCTTGACTGAAACCAGAAGGCCCAGGCTTTGGCATTTGGTCACAGCTTCTGCTTAGGGATCTCTGCCAAGATTGTTCAAATTACAGCTCTGGGACCAAAAAGGTCCCACCCAAGGCGCTGTTTGTGTTCTGGTATTATAGAACCTTTTTGTTTGTGTCATCTCATGATTTGCATATGTATACTATTTGTTTAAGGCTAATGATTTGACTATGTCTAGGACAGAAGCTGTCTTTTGCCTTTTTTCTTGTGGTGTATGGCTTTGTTTAGTTGCGTTATGTGTGCCCATCTTTCGTTTTAGTATCTTTGACGGAAGATGTCATTACGAAAACACGCGTATACAAATACTTTGATTGACTATTTTACCGCCGAAAATCGAAAATTTATGATGAAAAATTGTGATATTTTTTTTATTTCTGCTCAAAATATAGATTGTGGATACTCGGTAGAACCGCCTCGACAGTTTAAGAATATAAAAGTGGGGTTCAAGGGGTCAAAATTGTATAGACGTGTTTTCGTGATGTATGTATCTATATCGATTCGACAGCGTTTATTACTCAGTTCAGTTTAATTATGGGATCTATAAACCGAGGGAGGTAGAAGACCCGATAAAGAATCGAACGCGTTTGCGAACGAGTTTTTTGTCGGATATTCAACCTCCCGAGATTTATCAATCCGATATTGTGACCTACATGTGCAACGAACCGTAACCATTTGAACAACTTTGAAAGGGAATCGCCTAAGGATCGTTGCCGTGAAGTTTGATCAAAATCAGTCGTTTAGGAGATGTCGTTTGAAGAAATAATTATTGTTTACGCACGGACGACGGACAAAAAGTGATCCCAAAAGCTCACCCCATCACTACATGAAAGATTAGCTAATAAAAAAATAAAATAAACAAAGAAACAAAACGGACGTTTCACTTTTCATTTTGTAACATTAATGCAACTGATTTACAATTTATAGAATAGCTTATTTTATACTCCGTACGATGTTTTAGATTCATGTTGATAAAATGGATAGGATTCAATATGGTAAAGGTTGAGTAAGAAATGTTTAAATATAACCACTAGTCCCAATGTTAAGAATATCCTTAATGTTAAACATCAAATCAAACAAAACAAAACAAAACAAAACTGATAAAACCATTAAAACCATTAAAACCCTTGAATAATCTACTTGTCTGGAACCCGAAGGCCCAGGTATTTGATATTTGGTATTAAGTTGTATGTAACGGACCTCTATCAAGATTGTTCAAATTATAGCCCTTGGACCAAAAATGCCCCCGCCACGGGACCCACCAGTGTTACATAGACTTATATAGGGAAACCCTTTAAAAATCTTCTCGCATGAAACCAGAATGCACAGGTGTTTGATATTTGGTATGAAGCTTCATCTAGTGGACATCTACCAAGAGTTTTCAAATTATATCCCTGGGATCAAAATGGCCCGCCCCAGGGCAGATCGGTTTAACAAAGACTTACATAGGGAACCCCTATTTAATAATCTTCTCATCTGAAACTAGAAAACCCAGATATTTGATGTTTGGTATGAAGCTTCAACTAGTAGACCTCTACCAAGATTGTTCACATTATAGCCCTGAGATCAAAAATGGTCCGCTTCGCGACCAACCTGTTTTAAACAGACTTATATAGGGAAGGAAGAAGTAAAACAAAGATCAGGAATCGATACAACTAGCTTACTCCACCCATCAAAGACACCAAAGGGAAAGAAACACAAACACGAAGCGATCAGACCATAATGGAAATATAAACAACGGAAGGCCATAAAGACAGTTACTTTCCCACAAAATGTCCATATAGCCATCCAAAACAAAAAGACACAAGCGATACACACAGTAAGTAACAAACAACAACATAAATAAACCGCTACAGAAGAACCGCCTTGGAACGGTCAGTGGAAAGATAGATTTCCACTGGGTGGCTTAAATCGATTTTACGTGGCCACAATCCTCGCCCTTACTTTCGTCGGGATTTAGATAAATAATTTGTTCAGTCCGCATGACGGCCTCCTAACTCATCAGTGCAACATCTCCGAGAACACAAATAATCAAAGAACCACAGAGGTGAGACAACGGTGAGGACTCGACAGCAAGTAACCACTGAAATGCTGGAGCAAAAGGATCACCAGTTAGACTCCGATGGGCCCGACCAGAGACAGAGCATCAGGCACCAACCAACATTACCTTGAATTAAATCTCTCTAATTCTCAATAAGCCTTTACGTTGGAACCGTCATAGAATCTGAGGCCTGACCTACCGGCGCGCAATTAAAGAGGGAAGCAAAGTTGCCGTCCGTGATTGGGTTAACTACCATGCATGAAGTATGTCGTATAACATCCATGTTGTGCACAATCTTTTTATATCGAAGAATGATTTTACGAAATTGGGTGCTGAAGTCATTGCGGTTAATTATTTTTCTGAATTTATATACTAAGTCACCATAAAAATCGGGTTCCGATAGACCTTGTTGCAGAAGAGATTTAAGTCCAATATTGAATTTCGAAATTAAATCAGAATGGCGTCTATAAAATTTTGAAAAGGCTTTGCGAAGGTTATGGTACCGATAACCCTGATTAATAAGTTTTGCCGTTAATAATTTATTACGAGTGTTGAAGTCAGTTACATGACTACACACTCTGGCAAATCGAATTAATTGCGAAATATAAACGCCATAGGATGGCGCACGAGGAACATCACCATCTAAAATAGGAAAATTTACAATCTCAAAATTAAAGTCATCGCGTTTATCATAAATTTTGCACGAAACAAACCCATCTACAATAGATAGATGTAAATCCAAAAACGAGGCCTCGGTATCAGAAGAATTTGCTTTATTTAACTGAATTTCTGGGAGGGGGTCTGACTGATCAAACCATCGAAATAGGTATTATCAATATTTAATTAATCATCTAAATATCTAATAGTGGAGCTAATAGCTTCAATAATTTCAGATCGGTTATCAATCGAAAGCGACAACATGAAGTCTCTTTCATAACAATACAAGAACAAATCAGCCATAAGAGGTGCGCAATTCGTACCCATCGGAATACCCACAATTTGTCTAAATAACTCAGCACCGAATCTAATATAAATATTGTCAAGTAGAAAGGTGAGGGCATCACACACTTTCTGACATGACCAAAGTGTATAATTCTTATGCTCTTTAGAAGTGAAAAATGCATTTCTGACATTACATGCAAGGTAGAGAGAATCTTCTCTGTGAAAAAAACCATTCAATTAAATCATTAAGCTTTTCTTTTATAAGATTATGAGGAAGTGTAGTGTAAAGAGTGGAAAATGCGTAAGTAGACAGACTTGAAGCACGAAAACGTCTGGATTTCAAATTTATTTAAAACCTCATTCGATTTTTTATAGACCAAAACAGATTTCTTCCTGATCTTTCAAAGACTTTATCACAATATTTAATCACATGCGCTTTAATAGCAGTAAGGCAGGAAGTTAATAATTTAGAAAGTTCAGTGGTAGTGCAAGAGCTAGAATTTGCAATAAACCGTGCTTTGTAAGGTCTTTTATGAAGTTTTGGTAACCAGTATAGCGTAGGAAGCTTGTCTCAGCCTTCGGTAACACACACAGCAAACTTGGTGGCTGAATGACAAATATGTTCATCAACTATAGCTCTCTCTTCAGCTAAAATGCCAAGCCTCCAGTCCTTAAGGGCTTTATGCTCAACATACTCTCTCCATTACGCCATCGATTACCGAATTCATTCAAGGCAGCAGCGATTTCATCGCTACATTTACTGAAATCAATTTTAGAAGGAAACCGATATTTCGGTCCTATAGAAATTATATTCCTTATCCTAGAATCAGGAATAATTTTCAAATTGCCAGTAATTACATGACCAGCAGCAGGATAGCAATACACTGAGTTTTTACAATCACATGAATCAGGAGTATTAGTATCAATATCAAGATCTGAAACAAGTTTTTTGAAATTAAAAATGATAGATCTAACAGGTTTGTTATATTTATAGCAAATTATAGGTGTTTCAGTATTTTGAAAATAAGCAGGAATGGAAGAAAGCACCGAGCTCTCACGGAAAATACTGGGCAAATGTAAAAAATCCATACCCTTATTAATGTAGGATATTTAGAAGAAATGGCGTTTATGATTAATTTCAGAATCAATGTAAGGACGGAGAGTATGCGGAGTATAGCCTCTATTTAAGAAAGCCGCATCATATAACTGATTAGAACTATCGTAGAATTTATTCGCCTCGGTGTCCAGAAGACATAAAATAGAAACGGGTAATGAACTTAGAAATGAAATCATAGAGTGGCGTGCATGATTTAATAATATAATTGACAGTCACTTCAGTCTAGTATTGTTTCGTTTAAAAGCATGTAATTTACGTTTAAAGTTACCATTTTTCTGGTGCCGTGAGATATAGTTCTGCGTTTTCGACATTCCAGGAGCGAGAAAATATCAAAGTCCGGCAATCTGGAAATATTACCCTCATGATAAATGTTGTCATTAAATCCCAGTGGAAAAAGGGTCTGTAAAGATTTGATCCATTTCAGTTCAGCCTCATGTCTTTTGATAATTTTGAATCTAGATGTAGAAGTTGCATCGTAGTAAAGTTTCTCCACTGGTTGTATAACAATGTTATTTACAAAATGACCTGTACGTCAAAAGTGACGGTACAAGAAAGTGTCAGTTTTCTTAGGCCATTCTACGATAATGCTCGTTCAATCTAGTTTAAAGCATGCGGTTAGTTTGACCGACGTACTGCATATTACACTTTGTAAACTGTCATGTCAAATCAGACATGATTACTATAGGGAATCGTCTACCGGTTACAGATGACGAAACGGTAGACGCAGTGCTTAAATGCGAACAACATCTGCACCTCTTGGCATTGCACTTAGAAATAATAGGATACATTCCACTTCTTTTCCACGGATTAGTATATTTTCGAAGGATGGGCGATTTGAGAGGAGATAGTCTTATACGAAGACTACTCCCAAAAACATTGGTATTGCCTGCTCCATTGAGATTAACTGAAGTTACAGAAGACAAATTTAAGGGTCCGACCAATACCGAACATAGTATGAAAGTTCTTAATAGAATGGGGAATCCGTACAGAAGAAGCAGAGTGTAACCTAAGGGGTGATATTGATAGTTTAAATGTATTTGTGATACTCATGTGGGTTTATAAGGTTTTGATACCGTCAAAACTAAAGCGATCTTCATACCGGTCATTAAGTAAAACAGCATATAAAATTACCGAAGATAATTCCTTCGAATAGAAGGAAGGTACAACAAAAGCCCACAAAACATCTTAAGTCTGCTTAAAGTCCAGGGCTGTCAAGCAAGCAGTTGTTATACAACGAGGAACGAACATCAGTTTAATAATGACCTTCAACAGGTGTCTAAAGGATGTCAATTGATGGAACAGTGAAAAGCAATTGCATAAGCAATCCCTGAGGATTGGAAAAATAAGAGCATTAAATGTATGTACGGGGAGACCTTTAACAGCCGCCACGCGGCACAAACAAAACAGCCCTGATATTTTAGTAGAAGTAAAACAAAGATCGGGAATCGATACAATTAACTTACTCCACCCATCAAAGACCCAAAGGGAAAGAAACACAAACACGAAGCGACCAGACCATAATGGAAACCTAAACAAAGGAAGGTCACAAGGACAGTTACTTTCCCATAAAATGGTCATATGGCCATCCAAAACAAAAAGACAAAAGCGATACATACAGTAAGTAACAAACAACAGCATAAATAAATCGCTACACAAGAACCGCCTTGGAACGGTCAGTGGAAAGATTTCCACAGGGGGGCTTAAATCGATTTTACGTGGCCACAATCCTCGCCCTTACTTCCGTCGCGATTTAGACAAATAATTTGTTCAGTCCGCATGAAGGTCTCCCAACTCATCAGTGCAACATCTCCGTTAACACAAATAATCAAAGAACTACAGAGGTGAGACAACGGTGAGGACTCGACAGCAAGAAACCACTGAAATGCTGGAGCAAAAGAAAACCAACAGTTAGACTCCGATGGGCCCGACCAGAGAGAGACCATCAGGCACCAACCAACATTACCTTGAATTAGATCTCTCAAATTCTCAATAACCCCTTACGTTGGAACCGTCATAGAATCTGAGGCCTGACTCACCGGCGTGCAATTAAAGAGGGAAGCAAAGTTGCCAACCGTGATTGGGTTTACTACCATGCATGCAGTCTGTCGTATAACATCCATGTTGTACACAATCTTTTTATATCGAAGAATGATTTTACGAAATTGGGTGCTGAAGTCATTGCGGTTAATTATTTTTCTGAATTTATATACTAAGTAGCCATAAAAATCGGGTCCCGATAGACCTTGTTGCAGAAGAGATTTAAGTCCAATATTGAATTTCGAAATTAAATCAGAATGGCGTCTATAAAATTTTGAAAAGGCTTTGCGTAGTTTATGGTACCGATAACCCTGATTAAGAAGTTTAGCCGTTAATAATTCATTACGAGTGTTGAAGTCAGTTACATGACTACACACTCTGGCAAATCGAATTAATTGCGAAATATAAACGCCATAGGATGGCGCACGAGGAACATCACCATCCAAAAAAGGAAAAATTACAATCTCAAAATCAAAGTCATCGCGTTTATCATAAATTTTGCACGAAACAAACCCATCTACAATAGATAGATGTAAATCCAAAAACGAGGCCTCGGTATCAGAAGAAATTGCTTTATTTGACTGAAGTTCTGGGGGAAAATCTGACTAATCAAACCATCGAAATAGGTATTATCAATATTTAATAAATCATCTAAATATCTAGAAGTGGAGCTAAAAGCTTCAATAATTTCAGATGGGTTATCAATGGAAAGCGACAACATGAAGTCTCTTTCATAACAATACAAAAACAGATCAGCCACAAGAGGTGCGCAATTCGTACCCATCGGAATACCCACAATTTTTCTAAATAACTCAGCACCGAATCTAATATAAATATTGTCAAGTAGAAAGGTGAGGGCATCACACACTTTCTGACATGACCAAAGTGTATAATTCTTATGCTCTTTAGAAGTGAAAAATGCATTTCTGACATTACATGCAAGACAGAGAGAATCTTCTCTGTGAAAAGCCCACTCAATTAAATCATTAAGCTTTTCTTTTGTAAGATTATGAGGAAGTGTAGTGTAAAGAGTGGGAAAATCGTAAGTAGACAGACTTGAAGCACGAAAACGTCTGGATTTCAATTTATTTAAAACCTCGTTCGATTTTTTTATATACCAAAACAGATCTTTCAAAGACTGTATCACAATATTTAATCACATGCGTTTTAATACCAGTAAGACAGGAAGTTAATAATATAGAAAGTTCAGTGGTAGTGCAAGAGCTAGAAGTTGCAATAAACAGTGCTTTGTAAGGTCTTTTATGAAGTTTTGGTAACCAGTATAGCGTAGGAAGCTTGTCTTGGCCTTCGGTAACACACACAGCAAACTTGGTGGCTGAATGACAAATATGTTCATCTACTATAGCACTCTCTTCAGCTAAAGACCTTAGTACCACCAAGATCCTGCTTAAGCGTGTTAACATAGTGGAGCCTCACACAACGACGACGTTGTTAGCGGCATTGTCTGCAGGGGCCAAAACAAACTTCTTATGAAATTCTTGAATACCTAGTTTAAGATGACGTAAAGACGTCTTAGGCTTAGGAGGTAATAAGTTAGTATTTTGGGAATAGAAAGAAATGCGTTTATTCACTAGTTTTAAAATGCCAAGCCTTCAGTCCTTAAGGGCTTTATGCTCAACATACTCTCGCTTACACCA
Source organism: Lucinisca nassula (assembly GCA_963580285.1). Taxonomy (NCBI): domain Eukaryota; kingdom Metazoa; phylum Mollusca; class Bivalvia; order Lucinida; family Lucinidae; genus Lucinisca; species Lucinisca nassula. The sequence continues at coordinate 54,428,277 of OY757012.1, forward strand.
TCGATTACCGAATTCATTCAAGGCAGCAGCGATTTAATCTCTACATTTACTGAAATCAATTTTAGAAGGAAACCGATATTTCGGTCTTTTAGAAATTATATTCCTTATCCTAGAATCAGGAATAATTTTCTAGTTGCGAGTAATTACGTGACCAGCAGCAGGATAGCAATACACTGAGTTTTTACAATCACATGAATCAGGAGTATTAGTATCAATATGTATTTAGAGAATACCAGGTTAGTGTCTTTTGATATCAAGTTATCAGGCAAGGCTTCGAGACCGCTTGTAGAACCGCACGAGTGTGTGTGTGTGTGTGTGTGTGTGTGTGTCTGGTGTCTGGTTGCGACAGGGAGCTCAAAGCTCACTTTTAAAGTGCTACCTCACTGAAGTATCATGTCCCAGACACATTACATCATACCACACACAGTCACATTATCCTGACACTGGACCAATCCTAGCTCTACCCCGTAAATCTGAGTGCCAAGCGAGGAGCAGCTAGTACCATTCTTAACGACTTTGGTATTTCGCGGCCCGGGATCGAACCCGTGACCTCCCGTTCTCCGGAGCGGACACTCTACCAACTGAGCTATCGGGGCCGGTTCAAATGACACGAATCTGGTATTCTATGTATCAGTTTATCCCCGTGTACACTCTTAAATTAGCAATTTACGGCCAGTTATTGATGGTGCTCAGTGCGTCCAAGCATTCTGGTGGTCGATATATTTAGTATCAGCTGACCATGTTTTTCCTATGATATTTTCTTTACTAGTTATATTGCAGTTATTTACTAGTTATATTGCAATTTTTCCCCAGTTACAATAACATTTTTTTGTCATTTTCCAGTACTCCGGTTCATTCATAAAAGTGCAATGTCACGCTGACCTGATAAAGCTCACTTATCCTGAGACAGCATATCTTTATCAGGCCAATGCGTTAAAATGCTATATATACAGGGGTGTGTGTGAATTCGGGTTTAACGTGGCTTTCAACAATTTTTCAGTCATATCACGACGGTGTCTGGTTGCGATAGGGAGCTCAATGCTCACGTTTATAGTGCTGCCTCACTGAAGTATCATGTCCCAGACACATTACATGATACCACACCCAGTCACATTATCCTGACACTGGATCGACCAGTCCTAGCTCTACCCCGTAAATCTGAGTGCCAAGCGAGGAGCAGCTAGTACCATTTTTAACGACTTTGGTATGTCGCGGCCCGGGATCGAACCCGAGACCTCCCGTTCCCCGGAGCGGACACTCTACCAACTGAGCTATCGGGGCCGGTACAGTGGGGGTAACTGATAAATTTCACACTTTGCATATTCTACTCTAGATATACATCAACTGTTAAGGCGTAAAAATAGCTATTTTTATGATAACATGCTGAAAAAAAAACTCTTTTTTATAATTTTTTGTTTGTTTGTTTTTCTCCCGAAAAAAAAAAAACAACAACAGGGTCGGACCTGTATGTTTTATGTGTTTTTGTGCTTGTACATGTTTTTTGTTAATAAAATTGTCAGGTTGAGAATTGCACTATATACACGATTCATTTTAGATGCTACAAAACGTCAGCTCTGTCTTTTGGAAGGTACAAAATGCAAAAAAAAAAAAAAAAAAAAAACTAGAGCTGTCAGAGGATCTGACTATAGCCCCGCTATAGCGCTATCAGAGGAGTAAGACACATTGACTCTAAAAGCTTTTAACCTATCAGGGGAGCTTTCTTAGTTCCAGAGAAAACTTTAATATTTTTTTTTTTCTTTGCTGGGGAGATAACCCCAAGAGTAATGTTGTTGGCCATTATTTACTTACATCCACCTAATGTTCATGTTTATACAAAGTTTCAGCTTTCTAGCTTTCTTAGTACCTGATGGGCCTTTGGCCATTATTTTGGTAAGGGCCATACATCCACCCACTTTTCATGTTCATACAAAGTTTCAGTATTCTAGCTTTCTTAGTTCCTGAGAAAACTGTCACCAAACCTTTTCATTTATTAAAAAAAACTATACTATCAGGGGAGATAACTCCAAAAGTAATGGGCCCTCGGCCATTATTTTGGTTAGCTCCCTATATCCACCCATTGTCCACATTTATGCAAAGTTTGAGGTTTCTAGCTTCTTTAGTTCCTGAGAAAACTGTGACCAAACATTTTCATTTAAAAAAAAGCCTATATTTTCATTTATTTAAAAAACCTATCAGGAGAGATAACTCCAACAGTTATGGGCCCTTGGCCATTATTTTGGTAAGCTCCCTATATCCACCCATTGTCCACATTTATGCAAAGTTTGAGCTTTCTAGCTTCTTTCGTTCCTGAGAAAACTGTGACCAAACATTTTCATTTAAAAAAACCTATCAGGGGAGATAACTCCAAGAGTTATGGGCCCTTGGTCATAATTTCGGTAAGGTCCGTGGAGGCACCCATTGTCCACGTGTATACAAAGTTTTAGTTTTCTAGCTCTCTTAGTTTCGGGGAAAACTGTGACGAAAAAATAACGGAATAACGGAATTACGGAATTACAGAATTACAGAATTACGGAATTACAGAATTACGGAATGACAGGGCAAATCCAATATAGCCCCACTTTTCAAGCGGGGCTATAAAAAGAAAAAAATACAAAAATTTACTTAAAACGCGAAAATACGATGGGAAAATGCAAAGACAACACTGTGTAGAGTCGGAAATTGAAAATGGTAGGGCCGGTGTTTTAATTTTTATTTTGTTCTTTTATTGATAAAAATAGTAGCGTCGGGGGGGGGGGGGGGGGGGGCGGGGGGGGGGGTCTGAGCAGGGTCGGTCTGGTTAGCGGAAACAGGGCTATTTTTAGGCCTAATAGGTATGTGATTGATCATGATATTAACCCTTTTTGTACCAAATGGAATCTTCCACCTTATATATAGCCGGAGTCCATTTCAAAATTTAGGGGTGTCAGGTTGTGTTTTCTTCAAAATTGATTTGGAAAGTGGCTGAACTTTCAGCAAACAGTGGAGGCCCTGATCAGACGCCGCGTTCTGCGGCGTCTGATCTGGGCCTGCACTGTTTGCCAGGGTACCCGTTTAGGGGTTTCTGGTACTAAATGTAGAAGCCTCCGTGGTGCAGTGGTTACGCTACTCGCCTTGTAAACCAGGGATCGCAGGATCGATCCCGGGCTTCTCCAGACTTTCGGATGAGTCTTTAAACCGAGGTCCCGTCTCCGTATGACCTTAGCTGTTGGTGGGACGTAAAACTAAAACTCACTCACTCTGGTACTAAATGTGTTAAACACCCGCATTATTGATTCGCATACAGTTATAATAAATGCATTTGTTGAATAAGAACAAAGGGGTCTGTATGCCCATAAACCGCAACTTCGTACAGTCTCTGGTGCACATATCGATAAAACCGGCCCCGATAGCTCAGTTGGTAGAGTGTCCAATCCGGGGAACGGGAGGTCACGGGTTCGATCCCGGGCCGCGACAAACCAAAGTCGTTAAGAAAGGTACTAGCTGCTCCTCGCATGACACTCAGATTTACGGGGTAGAGCTAGGACTGGTCGACCCAGTGTCAGGATAATGTGACTGGGCGTGGTATCATGTAATGTGTCTAGGTCATTTACTTCAGTGAGGCAGCACTATAAAAGTCAGCATTTAACTCCCTGTGGCAACCAGACACCGTCGTGTTATGACTGAAAAATTGTTGAAAGCGACGTTAAACCCGCATACACACACACACACACACACACACACACACACACACACACACACACACACATACATCGATAACTATTTGTTCCATAACCCCAGACTGTCTTCAGTTACATTTTGTTTGTTTGTTTGTCTTCATTTTATAGAAACACAATCATGGGGATTTACAGTTAATTATATACATTGTCTTAAATTGTAAGCTTATACCAAAGAGGCAGGAAGACAGATTTTAACATACTATGTGACATAAAAAAGGATTCTGGAAAAAAAAAATCATCAATTTTGTGAAAACTTCAGAAAAAATCAAATCATACTGATTTCATGGTGCAGCCATTTCTCCGTTGTTTTTTGACACATAACACGCGTGATAAATTACACCTTGATAACAAATCCATGTTTTATATATCGAAAACGGTTAAATTTCGGAGGAAACATTTAGATATTTTAGCCAGCCTTACGAACGATAGGCGGCTATATACCCGGCTTCTGTCGTCGGCGTCTGCATTAGGATACAGTTTGCCTGCAAGCTCATATTTGTAATATTCTTCAAATTTGTTTTAAAATAAACTCAACAACGCGAAAAGAACAATGTTTCACATATTATCAGGATAATAAGTCTGTGAAATATAGATCCCTAAACTTTATATAGCGAAAACTTGGGTTTAATGGGGTAACATTAATTTTCCTATTTCTGCTCTAAGACAGAGGTTTTGAGTACATACTCGTTAGAACCGCCCCAATCTAACAAGCACCCACAACCTGTATTTGGCGTGCAAATAAGAAAATCAAATATCACGAAACACGCCTAAACAAATTACGCCGAAAAAAAAACGAACATTTTATGATGAAAAATTGTGATATTTCTCACTTCTGCTCAAAATATAGATCGGGGGTTCTAACGAGCACCAACAATCTATATTTTAGAGTAGAAATAAGACAAATAAGGTTTACCCCTGTAAACCCCCGTTTTACTATATACAAGTGGGGTTAAAGGGGGTCAGAATTATATAGGCGTGTTTTCGTGGTGTCAACAGACCAGAAGATTGTGAGTTCAAATCATGACTGAGGGAAAATAACTCTTCTTTATTTTTCGTGATGAAAACACAAATACATGTATATTTTTTCTGACTTCATTACAAAATCCAGCCTATTCAAATGCATGTATATCGAAAAACATTACCTCCTAAAATTGTTTTTTTTATCTCTGCTCAAAACACAGACTGTGAGTAATCGTTAAAACAGCCTCGTAGAGGCGGCTCTAACGAGAACTCACAGTCTATATTTTACTGCAGAAATAAGACAAATAAGGTTTAAGCCTGCAAACCCCAATTTTACTTTATACAAGAGGGGTACAAGGGGTCAGAATTATATAGGCATGTTTTCGTGATGTGTAGATTTTTAGATTATTTTTTTTTCGTCAAAAACTAGAAAATGTAATTTCATTTATAAAATGCCTAGGTTTGAAAACAGGAGTGTTTTTATTTGTCCCTATCTGAACGTTTAGGTCCTCTTTCTAATGCTACAGTCTATTACGGGCTTTTTCGTAAGAAAAGGACGGCCTCGCTAGCTCAGTCGGATGTGCGTCTGACCGGTGATCAGGAGGACGCGGGTTCGGTACCTGCCGGGATCGGCAACATTTTTTTGTCGATAATGATCATGAAATTTTTATACGGCCATTCTCTCCCTTCCGCTGATTCAAGAAGGGCAGTTGTCAGTTTCTGGCGAAAAAGTGTGCAATGTACTGGTTAACCGCTTACGTATAAGCCTGTCCAGGAAAAGTGTGGTAAGGTTAATTGACCGGTTCAAAATGACCTAAAATAGTGTTGACTGGGCCGTTAAACTCCAGAACACACAAAACAAACGTAAGAAAATTGCTTTAGGGGCAAATTATGCCAAATTTATTTTTTAAACAAAAACGCTTAAAACAAGATTTCTTGGTCAGCACTTTTTATGGGTACGTTTGGATTCTCATGTTTTCAATTGTTACAGTCAGTTCAGCTTTTTTTTACAAAATGAAATGTCATTTTTGGGGCAAAATCTGCAAAATTGAAGTTTTGCTCTTAGGAAATTGCTTTCATGCAACTTAGGCCCAGTGGGCTATGATTTGTTCCGACATCGCTTGACCTTATTTCTGCTTCAAACACAGTTTAAGGGCTTTGTTATACCGCTACTAACGAATACCCACAACGCATGTCTTTGAACAGAAACAATAAAATAATGCATACCTATGTAGACCATAGATTTATAAAATATTAAACTGGTTTAACCCATTGCAAGCGGGAAACCCTTAAAGGGGTACCTTGTCAAACAGTGTAGGACCAGCGGCGTCTGATCGGGACCTGCACTATTTGCTAACAGAATCTTCCGCCAAAAATAGCATAAAAATGAAACAAGAGGGCCATGATGGCCATGGGTCGCTAACCTGATCCATAGGGAAACAAGTGGGCCTCGGGGAGAGCCATTATTGACCCCATGGCTATAATTTGCATAATCTTGGTAGTGGTCTAAAAGGTGAAGCTTCATACCAAATATCAAAGAACGGAGCCTTCTAGTTTCAGACAAGAAGCTTTTTAAAGGTTTTCCTTATATAAAGTCTATATAAAACATGCGGTTCCCGGGGCGCGGCTATTTTTTGGCCCCAGGGCTATAATTTGAACAACTTTGGTAGAAATCCACAAAACAAAACTTCATACCAAATACCAAAGGCCTTGGCCTTCTGATTTCAGACAAGAAGATTTTCAAAGGTTTTCCCGATATAAGTCTATGTAAAACACGTGGGTTCTGGGGTGGGCCCATTTTTGGACCCAGGGCACTAATATGAACAATTCTGGTAGAGGTCCACTACATGAAACTTCATGCCAAGTATCAAAGACCTTGGTCTTCTGGTTTCAGCAGAGAAGATTTTCAAAGGTATTCCCTACATAAGTCTATGGAAAACATGTGGGCACCGGGGTGGGCTCATTTTTGGTCTCATGACTATATTTGGAACATTCTTGGTAGAGATCTACTAGACAAAGCTTCATACCAAATATAAAAGAAATGAGCCTTCTGGATTCAGACGAGAAGATTTTTAAAGGTTTTCCCTATATATGTCTATGTCAAACCAGTGGGTCCTGGTGCAGAGCAATTTTTGGCCCCAGGGCTATAATTTGATCAATCTTGGTCAAGGTCAACTAGTCAAAGCTTCATACCAAATATCAAAGTATTTTCATACCAAATATTCTGGTTTCAGACAAGAAGATTTATATACATTTTCCCTATATAAGTCAATGTAAAAACAGTGGGCCCCAGGGAAGGGGGCATTTTGGCCCCAGGGCTATAATTTGAATAATCACGATAGAGGTCCACTAGAGGAAGCTTCATACCAAATGTCAAAGACCTGAACCTTCTGGTTTCAGACAAGAAGATTTTTAAAGATTTTACCTATATAAAGTAAAAGTAAAACAAAGATCAGGAATCGATACAATTAACTTACTCCACCCACCAAAGACACCAAAGGGAAAGAAATACAAACATTAAGCGACCAGACCATAATGGAAACCTAAACAAAGAAAGGCCATAAGGACAGTTACTTTCCCACAAAATGGCCATACGGCCATCCAAAATAAAAAGACACAAGTGATACACACAGTAAGTAACAAACAACAACATAAATAAATCGCCACAGAAGAACCGCCTTGGAACGGTCAATCGAAAGATTCCCACTGGGGGGGCTACGTGACCACTATAAGTCAATGTAAAACCAAAAGGCCCCAGGGTGGGTGCTATTTTGGCCCAAAGGCTATAATTTGAACAATCTTTGCAAAGGTCCACTAGATGAAGCTACACACCAAATATCAAAAACCTGGGCCTTGCAGTATCAGAGAAGAATATTTTTTAAGATATTCCCTACATAAACCTATGTTAAATTAAATGGCCCCAGGGCGGGGGTATTTTTGGCCCTAGGGCTACAATTGATACAATTTTGATAGAAGTCCACTAGATGAAACTTCACACCAAATATCAAAGGCCTGGGCCTTGTGGTTTCAGAGAAGAAGATTTATAAAAATGCTCCCTATATAAGTCTATGTAAAGCCAAAGGGCCCCGGGGTGGGGGCATTTTAGCCCAAGGGCTATAATTTGAACAATCTTGGTAGAGGTCCACTAGATGAAGCTTCATACCAAATATCAAAGACCTGGTCATTGTGGTTTCAGAGGAGAAGATTTTTAAAGATTTTCCCTATATCAGCCTATGTAAAACCCAAGGTCCCCGGGCCGGGGTAATTTTTGGCCTCAGGGCTATAATTTGAACAATCTTGGTAGAAGTCCACTAGATGAAGCTTCATACCAAATATCAAAGACGTGGGCCTTGCGGTTTCAGAGAAGAAGATTTTTAAAGATATTCCCTACATAAACATATGTTAAACCAAAAGGCCCAAAGGCGGGGGCATTTTTGGCCCTGGGGCTATAATTAAAACAATATTGACAGAGGTCCACTAGATGAAGCTTCACACCAAATATCAAAGACCTGGGCCTTGTGGTTTCAGAGAAGAAGATTTATAAAGATTTTCCCTATATAAGTCTTCGTAAAACCAAAGGGCCCCGGGGCGGGGGCATTTTTGGCCCCAGGGCTATAATTTGAACAATCTTGGTAGAGGTCCGCTAGATGAAGCTTCATACCAAATATCAAAGACCTGGGCCTTTTAGTTTCAGAGAAGAAGATTTATAAAGGTTTTCCCTATATAAATAAGTTCTGAAGTTAGATCCTTTGGAAGCAAGGAATACACCGAATAAACGAAAATAGCAGACTCGGTTTAATTGAGTCTGTTCATGACCAGTACTGAAATGTGCAACACCGGCCACGCCCTCTAGCACCGGCTTAAGGAGAACTCATTTTACAAAATGATACCGCATCGGCTAAAGCAGAACTCTTTTTACAAAATGATACCAAATGAACTCAATGATCCCAAAGGACCAGAAAATATAATCTGCACTTTGATGATGTACGGGGAGACGTTTCACGGCCGCCACACGGCACAACACCAGCTGCAGTGAAAATAAATAAGTTCTGAAGTTAGATCCTTTGGAAGCAAGGAATACACCAAATAAACGAAAATAGCAGACTCGGTTTTATTGAGTCTGTTCATGACCAGTACTGAAATGTGCAACAGCGGCCACGCCCTCTAGCACCGGCTTAAGCAGAACTCTATTTTCAAAATGATACCAAATGAACTCAAGGATCCCAAAGGACCAGGAAATATAATCTGCACTATGATGATGTACGGGGAGACGTTTTACGGCCGCCGCACGGCACAACATTAACTACAATGTAAGTCTATGTAAAACTGGTGGGTCCCGGCGCGGGGGCATTTTTGGCACCAGGGCTTTAATTTAAATAAACTTGGTAGAGGTCCGCTAGATGAAGCTTCATACCAAATATCAAAGACCTGGGCCTTGCGATTACACAGAAGAGGATTTTTGAGGTTTTCATTTAAAACATCTATTTTAGCTCCTGTGACCTAGATGTGCAAAAGACTAATCATTTGAATAACTTTGAAAGGGGACCACCTAAGGATCATTTCTGTGACGTGTGGTCAAAATCCGATCAGTGGTTTAGGAGGAGATCTTGTTTGAAGAAAAAGTTTACGCACGCACACACGCACGACGGACGATGGACAAAAAGTGATCACAAAAGCTCACCTCGTCACTACGTGAAAGGTGAGCTAAAAATAGGCCCCACATCCCTTATATGACAAATAAACTTGTCCAACATAAAGCAATGGAAAAGTCCACTAGTATGCAATGGGTTCAAGGGATGCTCACTACAGGGCGATGCCACCATGGTGCAGAAATCATTCCGAATCATCACGTGAAAAAGTCCGTTTAATGAACACCCACTAAACCCCACTTTATGTGGAGAAAACTAGGGTTTACGGGGATATATTTTTTTTCGTATTTCTGCTCCAAGACATAGGTTGTGTGTACTCGATAGAACCGCCTCAGCGAGGCGTTTCTAACGAGCACCCACGACCTATGTTTGCAGTATAAATAGGGAAAATGTCACGGATTTTAATCAGAAAAGTAGCCAATTTGTAGTTGTGAAAAATGCACTATGTCGCACGTTGTATTATCGGGGCTTCCAATGTAGTTAAGGCAAAACACTTCCGAAGGCATATTTAGGATATTATAATGATTGCAATATCAACGTTTGTAAATCACAAGTTACACGTATGCCATACCACTAGTCAAACCATGGACGGTCAAAGCATATTTGTAATTTCTTTCCATCGGGCGTTTCGCCATAAGTCCATCCTCCGCCCTACAAACTAATGTTGGTTGGTAATCATAAGGAGGAATTCTCATCAGTCGAGATCGATAAAATCACCCCGGTAAGGACTGTCACCTCTAGGGCGATCGAGGGTTGGTTTATAGGTTATAATGGTGCGCGTCGACTTTGGATCATTGGCTTCTGCTGTCTTGAAGAACTTTATTATCGGGTCTCCCGATTTCTCCTGCCTGATTATAATAGTTCTGTCTCCAGCAAATCCGGCCTGACCATACATCTGAAATAGATTTTAAAATATCCTGTTTTCAATTCATGCAAAATGTAGAAAGAAAAACTACAAATGATGTTTGTACCTACGATAGGCTATGCCACCAACCATATGCTCGTCCCTAAAAGCCAACATTTCTAAAGGGCCACAACTGAAGAACAAATCATCCAACAGTTTTACAGAAATTATTTAAGTGGTAGGGAGTGTGATAGCTCAGTGGTTAGTGCACTTGCCTCTGATGCTAGAGGTCCCGGGTTCGATCTCCGGCAGCGGCGATAAAATTTCGGTGTCCGAACACGCTCCATTGGCATCATTTGCAGGGATGAATGTCATAAAGTGCACTGTCCTTCGGATCGGGACGTTAACTGGAGGCGCCCTGTGCATGGAGAACCATCCCCTGTGAAGGTTAAAGATCCCTACCGTAATGACATGATTACAGTGTAGGCTTTCATCTTGCAAACCTGGAGTGTATGTAATGTACACCTGCGGTAATGGTCAAATGTAACCGGCGCAGTATCAGTAGTAAGAAAGAAAGGAAGACTTTCAGGGGAGGCAACACCTGCAAAAGTAGTTTTGTCTCCCCTATCAATAGGGGTCAACTCTTAAAGGAAAGAATTTGCTTTTGAGGAGCAAATTCTTTCCTTTAAAAGTATACCCCTTTTCAGTGGGACCGAGGCTATAGAAAAGCGAACAGGAAGTCCCGAAAGTTGTCTTCCTTTGGAAAATGGCGGAAAAATCTGCCAAGTGTTCCCATTCCGCTAAAAAGTTAATCAGGTTACGTACACATCGTTACCAAATGCATTTAAGAACTTCCAGGACTCTAGCGTCAGTAGTTTCGGGGACATTCTGCTGACAAGATTTCATCAATATTTTTTTCAAAGCACCATAGTTCAGGAAAGGGCCATAAACCTGACGAGAAAAATTACATGTCAACCGGTTTTTATGAGGAATCCATATAAGAAAATTATAAACCATACCATACAGGGTTCTAAAGTTATGCTATGTATCAATAAGCGTAACGGACGGACAAACGAACGTACGTACAAACGGGCCTACGCATAAACGGGCGACCGTACAAACGCATTCGAAGCAATATTACCCTCAAACTTATTGTGCATAATTATAAGCAATATGGTACTCGTACAAGATTTAGAACAGGTCAAGTAATAATTCCAAGCCACAGAAAGTTAAAACAACGGCCACTATGCACGACCTGAACACATATTTTACTGGAAAAATAATATATGTTAACCTTACATTGCAGACGCTACTCACATTCTCAGCAAACATTCCACTCAATTTTTAAAACCTTCACATCACTAGAATTTCATGACAATATCTCAGGTATGCTGGACTTTCTTTCAATAAATGGTATAAAGAAACTTTTAAACGATTTTGAGTGTTTTAAAAGTGCATTACGTCAGTAAACTTGAATAGTGAACACTCTTGCAAACTATATTTAGTTTACAGTAGGACGTGACCAAGGGCCGTTGCTATGATTCTGTTCGCAATCCGCTTCCTCTGTTTGGGACTATATTTTCTTGCACACCAGACAAGGAAATCCGTGATTTTACCCTGGCATAGATATTTTTGTTCTGACCCTGTTGTTCCGACCCAAAATCGAATAATCGCGTGTTTGATAAATGCACTGGTTGATTACAACCTCATGCGCGACGTCGTCATGCGGGACGTCACTAAACATTCCTGTTGTGTCATCACAAAATGGCGGACGTCGGTAACCGAAGTGACAGCAGCATTAAAATTCGCAATAGAAATGGAAGGTATGCAAGAAAAAGAATCCTATATGGGTGTCAGGGGTGGATAGAAAAATCCGGCCCTCGGGAAGCCTCGTGATGCCGGACAGTGACCCTCGGGACGGATTTTTCCATCCACCCCTCACACCCATGTAAGATTCTTATATTGTCAGAAAAAAAAAATAAGAACGAAAACCTTTTGAACTCCGGTGACTTTAGGCCCTCAATATTCTGGTCCGAGATGTGACAAGGTGAAAAAACAAAGACGGTTAATGTGAGTCGCCTTTTCTTAAGCATTTCAATTAAGGCAGCGAACAGTAGATCTTAAAGTGATGGAGCAGACGCCTCATACAGTACCACTGCCAGTTCTCAGCAAAGAAAAGAGAGAAAGAGAACGCCTGTTTTCAACCAAAATAAAAAAAATATATATAAGCAAACTTTTAGATCTAATTTAGATCTAACCGAAACTGCCATTTTGGAAAGATGAAATCGACATTCTACATACTTTCAGACCGGAAGTGGTCAGAAAAAATGGCACAAAAATGGACCCTCACGGATTTTTGAACAAATTTACATGTGGACAGATGAATCTATGCCGAAGGTGATGATATGGGTGGGAATAATCTCGAGGAACATTAAGTGTGTTTATTTTTCGTTTTCCTGGTCGTACTGTTAGGGTTGAAAAATTGCCATTTTCAAACCACTAATGTGCTTACACTAAACGTATAATTTCGGTTTTAAATATTTCTCTTGAATACAACCATATTTAAGATACGCGCTCGTGGTTTGTCTACTTTACAACTGACCTACAAACTGTGATTTATTACTCTCACAGACTAGAGCTGATCTATTTCGATTCTAACAGGCTGAAAATCGGCAATAATGCTGTTGTTTCCTTCAAAGTCTCACAACTTTTCGCCATTGTTAGAAGAAATCCCGCTAAAATTATCGACTGAAACACATGCATTTATATCCTTTTCTAAAGTTTCCGATGCGAGAGTATGGCGTTACACTGTCTCAAGTCAAGGAAATCGACTAATGACGTCATACATTGGCAGTTTTTAATGTCGTCACGCTCTTCCTTGCCGTGATTTGGTGCAGAATAAAATACAGTTACTTTCCATTGCCTATATAGGCGCGCTGTGTTAGAATTATGCTTTTCATATTTATCATTGTCAAAGCGCGAAAGTAAACGACAATTGAGGAATTAGCTATTAAAATAGCTCGTCGAAAGGAAGCCTAAAAATTGCAATTAGTCCCATCCAATCGACGCGCGAGAATTTTATTTTTAAATCTTCCTACGCAGGCCACTCTGATGCCCAACTGTTATACTCATTCATGTTTTTGTTTGTTTGTATTGGAGATTAACGGTCCGATCGACACTATTTTAGGTCATTTTTGAGTCGGTCAGTTTACCTATCCACACTTTTCCTGGGCAGGCTTATAGGTTAGCTGTTTACCAGTACAGTGCACATTATTTCGCCAGAAACAGACCAATACTCTTCTTGAATCTACGAAAGAATGTTGTCGACCAAGGCCTCATTTATTTTAGTTCGATTGGGATGAAATCTTCAAGCTTATTTGAATTGCTTTCGAACTAATTCCGGGTGTTTTACGCGCGCCTCCTGGATAGAGTGGGGCTGTGGCATTACGTGTCTTGCCCAATGACACACCCCGGCTCCGGGTTCGAATCCTACAACCTCTCGATCATAAGTCGAACCCGCTAAGCACTGAGCTATCGAGGCTGCCAAACTATATTTCGTAAAAACTTCCATAACTTCATTACGAAAACACGCCTATACAAATACATTGTAAATTTTACGGCCGAAAAAAAAAACTAAATTTTTTAGATGAAAAGTTGTGATATTTTTTCTTATTTCTGCTCAACATATGGATTGTGCGTACTAATCGAGGCGGTTCTTACGAGTACCAACAATCTATATTTTAGAGCAGAAATAAGAAAGATAAGGTTTATCCCTGTAAACCCCAATTTTACTATATAAAAGTGGGGTTCAAGGAGGCCAAAATTATATAGGCGTGTTTTCATGATGTATAATAAACTCGCCATTGAGTTCTAGTATCATATATACATATACATGTATTTAGGACAATTTGGATTGGGGCCTGATTTTATTTGAAAAGGTATGTTGTGTGTAATGAGGCGATTTTAATGAGTACACACAGCATTATTTTATTTTACCGAAGATCGAAAAGAGATCCTGGCGTCTCAGTCAAACCCTGTCGCCCAATGAAACCAAAAAGGACCCATTTTGGTTTATATCAGTCTTTTAATCGACTGCCTCTTCTAAATTCCCAAAATTGCAGTATGTTTCCTCTGGCTTTCTTTGCCGGATCATTACAGGGTCACCGATGAGGCTTTATTAGCCGAAACTACGTAGTATGATCCATCTTCTTTCTTATGAATGTTTTTATTGCTCTTAAAGGAACTCATTTTTGATTTTTATTTGCCTTCACTGCAGCTGGTGTTGTGCCGTGTGGCGGCCGTAAAACGTCTCCCGTACATCAACCATAGTGCAGTTTATATTTTACTTTTGGTCCTTTGAGATCAGCAAGAATATTCTGAGAAATCAGAAATAATTATTGGTTTAGACTCAAATTCTAGACAGGTTTTCCATTATTAGGACCCATTTTGGTTTATATCAGTCTTTTAATCGACTGCCTCTTCTAAATTCCCAAAATTGCAGTATGTTCCCTCTGGCTTTCTTTGCCGGATCATTACAGGGTCACTGATGAGGCTTTATTAGCCGAAACTACGTAGTATGATCCATCTTCTTTCTTATGAATGTTTTTATTGCTCTTAAAGGAACTCATTTTTGATTTTTATTTGCCTTCACTGCAGCTGGTGTTGTGCCGTGTGGCGGCCGTAAAACGTCTCCCCACAGTGCAGTTTATATTTTACTTTTGGTCCTTTGAGATCAGCGAGATTATTCTGAGAAATCAGAAATAATTATTGGTTTAGACTCATATTCTAGACAGGTTTTCCATTATTAGGACCCCATTTTGGTTTATATCAGTCTTTGAATCGACTGCCTCTTCTAAATGGGGGACTACCGCAATACGGAGTTATCTACCCGATTGCTTCCCAGTCCGCCAGGTGGCGCCAATATTGAGTAGTTCCGGTTACATGTTGTTTGGGTAAAAATACATAGGCGTGAGTCTTTGTAGATCATTTTGTGATCAGTGGTGAAGAGATTAGCCTGCGTATCTATACAGCCTGATCTGTCTTGTCTAATATGCCGGTGATCTCATCATATTATTTTAATTTATTATTTAAATTTTAATTTGATTTATTAAATATAAGACTGCCGCCGCCGGGGCCGGGTCACTCCGACTATCATGATAGCGGCAGCGGAAAGAGTGAGTGAGTATGAGTGAGTGAGTGAGTGAGGCTTGCGTAGCCGCATGACTATCAGATATAAGCAAACAGAGGTTATGCATGTTGATCTGAGTCTTTGCCGGTACGGTTGTGTGCGACCAACAAAGACGCAGCTCAGCCTGTGCATCCAAAATGTCTGATCAGTGTCATCGAAGATCACATGAGCCTTACAAAGCCGCACGAATTATGGATATCGCAACAGAAATCGGCGAAATCCAGCATATTGATAAAAGTCCATGCAGGTAACTGCCCATCGAATACGCAGCTCAGCCTGTGCATCCGTGAAGTATGTTCAGTATCTTCGATAATGGCATACATGTAAGCCTTAGAAAGCCACACGGATAATGGATATCGCAACGGATATATGCAAACCTCCAGTTGCCCATGTTGATATAAGTCTTTGCAGGTAATTGAACGACCCGCGAAGACACAGCACAGCCTGCAAATCCGTACAGTATGATCAGTATTCGTTGATCTAGCAAAACAGTGCTATTCAAATTAAGATAAGCGAAAACATTTGCCATAGTCCATAAGCGAAATTACAATTGCGCATGTTGATTTGAATCTACGCAGGTTGTTGAACGACCAGCGAAGACGTAGCTCGGCATGCACATGTGTGCAGTCCGATCAGAATCAACCGATCACATGCCCCTTCTGTAACCACGGAAAAGTGAGACAAGCGAAAAAAAAACATGTCTGCAGTGCATTTTGATCTGAGTCTTTGTTGCACAGGTTTTATGATAAATTTTGTTATGCGCTAGCTCATTTACGACCGGTGAACAAACTTGGTTTAGATAGAACGACATGACGAACATGACACCGGTGTTTTGCCTTTCACATTACATAGACCAAAATCAGCCAGTTGAGTTGACTTTTATGAAGATATTCTTTTACCCACGAGAGCGGTTAGTCCGATAACGGCGCAACAGTGATACGTCCATTTTCAATTTAAGGTGCGTATGATTTATCGACCACCGTATAATTTTTACAGAAGATGAGAACACGATCAGACGCATCTCTTGTGTGCTGATTTGCATTTTTGTCAGTGTCTTTCTTCGGTGCCGCATGGGCATTGTTGCTTGCAGGGACATTCAAGACAAAATACTAATGAAACACACACACACACACACACACACACACACACACACACACACACACACACACACACACACACACACACACACACACACACACACACACACACACAGAGAGAGAGAGAGAGAGAGAGAGAGAGAGAGAGAGAGAGAGAGAGAGAGAGAGAGAGAGAGAGAGAGAACGAGTTTGCTGTATCTGCTTTATTTTGTTTGATTGTTTGTTTGATTTCAAGTTTAACGGACCCGTCAACACTGTAAAGGTCATTTTGGAGACGTTGCTTCCAATTTTGTGGGACTTTTACCCGACATTGAGATGAAATGACATCTCAAGCCTTGTCGCCAATGAAACCAATAGGGTTTATTAGCATGGACGGTCCGCCTCGCACCGCGGTTCCTGGACAGGCTTAGATCCTCTAAGCGGTTTACCAGTACTAGTGTGCGGGCCGGATTCAGCTCTGCGTGGAAGCATCATGCAGCCCATATATTTCTTCAAGCCCCTATGGGCGGGGGCGGTATCTGCTTTATTCAAAAAGAGCATGTGCTGAATATAAATGGGACTGAACGGCGGGAAATTCTAGCACGAGGACCAGCATCAGAAGTCAGAAGTGTGCACTGTTGCTATTTCGGGTTGATTTAAAGGGGTTTATGCACCGAAGAAGTTGTCATCGCGTTACGCTAAAAACCGGAACTACTCATTCGTGGCGCCCCTAGCGGCCAAGACGCGATTACGGGAAGTAACTCTTGATATCGGTAGTGAGCCATTCCCAGAATTGCAGTATGTTTCCTCTGGCTTTCTTTGCCGGATCATTACAGGGTCACTGATGAGGCTTTATTAGCCGAAACTACGTAGTATGATCCATCTTCTTTCTTATGAATGCTTTTATTGCTCTTAAAGGAACTCATTTTTGATTTTTATTTATACGCTTGGACGGACCGACTCGCACAACTTTGCCTGGGCAGGATAAGACCTTGTGCGGATTACCGTTATGCATGTGCGTTCGGTGTCGGCTCTGCGTGGAAGCATCATTCAGCCCAATGTATTTGCCCAAGCCCCGATGGGCGGAGGCCACATATCCCGAAGTCATCCCAGTTGAGAGGTAAAGTCTCATGACGATACGCTATGATTGATACATTCCTGCATTTTTATGCATTTTGATAACACAGGCGTGCGACATAACACACTTTTTCACATCTCCAATATGGCTACTTTTCAAACGAAAATCCGCGATACTAGTCTAAGTCATACTGTAAAAATAGGTTGTGGGTGCCCGTAGGCGGTTCTAACGAGTACATACAACCTGTGTCTCGGAGCTTAAATAAGAATCATAATGCAAATGTTTTCTCCATACCATCCCAAAAATTCAAACTTTTTAGATGAAAAAGCCTATTTTTTTAATATTTCTGCTCAAAACATAGATTGTGGACACGCGTTAGAAACGCCTCGGCGAGGCGGTTCTAACGGGTACCCACATTCTTTGATTTTGAGCAGAAATAAGGAAAAAATAATGTGTACCCCTGTAAACCCCTGTTTTACCATATAAAAGTGTGGTTCAAGGGGGTAAATATAATAAAGGCATTTTTCGTGATGAAAGTGGGGTTTCGGGCGGGAGGGGCTGGGGTTGGAGAGTGGTTCGTTTCACATACTTGTTAACTTGCGGATTTGAAAATTCTGACGCAATTCTTAAAAAAAATGTATCTGTATACTTTTCGGCATGAACTTTGCAGGGAAAACAATAATTATTGTTTTTAAGATGAATCATCACGAAAACACGCCTATATGATTTTGACCCATTCATATCCCACTTTTATTTGGTAAAACTGGGGTTTAAGGGGGCACACATTTTTCTTATTTCTGCTCAAAATCATAGATTGTGGGTACTCGATAGAACCGCCTCGTCGAGGCGGTTCTATCGAGTCCCCGCAATCTATGTTTTGTGCAGAAATAAGAGAAATACCACAATTTTTCTTCTTAAAATTTCTAGTTTTTGGCAAAAGAATTGGCAATATATTTGTATAGGCGTGTTTTCGTAATGTAAATTTTATTGCGCCTGCGACAGGTCTTGTTTGATAATGTCAAATACTTGCGATTGTAATTTTGTGATATGCTTTTGGAAACCAACGTCATACACTGATATTGCTGTTATTGGTTTCTCGCAAATGACAACGCTTTTTTATGGAAAAATTCAAAACAAGGGAATAAGTACATAAATAACAATGATATTAGGAACCCCAGATTAACCGTCGGTTTTTCACTCACAAGTTTTGTGTCCAAGGGATAACCCTTTTATAGAACATATTGAAGCACGAAAACGCCTGGATTTCAATATATTTAATACTTCATTAGACTTTTTTACAGACCAAAACAGATTTCTATCTGATCTTTCGAAGACTTTGTCGCAATATTTTATCACATGTTTTGGATGGCAGTAAAACATGGCGTTACTAATCTGGAGAGTTCAGTGGTGGCACAAGAGCTTGAACTTGCAATAAACCATGCTTTGTATGGTCTTTTACGAAGTTTAGGTAACCAATATAACGTAGGAAGCTTGTATTGGCCTTCTGTAACAAAGACAGCAAACTTGGTGGCTGAATGACAAATATGGTCATCAACTAAAGCCCTCTCTACAGCTAAAGGCTGAAGTTCCTAGGCCTTAGCACCACCAAGGTCTTGCTGAAGAGTGTTAACATAGTGAAGCCGTCAAACAACGACCACATTGTTAGCGGCCTTATCAACTGGAGTCAAAACAAACTTCCTATGAAATTCTTGAATACCTGGTTTAAGGTGACGAAAAGACGTCTTAGGTTCAGGCGGTAATAAGTCCGTATCTTGCGAATAAAAAGAAATGCGTTTGTTCACTAATTTCAGAATGCTTAGTTTCCATTCTTTTAGAGCTTTATGCTCAACGTACTCTCGTTTACACCATCGATTACCAATTTCAATCAAGGCAGCAGCGATTTCATCTCTACATTTATTGAAATCAATGTTAGAAAGAAATCGATATTTCGGTCCTTTAGAAATTATATTTCGTGCCCTAGAATCAGGAATAATTTTTAAATTGCCAGTTATAATATCACCAGCAGCAGGCTAGTGGCAATATATTTGTATAGGCGTGTTTTCGTAATAAAATTTTAATGCGCCTGTGACAGGTCTGGTTTGATAATGTCAAATATTTGCGATTGTAATTCTGTTATTGCTTTTGGAACCCAACGTCATACACTGATATTGCTGGCATTGGTTTCTCGCAAATGACAACGCGTTTTAATGGAAAAATTCAAAACAAGGGGATAAGTACATAAATAACAATACTATTAGGAACCCCAGATTAACCGTCGGTTTTTCACTCACAAGTTTTGTTTTCCAGTTCTGGTGCGGCATTTATTTCTTCGATTACAGTTTTGAAAACAGCTTACCCTCATTTAACAGGCCTGTTTAAATTAAATCGACGTTGAAGATTTTTAAGTTGCATTTATTATTTACGAGGTTCTGCTCTGGACACAGATTTCGAGTATTTATTCAAACAACCTCGGTGAGGCCGTTCAAACGGACACCGATATTCAACGTTGGGCCCCTGTAGAATAGATTGGGCGGCGTATTGCTTCCACGCAGAGCGGAACAGACCCTACATGAGCACTAGTAAATCGCCCAGAAGGTCTTAGCATGCCACGGCAAAGTGGTGTGAATCGGACCGTCCCTTTATATGAAAGTTATCAGTTAGTTTTTGGCGTAGGTCTTATGTTGTTATTCCCGTTAATCCTTATCTCGCTGATTATTCATTTAAGCCACACCCATTTCTGACTTTCAACCAATCAAATTAATTGATGTAATTTATTGCTACAAATTCATATATTGATTGCCAAACAGTATAGATCATGATCAGATGGCTTCTTCTTAAGCCATCTGATCTGGATCTACACTGTTTGCAAAGATAGGGGTTGTCGTGAGCAGCAGGATAAGGGTTCAATTTCGGATAAAAGTCGTATTCCTTGCTTCAAAAGGATAACCTTTTCTAGAAAATATTTAACGTCACTACAGCTGGTGTCTGGGAATGTGTGGCGGCCGTAAAAAGTCTCCCTGTCCTACATCATAGTGTAGTTTATATTTTCTTGTCCTTTGGGATCATTGATTCCATTGTGGAATTTAGAAAATATATGAGGGCCACTGATGAGGCCTAAATGGCCGAAACTAGCTAGTCTGGCCCAGAAAACATGTACACTCCATATTTTCCGGTTCTGTGGTGTATTCCTTGCTTCTAAAGGATAACCTTTTCCAGAACATACTACACAATTTAAAGCAACGTCCCAAAAATGGCCTAAACAGTGTTGACGTGGACGTGAACCTCAATCCAACCGGGGAGCGTTTATTTGCAATGATATGGTCAGGAGGTACCGACGGTCAAACAGATTAATTTACAAGTCTAACCTTGTTGGGCTGTTGGAAACTACGGACATTTATCGGGGAAACTGAAGCGAAGTCCATCAGCGCTTGTAACAAATCCCCTTGCTTAACATAGTTTATATGCCTGGGAATCCTTGGGGCCGATGGATCTTTAACTGCTCCCTTCAAAAGGGTTTCCGCGGCTCTATATCCTTTATAGACCACAGCAACTGAAACAAAATAACCAACGTTAGAATAAGATCTTATAGATTTTAGAAAACGCAAGGATATTTGGACAAAAAATATCATATGACGTCGCGTCTGAGATTAATATAACTTCATGCATTAAATATAGTATTCCACTTGAGAAATAGATCGGCTCTAACTGTGATTTTTCAGTAATAAATCACAGTTTGGAGGTCAGTTGTAAAATAGATCAAATCACGAGCGCGTAGCGCGCATGATTTGTCTACTTACAACTGACCGACAAACTGTGATTTATTACTCAACAAATTACAAACTAGAGCTGATCTATTTCGATTCTAACATGCTGAAAATCGGCAATAATGCTGTTGTTTCCTTCAAAATCTCACAGTTTTTCGCAAGTGTTAGAAGAAATCCCGCTAAAATATCGACTGAAACACATGCATTTATATCCAATTATAACGTTTTCGATGCGAGAAATGACGTTACACCGTCTAACGTCAAGGAAATCGACTAGTGACGTTATAAATTTCCAGTTTTTAATGACGTCACACGTCACGCTATTTCTTGCCGTGATTTGTTGTAGAATAAAACCTGGTTATTTTCCATTGCCTGTATAGGCACGCTGTGTTAGAATAGTGGATTAAATATGAAAATTAGGTAGTTATGCCCTAACGATACACGCCCGGCGTCCTTGACGACGTCGCTTTTACTAACGGCGTTTTATTGACTTTGTTGTTTAAACAACGTAAATACAATACCTTTTAAATGCCTTATGGTAAATAGAATCTTGCATTCGTGCTCATGTATTATTGAATTTAATAAACGAATTGAGGAAAAGGGATTAAATGCGAGTCCTCACTCGTTAAGGAAAAGAAGCCTCCCATGTAACCCACTTTCCTTAAGTCGTCTAATAAATTCACATTACGAAAACACGCCTATACAAATACATTGTAACCTTTATCGACGAAAAACTGAAAATTTTAAGATGAAAAATTGTGATATTTTTCTTATTTCTCTAAAATATAGATGTTGGGTACTCGTTAGAACCGCCTCAATGTGATATTTTTCTTATATCTGTTGAGAATATAGATTGTTGGTACTCATTAGAACCGCCTCATTGAGGCGGTTCTAACGAGTACCAACCATCTTTATTTAAGAGCAGAAATAAGAAAAATAAGGTTTCCCCCAGCAAACCCCAGTTTAACTTTATAAATCTGGGGTTCAAGGGGGTCAAAATTATATAGACGTGTTTTCGTGATGAATAAAACATGGACGCTCTTGTAAGATCCTCGATGTCTATTAAAGGATTCCATTTCTCATGTGTCTGAACAAATAGTCAATACATGGTTAGTGTATTTTGAAATAGAATATAATCGGTGAGCATAAGACAATTTTATAGGGACGAGCTTTAGCGGGCCCCTATAAAATTGTCGGGGCGAACCGAGTATATTTACATTACACCGCAATTTAAAACAATCAATGGCTTTTGCAATATTTTGGCAAATTTAAGCAATACAGACAACAGACAGTGTGGCATGTCAAACGACATTCATTGCCATGGCGCGCACATGGAGTATAACGTGACGTCAACGAGAGCAAAATTCTGACGTCACCGCGCCACAAAGATGTAGGAAACAACACGAACGCTCGAATAAAAGTTTCTCAGCGGTTTACTTTCTGTATGAAAACCTGCAAATAAATAATTTATTTTAGCTTTAAAAATATTTTCGTGGTTGAGACGCAACTGCAGTAGCAGTGCGCAGTTATTCCAACGGGCAATTCAAACCCGGAAAAGCCGAGAAGGTAAGAATTTAAGAATTTAGCTGAAATTTCTGATAATCTGTTTAAATAAATATTGCTAAGATTTAAACTTGCCGTTTCGTTGTTTCCCCGTGTATGGAAGGTTGCATGTAATCGTTTATGCTT
Source organism: Lucinisca nassula (assembly GCA_963580285.1). Classification (NCBI taxonomy): domain Eukaryota; kingdom Metazoa; phylum Mollusca; class Bivalvia; order Lucinida; family Lucinidae; genus Lucinisca; species Lucinisca nassula. Next base: position 54,451,241 of record OY757012.1, read on the forward strand.
GTAAAATAGGGACCTGAAAAGTAGGTCCGGTTTATAAACGGTCACTAGATGTATTATAGGTCAACATATGGTATTATAGGCCACTACCGATTATAGCGTGCATTTATTCGACCCCCTTTATTAGGTTACTAAAATGCCTGATTGCGGTATAAATAAGTGCTTTTGTTTGTTTGATTTGAGGTTTAACGTCCCCGTCAACACTTTAAAGGTCATTTTGGAGACGTTGCTTCCAATTTCGTGGGACTTTTACCCGACATTGAGATGAAATGACTTCTCAAGCCCTGTCGCCCAATGAAACCAATACTGTTTATTAGCACGGACGGCCCACCTCGCACCGCGGTTCCTAGACAGGCTTAGATCCTCTAAGCGGTTTACCAGTACTAGTGTGCGGGCCAGATTCAGCTCTGCGTGGAAGCATCATGCAGCCCATATATTTTTTCAAGCCCCTATGGGCAGGGCATGATAAATAAGTGCAGACAGGCATTTTCCCGAAATTTCAAAACATCACGAAAACAATCCTATATAATTTTGACCCCCTTGAAACCCACTTTTATACAGTAAAACTGGGGTTTTCGGGGGTATACCTTATTTTTTTATATTTCTGCTCTAAAATATAGATTGTGGGTACTCGTTAGAACCGCCTCGGCGAGGCGGTTCTAATGAGTTCCCACAATCTATATTTTGAGCAGAAATAAGAAAAATATCACAATTTTTCATCATAAAATTTTCATTTTTTTTTCGGCGATAAAGGTGGCAATGTATTTATCAAGTATAAGTGGACGTACTTATTTTGGTTTTATGGCCTTTTCAAAATTATTTCACTGATATCGAGCCACTCGTTGATCAGAGGCGGGCGAAAACCCGAGTACCCGAAAAAAACACCTTACCTTACGTTGCAGAAAACTGCGTCTCACAGAAAAAGTGGCACACCATTCTAATAGGATTTGTGATATTTTCTTCAGATTTGTTACAATGGATCCGTTCAGATATCGTCATATCAAGCTGAAACTTGTTTGGAAGCATCGGGTGACAAAAAGATTCAGATTGTTCTGTTTCGATATCCAAGATTTATCATATGACGTCGCGTCTGAGAGGGTAATAACGCCATGTAATAAATTTGATAATCCACTAGTGGATTAAATATGCAAATTAGTTAGATACGCCGCGTAACGCTATATGTATGACGTCCTTAGCGACATCCCGTTTACTAATGGCGGAAAATTGATATTTTTGTAAAACAATCGTGAATAAAATGCGTCTAAATGTCATATGATAAATAGAATCTTACAATCGTGCTCATGTATTATTTAATTTATTAAACTCGTTGAGGAAAATGGATAAAATGCGAGGTTTTCGTACTCATGTATTATCGAATTTATTAAAATCGTCCAGGAAAAGGGATAAAATGCGAGGTTTTGCCTCGCATTTTATCCCTTTTCCTCAACGAGTTTAACAAATTCAATAATACATGAACACCCATGTAAGATCCTCTATGTTCACAACTGCGGCGATTTGAAATTCTCGGAACGGCATCTCATCCCCAACCAAAGGTAGGCTCAAGCTGCAACTTGGCGGGAGGAATCTTATATGGGTGTGAGGGGTGGATGGAAAAATCCGTCCCGAGGGTCACTGTCCAGCATCACGAGGCTTGCCGAGTGATGAGGGACAGTGATCCCGAGGGACAGATTTTTCTATCCAACCCTCACACCCATATAGGATTTTTTGTCTTGCACATCTTCCATTTCTTAGCGCGGATATTTAATGCTGCAGTCACTTCGGTTACCAACGTCCGCCATATTGTGTTGACACTGCATGAATGTTTAGTGACGTCACGTAACGTGTTGTGACGTCAACCTTTACGACGGCGCATACGAGGTCGTAATCAACCAGTGCAGTTATCAAACACGCGATTATATTCGATTTGGGTTCGGAACACCAGGGTCAGAACATAAATTTCAATCCCAGGGTAAAATCACGGATTTCCTTGTCTGGCGTGCAAAAATCATATTTTCTAACATCGTTGTTTCAGGCACCGTGCCGATCATCTTGAAAATCTCAAAACGACATCTCCCGAACGAAAGACTGGATTGAGCTGAAACTTGATGAGGGACATCGGGGCGAAATGGATTTGCTAAAATGGTCCTGTACTGATATCCAAGATTGTCGCCATGGCGGCAGTCTTGAAATTTTCACAATGACATCTCCTCCCGAGCCATAGGCTGGATTGAGTTTAAACTTGAAGGGAGGCTTTGGGGGAACAAGGGGATTCAGATATGTTAACATCGTTCCGTTCCGATATCCATGGCTTGACATTCTTGCACACAAGACAAGCAAATCCGTGATTTTACCCTGGGATAGAAATTTATGTTCTGACCCTGGTGTTCCGACCCAAAATCGAATATAATCACGTGTTTGATAAATGCACCGGTTGATTATGACCTCGTATGCGCCGTCATTAAGGCTGACGTCACAGCACGTTACGTGACGTCACTAAACATTCCTGTACTGTCATCAGAATATGGCAGACGTCGGTACCCGAAGTGACTGGAGCATTAAAATCCGCGCTAAGAAATGGAAGGTATATAAGAAAAAGATTCCTATATGGGTGTGAGGGGCGGATAGAAAAATCCGTCCCTCGGGATCACTGTCCGGCATCACTCGGCAAGCCTCGTGATGCCGGACAGTGACCCTCGGGACGGATTTTTCCATCCACACCTCACACCCATATAGGATTCTTATATTCTTCAAACGACATCTCCTCCTGAAGCAAAGGTCAGACCGAGCTGAAACTTGATTTGAATCATCGGGGCGACATGGAGATTCAGATTTTTTAAAATGGTTCCTTTCGGATATCCAAGAAATTCTTCAAACGAAATCTACTTCTGAACAAACAGTTGGATTGAACTAAAACATGATGGAATGCATCAGGGCGATACTGAGATTCTGATATGTTAAAATTGTTCTGTTCCGATATCCAGTAGAGTCGGATAGAGCTCAAACTAGATGGAAGATATTGGGGTGACTTGGAAATTTAAAGGTGTGATCGAACTGAAACTTGATTGGGGGATGAGTGGGGGGGGGGGGGGGGTCGAGGTAACATGGAGATTCAGGTTTCTTGAGTCTACCGATTCATCGGAGACCAGCTGTTTGTTTTCTTTTGCTCCAGCATTTGAGTTGTTTCTTGCCGTTGTTTCATCTCTGTGGTAGTTTGACTTTGTGCTACCGGAGAAGTTGCACTGATGAGTTAGGAAGCCTTCATGTGCACTGAACAAATTGTTTGTCTAAATCGCGATGGACGTAAGGGCGAGGATTGCGGCCTTTAAGCTCCGCAGAGGAATTCTGTTCTGATACCCCAGATGGCTGCGATGTTGCCCATCTATAAAATCTTCAAACCACATCTGCTACCAAATGGGGGGGGGGGGGGCACTTTTATGACATGGAGATTCAGAAATTCTCAAATTGTTGCATTCCGATGTCCACTATGATGGCCATTTTGAAATTCTTCAAAGCACCTGTTTAGTAGTCACAGATAAGACTGACTCGGCGGGACAGGTCAGGTGTTGTCAGTATATGGCAAATTCGCTGAGTTCGCAAGAAGAATCACCAGAGCGGCTTTCGCATGCTTTTTGCAAGCGGACATATACACCATAGCCTTGTTTGTGTTGCAGTCAAATTAACATAATTGGGTGACTTGGTTTACATTTCTGATAAGAGAGTATTCCAAAGGCAGGTGCAAACAATGTTTCTGTATTGCCAAACTATACGCCGCACTCTGTCTCCCTTTAGTATCACTTCCTGAATCTTAAATCAGAGTGAGCTGTTCAGCAACTTATTCAGAGGCATCAGGTTTCCAAACAGCTAAGTGACCGAAAGACAATATGGCATAATGTATCAAGACCAGCCCCATCTAGGTAAGCGATTTCTTGCCCACTTGGGCCTCTAGTGTATCATAGGCCTGTCAACAGTCACAGATGCATTTTTAAATATGATTTATATTCAACAGTTTTAAACTAAAGGGTATCAAATTCAACAACAATTGATCGTGCCGTATGTCTAAATGCCGGTCAACAGTATGCATGCATTGTGTTTGACACAATCACGGTCAGACAGTATTCTTTCCTCTTTAATTGCACTTCAGTGGATCGGAGTTGAGACTCCATGATGGCTTTGGCAATTTATTTATCAGTTTGTCCGAGCCGGATCATTTATGTCTGTTGCTTGGTCCAACGGGGTTCATTTGTTGTTTTGTTTTCTTCCAGTGTTCCTGTGGCGTGGCGTTCAGCACCGGATGGCTCAGTGCATTAACTGTCGAGTCATCTCTGATGGGGGCTAGTTGGCCGAAGCTAGCTGGTCTGGCCCGAAAAAAAAACGTGTGCATTCCGTAGTTTTTGGTTCTTTGTTTTGCTTCAAAATGATAAAGTTGACTTCGGACATATCCATGATGCTCAACTGCAATTTATTACTTGCATCAGTGATAACACATGCGCAGTGAAACAAGATGCTCCAAAACTCAAATAACTTTAGAAGTCGCCCTGAGCGATTTTATTATATGCAACATCTCTTTTGATTTTCATACCAATGTTTTATTTCCAGTCCTTGCGGCATATAAATAAATAGGTATGTTAACGTTTTATCCGACACTACACTGATGGCTGTCATAATTTTGTTTTGTTTACTACCGTATCGGGTATGCAACAAGTATAATACATGCAATATCGGTAAAGATGCACCTACAGTCTCATATCTTGATAAAAATCCGACATGGCGTCGCCCAGCTTCGCCGGTTATATAACATAAATGAATTCTGACATGCTTTTAATGTATACAAAATTTCAAAACGGGCCTCCGTGGCCTAGTGGGAAAGTGCGCTCACTCTTAATCATAAGGTTTCTCACCGCTGTGGTTCGAGCCTCGCTCGGGTTACATGTGTCACGCCAAGTTCTGCAATGGAAGGGAAGGTGTTTTTCTCCGGCTGTTCCGGTTTTCACTCACCTCTGATAATGATCGGCTTTAAATAAGTGGAATAACCCTAAAATGGGCGTAAATCCAAAACGAAAACGACTGTATAGCTTAATTTACAAGCAAGTACATCTTACCAACAGATCGTTTCGTTCTGTCGTGAATAGCATGTCCTGAAAATATAAGAGATTGGAACAATTTAGGTAAACTGACGCACCTGATAGAATACGCTATTTTAACGAAAAGCGTAGACAGCGTTTCTGACTTTCGGTTTGTACTTCATTACCAAGTTATGGCGCCAGGGCACAACTTGCGGTTCATGGTGGAACTTTCAAAATATTTGCTCATATGTGAATAGTTTTGGCTAATGAGAGCTGGTTTGCTGAGCTTCTGTATTTTATCAAGTTAAATACAAAACTTACAATCCAGCAGTCTGGATGCTGTGAAAGATGTCTGAATTCAGGTAGGAACTTCAGCACAGTTTTTGTTGTTGTTTTCAAAGAGAAGTTTAATGTCTATCATCTACTTTTCAGTTTACGAGGGATGTTCGAAAAGAATTGCTGCTTATTGTCCTCTAGCTCGATATCCACGTGGGGCACGATCAAAACCAATACATACTTGTATAGGTCTATTTAATATCTACACAATGATGTATAAATGTACATGTTAGCCTAAGTGTTAGACATACAATTTGCCATTTGAATACACGCAGTCATTGACCACTGCAATAAAATGATTGGTGGAAGCTTCAACTAAAAGGTGAAATACGGGCTTTGGTCGGGCCTCTCGGAGTCTAACTGTTGGTTTTCTTTTGCTCCAGCAATTCTGTTGTTGTATGTTGTGGAGTCCTCAACCTTATTTCATCTCTGCAGTTTTTTTTATTTGTATGTTCTTGGAGATGTTACACTGATGAGTTAGGAAGCCTTCATGCGGACTAAACAAAATTAGTGTATACCGCGACAGAGGTAAGGGCGAGGATTATGGCCATGTAAAATCGTCTTAAGCCCCCCAGTCGAATTATTTCCACTAACCGTTCCAAGGCGTTTCTTCTGTGGTGGTTCATTTATGTTGTTGTTTGTTACTTACTGTGTGTATCTCTTTTGTCTTTTTATTTCGGATTGCCAGTTTGCCATTTTGTTGGAAAGTAACTGCCCTTATGGCCTTCCTTTGTTTAGGTTTCCATTATGGTCTGGTCGCTTCATGTTTGTGTTTCTTTCCCTTTGCTGTCTTTGATGGGTGGAGTAAGTTAATTGTATCGACTCCTTATCTTTGTTTTACTTCTACTGTACATCAAATTGCTCAAAACATGGTTGTTCTTTGAAGGAGCTGAGTTACTGAATTGCACGACCCACAGAAAAAGCGACCGACTGAAGTCGGTTGATTTTCTAAGAGTGCCCTAAACTCACCGTCACGTCATTCTGTCAGTCTGTCTGTCCGTCCGTAACCCGTTTGTGAAAATTGGTGATAGTGACTTTACCGATTGGAATATTTAAATAATTTTTGGCATACTGATAGATATCAATGAGATCTAACCAATGAACTTGACAAATATTACCTCGCCGAGGCGAAAAATGTGAAACTTTTCGAACTGCTTCTCCTCGGAAACCGTTGGGCCGATTGAAGTCAAATTTCATATGGAGCCTCTATGGGATGGGTAAAACCAAAATTTGCTCATGGGGTCCAGGTCACATGACCAAAATGGCCGCCAAGCCATATATGGTAAAAACCCTTCAAAATAGTCTTCTCCAGAACCACTGGGCAGATTTTCACGAAACTTGATCAAAAGCATCAGGGACGTAGGCCCATTATAAAGTGCTAAAATGGTGACCTTGGGTTGATCTTAACATTCTTTGTGCCTAGGTCAAACTTTGACACATCTGCTTTTGTATTGGAAAAGTAAGAATGCATTTTATCCTGCAAACGATTCAGAATACAGTACTAAAGTATTAGACTTGTTTTTGCTCCTTACGATAAGGCGCATTTATTTGGGGAACCGTTTTAGGTCCAGGTCACATGACCAAAATGGCCGCCATACCCATATATGGTAACACTCATAAAGCTAAAAGCATCCGGCGGGTCGTGCACTTCAGCTGAAGCACTGGTTTTTACTGCTTTTGGACCTCCTTGTGTGTCTAATGACACAGTTTGGCGGTGGAAAAAGAAGTTTGAGTCTGGTGTACCGAAATGAGGTAAGCAAAAACCTGCATCTCGTAAAGAAATCGTTTCCAAAATAAAGGAAATCGTTGACGGAGATGTCATATTTACAGTTCGTGATATTGCACGAAAAGTAGGCATGTCACTTTCAACGGTTCACCTTATTTTGAAGAAGCAATTGAAAGTTAGAAAGCTTTCTGCTAGATGGGTGCAACATCTGTTGACTGACGAGCAAAAGAGGCTACGGGTTAAAGTGACCAAAAATCTGCTTCAAATGTCTCCAAAATATGACAAAAAGCGGTTTGCCAATGTGATCGCAGGCGATGAAACCTAGGTCCATTATTTTGAGCCAGTCAGAAAGGTAAGCAATAAGATATGGGCCACAAAACACAGTCAACGCCCAATAATTTGCCAAACGTTTTTTGAGTACAAAGAAGGTTTTGTATGCAATCCTCTTCTCTGGTGATGGAGTCGCAAATAAAGTGCCTGTGAAAAAAGGGCAAATGCATCACCGGAAAGTATCACAAAAACGTAGCACTAACGAAACTGAAAAAGTTTTAACAGAAACGACGCCTTGCCACTGGTTTAAAATATGTTCGTCTTCTACTTGACAATGCAACGGCTCATACCTCCACAATAGTTACGGCGTTTTTTTTGAAGAAAGAAAAAGTAACTGTTTTGACTCACTCCCCACCCCCGTATTCCCCAGACCTTGCCCCATGTGATTTATTTTTGTTTCCGAAATTGAAAAACTTCCTTGCTGGGCGGAAATACCAGTCTCGACAGGCACTTGGATCTGCCATTCATTAGTACCTTATTACTGTTCCCAAACCAGCGTAATATGACGCCTTCCAGAAGTGGATACATCGGCTGAAACTTTGGATCTGCCATTCATTAGTACCTTATTACTGTTCCCAAACCAGCGTAACATGACGCCTTCCAGAAGTGGATACATCGGCTGAAACTTTCCATTTCTGGCCACGGGGAGTACTTCGGGGTCATGTAATGAGCACTTTTGGGCTAACTTGAAATTTGGAGTATTGTGATAGAAATAAGCAATTCTTTGCGAACATCCCTCGTATGTCAACAGGAGCTAAGTACTCGTGTTTGGTAGAGTAAATTAACAGGATATGTCAAAATGAGGTGGAGTAATGTTTTTTTGTAAGCCCTTACAAATTGTGGGTGGGGTAAGAGGATTGATTCAACTGTCAGCCTATGCAAAGTGCAAAGTATTTTATTGGCATTTGTTTTGATTCTGTGTATTTGTGGAGCAAAATCAAACCTAAAAACCAATCGCAATTGCGGGGCAGTCAAAACATTCTACAATTTACTGATGCCTGAAGGACAATGAAAAATTATCAAACTTAGTACATATACAAAAATACAAATGAAGCTGCTAAAATTCGACTAGAACCGGAATCGAACTTTAAGCCAGCCCAGGCAAAGAGGTGCGAGTCGTACCGTCCATGTGTATAAAAAGTAGAAGTAAAACAAAGATCAGGAATTGATACAATTAACTTACTCCACCCATAAAAGACACCAAAGGGAAAGAAATACAAACATTAAGCGACCAGACCATAATGGAAACCTAAACAAAGGAAGGCCATAAGGACAGTTACTTTCCCACAAAATGGCCATATGGCCATCCAAAACCAAAAGACACAAGTGAAACACACAGCAAGTAACAAACAACAACATAAATAAATCGCCACAGAAGAGCCGCCTTGGAACGGTCAGTGGAAGATTTCCACTGGGGGGCTTAAATCGATTTTACGTGGCCACAATCCTCGCCCTTACTTCCGTCGCGATTTAGACAAATAATTTGTTCAGTCCGCATGGAGGCCTCCTAACTCATCAGTGCAACATCTCCGTGAACACAAAAATCAAAGAACCACAGAGGTGAGACAACGGTGAGGACTCGACAGCAAGAAACCACTGAAATGCTGGAGCAAAAGAAAACCAACAGTTAGACTCCGATGAGCCCGACCAGAGACAGAGCATCAGGCACCAACCGACATTATCTCTCTAATTTTCAATAAGCCTTTACGTTGGAGCCGTCATAGAATCTGAGGCCTGACCCACCGGCGTGCAATTAAAGAGGGAAGCAAAGTTGCCAACCGTGATTGGGTTAACTACCATGCATGCAGTCTGTCGTATAATATCCATGTTGTACCCAATCGTTTTTATATCGAAGAATGATTTTACGAAATTGGGTGCTGAAGTCATTGCGGTTATATATTTTTCTGAATTTATATGCTAAGTCACCATAAAATTCGGGTTCCGATAGACCTTGTTGCAGAAGAGATTTAAGTCCAATATTGAATTTTGAAATTAAATCAGAATGGCGTCTATAAAATTTTGAAAAGGCTTTGCGTAGTTTATGGTACCGATAACCCTGATTAAGGAGTTTAGCCGTTAATAATTTATTACGAGTGTTGAAGTCAGTTACATGACTACACACTCTAGCAAATCGAATTAATTGCGAAATATAAACGCCATAGGATGGCGCACGAGGAATATCACCATCCAAAAAAGGAAAATTTACAATCTCAAAATCAAAGTCATCGCGTTTATCATAAATTTTGCAAGAAACAAATCCATCTACAATAGACAGATGTAAATCCAAAAACGGGGCCTCGGTATCAGAAGAATTTGCTTTATTTAACTGAAGTTCTAGGGGGTAAATCTGACTGATCAAACCATCAAAATAGGTATTATCAATATTTAATAAATCATCTAAATATCTAGAAGTAGAGCTAAAAGCTTCAATAATTTCAGATTGGTTATCAATGGAAAGCGACAAAATGAAGTCTCTTTCATAACAATACAAGAACAGATCAGCCACAAGAGGTGCGCAATAAGTACCCATCGGAATACCCACAATTTGTCTAAATAACTTAGTACCGAATCTAATATAAATATTGTCAAGTAGAATGGTGAGGGCATCACACACTTTCTGACATGACCAAAGTGTATAATTCTTATGCTCTTTAGAAGTGAAAAATGCATTTCTGACATTACATGCAATATAGAGAGAATCTTCTCTGTGAAAAGTCCATTCAATTAAATCATTAAGCTTTTCTTTTATAAGATTATGAGGAAGTGTAGTGTAAAGAGTGGAAAAATCGTAGGTAGACAGACTAGAAGCACGAAAATGTCTAGATTTCAATTTATTTAAAACCTCATTCGAATTTTTTATAGACCAAAACAGATTTCTTCCTGATCTTTCAAAGACTTTATCACAATATTTAATTACATGCGTTTTAATAGCAGTAAGACAGGAAGTTAATAATTTAGAAAGTTCAGTGGTAGTGCAAGAGCTAGAATTTGCAATAAACCGTGCTTTGTAAGGTTGTTTATGAAGTTGTGGTAACCAGTATAGCGTAGGAAGCTTGTCTTGGCCTTCGTTAACACACACAGCAAACTTGGTGGCTGAAAGACAAACATGTTTATCTACTATAGCTCTCTCTTCAGCTAAAGGCTGAAGTTAATAGGCCATAGTACCACCAAGCTCCTGCTTAAGCGTGTTAACATAGTGGAGCCGTCACACAACGACGACGGGGCCAAAACAAACTTCTTATGAAATTCTTGAATACCTAGTTTAAGATGACGTAAAGACGTCTTGGGCTTAGGAGGTAATAAGTTAGTATTTTGAGAATAGAAAGAAATGCGTTTATTTACTAGTTTTAAAATGCTAAGTTTCCAGTCCTTAAGGGCTTTATGCTCAACATACTCTCGCTTACACCATCGATTACCGAATTCATTCAAGGAAGCAGCGATTTCATCTCTACATTTACTGAAATCAATTTTAGAAGGAAACCGATATTTCGGTCCTTTAGAAATTATATTCCTTATCCTAGAATCAGGAATAATTTTCAAATTGCCAGTAATTACATGACCAGCAGCAGGATAGCAATACTTTGAGTTTTTACAATCACATGAATCAGGAGTATTAGTATCAATATCAAGATCTGAAACAAGTTTATTGACCCTATTGGTTTTCATTTGGCGGCAGGGACTGAGATGTCATTTCATCTTGGTGTTGGATGAACTTCCCACAAAATCGACGTCTCCAAAATGACATAAACAGTGTTGATGGGACCGTAAAATCTGAATTAAATAAAGAAAAAGAGAACAGTGAACCATGATTACCTCTCAGATCAGATGCTACAGAACTGAAGTCTGCTTCATTTTCCTGGACTGCGGCAGCGTAACCCAGCACAACAGTGATACAAACCACGTGACTGAGAAACATGTTATATCTGAAAACATTTCAAGATATACAGTCGAGCTATTTTGGATCGACAATTACAGATGCAGTTCAAGCAAGTGTATTTGGAATAGTTTAAGGATATCTTGTATTTGGAATAGTTTAAGGATATCTCTTTTCGATCTTTAATAAATTTGAGGTATGATTTTGTGTGGGTACACATTGTGTGTACATAAAATGCATTTCCATCATGTTAACAAGTCCGTGTAATGAACACTCCTATAAACCTCACGTATTATAGACAAACGCAGTTTACACTGGGTATACCCTAGTATTCTTATTTCTGCTCCAAGGCATAGATTGTGGGTACTTTTTAGAACCGCCTCAGCTTTGAGTACAAATAAGAAAAATATGGCATTTTTTCATCATAAAAAATAAAGTTTCGGAGATATGAATAAATGCACAATGTCAAACGAATGTATAATCGTTATGCTAGACAAAATAATGCCAATTCGCCATCAGTTTGTGCATTAAACGCGATTTGACTGGTTAAAATAAAAGTGTTTTACTTCGAGACATTCCATGATCAGCAATCTCAGATCTGTTTCACATAGCGACAGGTAGCAATATAACGTGACGTCAAAGAAAAATGTTAACAGCGTTCGATTAAAAGATGGAAAACTATTGAAAACGAAAATGTCGAAATATCGAATTTTTTATATCATTTTTTTTTTCAGTTTTATGTGATACAAAATTCAATATATTCGAATAGGCTTGTTTTTCTAATGTTCGCATTCCGCGGCAACCAAAATACATTAGCGTGTCTTGAATGTATATTACATTGTAACACTGCAGTGAATCAGTGGAATCAGTATATCAGTATATTGTAGTCACATCAGGAGATAAAACTACTTATTTTTTGCTTTCTTACTTTTTTCCATTCGCAGAAGTGAATACGTCCGTGACATGTACGCCAAGGCCTGTAAATATGTTATATGAAAGGGTTATCCTTTGTCTGCATGTTGTACACCACAGAACTGAAACGTATGGAGTGTAAACGTTTCTTCTGGGCCATGTTGTTTAGTTTCGGCCAATTATGCCTCCTCACGACAAGAAAATATAAACTACTTTTGCGGCCGCAATTTTAAAAGCCTCATTCAATATGGAGAAAACTGGCGTACTGGGGTATACATTATTGGTTTTATTTCTGCTTCAAGATACATATATGCTTGAGAATAAGTTTACAGCGCACACGGATTTGTTTCGCATTTGTATCACGCGATATTCGCACTTGTGATTTACGCGTTTCATTTGCGAATTACATTTTAGCCAATCAACTGCTTTTATGAATAACGCGATATTGCGCATAAATCGCGAATGTTGATCAGCCAATCAAACCTGAGTGTCCAAAATGCAGATTATGCGCATTCACAGACTGCTTCGCGTTTCATAAGCAACCAAGCAATACTGTGTAACTATTTTGCACTTATTGGTCTTTTTATTTCTTTTTTTTTTATTTCTTCAAATTTTCCTTGTTTCAGCATTTTTTTCAGCTTGAACATAACATATCTGATTATTTCAGAAAAGAACTAAATTATTCATTTACATTTGCCTGGGGGGGGGGGGGGGGTAAAGAGTAAAATATAGGTAATGCATATCGATTGGAGTTCACTGTCAAAATGCAGGTTGTTTATTGACAAAAGTTTTATGACACACAGGTGCAACTTGGGGCTAAATTGTAGCTGTTTAAATTAACACCTCATTACAGTCACTTATTCTAGATATTCCGGAATAATTCATGTTTATTAACTCACAGAAGCGGCCCATTTTAATAAATAATTATTTTTGTAATTTTTATTTATTTTGTTTAATTAGCCCATTGTTTACCTAATGGAATATTCCACCTTATAATAGCATTAGTTCATTTCAAAATTCGGGAGAATCAGGTTGTGTTTTCTTCGAAATTTATTTGGAAAATGCCTGAACCCTTTGCATAGTCTGATCTGGCTCTGCACATTTTTGCCATTTGGCGACAAATGGAATCTTCCACCTTGTTAAGTCCATTTCAAAATTAAAGTGTATGAGGTTGTGTATTCTTTAAAATGTATAATTTATAAAATGCCTGAACTTTTTGCAAACGAAGTAGGTACTGATCAGACGCCTACTTCTGCTAGGTCTGATCTGGGTCTACACTTTTTGCCATTTTCGCCAAATGGGATCTTCCCCCTTGTAAATAGCACAAGACCAATTAAACAATTAAGAGTTCGAGGTGCAGTTTTCTTTAAAGTTTATTTTGAAAATTTCTGAATCATTTGGAAACAATGTTGGCCCTGATCCGGCGCCTTATGTTGTTGCGTATGATCTTGGTCTGCAATTTTTTGTTTATTGCATCAAATGGCATCTTCGACCTTGTAAACTGTGTGAGGTTGTCTTTTCTTTAAAGTTGCCTCAATATTAGTTTTGTAATTTTCATTTAGTTTGTTTTATTTACCCATTTTTTACCAAATTGAATCTTACACCTTAAATATAACATTAGTCCATTTCAAAATGTAGGATAATCAAGTTGTGTTTTCTTCGATATTTATTTGCCTTAGGAAATGCCTGAACTTTTTGCATCTAATGCAGGCCCTGATCAGACGCCTACCTCAGCTGCGCCTGATCTGTGTCTTTTTTTTTTCATTTGGCCCCAACAGGAATCTTCCATCTTGTAAATAGAACAAGTTAATTTAAAAATTTAAGGGTGTGAGGTTGTGTTCTCAACATTTAAAATTTGAAAAACAAATGCCTGAACTTTTTGCCAACAATGTAGATCTTGGCTGATCAGACGCCTATTTCTGTTGCGTTTGATATGGGTCTGCATTTTTGTTGCCAAATTGCGCCAAATGGAATATTCCATCTTTTAAATACTAGCCTCGGTAGCTCAGTCGGATGCGCGTCTGACTGGTGATCAGGAGGTCGCGGGTTCGATATCTGCCGAGGTTGACAACATTCTTGTGGTGGAGATTGATCATGAAATCTTTTCTACGGTCATTCCCGCCCTTCCGCTGATTCAAGAAGGGCAGTTTTCAGTTTATGGGGAAAGAATGTGCACTCTACTGGTTAACCACTCACGTATAATATGTTCTATAAAAGGGTTATACTTTGGAAGCAAGGAATACCCCACAGAACCGAAAAATATGAAGTGTACATGTTTTCTGGGCCACACTAGCTACTTTCGGCCAATTAGGCCTCATCATTGACCATTAAATATTGTGAAATTCCTCAGTAGAATCAATGATCCCAAAGAACAAGAAAATATAAACTACACTATGATGTAGGGCAGGGTGACTTTTTACGGCCACCACACATTCCCAGACACCAACTGTAGTGACGTTAAATATGTTAAGCATGTCAAGGAAATGTGTGGATAGGTAAACAGACCGGCTAAAATATGACCTAAAATAGTGTTGACTGGGCTGTTTAACCCTAAAACAAAAACAAACAAAATCCACCTTGTAAATCGCACAAGACCATTTCGAAATTTAAGAGTCATCTTCCAAATTTATTTTGAAAATGTCCGAAGCTTTTGGAAACAATGTAGGCCCTGATCAGACGCTTGGTTCTTTCGCGTCTGGACTGGGTCTGCACTGTTTGCCATTTGACGCTAACCTTTATGAACTTTAAATATATGTGTGTTTTTCAGGCGTCTACCATATTTTCCTTATTTATTTATTAATTTGTTTATTTTTCTTTGTTCCATACAGAGAGTGTGGGTACTTCATTCCGAAAATTCGCCTATACAAATCTTTTGAATTTTTACCACCAAAGCTGAACATTTGCCGTTAGAAGTTCTGACGCTTTTAATATTTCTGCACAAAATATAGGTTGTGGGTATTATTTAGAACCGACTCGGAAAGGCGGTTCTGACGAGTACCAACAACTATATTTTAGCGGGGTTAAACTTATATACGTGTGTTTTCGAGATGTGTTAGAAACACCATAAACACCCATTACTAGGCGGCTCTGATGAGCGCCCTACAAACATGTAAATAGACATGACTTGTCAAACACATATCCCAGGGTAAATAAATACCCTCTCTTGAACCCCTACCTGTTTGACATTCCTCGGAATACCCCGAGTGTATATTATCTCTGAACTGGCAGTCATTCGGGTGTTATGCAATCCACAATATGTCGTTTATCCGAATCACTACTCATAATTGAGATCAGTACCGCAATTAATACATGAACGAATTAAAAATGAAAATAAAAAAAGTCAAACATACGAGCAAAGAGAATTTGATTGGCCCGTGCACTCTCGCACACAAGCGTTTTGTCCTCACTTACCGGTCTTATTCTTATTGGTTGGAATTCTCGGGCACAGAAACGCGTATTGAATTAACCTAACGCGTTTTGTAAAATCGCTTTCATTGGCTGATATGAAACGCATTGGAATCGCGTATGAACGCGATGAACCGCGTATTGAAACGCGAAAATTTTACACGCACGCAATGCGCGTGTGTCACGCGGACAAAACGCGAAATGGTTAACGTCTTCTCAAGCATATCTGTACAGGCTGTTGGTACTCGTTAGAATCCCCTCATTTTTTTTTTCTTTTGGATTTACGGCCATTTCAAGATTATAAAACTTATTTTCGGCCGGTCCTTTGTCAGAGATATGTGAAAACCGGAGTACCTGGGGAAAATCCCTTTAATTGTAAAACTGGGGTTTGCAGGGATATATTGTTTTTATTTCTGCTTTAAGATACAGGCCGTTGGTACTCGTTAGAACCGCCTCATCATTTTTGGGGTGGGGGTTACGGACGTTTCAATATTAATCTCTTATTTCGAGCCGATCGTTTTTAAGAGACGGGCGAACGCCAGAGTACCCGAGGAAAACAACCTGGCATTCCGTTGCAGTTTTTGGCGTCTCACATGTGGTTCGAGCGAGGCCCGAACCACGGCGGTGGGAGATCTAATGATGAAGAGTCAGCGATCTTACAATAAGGCCATGGAGGCCCGAAGGGGTGTTCGTTACATGAATCCGTTAAAGTGATGAAAAAATAAAACCAAACCCCTACAATTCAAGATCCAAACAATGTGAAATCCTTATTAACTTGGTGAAGTAATAACGTCAGAACAGAGTACATACCTTTGCCCTTAAGACTTTCATTAACTTTCGACCCACATTGAAGTACAATATGTTGTGTAACCAGGGTGTCGGATTGTCTTACGAGACTTTACATGGACCGAGATAAGCAAAACCTTTCTTCAGACACGTGTGCAATAAAGACAAACATTAGCTTGCGCATGCGCAACAACTAATTCTGATGACAGCCAGTTCATAACCTTGGCATGTTGACACAGTTGTTGTTCACAAGTTCCTAGCACTTTGAAATGACTGTAGAAAATCGTTCCAGTCGTACGAGCATTCCAATCTACATTCCACTGCGCCAACGAGACCCGTACAAAATATGATATGGGCCCCGTCAAGCGATTGTGGTACTTATCGCCTATGCAAGCAGCGAGGGTTCAGGCGAGCCTGCGCATCCGCGCAGTCTCGCCAGAACCCTCGCTGCTCGCTCATACAAGCAGTGAATCAAGAGGAACCTTCAGACAGAAAGCCATATCCCTGGCCCCTCTGAATGGCTGGGCATGCGCAGTTAAAATTTGTCATGACGGAATGCTCGACGACACAAATTCGCTTGGCGGGGCTCATATTATTAATTTACTGCCCTTGTATGGCGGAAATGTGACGACGTGCTTACCCCAGTAGGTATATATTACCTGTCGAGGGCGAGGGTGAATTACGTTTCCCTCAGACAATGACAACAAATGATTAATTGTACGACTTCTAGCTAGAGATTCATTCAGTGAATCACAATTCCACGCGACCACAAGTGCACGTGTTGTACTTTTGAGCAGTGACGTCAGAGGGGACTATTGCAGGGGAATATGATAATTTATTATCTAGCACGTGGCATGCTCTCGACCAATCAGAATTATAGAATAGATTATAAATATTAATGAGACACAATAATGTTAATTATTCTGACTGGGAACAAGGGATTTTATTCCCAACAGATGCTTGTATACAAGCAGTCAGTATGCATGAATCAGTCACATCATTTGCGAACATTTGTTTCGAAGATCAGCACCTTTGCCGCTTTGACAGAGCAATGCACAGTAACTCAAACATTTTGCAACTTGTGCTAGTCTTTTTACCTGGGCAGGCCCGGTCGCTAAAAATTAAATCCAGAAGACAGGCTTTGACATGACGGATCACCAAATCTCGGAGAATAAAAGAATCTAACATGGGTGTAAGGGGTGCATTGAAAATTCCGTCCCGAGGTCCACTGTCCGGGATTACCAGGCTTGCCGAGTGATACCGGGCAGTGATCTCGAGGGCCGGATATTTCTGTCAACCCCTAATGCTCATGTAGGATTCTTTTTCATGCATATCTTCCATTTCTGATCGTGGATTTTTAATACTGCAGTCATTCGGTTGCCGGCGTCCGCCATAGCCCTATTGTGATGACACTATAGTGATATTTAGTGACTTCACGTAATATGCTGTGATGTCAACCTTAACGAGGGCGCATTTGAGATCGTATTGAACCAGTGCATTTATCAAAGAACACCAGGGTTAGAATATTATTTCTGGTTCAAGCTAAAACTATTAATTTCCTATCTGGTACAAGAACAACACAGAATCCTAAATTTGTCCCTTCCTCTGATTCAGGAAGGGCAGTTTCAAGTTCTGACACAAAATACGCACAATATTGGTTAATCGCTTATGTATAAGTTTGTTGAAACTTGTGGTTAGGTAAACTGTCCGGCATTTAATGGCCCAATTAGTGTTGACTGGGCCGTTAAATGTCAAAGAAACAAAACTCCCAAATTGATGTGCATATACATGTAGTATATGTATTCGAAGTCACCATTCTGAAATCTGATAAAAGTTTATCACGATATATGTGGGTGAGTGTTTGAGTTTTAAGACCACCAAGGTCGTACGGAGACGGGACCTCGGTTAAAAGACTCACACTGCGATCTCTGGTTTACAAGGCGAGTAGCATAACCACTAGACCTCTGAGGCTTCTCACGATACATACAGTATGTATTTGTAACGAATGCCCTTGTTGGTTTTCAAGGTTCCTGCTTTAATTTACAAGTAAAATTTGCAATGGCACCACATTTCTCCACTACATCAACAACTCGGCGTTATTCAAAGCGAGAGCGTTTTTTTTTTTTTTTTGGTGGGGGGACTGAGGTAAAGGTGACGTATATCTTGCGTCACTAGGGCGTCCAAATGATACTGGCTTACAGTTGGTAAGGCCTGTTATCCTTGCAGCAGGTATGGGTAGAGGAAGATTGTTGTTATTTCTTCTGTTTCTACGCTTTCATTCATCTTCCTCTCACATCTGTCCCTCGCCTTCATCTCCTGTACTAGCTCTTCTATCTCTTTTCTCCCTTTCTCTAGGAGACGCCACAAAATGACCCACAAGAGTTGATGTGTTGTTAAACAAAACATAATCAGTACTCAACGCCCCTGTGCCGGCAATTGAAACCGATTTTAGACAAAACAAGTGAACTGAATAAAGCCACATGATAATATAAGAATCTTATAAAGGTGTGAGGGGTGGATGGACAAATCCGCCCCGGGGGTCACTGTCCGGCATCGAGGCTTGCCGAGTGATGCCGACAGTGATCCCGAGGGACGGATTTTTCTATCCACCCCTCACACCCATATAGCATTCTTTTTCTTGCATACCTTCCATTTTTAGTGCGGATTTTTAATGCTGCAGTCACTTCGGTTACCAACGTCCGCCATATTGTGATGACACTACAGGAATATTTAGTGACCTTACGTAACGTGCATGACCGGCCCCGATAGCTCAGTTGGTAGAGTGTCCGCTCGTGGAACGGGAGGTCTCGGGTTCGATCCCTGGCCGCGACATACCAAAGTCGTTAAAAATGGTACTAGCTGCTCCTCGCTTGGCACTCAGATTTACGGGGTAGAGCTAGGACTGGTCGATCCAGTGTCAGGATAATGTGACTGGGTGTGGTATCATTTAATGTGTCTGGGACATGATACTTCAGTGAGGCAGCACTATAAACGTGAGCATTGAGCTCCCTGTCGCAACCAGACACCGTCGTGATATAGCTGAAAAATTGTTGAAAGCGACGTTAAACCCGAATTCACACACACACACGTAACGTGTATGACGTCAATCTTAACGACGGCGCATACGAGGTCGTATTCAACTAGTACATTAATCAAACACGCGGGAATATTCGACACTGTGTTTGAACACCAGGGTCAGAACATAAATTTCTATCCCAGGCTAAAATCAAGGATTTCCTTGTCTGGTGTGCAAGAAATGATCGGTCTTATCCTTAGTCTGCCGGATTGTTTCCCTACCATATCCTCAAGTTCAGGACCGTATCCTTATCTACTGTTAAACGGGGCTCTATTGTAGAATCAATTTTATCATATGCCGTCGCGTCTGAGAGTGTAATAATGTCATGTAATAAATTCGCAAATATGCAATAGAAGTTAGTTTAAAACATTTCCATTTCAATATCCATATAATATTTTTCAATATCGAGCAATGATTATCAGATTTGGGCAGCTAATAAACCCCAGGGCGAGACATCTGCGTGTGACAAAGAATCCCATGTTGTCATACAAAGGGATTTGGGTGGTTATAACGAATACCAACGTTCTGTGTTTTGAAGCAGAAAACAGTGAACACTAGAAATATAGTTTTTAAAACACTATGCCCAAAACCATATGTTTGCCCCTAAATGCAAATATTTTCAATAGGGTCATGACTGAACAGCAAGATTTTATCTTTTTACTTTTTAACGTTTTTAGAATTTATTCGAAATTTAACCAGTTTATCTTCCAATCACTGCCAATACACTCATCAACTTCCAAAACTCTAGCTATAACACCGCGTTCTCTGGCGTTTGACACTCATCTGGAAAACATGCCTATATAACTTTGGCCCCTTTGAACGCCACTTTTATTAGCTCACCGTCACGTAGTGACGAGGTGAGCTTTTGGGATCACGTTTTGTCCGTCGTCCGTCGTCCGTGCGTCCGTCCGTCCGTGCGTAAACAATTTCTTCAAACGACATCTCCTCCTAAACCACTGATATGATTTTGACCAAACTTCACAGGAATGATCCTTAGGTGGTCCCCTTTCAAAGTTGTTCAAATGGTTCCGGTCCGTTGCACATATGGGTCACAGGAGCAAAAAATAGATTTTTTTTTCACCGAAAACTTAAAAAATCTTCTTCTCTGAAACCGCCCGGGCCGCGACATACCAAAGTCGTTAAAAATGGTACTAGCTGCTCCTCGTTTGGCACTCAGATTTACGGGGTAGAGCTAGGACTGGTCGATCCAGTGTCAGGATAATGTGACTGGGTGTGGTATCATGTAATGTGTCTGGGACATGATACTTCAGTGAGGCAGCACTATAAACGTGAGCATCGAGCTCCCTGTCGCAACCAGACACCGTCGTGATATGACTGAAAAATTGTTGAAAGCGACGTTAAACCCGAATTCACACACACACACTTCTCTGAAACCACAAGGCCCAGGTCTTTAATATTTGGTATGTAGCTTCATCTAGTGAACCCCTACCAAGATTGTTCAAATTATAGTGCTGGGGCCTAAAATGCCCCCGCCCCGGGGCCCTTTGGTTTTACATGGGCTTATATAGGGAAAATATTTAAAAATCTTCTTCTCTGAAACCATAAGGCCCAGAGCTTTGATATTTGGTATGAAGCTTCATCTAGTGGACCCCGACCAAGATTGTTCAAATTATTGTGCTGGGGCCAAAAATGCCCCCGCCCCGGGGCCCTTTGGCTTTACATGGGCTTATATATGGAAAATCTATAAAAATCTTCTTCTCTGAAACCGCAAGGCCCAGGTCTTTGATATTTGGTATGAAGCTTCATCTAGTGGACCCCTCCCAAGATTGTTCAAATTATAGTGCTGGGGCCAAAAATGACCCCGCCCCGGGGCCCTTTGGTTTTACATGGGCTTATATATGGAAAATCTTTAGAAATCTTCTTCTCTGAAACCGCAAGGCCCAGGTCTTTGATATTTGGTATGAAGCTGCATCTAGTGGACCCCTATCAAGATTGTTCAAATTATAGTGCTGTGGCCAAAAATGCCCCCACCTGGGGCCTTTGGTTTTACATGGGCTTATAAGGAAAATTTTAAAAAAAATTTCTTCTCTGAAACCACAAGGCCCAGGTCTTTGATATTTGGTTTGAAGCTTCATCTAGTGGACCCCTACCAAGATTGTTCAAATTATAGTGCTGGGGCCAAAAATGCCCCCGCCCTGGGGCCCTTTGCTTTTACATGGGCTTCTACATGAAAAATCTTTAAAAATCTTCTTCTCTGAAACCGCAAGGCCCAGGTCTTTGATATTTGGTATGAAGCTTCATCTAGTGGACCCCTACCAAGATTGTTCAAATTATAGTGCTGTGGCCAAAAATGCCCCGCCCTTGGGCCCTTTGGTTTTACATGGGCTTATATAGGGAAAATCTTTAAAAATCTTCTCTGAAACCGCAAGGCCCAGGTCTTTGATTTTCCCCCGGCATACAAAGTATTATGGGGATATATTGTTTTCGTCCGTCCGTCCGTCCATCCTTCCATCTGTCTGTCCGTCTGTCCATTGGTCCGTCTGTCCGTTAACATTTTGGTTAAAGTTTTGCGTCAAAGTTTCTAGGAGATTGTTACTTTCGAACCATTTGATAGATCTAGTTGATAATTACACTGAAGTTACATGCTGGTCTTAAGATTTCATTGATGCATGTTTCAGCACCGACAGTGACCTTGATGTCACAGACTTAAAAATTTTACATTTGGTTAAAGTTTTGCGTCAAAGTTTCTGAGAGATTGTATCTTCTAAACCCTTTGATAGATTTAGTTGATACCTACACTGAAGATTTCATTGATGCATGTCCTACCCCCCACAGTGACCTTGAGGTCGCTTTCTCTAGTATTTGGTATGAAGCTTCATCTTGTAAACCTCTACCAAGATTGTTCAAATTATAGCCCTGGGTCAAAAATGCCCCCACTCTGGGGCCCTTTGATTTTACATGGGCTTATATCGGGAAAATCTTTAAAAATCTTCTCTGAAACCGCAAGGCCCAGGTCTTTGATATTTGGTATGGAGCTTCATCTAGTGGACCCCTACCAAGATTGTTCGAATTAGAGTGCTGGGACCAAAAATGCCTCCGTCTCGGGGCCCTTTGGTTTTACATAGACTTATATAGGGATAATCTTTAAAAATCTTCTTCTTTGAAACCACAGGGCCTAGGTCTTATATATTTGGTGTGAAATTTCAGCTAGTGGACCTCTATCAAAATTGTTCAAATTATAGCCCTAGGGCCAAAAATGCCCCCGCCCCAAGACCATTTGGTTTTACATAGACTTATATAGGGAAATCTTTAAAAATCTTCTTCTCCGAAATTGCAAGGCCCATGTCTTTGATATTCGGTATGGAGCTTCATCTAGTGGACCTCTACCAAGATTGTTCACATTATAGCCCCTGGGTCACAAAGCCCCCGTCCCGGGGCCCTTTTGGTTTTACATAGACTTATACAGAGATAATCTTTGAAAATCTTCTTCTCTGAAACTGCAAGGCCCAGGTCTTTGATATTTGGTGTGAAGCTTCATCTAGTGGACCTCCATCAAGATTGTTTCAATTATAGCCCTGAGGCCAAAAATGCCCCCGCTCTGGGGCCATTTGGTTTTACATAGGCTTATGTACGGAATATCTTAAAAAAATCTTCTTCTCTGAAACCGCAAGGCCCAGGTCTTTATTTGGTGTGTAGCTCTATCTAGTGGACCTTTGCCAAGGTTGTTCAAATTATGAAGCTTCAACTTTTCAGACCTCCCTCAACATTATGCACATTATAGCCCTGGTGTCAATAATGGCCCTCCCCGGGGCCCACTTGTTACTCTATGGATCAGGTGAGCGATCCAGGGCCATCATGGCCCTCTTGTATAGTAAAACTTGGGTTTCATCCCGAAAACACGCCTATATGCTTTTAACCTCCTTGAAACCCACCTTTTTATAGTAAAACTGTGGTTTACAGGGGGTAAACCTTATTTTTCGTATTTCTGCTCTAAAATATAGATTGTGGGTACTCGTTAGAACCGCCTCGATGAGGCGGTTCTAACGTTTACCCACAATCTATATTTTGAGCAGAAATAAGAAAAATATCACGATTTTTCATCATAAAATCTTCATTTTTTTCAGTGAAAAAAAAATACTATGCATTTGTATAGGCGTGTTCTCGTTATGACAATAAACCTTATTTTTCTTATTTCTGCTCTAAAATATAGATTGTGGGTGTTCGTTAGAACCGCCTCGATGAGGTCGTTCTAACCAGGACCCATAATCTTGACAAAAAATACATGTCAGCTGATTTTTCATGAGCAATCCATTAATGGGACTTCAAAACCCTAGAATATATGGTTCTAAAGTTATGCTATGCATCACACAACATACAATGTGCAACTGCTCAATGTCAAAAAGGTCCATAACTCATGACGTATCGTTTGTTTGTTTGTTTTTTTTTCAAAAGCTAAGTATGTCATCTACTCATCACTAACAATCAACTTATAATTTTTCAAGGCTCTAGCTTTAAAAGCTTTTGAGATATGTTGCTGACACAATTTCGCCAATATACTTTCAAAGGGACCTAACTTAGGAAAAAGGCATATCCCTGACGAGTAAAAAATGTACGTGTCATTTGTTTTATCATGATGAATCCATATATGAAATTTAAAACCCTATCATACATGATTCTAACCTTATGCTTTGCATCACAAAGTATGCAATGTACAAATGACCAGAGTTTCAAATGCGCCATAACTCATGAAGTATTATCTTCGGAATTTCTTCAAAAGTTAATCAGGCCATCTACTCATCACAAGCAATCCACACATAAGCTTTCAAGGCTCTAGCTTTAATAGTTGTTGAGATATTTTGCTGACACGATTGCGACAATTATTTTTCAAAGGGTCATCACTCAGAAAAGCGGCAAAATCCTGACAAGAAAAAAGTGTGTGTCAGCTGATTTTCATGATGAATGCATAATTATATGAAATTTATAATCATTAGCATATATGGTACTTAAGTTATGCTTTGCACCACAAAGCATGCAATGTACAAACGCCAAAAGCAACAATGGAAATAAGTCATGCTGTATTTTAGCTCACCTAGTAGTGACGAGGTAAGCTTTTGTGATCACTTTTTTGTCCGTCGTACGCGCGTCCTTTTGTGCGTCCGTGCGTGCGTCCGTAAACAATTTCTTCAAACGACATCATTACGAAAACACGCCTATACAAATACACTGTAAATTGTACCACGGTGACCGTATATATGAAAAATCTACGATGAAATAGTGTGGTATTTTTTATTTCTGCTCAAAATATAGATTATGTGTACTCGATGAGGCGGTTCTTACGAGTACCAACAATCAATATTTTAGAGCAAAAATAAGAAAAATAAGGTATACCCCTGTAAACCCCAGTTTTACTATATAAAAGTGGAGTTCGAGGGGGTCAGAATTATATAGGCGTGTTTTCGTGATGCTACTCCTAAACCACTGATCGGATTTTCACCAATCTTCAAAGGAAACATCCATAGGTGGTCCCCTGTCAAAGTTGTTCAAATGGATCCTGTCCGTTGCACACCCAGGTCACAGGAGCCAAACATATATTTTTTTTACTAAATCCAAAAAATTCTTATCTGAAAACGCAAGGCCTAAATAGAAGTGGAGGCAATGATCAGGAATCGATATAATTAACTCACAGCTCCCATCAGAGACACCAAACGGAAAGAAACACAAACACGAAACAACAGACCCTAATAAAAACATCAATAGCGCAAAGCCAAAAGGACAGGTATTTTCCCGCAAAATGGCCAATTGGCTATCCAAAATAAAATAATATAAGCGACACAAACACCCAAAGACAAACAATAACAAAAATAAACCGCGACAGAATAATCGGTTTGGAACGGTAAGCGAAACGAATTCCACTTGGGAGCTTAAATCGATTTCACGTGGCCACAATCCTCGCCCTTACTTCCGTCGCGATTTAGACAAATAATTTGTTCCGTCTGCATGAAGGTCATCTAACTCATCAGTGCAACATCTCCGTGAACACAAAAATCAAACAACCACAGTGATGAAACAACGGTGAGACTAAGTCTTTGATATTTAGTATGAAGCTTCATCTAGTAGACCTCTACCACGATTGTTCAAATTATAGCCCTTGGGTAAAAAAGCCCAACGTTGGGGCCAAACAGTCTTTTATTTAACAAAGACTTGTATAGGAAAAACATTAAAAAAGGCCTTCTTGTCAGAAACCAGAAAGCCAAGGCATTTTTTATTTGGTTTGAAGCTTCACCTTGTTGACCTATATCAGGACTGTTCAAATTATTGCCCTGAGGCCAAAAAAAGAAGATCCGCTCATGGATTGTTGTCAGAAACCAGAAGGTCCAGGCCTTTGATATTTGGTATGAAGCATCACCTAGGGGACCTATATGAAGATTATTCAAATTATAGCCCTGGGGGCCAAAAATGGCCCCTCCACGGGCCCACCCGTTTTACATCGACTTATATAGGGAACACTTTTAAAAATCTTCTGTATGAAACCAGAAGGCCGGGATGTTTGATATTTGGTTTAAAACTTCAGTTAGTGGATCTTTACCAAGATTGTTCAAATTATAGTCCTAGGACCAAAAATGGCCCCGGCTCCAGGCCAACCGGTTTAACATAGACTAGTATTGGGAAACCTTTAAAAATTTTCTCGTCTGAAACCAGGAGGCCCAGATCTTTGGTATTTGGTATAAATGTTCATCTTGTGAACCTTTACCGAGATTGTTATAGCAATGGGACCAAACATAGCCCTCCCCGAGGCCCAGACATGTTAAAGGGACCCTATTAAATATTCTCGTCCGACACCAGAAGGCCCGGGTGTTTGATGTTAAGTATGAAGCTTCATCTGGTAGACCACTACCAGGGATGTTCAAAATATAGCCCTAGGGTCAAAAATGGCCCGGGCCTCCCTGCAATTGCATCAACTTATATAGGGAAAAACTTTGAAAATTTCTTGTCTGAATTCAGAAGGCCATATTCTTTGATATTTGATATAAAGGTTCATCTGTTGGACCTCTACCATGACTGTTCAAATTATAGCCCTGGTAACAAAAAAGGTCCACCAAGGGGCCCCACTTGTTTTTCATAGGTTTCTGATCATTGTCTCTACTTCTATTTTATACATGTATATGGAAAACCTTTAAAAATCTTATTCTGAAACCACAGGGACCCTGTCTTCGTTATTTGGTCTGAAGCATCATGTAGGAGACCTCTACCGAGATTGTTCAAATTAAAGCCCTGGTGCCACAAATGGCTCGGTCCTGGGGACCATCGGATTAACTGTCCTTTTGACTTTCCGCTATTGATGTTTCCTTTAAGGTCTAGTTGTTTCATGTTTGTGTTTCTTTCCCTTTGGGGTCTGATGGGAGCTGTGGGTTAATTGAACGTAACTTTCCTTTTGGATTTCCGCTGCTGATGTTTCCATTAGGGTCTAGTTGGTTCATGTTTGTGTTTCTGTCCCCTTGGTGTCTCTGATGGGAGCTATGGGCTGCTCATATCGATTCCTGAGTATTGCCCTCACTTCTATTTTGCATTTACATAAATAGTGAAAACATTTAAAAAGCGTCTTCTCTGAAACCACAAAGCCCAGGTCTTTGATATATCGTATGACGATTTATCTAGAAGACCTCTAACAAGATTGTTCAAATCATAGCCCTGTGTCCAAGCATGGCCCCGAACTGGGGCCCAACGTCTTTACATAGACTAATATAGGAAAGACCTTTAAAAACCTTCTTGTCAGAAGCCAGAAGGCCCAGGCATTTGATAATTGGAATGAAGCTTCACTTAGGTGACCTATATAAAGATAAAAACATTCGTGTCAGAAAACAGAAGGCCCAAGACTTTGATATTTGCTATGGAGCTTCACATAGGGGACCTATATTAAGATTATTCAAATTATAGCCCGTGGGGCACAAATGGACCCGAACCGGGGCCCATCGGTATTACATCGACTTATACAGGGTAAACCCTTGAAAACCAGATAGCCAATGTCTTTGATATTTGGTATGAAGCTTCACCGAGTAGACCTCTTACAAGACTGTTCACATCATGGCCCTAAGGCCAGAATTGGCCCAGCTCAGGGCCAGCCCGTTTAACATATACTTATATAGGGAAACCCTTCAAAAATCTTCTCTCCTGAAACCAGAAGGGCCATGTCTTTGATATTTTGCATGAAGCTTCATCTAGTGGACCTCTACCAAGATTGGTCAAACTATAGCCATGGGATCAAAAATAGCACGGCCCCGGGGCCCTTCGGTTTTACATAGACTTATATAGGGAAACCCTTTAAAAATCTTCTCGACTGAAACCAGAAGGCCTGAGTGTTTGATTTTTGGTATGAGTATAGTCCTAGGGTAAAAATGGCCGCAGCCTCATGAGTAAGGGCCATCAACTTTTATAGGGAAAAACTTTGAAAAGTTCTTGTCTAAATCCAGAGGGCCCAGATATTTGATTTTTGGTATGCAGCTGAATCTGATGGACCCCTACACTGATTGTTCAAATTAAATACCCTGGGACAGGGTGGACCTCAGGGGCCCCACTGGTTTTACATGCTATTAGGTTTTATTTGGAAAACCTTTAACCGTCATCTTCTACTGAATCCATATGGCCAAGGCCTTCGATATTTGACATAAAGCTTCATGTAGGAGACCTCTACCAAGATTTTTTCCAAATTATAGCCCTGGGGCCAAAATTGTTCCGCAATAGACCACCGGTTTTACATAAACTTATACAGGGAAAACTTTTAAAAATCTTCTTGTCTGAAAACAGAAGGCCCAAGTCTTTGATGTTTGGTATGAAGATTCATCTAGCGTGAGCTGGTTCATTTCCATTTGGCACCCTAAATGTACAAAAAGTAACCAGAAAGTGACATACGAGTCAGCTTTGTATTGTCAAAGGGAACTACCAACTCATAAGCCAATAAGAAAAAATATATTTCGGTATATAATCAAACAGTACAACCCTGTCAATAGCACTGGACCCACTGGACCCAACTATTGGTGCACAAATGATATTGCAGGCCCGTACGCAGACTTTGAGCATTTCAGTGGTTTCTTGCTGTCGAGTCCTCACCGTTGTTTCATTATTTGTGTTCACGGAGATGTTGCACTGATGAGTTAGGAGGCCTTCATGCGGACTGAACAAATTATTTGTCTAAATCGAGGATTGTGGCCACGTAAAATCGATTAAAGCCCCCCACCCCCACCCCCACCCCCCCCCCCCCCCACCCCAGTGAAATTCGTTCCGCTGACCGTTCCAGGGCGGTTCTTCTGTCGCGATATATTTTTGTTGAGGTTTGTCTTTAGGTGTTTGTGTCGCTTGTGTTATTTTATTTTTGAAAGCCTGTTGGCAATGTTGTGGGAAATTAACTGTCCTTTTGGCTTTCCGATGTTGCTGTTTCCATTAGGTCTGTTGCTGCATGTTTGTGTTTCTTTCCCTTTGGTGTCTCTGATGGGATTTATGGGTTGATTGTATCGATTCCGGATCATTGCCTCTACTTCTATTTTGAAAAAGATGGTGTGATTTCATGTATTTTGCCGGGAGAGGCGAACCTTAAGAAGATCTTGATTCTGGGGCCCAGAGTTAGAGGTGTATAATGCATTTCTTGTGCAAAAATTCATGAATTTCAGATAAATGTCCGAAAAAGGGGTTTGCACCCCCACCCTATCTGCGTACGAGCCTGTATAGATAAAGTATATAAGGGGATTGTATCACGAACAGTGCAAAAAATGTTTTGTACCTGACCGCGCTTTCGCCTTTCGTCTTCTTTAGATGTTTTTACTACATTGAAATACATACAAGAAACATGAAAAATACAAAATTAATTATTTGCAAACACAAAATTTGGTTCATGGAAGACAAACATTTGCTATGGTCACCCTATGACGGGTTCCATATGTTTAGTTGGTGTTTAAGGCTCATAACAAATTATTCAGTTCCTAGCGAACACACCGCTACAACTGACAATACAGGCTTTGTAAATTATTCGCAGTGAAGAAACAAACACTGTCATTTCAACCTGTAACTTTGGCCTTAGAGCAAGGGTTTCGACAACGAATTAGTCCTTAGGCTAGAGACCTATACACACATATACAGAAGTGCACATAAGCATAAATAAGAAAAATAACAATAAGAATAAATAAGTGAATACATAAAACACAATGTACATAAAAAGAACTAATTACTTAAACCCTGAATAATAAAATACATAAGGAATGAACTGATAACACAGAAAAAAACACAAACCAAGACAATAAACACAGAAAACCGATGTTTACAGCCGTCGCACATGGCGCAGTTGCACTTAGTGCCTACCCAGGTGCGGGACAG
The DNA here is from genome assembly GCA_963580285.1 of Lucinisca nassula. Taxonomy (NCBI): domain Eukaryota; kingdom Metazoa; phylum Mollusca; class Bivalvia; order Lucinida; family Lucinidae; genus Lucinisca; species Lucinisca nassula. The sequence goes on from OY757012.1 coordinate 54,481,069, forward strand.
AGAGAAACTTTCGGCGTTTCTGTTTTCATTGGTAAGCTATTCCGTACCCGGGCAGTCTCAAATCTAAATGACTTTCGGTCATATGTGACAATTCTGACTTGGTTGTGTTTTCATACCTGAAAGTATAAGAAGATTGTTACAGTTCAACTAAGTCTCTTAGATACACAGGAGGCATGTTGTTCATGCATTTGTACATTTCTGCAGCAATACAACGCAGTCTGCTCATATGGAGTGTAGGTAACTTTACTGTGTTTAAAAGCTCTTCCTACTTTGAAGTATAGTCGTTAAAAAGACCCTTAGAGCCCTTTTTTGAAGCGTTTTCTATTTTTTCAGTGTTTATCTTGCTGAAGAAATGGCAAATAAGAGGACAATAATTTAAATTGGTTTTAATAAAAGATTTTAATATAAGTATTCTTGTCTCCACTGTCAAGTATTTACTAAGTCTTTGTAATCTCCGTGTATGAAATAAGATATCATTGACAAAGATACTGAATATAGGAGGACCTATGCAAATAGTGAATTCATCCCCTTGGTTAATCGCTCGACGTCAATTGCCACAGCCTCATCCTCACTACAAACCCATAATGGGTTAGTAATCATAGAATTGCCTCCCACGGAGGATCGAGTGTTGGTCTGTAGGTGATAATGGTGCGCGTAGACTTAGGGTTATTGGCTTCGGCCGTCTTAAAGATTTTTATAATTGGTGCTCCCGATTTCTCCTGCCTAACTATAATAGTGCTGTCTCCGACAAACCCGACTTCACCATAGATCTGCAAGAAGAGTTGAAATATGCTGGTTTTGTTTCAGGTAAAATGAACAAAACATATGATACGCCATCTAAGAAAGATCATATATATTTCCATGCCTCTAAAGTAGCCATTAAACTGGAAATGGCGTTAGTAAAAACACTATGCCCACAACATTATACTTGTCCTTATATTCCAACTTTTCAAAGGGCCATAACTTAAGAATAATATTTCATCCGAAGTTTTTTTTTTTTTTTTTTTTTTTTTGCTTTTTTTATTTTTGATTTATTGAAAAGTTAAATAGGTTAACTTCTTATCACTACTAATTCATTCATCAATTTTCAAGGCTCTAGCTTCAATAGATTTCGAGATATTTTACTGACAAGATTTCATCCAATTTTTTAAAGTGCAATAAATCTGGAAAGGGATACAATACGGATTAGACAAAAATATATGATTCAACTTTGTTTTCTTGAGGAATCCGTATATGACATTTCAAAATCCTACCATATATAATTATCAAGTTATGCTGTGCATCACAAAGCATGGAATATACAAATGCCCAAAGTTACAATGGGGCATAACTAATGAAGCAGTTGCGAAATTCATTCAAAAGTAAATCAGATCAACTACTGATCATTAGCAATCCAATCAGAAACTTTCAAGGCCCTCGCTTAAATAAATATTGATATATTTTGCTGACAAGATTTCACCATTTGTTTTCAAAGGGCAATAACGCGGGAGACGGGCACAATCCGGTTGAGAAACCAAAATGTGTCAACTACCTTTTCATGATTTCATATATAAAATTTCAAAAAAGAAGAGACGGCAATGATCAGGAATCGATACAATAACCCACAGCTCACATCAGAGGCACCAAAAGGAAAGAAACACGAACATGAAACAACCAGACCCTAATGGAAACAGCAATAGCGGAGAGCCAAAAGGACAGTTACTTTCCCACAAAATGGCCAATTGTCAAGAACAAAATAATAAAAGCGATACACGCACTCAAAGACAAACCATTACCTAAATAAACCGCGACAGAAGATCTATCGTAAATGGTTCTTAAGTTATGTTATGCATCACAAAGCATACATTGTACACATTAAAATTACAAAGGGCCATTACTCATGAAGTATGTTTGGAATTCAGTCAAAAGTCAATCAGGTCATCTACTCATCACCACCAAGCTATTCATCAACCTTCAAGGCTCTAGCTCCATTATTTTTTATTGATATTTTGCTGACCAGGTTTTATAAAAAAAAAGGCCCATAACTCTTGATAATCCGGATAATTAACAAAACGCGAGTCCGCTATTTTTTTTTATGACGGATCAATATATGAAATTACAAAACACTAGCATACACGATTCTTAAGTTCTGATGCATCGCAAAGCATGCGCTGTATAGCTGCCCAAAGTTACATAGGGTCATAACTCACGAAGTGTTCTTTTTTCAGAATTTAGTGAAAAGATAATCAGGTCATCTACTCATCTCTATCAATTCATTCATTAACTTTAAGCGTGTTGGTGGTGGTGGTTGATGTCCAGCCTTTACAGGCTCAGCAGCTATTTCAAGCCGACAGTCTCTTGGGCACAATAGAATGTGTTTTATAAAAGAACTGTACGTTCATAAGAACCATATGTAAACGTTCAGCGCATATATACACTATATACCAGCCTAAGATTCCATCCGGTCTCATCATAAATTTATATGTTGCTAGGTCTCTATTTATATTGAATCACTATCAATGTTAATGCATTACTGCACAGCCCCTCCACCACATATCAGAATCAAATTCAATTTCAGACTCTAACCTTGTACATATTTGCACAGCATCACGTGAACAAGTCCGTAAAATGAAGACCCCCCTAAACCCCACTTTATATAGAGAAAACTGGGGTTTACGGGGGTATTCATTATTTTTCTTATTTCTGCTCCAAGACAGAGGTTGTGGGTACTCGTTAGAACCGCCTCAATGAGGCGGTTCTAACGAACACCCACATCCTAAGTTTTGAGCATTTATAAGATAATCATGAAGGATTTTCATCAAAAAAGTAGCCATTTTGGAGATGTGAAAAACGCACTTTGTCATACGGACGAGTTATCGTAATGCAAGTTTGAGAAGAATCTGTGTGTCTGTATCTCAGACAGTGTTGACATATTATGCTGAAAAAAATTTTACGTTTTTCAAAGGGCCATAACTCTTGAAAGGGGCATAAACCCGACGAGAAAAAAATACGCGTCAGCTAGGTTTTACTTGAGGAATCAATTTCAATACCCTAGAATACCTAGTTCTAAAGCTATGCATTACGATAACACACCCGTGCGGCATTTTTCACATCTCCAAAATGGCTACTTTTCTGAAGAAAATCCGTGATATTTTTCTTATAAATACTCCAAACATAGGTTGTAGGTGCTTCCTAAATTCCGTATAGCTTTACAATCTAGGACAATATATCGAGGTTACTTACGAGGGAAAGTCAATAAGTAACTAGCCTATCCCGTTTCAAATTAACAGAAACAACCAAGATTTCACGCCAGTTAGGCACGAGGGCAAAATTGCACACTTCACTTATGAGATATTGGGCGTCAAACATGGCTAGCAATGCAAAAGCAAGCTTTTCATCAAACGCTTGAGTTATTGTGCCGTACTGTTATTCGGTACTTGTATTTGAAAGCGAAAACGGGTCTCGAAATACATTGCGAGTTGACCAATGTTTATGAGTCTTCTGCACCATCGTATGCACAAGATAAATTCTGGGCTTGGGGATTCAAACGCCGTAGAACGTTAGGTATGTATGCCCATCAGATGCCACCGATGAAAAAATGTGTAACAAGGTGCGTGATCTGGTGTACACAGATAGGCGAATTAAGATGGAAGAAATAGCGAATTAATGCATTACATATTTTACATGGTAGCGTTTCAAGCAATTTACATGATTGCTTGGGTATGCGCAAGCTAGCAGCCCGTTGGGTCCCAAAATTCCTTAGCGACGAGCAAATGGCAACCAGATCATCAATATGCAGCGCATTGTTGAAGCGGTTTATCTCAAAGGAAGACGGTTTTATTTCACGTCTGGTGACTGTAGATGAGACCTGGGTCCAATATTTTGATACAGAGAATAAAACCCAGTCACCATTGGGTAGGGCCGGGGTCTCCGAGGCCAAAAAGTTCAACACGCAACCATCTGCTGGCAGAGCGACGGCAACTGTATTTTTGGACGCACAAGGCGTTTTTATATTGGACTTTCTAGCAAAGAAAAATACAATAGAGGATGCGTATTATGCAAATTTGCTCGACCAACTGAGAACTGCGATCCGTGAAAAACGCTGACGTAAACTGTCTAAATAGATTCTGCTCCAACAGGACAATGCAAGAGTCCACAGTTGCAAAACTTGAGTAGAATGGGTACAAGCTAATATCACACCAAGCCTATTCTCCGGACTTAGCTCTTAGTGACTCTTTCATATTCCCAAATTTGAAAAGGATATTCGTGACGGTCATTTGCGGTCCAACGAAGAAGTCGTATCGGCAGTTGAGGAGTGGGTCGGAGACAAGGACCATTCTTTTTTCAGTTCTGGGCTGATGGCACTGTAACAACGTTGGTCCAAATGTATCATTCTAGAGGGCAATTATATCAACAAGAGCTCCGCAAGTGGGGCATTATACGCTCGTTGCAATTAGTAAGATGGAGCATATATATACTGACTGTTGTACAAGTTTGGTTTTGTTGAATGTAACCAAGGAGCAATATGTGTTCAATGTATTCTTACCTGGCACTATTAATAACCCTCAATGGCTCCACACTACCTGTCTCCAACAAATTGTCATGGTCGGTAATATTTTGTGGACCATAACCTCAAAATAGTATAGGCATAACTCTGGCAATAAGGTGGTGGACAGTAACCTTGAATCAATATGCGCTGCTCCACATCATAGTCTAACTATACATAAAGTTTCAGCTTCATCACATGTAAAATGTGTGTGTGTGTGGGGGGGGGGGGCATTGTCCAGAAAAAAAATATGTTTAGAAAAATGTGGGAAAAGGGAATAACTCTGGTAATATTTGGCGGATTGTAACCTCAAAATGTTATGAAAAATCTGTGAAAGGGGTATATCTCTGGTAATATCTGGCAGACCGTAACCTCAAAATAAAATATGCACTATTCCATATCATGGTTTTACTGTATGTAAATTTTCAACATCATCGAATCTAAAATGTAGGAGGAGTTATCCGGAAACAAAATATGTTTAGAAAAATCTGTGAAAGGGGAATAACTCTGGTAATATTTGGCGGACTGTATCCTCAAAATAAAACGCACTGTTTCAGATCGTGTGTTTACTATATGTAAAATTTCAGCTCAATCAGATGTAAAATGTAAGAAGACTTATCCAGGAACGGAATGTTAAGCATGTGGGACAATTGTAATCCGCCTATTACCTGTATCCGATTTAATCCGCGCGACAAATTGTATAGAAATCAATAGGACATGTGAATCTAAGACATGCTTGAAAAAATACTAGGCTAGATAGCGAAAATGTGATTGAAAATTATGAAAACTCAATCTTTTATCTTAATTTTGATTATATTTTTTTATTTTTTAGATAAAATTTAAACTGGTCAATTTTGAAATGAAAATAGGACCCTTCATCTCGTGAACCTCTCGTTTACTTCAATAGAAAATTAGCAAAAACTCACGAGGATGTCTGTTTTTATACTGTCATAATTAAATTGTAAAATACGTTGTTAAAAATGTGACTTTAAATTCTAGAAGAAAAAAGATTTTTCTTTCCAACAGTATCAAAAAATAGAAGATCAAATAAAAACAAAGTTGGTCATTTTCAGATTGTTTTCTTGCCATTTTCAGTACTTTTAGCCGTCTCTCCTCATTGTATCATTTTATAGCTATCGGTTCTCATATTACGCGATTGTCGGATTAAATCGGACATTTCCGGGTTTTAGCTGGTTTAAGACAAATGTCAAAATGAGCTGCTGAAAACATTTTTGTTAATAATATTTAATGCTGAAATAAATTTATTTTTATTTCTTCTTATTTATATATTTACTGTTTTTGATTTGTTTTTTATTTTCTTGTTTAATATATTTTTTCTGCATGTGATTGATGCGCAATTATCAAACACTTCATATTGTTTACAAAAGAAGAAGAAGAAAGAAAAAAAACTTTAATTATTGATTTTTTTTTGACTAGCGAAAATATATTGATTTCGTTGAAAAATCTTTTTTTTATTTTTTTTTTTTTTTGGGGGGGGGGGGGTACTTCAAACACATGCTTAATTGGCAATTGTTGCTAATTACTGCCAATCATGCCGGTTGTTGGAATACTACTTAAAACCCTTAGGTACTTTTTCTGATCAGAGTCTACGTTGTGCGAATCCAATGCTTCTTCATGCAGCAAGAGAAGTCTAGGATGCGCACGCTGATGTGATTCTTTTCTGGGCACACGTAAATTGTAGGGAGTGCCGTGTCCTGGTATTATTTTCTGGGATAAATTGCATGTAATTACACACAGAAAAATAATCATCACGAAAACAGGCCTATATTATGGGTGGAGTAAGTTAATTGTATCAATTCCTGATCTTTGTTTTACTTCTAATTTACTATATTATTTTGACCCCTTGAACCCCACTTTTTTATAATAAACTGGGTTTTACAGAGGTAAACCTTGTTTCTTATTTCTAATCTGTATATAGATTGTGGGTACTCGTTACACAATTTATATTTTGTGCAACAGAAAATTTCACAATTTTTCATCTTAAAATTGTCTCTTTTTCGGCAATAAAACTTATTGTGTAGTTGTACAGGCATGTTTTGTAATGTGTGTCAGGGTTGCAAAACAAAATATATTTTAATGCTAACCATTAATGAACAAAAACTGATTTAACAAGTTTCGATTAATATGCATTAATTTATTCATGTATAGAATTTAAGAGTTGACACGCGCTGTGTGTAAATTCAAATTAATTGCTTTATGACCCGGATGCCTTAATTGTTGACATGATATTGACAAACTTATATTAGGTATTCTTTAGACAAACGTTCTCTGTGGTTAATGGACTCGGTCCAGTTAACGCTATCCCTTTCATCCCTAAGCTTCTGTTAATTAGAATTTAGCCCACCCCGGCCCCAACCCCCCCCCCCCCCCCCCCAACAAAAAAAGAAAAAGATTTAAGCACAATTCAAGTCTTTCTATTACAACAAAATATATCCATATAACGCACAGTGAACACTCTTATCAGATTGTGCAGATGCCAAGTTGGTCTGGGGTTTGTCATATAATCTTATTCGCTAGTTATGAAGTATCCTATTTTCTTCTCAAAGATATATCTCTTAAAGCCCTAACGAGTACCCACAATCGACGTTTTGGAGCAAGACTTAACACTCGCGCGTCAACGTGCATTTTTTATATCTCCAAAATAGCTATTTTTCAAATGAAAATCCGTGATAATTTTCTTATTTATACTGCAAACATAGTTTATGGGTGTTCGTTAGAACCCCCTCAATGAGCTCAAAATAGTGTATACCCCGTAAACCCAAGTTTTCTCCTATACAAAGTTGGGTTTATGGGGTGTTCATTTCACGGACTTGTTAACCTAATGTATGTATTTACTTTTTTAGGTAAATAACATAAATATTATTTCATCGAGTGTATTGAAAACATAATTTTTTTCACTCGTGCAAAAAAAAAAAAAAAAAAAAAAAAGAAACTTTTCTAACGAGTGCGTTGAAAACGGCATAGCTTTCACGAGCATGGATGATTTTTTTATTATTTTCAATATACGAATATTTTCTGTTTTTTTTTTGTTTTTGTTTTTTTTGTTTCGACAAAACAGAAATCTTTTCATTTAATACGCGACTATGCCAGTATACTGTAGTTAAACAGCTTCGCAGTGTGTAAAAGTCCCACATAATTGGAAGCAGCGTCTCCACAATGACCTTTACAGTGTTGACTAGGACGTTAAACCTAAAATGAAACAAACAAATCAAAACAAGTACACCGAGCATTTCTTCTTTTTATAGAAGAGCGAAAACTGTTCAAACTAACTCTATCTCGAAACAAGCGTGGCCCCAAAAGTATTCGAACAATTCATCACGGAAACCCGCCTATATAATTTTGACCCCATTGAATCCCACTTTTATATAGTAAAACTTACATGGTTTAACCTATTTTTTCTTATTTCTATGCCAAAATAGAGATTGTGGATATTCGTTAGAACCGCCTCGATGAGGCGGTTCTAACGAGTACCCACAATGTATATTTTGAGCAGAAATGATAAAAACATCATAATTGTTCATCTTAAAATGTGGTTTTTTTTGTTGTTTTTTCGGCGGTGAAGAATACAATGTATTTGTATAGGTGTGATTTCGTGATGTGAAGTTCAACAATATTCCGAAATAAATGAAAAAGGTTAACTTTGGAAGCAGAGAATACATTATTAGAATGAAAACCGGAAACTCGGTTTTATTGAGTTTCTTCATAAACAGCACTGTCGTATGCAAGGCTGAATACGCCCCCTAGCATCGATTTCAGCGGTACTCGATTTTCAAATTACCAGCAATGGACTCGATGCGTCCAAAGAAAATACAAAAATATAATCTGCACTATGATGAAGTACGGTAAAATGGGAATTTAAATGATTTACATAACTTTTGTTGCTCTTGCTTAGATAAACATTATGTGTGCTCGTTGGTCGTGGCTCAAATTAACTCACATAAACAATCTGTTTGAAAACATACTATTTTCTATGTAAACCTTTTAACGGTTACATTATCAAAATAGGGATTTAGCTAGTCTGACCCAGACTAGCTAGTCTGGCCCAGAAAACATGTTCACTCCATATTTCCCAGTACTTTGGTGTTTTCCTTGCTTCCAAAGGATAACCCTTTCTAGAACATACTGAACGTCACTACAGCAGGTGTCTAGGAATGTGTGGCGGGCGAAAAAGTCTCCCTGCCCTACATCATAGTGTAGTTTAGATTTTCTAGTCTTTTGGAATCATTGATTCCATTGCTGAATGTTGAAAGTATTTGAGGATCTCTGATGAGGCCTAAATGGCAGAAACTAGCTTGTCTGGCCCAGAAAACATGTTCACTCCATATTGTCCAGTTCTTTGGTGTTTTCCTTGCTTCCAAAGGATAACCCTTTCTTGCACACTAGACAAGGAAATCCTTGATTTTACCCTGTGATAGAAATTTATGTTCTGACCCTGGTGTTCCCACCCATAATCGCATGTTTGATGTATGCACTGGTTGATTACGACCTCATACGCACCGTCGTTAAGGTTGACGTCACAGCACGTGACGTCACGTCACTAAACGTTGGTAACCGAAGGGAATGCAGCATTAAAAATCCGCGCTAAGAAATGGAAGGTATGCGAGAAAAAGAATCCAATATGGGTGTGAGGGGTGGATAGAAAAATCCGTCCCTCGGGATCACTGTCAGGCATCACTCGGCAAGCCTCGTGATGCCGGACCGTGCCCCTTGGAACGGATTTTTCCATCCACCCCTCACACCCATATAAGATTCTTATATTAGGTCTATACAAAGACGGTCATGCTTTCTTCCCAAATATGTGTTATATCTAACACCTTTGGGGTTATTTGAGTTATCTTTTACTCCAAAAGAAAAAAATGAATAAAACAAAAACGCCATCGGACACATAGTAAATACATGGTTAGTGTCTTTAATAATTAAATATAATCGGTGAGCTTTAGACAATTTTATAGGGGCGAGCTTACGCGAGCCCCTATAAAATTGTCGGGCGAACCGATTTTATTTTATTTGTTAAAGACACTAATCATGTATTTAGTTTATACCGTAATTCAAAACAATGAATGATTTTGCAGTAATATAGCAAATTTAAGCAAAAAGGACAACAGGCAAGGTGGCATGTTAAACGACAGTCAGTGCCATGGCGCGCATACGTAGTATAACGTGACGTCACCGAGTGCAAAGTTACTGACGTCACCGCGCCACAAAGACGTAGGAAACAACATGGACGCTCGAATAAAAGTTTCTTAACGCTTTACTTTCTATATGAAAATCTGCAAATAAATAATTTCTTTTAGCTTTAAAAAATATTTTCGAGGTTGAGACACAACTGCAGTAGCTGTTGGCAGTTATTCCAAAGGGCTATTCAAACCAGGAAAGGCCGATAAGGTAAGAATTTAGCTGAAATTTCTAAAAATATGTTAAAATAAATATTGCAAAGACTTTAACTTGTAGTTTCCTTGTTTCCCATGTATAAAAGGTTGCATTTTATTGTTTACACTAAGTCTTGTAAATTAGGGTCCTGAAAAATAGGTCCGGTCTATTAACGGTCACTAGACGTAATGTAGGTCAGTAGAAGGTATTATAGGTCACTACATATTATAGCGTGCAGTTATTCGACCCCTTTATTAGGTTACTAGAATGTCTGATTGCGGTATAAAACAGTTTTGCTGACCTACACGACGTCTTGTACACAGAAAAAAATTAAAACATACAACGGCATATGTTTATATTTTCTTCCTGTACATATACTGAACGCGTTCTTGGAAGCGCTATCGATGACATTTTGTGATGAAACATGGTGGAAGGAACCGGAGGAACCGCGGAAATCCATGAACATACAATCATGCAACTTTTCCATTTTCGAAGCTAATTATCGAACCGCTGTCCAAGTGGATACAACCCTTGAACAAAAACAGTGCATCGACCAAGGGATACGTGTTGTTTGAACAAGAGTGAAAGCGTTACATCACGTTAACCCCGTGCAATTAATAACCTATCAGACCACATTTTATATAGAGAAGCGTGGGGTTTACAAGGTAAACAAAAGTCCTTTATTCTTGCTCGAAAACATATTTGTAGGTACTCGTTAGTATCGCTACAAGGACGAATTTCTAAAGTGTATCCTTCATCTTTTATTGCAACAGAAATAAAACAACAACCAAAAGTTTTACAAAAAAACTGAGTGTCTGGGAATGGTCAGAATGCACGTGCGTTTTCTTAATGTTTTAAACACCTTTCAAAGTTTATCCGCGCCAAACCCACAGTCACTGTGTGCACTTGTTCAACAAAAGTTAACTCAGATCTCTTAAATCTGTATCTATATATACATTTCATTATGAACGATGCATGGAATAGATTTGTAAATTTGATGGCACGATGAATTACAATCATATTCTGATGCGTCTGTGAGTGTCACGCGACATCTACTTGGCTAATGCCAAACTAGTCCCCGCCCATCTGGGCTTGAAGCAAAAGACGGGCTGCATGATGCGTCCAGGTAGAGCTGAAACCGACCCGCACATGAGTACTGGTAAACCGCTTAGAGAATCTAAGCCTGCCCTGGCAATGCGGTGCGAGTCGGCCCGTCCATGCTTATAAACCCTATTGGTTTCATTGGGCGGCAGAGCATGAGATGTCATTTAATCACAATGTCGGGTAAAAGTCCCACAAAATTGGGAGCAGCGTCTCCAAAATGACCTATACAGTGTTGACAGGGACGATAAACCTCAAATCAAACAAAGCTAATGTCAAACATTTGCGGCTGTAAATTATGTGATATATATTTTGGAAATCCAACGCCATAAACTACTGCCGCGGACATTGATTTCGCTTAGATGCCAATGCTTTCTCGTATTTGTGGTAACCGTAAAACTATGCAGTTACAAAGTTAACACCTGTATAAATATATCGGAATAACTACAGAAATAACTGTAATCTGGGGAATCCGAAGAAAATCGTCGTTTTTTCGGCGGCAACTTTCCTTTAACATGTACGGCTTTGAAGTAACAGTAAAACAAAATTTCCGATCCTAAAACCACCAATTTAATCCTTCGATTACAGTTTTGAATAACGCTGTTCTGCGTCAATGAACGTGTGCAGTATAGTCATAAAAAGGTATTCTCATTGTATATGTTTATATCTTTCTTTCTGTTTCAGCATGTTCAAAGTGTAGATGCCGTGTGTTCGGCTGTTTTAACGAACGCCGGCATACAACGTTTTGAGCAGAAACGAGGCAAGAATATAAAATCTTAACAACCATCCAAGCAGCATTTGTTTGCATGGGTGTATATCATCAGGTACTATCTGTCCTATCGATTATATTTCCAAATCTCACCTTGTCTGATTGTTGGAAACTGCGAACATTTCTTGGAGAAACTGAAGAGAAGTCAATCAAAGCTTGCAACAGATCTCCTTGTTTAACATACTTTATCTGCCTGGGGTACTTTGAAACCAGCGGATCTTTAATCGCTCCTTGCAGAAGGGTTTCCATGGCTTTAAACCCTTTATATACAACTGTAGCTAAAATAATAATAATAAAAAAACAACTTTACCATAATTCGTCTGGGTTTCCTAAAACTCAAGGATATTTGGATTAAGCCCGTGGGAAGGGCTTTTATCAATTTGGCGACCAGCAAATCCTCATGCGAGCGCAAAAGTGCCTTATCCCCTGTTGTCGTCTGTCATGTAAAGGGCCCCCTTTTTAAGTGTCAGCAGAAATAAGCTGCGTATACTAAATCAATTTTCCCGGAAATACAAGATTTTCCAGTTTAAATATGGTGTCTATCATCAAGGTAATACCCCAATGTGAGATTATGACACTGTCATGTGCAGTATAAGATGATTTTTCTGATAGGTGTTGTGACATCTGTCTTACTTATTGCATGCTCAGAGAATAAACTGTAAATGGTCGTTCGAAACGCCTTACTCAACGGGAGACTGTTCCATCGATAAAGATTTAATACCAACATACCCTTTCAGGGTTATTTGATTTTGTCCTTTTTTCCACTTTATCTCTGTATTCATTCAGTATGTTAAGCTGTTAAAAGCCGCCACAGAGAATAAAAATCTTCATCATTTGTCGACGCGTCTAAGAGTGTAATAACGCCGTGTAATACATTCCGTAATCCACTAGTGGATTAAATATGCAAATTAGTTAAATATGACCCGTAACGTTACATGTACGACGTCATTAACGACGACGCGTTTACTAATGACGCAGTGTTGACATTTGCGTTACAAAATCGTGAATAAAATGATTTATAATTGTCATATGATAAAAACGATCTTACATTAGTGCTCGTGTATTATTGAATTTATCAAACTTGTTTCGGAAAAGCCGAGTATTTTATCCATTTATCTAAAATCGTTTAGTAAATTCAATAATACATGCAAACTCGAGTAAGATCTGTACAAAATAGAAGTGAAGGCAATGACCAGGAATCGATACAATTAACCCGCAGCTCCCATCAGAGACACAAAAGGGAAAGAAACACAAACATGAAACAACAGACCCTAATGGAAACATCAATAGCGGAAAGCTGAAAGGACAGTTACTTTCCCACAAAATGGCTAAGTGGCTATCCAAAACAAAATAATATAAGCGATAAAAACACTCAAAGACAAACCTTAACAAAAATAAACCGCGACAGAAGAACCGCCCTGAACGCTCAGTGAAACGAGGTCCAGTGGGGGGGGGGGTTAAATCGGTTTTCGTGGCCACAATCCTCGCCCTTTCTTCCGTCACTATTTAGACAAATAATTTGTTCAGTCCGCATGAAGGCCTCCTAACTCAACAGTGCAACATCTTCGTAAACACACATAAAAAAAATCAAACATCCACGGAGATGAAACAACGGTGGGGAATCAACAGCAAGAAACCACTGAAATGCTACAGCAAAAGAAAACCAAAAGTTAGACTCCAAATGGCCAGACCAGAGAGAGAGCATCAGGCACCAACCAACATTACATTGAATGAGCTCTCTCTAATTCTCAGTAAGCCTTTACGCTGGAACCCTCATAGAATCTCAGGCCTGCCCCACCGGCGTGCAATTAAAGTGGGAAACAAAGTTGTCAATCGTGATTGGGTTAACTACCATGCATGCAGTCTGTCGCATAACATTTATGATGTAGCCAATCTTCTTTTATCGAAGAAAGATTTTACAAAATTGGGTACTGAAGTCATTTCGGTTATTTATTTTTCTGAATTTATTTACTAAGTCACCATAAAATTCGGGTTCGGACAGACCTGGTTGCAGAAGATATTTAAGTCCAATATTGAATTTTGAAATTAAATCAGAATGGCGTCTATAAAATTTTGAAAAGGCTTTGCGTAGGTTATGGTACGATAAACTTGATTAAGAAGTTTAGCAGTTAACAATTTATTACGAGTGTTGAAGTCAGTTACATGACTACATACTCTGGCAAATCGAATTAATTGCGAAATATAAATGCCATAGGATGGCGCACGAGGAACATCAGTATCCAAACAAGAAAAAATTAAAATCTCAAATTCAAAATCATCGCGATTATCATAAATTTTGGAAGAAACAAACCTTTCTAAAAAGATAGATGTAAATGAAAAATCAGCGCCCCGGTTTCAGAAGAATTTGCTTTATTTAACTGAAATTCTTGGGGATAAATTTGACTAATCAAAACATCGAAATAGGTATTGTCAATATTTAATAACTCATCCAAATATCTAGAAGCCGAACTAAAAGTTTCAATGATTTCAAACCGGTTTTCAGCAGAAAGGGACATCATGAAGTCTTTCTCATAACAAAACGAAAACAGATCAGCCACAAGGTGTGCGCAGTTAGTACCGACAACTTGTCTAAATAACTTAGTTCGAAATCTTATGTAACTATTGTCAAGTAGAAAGGTGAGAGCTTCATACATGTTCTGACATGACCATAAAGTATAAATGTTATGCTCTTCAAAAGCGAAAAAAGCATTTCTTACATTACATGCAAGATAGAGGGAGTCCTTCCTATGAAATGTCCTTCTTATTAAATCATTAAGTTCTTGTTTTATAAGATTATGAGGAAGTGTAGTGTAAACGGTTGCAAAATTATAAGTAGACAGACTTGAAGCACTAAAACATCTGGATTTCAATTTATTTAAAACTTCATTAGAATTGTTTATAGACCAAAAGAGATTTCTGCCTGATCATTCGAAGACTTTGTCGCAATATTTTGTTAAAGGTTTTGGATGGCAGTAAAACATAAAGTTAATAATTTGGATAGTTCCGTGGTTGTGCAAGAGCTTGGGTTTGCAAAAATACGTATTTTGTATTGTCTTTTATGAAGTTTAGGAAACCAATATAACGTAGGAAGCTTGTCTCGACCTTCTGTAACACAGACAGCAAACTTGGTGGCTGAATGACAAATGTGGTCATCAACTAATGCCCTCTCTACAGCTAAAGGCTTTTTTTCATAGGCCTTTTTACCACCAAGGTCTTGCTGAAGAGTGTTAACATAGTGAAAAGTAGAAGTAAAACAACAAAGATCAGGAATCGAAACAATTAACTTACTCCACCCATCAAAGACACAAAACGGAAAGAAACACAAACATGAAGCGACCAGACCACATTGTAAGCGGCCTTTTCTGCTGGAGCCAAAACAAACTTCTTATGAAATTCTTGAATACCTAGTTTAAGGTGACGTAAAGAAATACTCTTAGGTTTAGGAGGTAATAAGTTCGTATTTTGAGAATAAAAAGAAATGCGTTTGTTCACTAATTTCAGAATGCTAAGTGTACAAGTTGGTGTTTCTGTTCTAGTCCTTTCGATAAATCACTGTTTTTTATGCGTATGGTTGCTGGTTGCTGTAAATCTTTCTGAATTAAATCTGTTTAAACCACCTCTTAATGTCAAATATGAGAAAAAAGTGGGGAATAATGTTTTGTTTGTTTTGTTTTCATAAGTTTGATACAGTTTGTTTGAATTGTTTAAATTGAGGTTTAACGTCCCTGTAAATACAATTTATCTAATTTTGCAGACGGTGCTTCCATTTTTGTGGGACCTTTACTCAACATTGACGTGAAATGACATCTCAAGCTTTGCCGACCAATGAAACCAATATGGTGTGTATGCATGGACGGTCAAGCGCACACCATCTTGCCTGGTCGAAGAGGTTTACATGTACACGTGTGCGGTTTGTTTCAGTTCTGCGTGGAAGCACCACAGTGGCATGTATGAGGAGAACGTTAAATTTGCAAACTTTAGTAGAAAAAATAATTCAAACTGCATAAAAAGACGTTAAATCGATTAAAGCTTCCTTCCCCTCACCCCGCGAGTGAAATTCTTTTCACTGGCCGTTCCAATGCGATTCTTCTGTCGCGGTTTATTATTGTTATGGTTTGTCTTTGAGTGTGTGTATCGCTTATATGTTTTGTTTTGTATATATATATAGCCTCCATGTCGATCAGTTTGTTATTGTTATTTTGTTTGATACTGTACTGGAACTGGGGGGCAAGGGTTGAATTTTCATAAACTCCGGAGTTTCACTACTGAACGTCCCAAGGCGGTCGTTCTTTTGCAGTGTATTATCTGTTGTTTGGCTCTGTGCCGCTGCTTCATGTTTTGTCCGTATTTGTCTTAGCCTCCGTGTAACTTTCTATAGGTGACTTGAGGCTGCTGCGTTCTTGGATTGTGGCCTTTCCTGAGTGATCTTTTCTTACTAGTTTGTATAGCGAATTTGCCATTTTGTGGGAAAGTAACTGTCCGTTTGGCTTTCCGCTATTGGTGTTTCAATTAGGGTCTAGTTATTTAATTATTATGTTTCTTTTCCTTTGGTGTCTCTGATGGGAGGTTAGGTGGGTTAATTGTATCGAATTCTGATTATTGCCTTCCCTTCTATTTTGATTATGATTACATTATACTAAAACAAAAAGGGAAAGGCAATTAGATCCAAGCGTCATGTCAAATCGTCGTTTAATTCAGGGTCGCTTATTAACTAGAAATGTGTTCGATTCATAGATCGTGAGAAAATTGAAAAGAGGAACGATCAGGAACTGATACAATAATATCCCAAATTCTTCGGGAAAGAAGTCGAAACATGGAGCGACGACAGTAAACAAAACGGTCAGCAGGCAAACCGAGTCAGAAACTCTTTCCAACACAAGTGGTGATCTAGAACCTAACTAAATCGGAGCAATATACATAATGGGGGAAAGAATCAGAATCACCAAAATGACGAACATAAAAATTAAAGGAGAACTGTAACTAAAAATGAACAACCAAAAAGGGGGAAAATCAGAATAATCTAATGATTAGGGAACACTGGATTTAGGCTAATAATATCGCATTCGACAAAACCATTCGTGTGGCAAGTTTGGAAACTTTCGACGGATGGAATAGCTAGCAGATTGATATCCTTGAATAGACTTGAAGGCAGTGATCAAGAATCGACACAATTACCTCACAGCACCCATCAGAAACACCAAAGGGAAAGAAAAACAAACATGATACAACTAGACCCTAATGGAAACATCAATAGCTGAAAGCCAAAAGGACAATTACTGTCCCACAAGATGGCCATTTGGCTACCCAAACCAAACTAATGTGAGCGATACACCCACTCAAAGACCAGCCATAACAAAAATAAACTGCGACAAAAGAACCGCCTGGGAGCGGTCAGTGAAAGGATTCCACTGCGAGCTTAAATCGCTGTTACGTGGCCAGATTGAAACCTGGGTTGAACCGTGTCTAATTGGAAAAATATTTTATTATATGACGTCGCGTCTGAGAATGTAATAACACCATGTAATAAATTCAGTATTGCAGTAGTGGATTAAATATGCAAATTAGTTAGATACACCCCGTAGTTAGATACACCCTGTGGCTTAACATGTAAACGTGCTTAACGACGTCGTGTTTACTAATGGGGAATGTTGATATTTCGTAAACAAATCACGAATAAATAGATTTTAATGTCAAAAGATAAATAGAATCTTGCATTCGTGTTTATGTATTATTAAATTTATGAAGAGCCTCGCATTTAATCTCTTTCTTAACACGTTTAATAAACTTAATAATACATGAGTACGCATGTAAGATCCTCTATGATCGCAAAATTACAAATCTGACACATCCGTACTTGTCTCATCAGAGTATCAGAGTCCTAGTTTGTATAATAAATGATTTTGCATATGAAGATCGACCATACTTCACATATCAAGTAAAGTGGATATGTTCGGCTGTGACGCGGTCAAATGTAGTACTTTTGATTTGTACCAGTTTCGAACATGTACAATGGTGCAATATATACCAATGGTACATATCCAGCACATACAAAATAACAATATAAATGGTGACATATTTTGATGTATGCAAAATCACTAGAACTTTCTTTGTGATTTTATTTAGATCAAGCATATCTTACCTACAGATCGTTTCGCTCTGTCTTGAATACCGTGTTCTGAAAATATAACACAACGAAGTCATTAAGGTAAACTGAATCACCTGAGAGAATATTTGTGGAAAGGAAGACAACTTTTCTGTCTTTCTGTTTCTTTTTCACTAAACATTGACCTATTACAAAAATGCATGTGCACCTCTTAAATAAAGTTTGCTTCTTGAGAGAACATGATGAGTTGCTAGGGAAGGGAGTCAACCCTATATAATTCCAATCCTCCATCATTGTGTACGATTTCATTGGTTGAAATATGACTTTTATACTTCGATAAGTTCCATGAGCAAGACTCCGAAAACTGTTTCACACAGCGACAGGTAATAAAATAACGTTGCGTTGAAGAGCACGTTTAGAACTCGCGCGTTACGTCATTTTATATGAAGTGACGTCAACATCGTTCGAGTAAGAGTTTAGGAGGCCTTCATTCGAACTGAACAAATTATTTGTCTAAATCGCGACGGAAGTAAGGGTGAGGATTGTGACCACGTAAAATTGATTTAAGTCTCCCAGTGGAATTCGTTTCCGCTGAACGTTCCAAGGCGGATCTTCTGTCGCAGTTTATTTTGTTATGTTTTTTTCTTTGGGTGTTTGTGTCGCTTATATTATTTTATTTTGGATAGCCAATTGGCTGTCCGCTATTGATTTTTCCATTAGGTCTGTTTTTTCATGTTTGTGTTTCTTTCCCTTTGGTGTCTCTGATGGGAGCTGTGGGCCGATGGTATCGATTCCTGATCATTGCCTCCTCTTCTTTTTAGAAACTATTGAAAACGTGCATGCCAGAAGACAAATATACGGCATTTAAAGACTTGTCGTTTTTTTTGTCTTTTTTTTTCGCTTGGGTTTCATTCCGAGATGGCAGCTTCTGATTGAATAATCATTCCGCCATGGCCGTTGGTAAGTCCATTCTTACGCTTTCGAAAGAATTCTTGAAACGATTCCATTTTGATGGCATTTTTAAAGTTTCGATGAGACAGACACAGTTGAAATTATAAGGACTGACTTATCATTTTTGTGGCTTTTATCGATGTGTAAACTCCGTCGAATCACTCACAAATTTAGCATGAAGCTTGCGAGTGATTCGCCGGAGTTTACCCATCATATTGATGCTTAAAACATAGATTGTGGGTCCTCGTTAGAACCGTCTGAATCTATGTTTTAAGCAAAATTAAGAAGACGAAACTATGTATACCCATTTAAACCCCAGTTTTACTATATAAAAGTGGGGTTGAAGGGGGTCAAAATTATATAGGCGTGTTTTCGTGATGGTATAAGTACCGGTCTAAAGATTTTGTTTAGTTTAACGGTTTAGTCGACACTATTTATGTCATGGCGAGCCGGTCAGTTTACATCACCACAAATTTCCGAAGTAGGCTTATCATCACAATAACATGCCTATAATTTTGATACCCTTGAACCCCAATTCCATACAGTAAAACTGAGATTTACAGGCGTAAACTTTATTTTTCATATTTTTGCTCCAAAATACAGATTTTGAGTACTCGTTAGAACCGCCTCGTCGAGGCGGTTCTAATGTGTACCCACAATCTATATTTTGAGCAGAAATAAGAAAAAATATCACAACTGTTCACCGTAAAATTTTCATTTTATTTTTTTTTTCGGGGGTAAAGTTAACATTGCATTTGTATAGGCGTGTTTTCTTAATGGTTATGTGTAAGTGGTTAAACAGAAACTGGCAACTGCCCTTCTAGAAACACAGGTTAGGAGCATTCGCGGTGTAGTGGTCGTGCTACTCGCCTTGTAAACCAGGGGTCGCAGGATCGATCCCGGGCTTCTCCAGACTTTCGGATGAGTCTTTAAACCGAGACCCCGTCTCCTGTGACCTTAGCTGTTGGTGAGACGTATTTGTTTAAATTGGGGTTTAACGTCCCCGTCAACACTATTTAGGCCATTTCGGAGAGATATGCCCTCTCATTTTGTGGGACTTTTACCTGACATTGAGGTGAAATGACTTCTCAAGCCCTGCCGCCCAAAACGCCAGAATGCTTATAAACAGGCTTAGTCCTTCTGTGTTGTTTACCAGTACTCGTGTGTGGTCAGATTTTGCTCTGCGTGGAAGCATCATGCAGCCCAAGCTATTTCTCCAAGCCCCGATGGGTGGGGACGAGTTAGTGGGACGTAAAACACTCCATACCTTTAGAATCACAGGAAGGGATAGAATGACCATAGAATAGATTCCCCAATATATCTCTACGAAATAATGTCGCTAACATGGCAGGAATCGAACCAATTACGTCCAGTGACAGTGCTTCTTCCCTAAGGTTAAATGGTTGGGCCGTTCTTACCTCTCTTGTCAGATGAACTGGAACTGAAGAAAGCTTCATTTGTCTCGACTGCGGCAGCGTAACACAAAGCGACACTGATACAAACCACGTGACTGAGAAACATACTGTCTTATATCTGAAAACAGTGTAAGAGATAAGTCGATCTTCACTGGCTCGGGCATCTTTTGTAGCGGTAGTTCGTATCACGTATGGTTGATAAGGGTGCCATGTCACATTACGGTGACACGTCATGTGACAAAGTGCATTATTTCATATTTCCAAATTTGTGACATTTCCTATGAAACTTTGTATATTTTTTTTCTCTAATTTGTACTCCAAACATAGTTTGTGGGTTCTCGTTATAACCGCTCATTGCGGCGGTTCTAACGAGCACCCACAAACTATCTACTCAAGCAGAAATAAGAAACATAATATATACCCTCTTAACCCCCATTTTTCTATATAAAGTCGGGTTAAGAAAAGTGTTAATTACATTGATTTGTAAACATGAACTGTTTTTTGTTCATAACGAAAACACGTCCATTTAAGAAATGAATTTAATTTTTTCTGCTGTTCATGAAAGTATGAATGCAGTGGGTCGCATACAAAGTAAATGAATGCCAAAGGGGACCTTGTAAACTTTGCTAGCGACACACTGTTGTTCATACATTCATGAAAAGCAGACAAATCAAGTTTATTTTTTTTTTATTTACATTCTTTGCCCCCCATCACTGGATGAAAAAATGCTTATAGGGCAAACTTTTAAAGCTGAAAAACATTTACACGATGTTTTTCTACAAAGAGCGGATCAGCGTTGATGTCATTAACGCCCGTAGAGAACTATGGTTAAGACTGACGTCACTTGACGTCACTTGAAACCATGCGATTCGATGCGTGCGTTCATGGAAGTATGGACTACATTGTTTTATGTAGTTTTACATTAGACTTTACATTGGAAATTTAAATATATAATTTTGATCCCCCTTGACCCCCACATTCATATAGTAAAACTCGGGTTTAAATGGGTAAAGTAGAAGTAAAACAAAGATCAGGAATTGATACAATTAACTTACTCCACCCATAAAAGACACCAAAAGGAAAGAAATACAAACATTAAGCGACCAGACCATAATGGAAACCTAAACAAAGGAAGGCCATAAGGACAGTTACTTTCCCACAAAATGGCCATATGGCCATCCAAAATTAAAAGACACAAGTGATACACACAGAAAGTAACAAACAACAACATAAATAAATCGCCACAGAAGAGCCGCCTTGGAACGGTCAGTGGAAGATTTCCACTGGGGGCTTAAATCGATTTTACGTGGCCACAATCCTCGCCCTTACTTCCGTCGCGATTTAGACAAATAATTTGTTCAGTCCGCATGAAGGCCTCCTAACTCATCAGTGCAACATCTCCGTGAACACAAAAATCAAAGAACCACAGAGATGAGACAACGGTGTAGACTCGACAGCAAGAAACCGCTGAAATGCTGGAGCAAAAGAAAACCGAATCTTATTTTTCTTATTTCTGCTCTATTTACGTCATATAAGATTTGCGTTTATCATATGACGTCGCGTCTGATACTGTAATAACGTCATGAATTATTTTCGATAATCCACTAGTGGATTAAATATGCAAATTAGCTAGATACGTCCCATACTGTTACATGTACGACGTCCTTTACCACGTCGCATTTACTAACAGTGGAACATAGACATTTTTGTAAACAATCGTGAATAAAATGCACTTTAAATGTCATATGATAAATATAATCATTCATTCGTGCTCATGTATTATTAAATTTATTAAACTCGTTGAGGAAAAGGGATAAAATACTCGGCAAAGCCTCGCATTTTATCCATTTTCCTCAACTCGTTTAATAAATTCAATAATACATGAACATTCATGTAAGATCCTCTATTTTTTCGGTGGTATAATTCACAATGTACTCGTAATGGCGTAGTTTCGTAATGCAACTTCATTTCTTAAAGATCTATGCATTTATTTGAAACTGCCGGTGTTAAGTGCAGTTGTGGAGCCTGTAAAACGGTTCCCCGTAATTCATCAATAGTGTTGTTTATTTACTAAGTTTATAAAAATTCGAAGTTGAAAAAATCTTATCAGCGCCTGGATATCTAATAAAAATCAAAAAGAGTTCCTTTAAGAGCAATGAAAACATTCATAAGAAAGAAGATGGGTCACACTACGCAGTTTCGGCCAATAAAGCCTCATCAGTGACCCTGTAATGATCCGGCAAAGAAAGCCAGAGGAAACATACTGCAATTTTGTGAACTTCGAATAGGCAGTCGATACAAAGAAATCCAAATGGATGGGGTCCAAATAATTAAAAACCTGTCTAGAATATATATTCTGAGTCTAAACCAATAATTTATTTCTGATTTCTCAGAATATTCACGCTGATCTCAAAGGACCAAAATTAAAATATAAATTGCACTATGGTTGATGTACGGGGAGACGTTTTACGGCCGCCACACGGCACAACACCAGCTGCGGTGAAGGCAAATAAAAATCAAAAAGAGTTCCTTTAAGAGCAATGAAAACATTCATAAGAAAGAAGATGGGTCACACTACGCAGTTTCGGCCAATAAAGCCTCATCATAAGTCGTAAGAGCACTTGCCAGCACCTGCCTTGTAAGCAAGGGGACACATTGTTACGAGATGGAAAAGGAAACCTTTCTGGTCCTTATGCACACCTAAATTATTTTAGTAGGTATATGGCAAAGCAGCACGACTAAAATATTTAAGGTAATATATGGTAGGCAAAATATGCCGCTCCACGCACAAATCGTGCATATATCATACTATGTATGCATGAGTGGTTTGTGGGGCAATTATTCGCCATAAAGTTGGCCGCTGTAAACCTGAGTTTTATATAGTTTGCCTAAAAGGTCGCCTAGCGCAAAATAGTGCAATATATATATATATAGTTTTCATGCCAGTCACAATGTTGTGGATATTCGTACCGACGGGAGTTATACCATTGATCTGTAGTGAAGTTTCATCATTTTTCCCTAAAGGAAATGCAATTGTAACGGAGATCAACGATCTGCTGAAATTTATTGTATGTCGTTGATTGTGGATAGTATCTTTACTTCTCACAATTTTGTCGAGCTAGCACGGGTATGCATGATTTTCCAGTAGTATGCATGGATATAAATACCCTGAAAAATGGACCTTATATCAGCAGCAGGGATATATCAGATAACACACAACATTGTGACAGACCAACCAAGCCGCTTTGACGGTATGTTAAATCTACGTTTAGCATTATTCTTTGTATGAACATGCTTGTAGGTTTTGGAGGGGTTTTCTTCCTAGTATATCCCCAACTTTCTGAAGCCTTTTCTGGATTCACTTTAGAAGCCTCTGCGATGTAGTGATTATGCTACTCGCTTTACCAACTGGGGATCGCAGGATCGATCCCAGGCTCCTCCAGAATTCGAATGAGTCTTAAAATCGAGGTCCTGTGTCCGTATGACCTAGATGTTGGTGAGACGTAAAACTCGGGCACTCACTCATTCAAGATTCATTTAGGCTTTTATAGACCTCTTTTTTTATAAACGACGTGTCACTTGTTCGATCCATAGCTTTTGACTATCGGTTTTAAGAAAACCAAGGTCCAGTCTCTATATGACATTAGGTGTTGAGGGGACGTACAATTAAGACGGGTTAAGCATATCTTCATCATCAGGGCGAACTCTTAGACAAGAGCCTGTCGGGTTATCCGTGATGATGAACCGTGATGAATTGGTATTGCGAGCATGCTCATGTTGTGTAGAAAGAATTTTGTTAAAGAATAATTACACGTTCATTTTGTAATTATGCCGTTTCTGTTTAAGAAATCTGTTTGTACATGTATGTACATGTAAAGAACGTGATAATGATAAGTTAGGGTACTTGGTCGCCACACGTCATAACGGCCTGAGCGGCGTGGATAACATCAGCAGCGTCATCGACGTCGCGAAGGCGGTTCTGACTTTGTGCCTACCAAATACGGAAAGAATTTACGGCAAAAAGTGTTGATCCCTATCAAACACTGACAAATGTTGTGTAGAACAGATAAAAGTCTTCCTGTTTTTAATTTCTAGCTGTTGATAATGTAATGAGTGTGCGAATGGCTATATCTGTGAACCGTGTCGCGGCGAAGGATATGAAATGGAATTTGTTATGTTTCCTGTAATTGGCCAGGTAGCGCAAAGGCGCGGTCTGTTCAATTGCCTCTTACCTGTGCTAATGTAGTGAGCACGAATTTGATGAGTATTATGCTAAGTTGTAGTGGGCATTAATTGATTTCTTTAGTGCTCAGTAAGGAAGCATAATTCTGAGTATTCTTGTTTCAAGCGCTGCGTGCTGATATATATTGTTGCACAGTCAAGTTGAGTTCTGCTGCGCGGTTATTTGTCGCATGTACTGATCTGCCTGTTTGTCTGGTCTGCGCATGCGCAATAACGGTTTATGCATGAACATATTCAGACTTCTCCGGGGCAGGGATCATGATATAGTGTATACGTTTCGTGAACCGCATTTTAGTTGATTATCGACATTTGCAGGCACATAATATCAAGATGACGTGTGATGGCCTGCTGCTCCCTGGTCTATAGGAGCAGTTATTAGTACGAGTCACAGAGAAGAAGTGTCATGCAGAGGCGGACACCCCCATAAATCTGACCGACCAGACCAGTTGATTGGCATAAGTTTTAATGGAATAGAATATTCCAAATATCCAGAGATTAAATAAAATGGAAGTGAAGGCAATGATCAGGAGTTAAGACCCTTACTTACGATAAGAAGAGTGAATTTTCATGTGAAACCCCGGGTGCACCAGAGCGTCGACATAATCCACCCCAAGTGGTCTTATATTTGTCGGCCAGTTATTTTTTTTTTTTTTTTTTTTTTTTTTTTAATTCATTTTTTGTTGTTGTTGTTGGTGGTTTATTTTGTTATTTGCTTCTATATAATTTTCACATCACCGACCCGAGCACAAACGTAGTTTTGCTTCGGGGCGTGCGCCGTGAAATGTTTATAGACGCAAATAAATGTAGTGTTTAGTTTTGGTATTGTATATAGTTACTGTAAATAATTTATGCCTTGTGTATAACATCTTTCTTGTGCATTACCCCACAGTTGCCCGTTTACCTGACAGAGATCAACTCCGGTCGTCTTGTCAGTTAACCAACATGCAACACATAGGTTTGGGTCCGGTTCTGGTTGCATTGTTTTTACAACTTCATTTCTTAAGGATTATGTAATTTATTTGCAACAGCCTGTGTTAAGTGCATTTGTGGAGCCTGTAAAAGGGTTCACCGTACTTCGTCAATAGTTGTTTATTTACTAAGTTTATAAAACTTCGAAATTGAACAATTAAGGCGTCACTATACCAAATTTAGTGACACAGAGGCCTTTCTGATATTTAATCACAAATGTTATTAGTGTCCGGATAGTTAAGTCGGTAGAACACATACCTTGTAAGCCATGGATCGTCGGTCCGACTCCGGTCGTATTTTTGTTTTGTTGTTGTTTTTTAACTTTATTTCCTAAAGATGTATGTATTTATTTGCAACAGTCTCTGTTAAATGCTGTTGTCGAGCCTGTAAAAGGGTTCCCGTACTTCATCCATAGTGTTGTTTATTTACAAAGGTTATAAAACTTCGAAGTTAAAGAAAATACCAGTGCTTCAGCTGAAGTGCACGACCCGCCGGATGCTTTTAGCTTTATGAGTGTTACCATATATGGGTATGGCGGCCATTTTGGTCATGTGACCTGGACATAAAACGGTTCCCCCAATAAATGCGCCTTATCGTAAGGAGCAAAAATATATCTTATACTTTAGTACTGTATTCTGAATCGTTTGCAGGATAAAATCCAACACAAATGTGTCAAAGTTTGACCTAGGCACAAAGAAGGTCAAGGTCAACCCAGGGTCACCATTTTAGCAATTTATGATGGGCCTACGTTCCAGATGCTATTTATCAAGTTTCGTGGAAATCTGCACAGTGGTTCTGGAGAAGACTATTTTTGAAGGGTTTTTACCAAATATTGCTTGGCGGCCATTTTGGTCATGTGACCTGGACCCCATGAGGAAATTTTGGTTTCCCCCTTCCCGTAGAGGCTCCATATGAAATTTGACTTCAATCGGCCCAACGATTTCCGAGGAGAAGCAGTTCGAAAATTTTCACATTTTTCGCCTCGGCGAGGCTGTACTAAATGGAATGTAATATTTCGCAAGTTCATTGATAAGATCTCATTGATATTTATCAGTATGCCAAAAATTGTTTAAATATTCCAAGCGTTTAAGTCACTATCACCAATTTTCACAAACGGGTTACGGACGGACAGATAGACAGACCATATATGGCTTGGCAGCCATTTTGGTCATGTGTCCTGGACCCCATGAGCAATTTTTGGTTTCCCCCATCCCATAGAGGCTCCATATGAAATTTGATTTCAATCGGCCCAACGGTTTCCGAGGAGAAGCAGTTCGTAAATTTTCACATTTTTCGCCTCGGCGAAGCTTTACTAAATGGAATGTAATATTTCGCAAGTTCATTGGTTAGATCTCATTGATATCTATCAGTATGCCAAAAATTGTTTAAATATTCCAAGCGGTTAAGTCACTATCACCAATTTTCACTTACGGGTTACGGACGGCCAGACAGACAAACCATATATGGCTTGGCGGCCATTTTGGTCATGTGACCTTGACCCCATGAGCAAATTTTGGTTTCCCCCATCCCATAGAGGCTCCATATGAAATTTGACTTCAATCGGCCCAACGGTTTCCGAGGAGAAGCAGTTCAAAAATGTTCGAAAATTTTCACAATTTTCGCCTCGGCGAGGCTATACTAAATGGAATGTAATATTTCGTAAGTTCATTGGTTAGATCTCATTGATATCTATCAGTATGCCAAAAATTGTTTAAATATTCAAAGCGGTTAAGTCACTATCACCAATTTTCACAAACGGGTTACGGACGGACCCAAAGAAGGTCAAGGTCAACCCAGGGTCACCTTTTTAGCAATTTATGATAGGCCTACATCCCAGATGCTATTTATCAAGTTTCGTGGAAATCTGCCCAGTGGTTCTGGAGAAGACTATTTTGAAGGGTTTTTACCATATATGGCTTGGCGGCCATTTTGGTCATGTGACCTGGACCCCATGAGCAAATTTTGGTTTCCCTATCCCATAGAGGCTCCATATGAAATTTGACTTCAATCGGCCCAACGGTTTCCGAGGAGAAGCAGTTCGAAAATTTTCACATTTTTCGCCTCGGCGAGGCTATACTAAATGGAATGTAATATTTCGCAAGTTCATTGGTTAGATCTCATTGATATCTATCAGTATGCCAAATGCCAAAAATTGTTTAAATATTCCAAGCGGTTAAGTCACTATCACCAATTTTCACTTACGGGTTACGGACGGCCAGACAGACAAACCATATATGACTTGGCGGCCATTTTGGTCATGTGACCTTGACCCCATGAGCAAATTTTGGTTTCCCCCATCCCATAGAGGCTCCATATGAAATTTGACTTCAATCGGCCCAACCGTTTCCGAGGAGAAGCAGTTCAAAAATGTTCGAAAATTTTCACATTTTTCGCCTCGGCGAGGCTATACTAATTGGAATGTAATATTTTGTAAGTTCATTGGTTAGATCTCATTGATATCTATCAGTATGCCAAAAATTGTTTAAATATTCCAAGCGGTTAAGTCACTATCACCAATTTTCACAAACGGGTTACGGACGGACAGACAGAATGACAGACTGACAGAATGACAGACTGACAGAATGACAGAATGACACGGTGATTTTAGGGCACTCTTAGAAAAAAACGACTTCAGTCGGTTGCTTTTTCTGCGGGTCGTGCAATTATCAGCGTCCGTATAGCTCAATCGGTAGTGCACTTGCCTTGTAAACAATGGGTCGCCGGTTCGAATCCGGTTATGTTGGCATTTCTTACTTCATTTCTTCAAGATTTTTTGTATTTATTTGCAGCAGCCGGTGTTACATACAAGTGCAGTTGTGGAGCCTGTAAAAGGGTTCTCCAGTGCTGTTTATTTACTAAGTTTATAAAACTTCGAAGTTGAAAAAATGTTATCAGCGCCCAGATAGCTCAGTCGTTAGAGCATTTCCGTTGTAAGCAATGGGTCACCGGTTCGAGTCCTGTTCTGGCCGCATTTTTTCAACTTCATTTCTTAAAGATGTGATGTGTACGAGTTGTGGGTTTTGATTTCGATCTCCACTATCGTGTAAATTCATCTGCTCATTTGCATCACCACAAAGAAGCGATATGTGTGCATACAGCATACATTTTCAAACTAAACTGAGAAAAATAGCCCTAAATTATCCGTGTGATTACCGCAGTTATTGAATAATTTTCCTTGGAACGCAAGATCGAGCTCAAGTCAGTGTTCAAGTTATTTAGGGGACAAAAAGGGGGATATCTGGGTTCAAAATGGTCATTTGGGGATTTCTTTGTAAATTAACGGATTTTAGTCGGATATTTCGTTTTACGTTGACGCGTCAGCAAAACCCTCAAACGAAATTTACAACTGTGAAACCGATAATTTATTTCCCGAGAAGACATGTTTCAATACAGTTATCCCCATTCTAATGCACTTATTCGGTGGTTTTCTTGAAACGTCTGTCATTTTGCGCCAAGTGGTAATAACTGTGAGCTTCGTAAAACCAAATACCAACCAATGGAAAACGTGGTCACATGATCAGTGATGATTGACAGTATGAGTCGCAGGATTAACTGTTGCAAATTTTTGTCCAATCAGACGTCGCGCTACATACGCAAGTGCTTTAGACTGAAGTATCATTACATCCGTCTCCGAAACAAAGGCGATATACGACTGGAGACCTTTCGTGGAGCACGACTATGCTCCGCCCACGATGGCAGTGGAAAATTGTGCTCCACTTTTCTGTACCAGTCGAATATAATTCATGTTTCACGCGCTATAATGACTTTAAGTTTGATGCCTATCGCAAAAACATAATACCTCATGTGAGTGTTTCATATTTTAGCATTCTTGTAAGCCCCTCGGTTGCACAGATAGCAATAGCAAATACAAATGTTCAAATATATTCGTAATACATTCGCGGACAGGCACCATGGCGAATGGTCAAATGTCAAAGCTAGTCACGTGATAGACACAGTAAATTTAAAAAAAAAAAAAAAAATGGCTGCGCATGTGCAAGATCTTGTAAAAATCAACACCGAACTGAAAACCTTATTATTTCTGGACCAGACAAGTAAATCTTCAATCAAACATGTCACTGGTGTGTTTATGCCATTTATGTTTATGTGTCTAATAAAATTTCTGATTACTTTCGGCCAGTTAGGCGTCTTTAGTGTCCTAAATATTTTCAATGATCCCAATGGACTGTAAAATAAAACTCACACTAATGAAATACAGTTGGACTATTTACGGCTGCCACGCATTCTGTTTATATTTTACGTCCCACAAACAATATATGTTACATGTAGACTGGAACTAGGCATCACGAAAACACGCCTATATAATTTTGAGCCCCTTGAACCCCACTTTTATATAGTAAAACTGGGGTTTCCGGGGGTGAACCTTATTTTTCTTATTTCTGCTCTAAAATATACAGTTTGGGTACTCGTTAGAACCGCCTCGATGAGGCGGTTCTTACGAGTGCCCACAATCTATATTTTGAGCAGAAATAAGAAAAATATCACAATCTTTCATCATAAAATTTTTATTTTTCGGCGATAAAGGTGGCAATGTATTTGTATAGGCGTGTTTGCGTAATGGTTTAAAGACTTATCCAAACGTCTGGAGAAACCCATAATCACTCCAATGATCAGCTATGGTGACGTTAAATATTCTGTGAAAGGGTTATCCTTTGAAAGCAATGACTATAACACAGAACTTAAAACCGTAGTGTGCATTTTTTTCTGAAACCCTCAACTGTTACCCTCAGACATCACGTGAACAAGTCCGTGAAATGAAGATCCACCTATAACCCATTTTATATAGAGAAAACTGAGGTTTACGGGGGTATACATTATTTTTCTTATTTTGCTCCTATACATAGATTGTGGGTACTCGTTAGAACCGCCTCAATGAGGCGGTTCTAACGAGCACAAACAACCTATGTTTGCAGTATTTGTAAGAAAAATATCACGGATTTTCATCAGGAAAAAAAAAAGACCATTTTGGAGATGTGAAAAAAATGCACTATGTCGCACGGGTGTGTTATCATAATGTATATTTAAAATTTTCAAAGGACTTGAAACTATGGCCCACAATATGATGAAGAAGAAGGAAGGGATACTATTTACGACCGCCACACATTCCCTTAATACCAACACACTCTTGAAACTGGAAAGTATCTGTCTTAAATAAGGGCATCATTTAAACGTTTATATAATCAAACAATCACTTTTTCCATTATTCCAGCCATAACCGATAAAATATGATGTATCAGATGGGCTTAGATTCTTTGAAAAGGTACTTGCGTCTTCAGGTTTTTATAGTAAACGTATTGACCACTCATTAGACAATGCACAATGTTATCAACAAAATCCTAGTTTCGCATAGCACTTGAACAAAGAATTCGGATTTAACGTCGCTTTCAAAAAAATTTCAGTCGTGTCACGACGGTGTCTGGTTGCGACAGGGAGTTTAATGCTCACTTTTATAGTGCTGCCTCACTGAAGTATCATGTCCCAGACACACTACATGATACCACACCCAGTCACATTATCCTGACACTGGGTCGACCAGTCCTAGCTCTACCACGTAAATCTGAGTGTCAAGCGAGGAGCAGCTAGTACCATTCTTAACGACTTTGGTATGACGCGGCTCAGGATCGATCCCGTGACCTCCCGTTCCCCGGAGCGGACACTCTACCAACTCAGCTGTCGGGGCTGGTCTTGAACAAACAAGTCCGCACCAAATGAAATATTCATCACGAAAACACGCCTATATAATTTTTACCCCCTCGAACCCAACTTTCTTATAGTAAAACTGGGGTTTACAGGGATAAACCTTGTTTTCCTTATTTCTGCCCTAACATATAGATCATGTGTACTCGTTACAACCTCCTCGATGAGGCGGTTATTACGTATACCCATAATCTATCGTTAGAGCAGAAATGAGAGAATACTACAATTTTTCATGTTAAATCTTTCGTTTTTCTGCGGTAACATTTATTGTGTATTTTACAGTTTACAGTTTTTTTATGTTGGTGGTGGTGGTAGTGATGGCGGTGGTGTTTTTTTTATTTTATTCTACACGAAATCAAATTGCACCATAACAACATAAAGAAATATTGCACCTACATGAACCCTACAGTGAATCAGTATACAGCGAAACATTGATGACTTGGCCAGACATGACTTAAATATAGGGAACGAGTAAGAATTAGCCCTGGTTACCATGGTTACCAAGAAATGTTTGTTATAACGCGGCTTCTGATCAGGGTCTACCTTGTTTGCTTTTTAGATACTTAAATATAAGAGGTAAACGAAATGTTCAGGATTATTTTTCAACCTACACTCAGACAATCGACTCACCAGTACTCGCGGTCATTGATTATCCGTTTGCAAACAACAGATTAACAGTCGTTGCAGCTGGTGAGTCCGGTATGGGTTCAGTCAAGCGAAAAGTGGTCATCGAGTACCTGGCATCCGTGTAGTCTGATCAGAGTTTCGCTCTAATCTGTTTGGATGGTCTATTCTTGCACATCAGAAAAGGAAATCCGTGATTTTACCCCTGGGATAGAAATTTATGTTCTGAACCTGGTGTTCCCCCCCAAAATCGAAAATAATCGCGTGTTGATAAATGCACTGGTTCATTGCGACCTTGTATGCGCCGTCATTAAGGTTGACGTCATGCACGTTACGGGACGTCACTCAACATTCATGCAGTGTAACCAAAGTGATGCAACATTAGAAATCCGCGCTAAGAAATGGAAGGTATGCAAGAAAAAGAATCCTATATGGGTGTGAGGGGTGGACAGAAAAATCCGTCCCTCGGGATCACTGTCCGGCATCATTCGTGATGCCGGACAGTGTCCCTCGGGACGGATTTTTCAATCCACCCCTCACGCCCATATTAGATTCTTATATGACCCAGAGCTTCCACGTACAATCACAAAAGACTAATCATCATGTTAACAAGTCCATGTAATGAGTAACCATCTAAACCTCACTTTATATAGAGAAAATTAGGGTTTACAGGGGTATACATTAGTTTTCGTATTTCTGTTCCAGTACATAGGGTGTGGGTACTCGTTAGAACCACATCAATGAGGCGGCTCTACCGAGCACTCACAGCATATGTTTGGAGAGAAAATAAGAAAAATATGACAAATTTTCATCATATAAGTAGCCATTTTGGAAATAAGAAAGGATGCATTTTATCACAGGTGTATGTTATCGCTATGTTTAGACTGCTGATATTACTTCGCTTTGCGGACATATACAAAAATCCTTATGCCATGTTGCGGCCCCTTATGAACGGACAAACTAAATAACAAAACGAAACTCCTACCACGAAAGTTCCAAACAATATGAGTGTAAAGCAATGTAAACAGCTTGGTGCCGTAAGGACGCCATTAAACAGTAGATACTTTTGACCTGCAATCCGACCCACTTAAACGAACTGTGCAATGTGTATGTCGTGTATATGGCGTGTTACTCGAGTGTCGTATTGCATTTCATGCACTATATGGGTCTCGCGACATTGCGAAGCAAAAATGTCTTCAGTTAGGATCTCACAGTAAAGACATCCAGAGCAAACATGCACGGAATTGGTATTTGGAGAGTCACTATTGAGGCCTAATTAACCGAAAATAGCTAGTCTGATTCAGAAAAAATTTTTGTATATGCCACACCTTTTCAGTTCCATCTCAGAACCAATACCTATACAAGGCAGTATATTATACCAACATGGAACATGAAGACTGGTTCTTTCATATTTAAATTTAGAAGATCTACTTGAGAAAATATTAAGGTATTAAAGATAAAATTCAAATCAATCGATATTTTAAACATGAATTTATTAAGGCGAATTAAACACAGAGGGTGAGAGAAAATGAAATAAAAAAACATATTCCACCTGCTTTGTAACTTTCTAGATATTAATCCAGATAAGTATTACTAATGAAATATATTTCAGTGGAAAGAGATATGTCCCAGGTAAATGATGTAAGGAAATCAAGCTCGATGGTATAATTTACTTACACGATTTAAAATAGAGCAAAATACTGTTCAACCAGGTACCTTGGAACACTTGTGGTCTGTTACGAGATGGAATAGGAAACCTCTCTGGTGCTTATGCACATCTAAATTATTTTAGTAGGTATATGGTAGGGCGGTGCGAGTGAAATATTTTAGGTGAAATATGGTAGGCAAAATGTGCTGCTCCATGCACAAGCCATGCACATATCATACGATGTATACATGAGTGGTTTGTGGAGATCTGTTTTTTACAATACAGGGGGCCGCTATAAGGCTGAGTTCTATACAATTTGCCTAAAAATCGCCAACCGCCAAATTGTGCCATATATGATTTTCATTCCCGTCACGTGTTGTGTGGGTGTTCGTTTTGACAAGAGTCATGGCATTGATTTATAGGGTCGTTTCATCATTTTTTCCCTATGGGAAATATACTATTTGAACGCAAATCCATTATCTACTCGATTTTTGCTATCTAGCTTCAATTGTGGACGGTATCTCCACCTCGCCACGATTTTAGCAAGCTAATATGAGTATGCATGATTTTCCTGTAGTATCCATAGATATAAAAACACTGAGAAAAACGAACACTTTAGCAGCAGGTCAAGTGGTAACGAATACCCACAACATTGAGACGGGAAAGTGAAAGTATATTGAAAGGTATGTTTAATCTATGTTTAGTATTATTTTTGTATGAACATGCTTGTAGGTTTTGGAGGGGTTTACTTCTAGTATACCCCAACTTTCTGAAGCCTATTCTGAATTCACTGTTGAATAAAAATCAAAAATGATATCCTTTAAATGCAATGAAAACATTCATAAGAACGAAGATGGGTCATACTACGTAGTTTCGGCTAATAAATAAAAATCAAAAATGAGTTCCTTTAAGAGCAATGAAAACATTCATAAGAAAGAAGATGGGTCATACTACGTAGTTTCGGTTAATAAAGCCTCATCAGTGACCCTGTAATGATCCGGCAAAGAAAGCCAGAGGAAACATACTGCAATTTTGCAAATTTCGAATAGGCAGTCGATACAAAGACTGATATAAATCAAATTGGGGTCCAAAAAATTAAAAACCTGTCTAGAATATGAGTCTAAACCAATAATTTATTTCTGATTTCTCAGAATATTCACGCTGATCTCAAATGACCAAAAGTAAAATATAAACTGCACTATGGTTGATGTACGGGGAGACGTTTTACGGCCGCCACACGGCACAACACCAGCTGCAGTGAAGGCAAATAAAAATCAAAAATGATATCCTTTAAGAGCAATGAAAACATTCATAAGAAAAAAGATGGGTCATACTACGTAGTTTCGGCTAATAAGCCTGTAGTGATTAGGCTACTAGCTTTGCCAGCTAGACGTCGCAGGATCGATCCCAGGCTTCTCCAGTAGTAGAATGAGTCTTTCTAAGTGAGGTCCTGTCTCATTCTGACCCTAGATGTTCGTGAGACGTAAAGTTTGGACACCTGCTCATTCTAGATTCATTTAGGCTTTTAGACCCCTTTTGTAGAATGTAATTAATAAACGCCGGGTCACTTGTTTGATCAATCACTTTTGACTAGCTGTGGTTAGAAAACCGTGGTCCCGCCTCTATATGATATTAGGTGTAGAGGGGACGTAAAATTAAGACGGGTTTAACCATATCTTCATCATCAGGGCAAACTCTTCCAAGAGCCTGTCGGGTTATCCGTGATGATGAACCGTAATGAATTTTATTTTACAAGCGTGTTCAGGTTGAGTAGAAATAATTTTGTTCAAGAAGAATTATAAGTTAATTTTGTAATGATGCCGTTTTTGTCTGATAACTCAGTTTGTACATGTATGTACATATAAAGAACGTGATGATGATAAGTGGGAGTATTTGGTTGCCACACGTCATAACGGCCTGAGCGGCGGGGATGACGTCAGCTGCGTCATCGGCGTCGCGAGGACGGTTGTGACGGGGTGCCTACCAAATACAGAGAGAATTTACGGCAAACAGTGTTGGCCCTTATGAGACACTAACAAGTGTTGTGGATTATAGATGAAAATCTTCTGTTTGTAGTTTCTATCTGTTGTTAATGTAATGAATTTGTGAATAGCTATATTTGTGAGCCGTGTCGCGGAGAAGGATATGAAATAGAGATTGTTATGTTTCCTGTAATTGGCGGCTGACCGGGTAGCGCAAAGGCGTGGTCTGCTCAATTGCCTCTTACTTGTGATAATGTAGTGAGCACAAATTTGATGAGTATTATGCTCAGCAGTAGTGAGCATTAATTGATTTCTGTAGTGCTCAGTAAGGAAACATGAACTTTGTGTATTCTTGTGTCAAGCGCTGGGTGCTGATAATTTGATGCACAGTCAAGTTGAGTTCTGCTGTACGGTTATTTGTCACATGCACTAATCAGCCTGTATGTCTGGTCGGCGCATGCGCAATAACGGTATATACATGAACATAGTCTTACTTCTCCGGGAGGGGGATCATGATATAGCATGTATGTTTTGTGAACTGTATCTTAGTCCAATTATCGTAATTTGCAGGCACAACAATGTGTGGTGGCCTGCTGCTCCCTGCATTATAGCAGCAGGTACTAGTACGACGCTGGGGGTTAGGGTCCAGCAAGGGCGGACGAACCACCATAAACAGCTCATACCAATATGAACGAATGTGAGACCATTCAAATGGAAGAGGTCCAATAAATAACCTGCAGGCGAATCAAGCTAGTGCACGATTGCCAAATAGTACATATCAACCTGTGGTCGGCAACAATGTCGACACACTAGTTTACACTAGTTCGCGAGAGGGAGATTCACGCGAGAGGGGGATTCACCCTAAGTTATAAACTGGCCAGTCGCGTCTTGTGTTGTTTCTTTTTTTGTTTTTGTTGTTTGCTTCTGTAGGTATTCACGTCACCCGTTCCGAGCACAGAACATTGTTTTGCCTTCGGGGCGGACGTCGTGAGTTGGCTACAGAAGCAACAAATTGTGATGTTTTGTGTTGGTAAGTGTTGTATATAGATACTGTAAATAATTCATGTCATTCATCTAATATCTTTCTTGTGCCTTACCCCACAGCTGCCCGTACACCTGTCAGAGATCACGCTCGGTTGTCTTGTCAGCACGGGGCTTTGCGGGACGCCGTAAACCCACATGTAACATGGTCACAGACATGAAAATAAAATCAGGGAAGCTATTGGCCAAAAAGATATATGGGGGATCAAGGGTATATTTTGAAAGTAAACTGCCCTGTGAGTGTACAAAAAAGATTTGGTGAAATTAAAAGAAGTTGATTGATAAATAAGTATTTTCTGCTTATTTCAATGAAAAATCTACTTGACTAGTGGACTGGATTGAAAGCTATTTTTAAATTGTCATTGTTTATTTTCTGTGGGATCAGGGGGAATCGGCTTTGATCAGTCCTGATCATTGCCTCAACTTCTACTTAGAACCCGAAAACTACACATGGATGGTGGTCAACATGGAATTTCTTTACTTTCCATTTATAAATCTAAGCCCAAGCTATAATTCTATATAAAACCTTTGAGTCAACAAGAGTGGTGAGTGTCAGAATTTCAGGAAAGGCTATAATGGAAGTCTATGGGAAAACATTTACGAGTCTGTGCCCTACAGAGAGCAAGAAATTGTGGATGCTTAGAGTTGCTATGGGAATGATTTTGCTCTTTTTCGAGGAACGTTTTACAAGATTTCTGCAGATTGGTCATTGCAATTGTCAAAAAATGTCCAAATGTTGGGGAAAAAGCATAGATATTTGAAAAAAAAAAAAAAAACATTTGGAAAGTGTGTGCGTGTGTGATGGGGGGGGGGGGCGTATGGCAGTCACCCTGAGGGTATGATATGGTGTGGGGCTACAGATACATATGAGTAAAGAGTGTGACAAGTCCCTGACGAAAGTACAAAGAGTGACATACACGGCTCATTTAAATTGGGCATCCTTCCCAGCCGAAAATAGGGTTTGGCCAACAAACAGATGGTTAGCCACTAGTGTCATGAGCAACTGTGAAATAATCATAATGCATCTTGCTTCAAATGTTTGTCTTCAAAACTTGCTAGGCAAGTTTTATACTGGGATACTCGGGTTACAAATTTAGGTCACGGGGCCAAACTAAAATAAAACCTTGTGAACACTGTAGATGTCTTATTTTACTGTTCTTGAATTTTGTTCATTTTTAGTGATTTGTATGTTTATATTGGCCAGTCATTTTCTCTTGATGCTTTTAACTAATGTTTTCATTAAGTGCTATTATACTACGGTAAACAATACAGGACCTTCATGGCCGTCTTG
Source organism: Lucinisca nassula (assembly GCA_963580285.1). Taxonomy (NCBI): domain Eukaryota; kingdom Metazoa; phylum Mollusca; class Bivalvia; order Lucinida; family Lucinidae; genus Lucinisca; species Lucinisca nassula. The sequence continues at coordinate 54,518,836 of OY757012.1, forward strand.
TCAGCCGCGCAGGAAAAGTCGCACAAAAGAATCCAGTTTTACTCGTGACGGGGCTCATCAAACCTCGGCTGGCAGAATGTTATTTAAGAAATAATCTCCACGTAACGTGTGTTATCGTGATTAACACACGGTGTTGGAGGGCAGATTGCGAAATATTAATTCACGACGGCGAAGCCGGAGTGAATTAATATTCGCATCTGCCCGACAACACCGTGTGTTAATCACGATAACACACCGGGTGCGTGGAAATTATTTCGATTCTTACATGATGCTAAACTGAAATACAGTAATAACAAAGCGTTATCTTGGGGACTATTTTGCAGCGGATGTCGACAGAAGGAAATGTTTACATGCAACGTCACGATGACGCCAAATTGCACGCACCACGTTGACGACGTGAATTATCGCATATTTGCAAACGCTGACGTTTCCACTGGGTTCAATGGGAAAAACGTTAACGTCATGTTAGAATTCAAATTGGCATTATTCAAGAAGCTTCTCACGAATTATTTGCACTGTAAATGATGCCATCAGGTAGCGCTCTGCACTGACCTGTCGTATACGGAGATTCTAGGTATCTGCCGTATAATGGTTCTGGCCGACATTGCCTTAATAGTGTTGACTGGGTCGTTTAATTCCACTAAAAACGTAAATACAAATTTATGTGGATACAGTATATATATATCGACCGCGATAATTCGACGACCCAATCTTGAAACAGCATTCCGAGTGCCTTTTAAAATGTATCAAGTTACATAAAACAAGTTACAATATGTCAGTGTAATGTATACCTTGTTTGATCTTTAATATTGTTTATTTATTTTTTCAAGGAATGTATTTGTCACAATTTAATGAACTTAACAACGGGTGACGAACGGGTGTTTGTAAAATATAACACTGACCTTTTTGTAAAATGTGTGACATGTGTTACAGTTAGGTGCATTTATTCGCAAAGGTGACAATAACATGTGCGTGCTAATTCTTAACTCTAGCTTTAACATCAGATCCTGTTTTGCACGTAAACATTGCTTTTTCAACCCTATTCCCCCTACCTCCATCCATTATTGTGTGTGCATAATTAACCTGTCACCACAACCAATACCGATGCTGTCCTTGAAGTAAATAGAAGACGTGTTATTATCATAAGAAATTAAAACAACTACCCAACACCTCCAATCAGAGACACCAAAGGGAAAATAATACGAACGTGAAATACACTAAACCCTAATGAAACAACCACAAGCGGAAAGCCAAAAGGACAATTACTTCCTAACGGCTACCAAGGACAGTTACTTTCCCACAAAATGGCCAAATTGGCTAGCCAATATAAAAAAATATATAAGCAATGCATAGTATAACAAAAATACAGCAAGACAGAAGAATGGCAAATGGACGGACGACCTTATAGGAATTGTACCGATTGTTTCATACCGTGACGTGTAGTACAATTCTTTCTTTGTTTGTATCATGTGAAATTTATGTTTAACGCGAAGTTTTCGATTTAAAATAGGAACGAAGGCAATGATCGGGGACTGATACAACAAACCGAAGCTCCCATCAGAGACAAGAAATGGAAAAAAAAACCAAAAAATGCAATAATTTTATAAAAAATAATAGAACTGAAGGCAATGATCAGTCATCGATACAATTAACTTCCATCAGAGACCCTAGTGGAAACGCCAACAACGGAAAGCCTAAAGGACAGTTACTTTTCAACAAAATGGCCAATTGGCTTAAAAAAGATATACGCGATAACACACTCAAAGACAACCATAATAAAACTAAACCGCGACAGAATAACCGCTTTTGGGGATGGTTCTTAAATTGATTTTACCCGGCCGCAATCCTCGCTCTTATTTCCGTCACGACTTAGACAAATAATTTATTCAGTCTGCATGAAGGCCTCCTAACTCATCAGTGCAGCATCTCCGAGAACACAAAAACCAAACAACCACATAGATAAAATAAGATGAGAACTCGACAGCAAGAAACCACTGAAATTCTGGAGCGAAAGAGAACCTACAGTAAGACTCCGATAGGCGCGATAAGAGACAGAGTAACAGGCACAACAAACATTACTTAAAATTAAATTTTAATTCACAGCAAGATGCTCCGTAATTGGTCGGCCCCTCGGAGTCTAACTGTTGGTTTTCTTTTGTCCAGCAATTCTGTTTTTGTATGCTGTCGAGTCCTCAACCTTGTTTCATCTCTGTAGTTTTTTTTTATTTGTTTGTTCTCAGAGATGTTCCACTGATGTGTTAGGAAGCCTTGATGCGGACTAAACAAAATTAGTGTTTACCGCGACAGAGGTAAGGGCGAGGATTTTGGCCATGTAAAATCGATTAAAGCCCCCCCCCCCCCAAACCCCCAGTGGAATTCTGTCCACTGACCGTTCCAAGGCGGTTCTTCTGTGGCGGTTTGTTTTGTTGTTGTTTGTAACTTATTGTATGTATCACTTGTGTCTTTTTAATTTGGATGGCCATTTTGGCCATTTTGTTGGAAAGTAATTGTCCTTATTGCCTTCCTTTGTTTAGGTTTCCATTATGGTCTGGTCGCTTCATGTTTGTGTTTTTTCCCTTTGGTGTCTTTGATGGGTGGAGTAAGTTAATTGTATCGATTTCTGGTCTTTGTTTTACTTCTATTTTACCCTGGAACCGTCTTGGAATTTGAGGCCTGACCCACCGACGTGCATTTAAAGAGGGAAGTGAAGTGATTGGGATAACTACCATGCATGCAGTATGTCGTGTAACATTTATGTTGTACACAATCTATTCACATCGAAGAGTGATTTTACGAAATTGGGTGCTGAAGTCATTGCTTGTATATAGTTTTCTAAATTTATATCCTAAGTCAGCATAAAATTTGGATTCCGATAGACCTTGTTGCAGAAAAGATTTACGACCAACATTGAATTTTGAAATTAAATCTGAATGACGTCTATTAAATTTAGAAAAGGCTTTTTGTGGTTTATGAACCGATAACCCTGGTTAAGGAGTTTAGCAGTTAACACTTTATTGGTGTGTTGAAGATAATTATTTGATTAGACACTCTGGCAAATCGAATTAATTACGAAATATAAATGTCATAGCTGCTGCACGATGAACATCACCATTCAAGGAAGGAAAAGTTACAATCTCAAAATCAAAATCATCGCGTTATTTCATACATTTTGCAGGAAACAAACCCATCTTCAATAGATAGATGTTAAACAACAACAAAAAAAAAAAAAGAGGTTCGGTATCGGAAAAAAAATTTGCTTTATTTAACTTTGGGGTGGATTTGACTAATCAAACCATCGAAATAGATATTGACAATGTTTAATAAATCATCAAAATATCTAGAAGTCGAGCAAAAGGCTTCAATGATTTCTGATTGATTTTCAAAACAATTTCTTTCAATTCTCAAAAAAGTCACTTAATATCTCGTATACCTAAGACGTTTTATGTCACTTATAACTAGGTTTTCCAGGATTTCACAGAAAGTATGATCTGACCCCGGCAGACAAGACCGCTAACAATGTCGTCGCTGTTTGACGGGTTCACTGTGTTAAGACTTTTCAGCAAGAACATGGCGGTACAAATAGCTATGAACTACAGCCTTTGGCTGATACGAGGTCTGTAGTTAATAGTTAAGTATGGGCGAGGATCGTAGCCACGCTCCCCACTGGAGCTCGTTTCCACTGACTGTTCCAAGACGGTTCTTCTGTCGCGTTTTATTTGTGTCATTGTATGTCGTTTGGGTGTTTGTGTCGCTTGTATTATTTTAGTTTGGATAGCATATTGGCCATTTTGTGGGAAAGTAACTGTCCTTTTGGCTTTCCGCTATTGATGTTTCCATTAGGGTCTGTTGTTTTATGTTTGTGTTTCTTTCCCTTTGGTGTCTCTGATGGGTGCAGAGGGTTAATTGTATTGATTCTTTACCATTGCCTCCACTTCTATTTTATATATGTCATTCAGCCATCATGTTTGCCGTATGTGTTACTCAAGGCCAAGATATGTTACACAATACCAAATATTGGTTACCTAAACTTCTTAAAAGATCACACAAACCACGGTATATTGCAATTTCAAACTCTTGTAGCACGACTCAAATTTCTAAATTGTTAAATTCTTGTCTTGCTGCCATCACAAATATGTAATTAAATATTGCGAGAAAGTCTTTCGAAGATCTGTGAGCAATCTATTTTGGTCTATCAAATATACGAAAGAGGATTTAAATAAATTGAAATGTAGACGTTTTCTGTTGTTGTTTTTTTTTTTTTGTTTTTTTTTTTTTTTCTGTCTACTTATGATTTTTCCTCGCTATAAATTACACTTCCTCATTATCTTTTAAAAGGAAAAAACTTAATGACTTAATGGAATGGACATTCCATAGAGAAGATGCCCTCCATCATACAAGGAATGCAAAAAATATGCATTTTGTCAATTCTGAAAAGCATAAAATTACACATTATGTTCAGAAAGTGTGTAAAGCTCACACAATGTCTATTTGACAATATCTATATAAGATTTGGTACTAAGTTATCTAGACAAATTGTAGGTATTCCTATTGGTACGAATTGCGTACTCCTTGTGGATTTGTTATGAAAGAGACTGCTTGTTGTCCATTTCCGTTGAAAACCAATCTATAATCATTGAATCACCTAGATATTTGGATAATTTATTTAATGGTGACACCTACTTCGATGATTTGATCTGTCAAATTTACCCTCCAGAACCTCACTTAAATAAAGCAAATTCTTCTGATACCAAAGCCTAGTTTTGGATTTACACTTATCCTTTGTAGATGGATGTGCTTCCTGCAAAACTGATGATAAACGTGTTGATTTTAATTTCAAGATTGTAAATTTTCCTTTTTGGACGATGATGCGGCAGTCTGCGGTTTTATATTTCATGTTCGTGTTTCTTTCTCGTTGGTGTCTCTCATGGGAGGTTTTGAGTAGGTGTATCAACTCCTAATAATTGCCTTCGTTTCTGCTTTGATTAAATCTGCAACGAAGATTTTGACGCGACATGTCGTCGTCTTAGGACACCAAGCGTTGATTCAATGATGTTAGAAGCGAAACATTATTTGCCCGCATCAAAAAAACATTAGAAAATGACATACATTTTTTTTTTTTTTTTATAAAATCAATAATAATGTGGAACTTCTTCTAACAATGACTTACGGTCGGTATTTTGAAGAAAACAGCAAAAATAATGTCGATTTTAGTGTGTTAGAATCGAAATAGATTACCATTAGCGTGGGATTCTTGAGTATAAAATCAGTTGTATAGCCGTTTAAATCACTGACCTACATTACAACTGACCGACAGATATGTTCACTCTTCAAATTAATGTAAGAGCTGATGTATATATGAAACTTACGATCTGATTGCATACATTTTTTTTGTAATTTTATTTTTATTTCTGACACAACGGAAACATAATAAGCATGTACAATGGTGTGAGTGATAACATCCTGCCGAAAATGACCGAAGACATAGGGGGGATTAGGAGAAAAGACTGCATTCCATCGCGGCAATAGACTCTTTACTCATTTGGATCGCCCCAATAAGGCGGTCCAGATGAATAAGCACAACGCTTGTTCCCCATGAAAGTGGAACTATCATTCCATAATCATTACATCAGCTGCCATGTTTCAACCGTCGGTGGTTAGAATTGGTTTTATCGAACAAAAAATTAACCACAAACTCCCAGACGTTCTAGCCAGTAAATTATTAAAAAAAATTCACTCAAGAAAGGCCACAAAGAAAGAAAGCAGCCATCGCATGCCACATTAAAAAAGAAGGCGATATGGAGGCACTTATCAGAGCATCAGACTTAACATGAACCAACAGCACAAACAGATGGGACACTAAAAAAGACTGCATTGGGACGGTCAGAACTTAAACTCAATTACAGGTTAACAAACTAGATGTGAAGGAAACGATCAGGAATCGATATAATTAACCCACAGCTGCCATCATAAACACCAAAGAGAAAGAAACACAAACATAAAACAACTAGACCCCAATGGAAACATCAACAGCGGAAAGCAAAAATGACAGCCACCCTCCCACAAAACCGCCAATTGGCTATCCAAAGCAGAATAATATAAGTGATAAGTTTCATTGTTAGCATATCATCACGCGCGAACATGACCCCCTTGAACCCCACTTTTATATAGTAAAACTGGGGTTTACAGGGGGTAATGTTTGTTTTGTAAACACTAATTGATAAATGTGGCATGGGTCTACCTTATCAGCACGGTCAATCTTATTTAAACAGTTTTAATGGATAGCAGATGTTTTTTTCAGCTTTCCTGAAAAACGAATATTTTGTGACGGCGGCTCTCTTCAGAGTGATTCAATTTCTTCAATTAGTATCCAACCTGCATAACGTTTGGTACATATGTTCTTTCATGTCAAAAGTTGATAAAAGTTTCTTAAAAGTTTGATATCTTATTCCATTTGGGTTTAAATGAAACTTTAGTTCGGTATGACAGATTAATTTGGTTCCAGAAAATAAAGAATAACTATGTCTTTCTTTTGAACAAGGTTGCAAAGAAACTGGGATACATTATTGTAGAGCATGTACTTGCAGTGCCTATCCAATGAATGGCGGCCTTTTTGAGCAAACGGTAAAAACATGAATCCAAAAATGTTAAAAACTCACATGTGTTACTTTTCCTTTAATAACATCAACTCAACTTTTTATTTTACAATATAATTAAAAACTAATATATAGAGGATCTTACATGAGTATTCATGTATTATTGAATTTATTAAACGAGTTGAGGAAAAAGGATACAGTGCGAGGCTTTGCCGAGCATTGTATCCCCTTTTCATCAACGAGTTTAATAAATTCAATTATACATGAGCACGAATGCAAGATTCTATTTATCATATGACATTAAAACGCATTTTATTCACGATTTGTTGTCAAAACTGTCAATATTCCGTCATTAGTAAACGCGACGTCGTTAAGGACGTCGTACATGTAACATTACGGAACGTATCTAGCCAATTTGCATATTTAATCCACTAGTGGGTTATCGAAAATATTACATGGCGTTATTACACTCTCAGACGCGACGTCATATGATAAATATATATTTAACTTAAGTGTCTGAGCTTTAATTTGATTATAATATAATAGGGATCTAAGTAAGAATCATTTTAAAAATGACCACTATCCCATGGTTTAGTCTATCCTTAATTCAGACCTCAGATTTCATGAAAGCTTATCGTAAAGGCTTATTAAATTTTTAAGGTAATATCGGTTGGTACCTGATGCTGTGTCTCTGGTCGGACCCTACAGTCTAACTGTTGGTTTTCGTTTGCTTCAGCATTTCAAAATTGTCATGCTGTCCTCACCATTGTTTCAACTCAATAGTCGTTGAATTTATATGTTCTCCGAGATGTAGCACTGATGAATTAGAAAGCCTTCATGCGGACTGAACACAGCATTTGTCTAGGCCGCGACATAATCAAGAGCGAGGATTGTGGCCAGGAAAAATCAGTTTATCTTACCATTCCAAGGCTGTTCTTCTGTCCCGTTTATTTTGTTATAGTTTGTCTTTGCATGTCGCTGTTGCTGTTGTATTTTTCGTTTAAATTTTGATGACCGTTTGGCCATTTTTGGTGGAAAGTAGCCACCCTTTTGACTTTCTGCTTGTGGTGTTTTCATTGAGATTTGGATGTTTCGTGTTCGTGTTTCTTTCCCGTTGGCGTGTCTTATGGGAGGTTTTGAGTAGTTGTATCGACTCCAGATAATTGCCTTCTTTTCTGTTTTGATTGAATCTGCAACAAAGGATAAAACGCGACATGTCGCCGTCTTAGGACATCAACCGAGGATTCAATGATGCTAGGATCTGATTTCATACAGATTTGATATTGGTTTCACGTAAAATCGATTTAAGTCCCCCCCCCCCAGTGGAATTCGTTTCGGCTGACCGTTCAAAGGCGGTTCTTCTGTCGCGGTTTATTTTTGTTATGGTTTGTCTTTGGGTGTTTGTGTCGCTTATGTTGTTTCATTTTTTTATATTGGCCATTTTGTGGGAAAGTAACTGTCCTTTTTAGCTTTCCGCTGTTGATGTTTCGATTAGGTCTGTTGTTTCGTGTTTGTGTTTCTTTCCCTTTAGTGTCTCTGATGGGAGCTGTGGGTTGATTGTATCGATTCCTGATCATTGTCTCCACTTTTATGTTGTTACGGTCATGATACAGTGCGGACTGAAAAAAATATTTGTTTCCCCTGACCGTTCCAAGGCGGCTCTACTGTCGCGGTTTATTTGTGTTATGGTCTGTCTCGCTTATATTAATTTATTTTGGATAGCTTTTTGGCCATTTTGTGGGAAAGTAACTGTCCTATTGGCTTTCCGCTATTGGTGTTTCCGTTGGGGTATGTTGCTTCATGTTTGTATTTCCTTCCCTTTGGTGTCTCTGATGGGAGCTGTGGGTTAATTGTATCGATTCCAGATCATTGCCTCTACTTCTATTTTTCATCGGTCAGTAAGGAGTGGGTCTTTTATATGACCCTGGCAGAAGATTAATAGAACTCTATTTCGGGTTATCTTATAATGTTATTAATCAAATAATTTCGTATTGTCCCAGTTACAGGTCTGAGGTCTGATGTATTGGCACGAGGCCGAGCGCCGAGGCCAATACATTAGACCGATGCCCTGTAACTGAAACAAAACGAAATTCGTTGATTAATGACAATTTAATTAATTAACACCATTAAAAACATGATTATGGATTCTTGACCTCAGTCTTTATACGGATGACCTATAAACAATACAGAATATTCAATTAATAAAGTATGGTAAAAACAACGTTGGCAGATATATTTCACTAACAAACAAAAACAAGAGGACCATGATGGTCCTTAATCGCTCACCTGAGGTAAGGGATTTAAAATTACATCCTTAATATTTAAAGTTGACAAGGTAGATGCTGCTTGGAGGTTTTTGACGCTATTATCTGAACAATCTTCGTAGAGGTCTACTAGACGAAGTCAAATATCAAATGCCAAGCTTCCTGATTTTAGAACAAAAGGTTTAGATGAAGCTACAAACCAAGTCTAAGGCAAAGGCCTTGATTTTTATTGGTTTTCCATGTCAAAATTGTGGGCACTTTTGGTTTTTGTCTTGTGTCTAAATAAAATATGTGACTTACTAATACGTGACTTAGAGAGTGGAGCAAGTTTTGACTACAGACCTATTATTGTAACAACTTTGAAGCAAAACTGCGGTCTCTGAAGTATAAACAAGGATTTCAAGGAATTTTGCCTAGTGACCTAGTTTTTAACCTGATATGAACCATATTTAAACTCGATCCTGATATCTTCAAGACGAACATTCTGAAAAAGTTTCATGAAGGTTGAAGCAAAATTGCTGTCTCTAGAGGGTGAACGAAGCTTTCAAGGAATTTGACCTAGTGACCTTGTTTTGACCTGACATGACCCATATTCAAACCCAGATATCATTAAGACAAACATTCTGGTAAAGTTTCAAGAAAATTAAAGTAAAAGTCGTGGCCTCTAGAGACTGTACACGGTTTTCAAGGAATTTGACATAGTTTCCGACCTGACATGATCAATATTCGAACTTCACCCAGATATCACCAAGACAAATAGTCTGGTAAAGTTTCATGAAGATTGAAGTGAAATTGGAGTCTCTAGAGGGTGAACAAGGTTTTCAAGGAATTTGAGCTAGTGACCTACTTTTTGACCTGACATGACCCATATTTAAGCCAGACTCAGAAATCATTAAGTCGAACAGTCTGGTGAGCTAAAAACAACACAAAAATGTTGCTTTATCAACAAAAGACTAGTAATAATAATAAAGTGTACTTTTCCAATGGCAGGAGTTCGATTTGACAGCCATATAAATTCAAATAGAAAATACAAAAGCAATTTTAACATCGCTTCTTTTTTAAAAAAAAACAATATTCATGGTCACAAATACTTCTTCTGCAAAAAGAGTGAAACACAAACACACTTTTCTTTGTAATTTATTAGTCCCTTAATCGTATCTGTACCCTTGCGCTTACAGCGATAATGATCGATGACGTTCTAGCCATCTTTTCTGATAAGTGTCATAGTTAATTATGATGCGCGTTGACTTTGGGTCATTGGCTTTGGCTGTCTTGAAGATTTTTATCATTGGCATTCCCGACTGTTCCTGCCTGATTATTACAGTTCTGTCACCGACATATCCGACTTGACCATACAACTGAAAGATGGATAAAAAACAATATGTTAGTGATGTTGTTTACAATTATACAGTGGGGTCAGAATTAAAGTATACACCCTTGTGCACTTGGTGTTTACGTCAGGTGCAAAAATTTACTATCATTTTAATGCAAATAGTTCACTTGGCGTGCACCTCTCAGGTGCACTTGCGGTGAACTTTAGTTCAGGCTTCACTGTATACATCTATTTAAGATCGTGCACTTCATGTTCATGCCTTAAACAAAGTTGCAGTTTCTGGATAAATATGTTCAAAGCTTAAACATTAGTAATATAATGTTACGTTGAAATGTCAACCATTCTGTAAGAATATAACCATTTTTGCCGATCAGAACATACATAAACATCCTCATAATTGTAAATGTGGATTCTTGATATTTCCTTTACGGGATATAAAGAACTTAAATCGATTTCACGCATCAACAATCCGGGTCCTTTGATCTGTTGTGGTTAACACTAATAATCGGTTCCGTCCAGTAAAGGATTATTAACTTATGAGTGCAATATCACCCAGAAAATCAAACGACTACAGAGATGAAACAACGATGAGGAGTCAACAGCAAGAAACAACTTGAAGTATAAAACAAATGGAGTTAGGACCAGAGGCAGAGGATCAGGCACCAAACGAAATAACCTACACATTAAAGCAAGCCTCAAAACTGGGGCCTTCATAGTGTCTGCAGCCCGACCCGCCGGCGTGCAATTAAAGAGGGAAGCAAATTTATCAATGGATATTGAGTTTACTACCACCCATGCAGTTTGCCATGTAACATGTATTCGGTATCCAACCTTTTTGTATAGAAAAAATGATTTTAGTAATTGGGTGTCGAAATTCTGGTTCCGACAGACCTTGTTCAGGAGAGCCTTAACGTCAAAACTGAATTTTGAAACTAAATTGACGTAGCGTCCACGAAAAATAGAACAAGAGGCCCATGGGCTACTACGCTCACCAGAGGTCATATAGTTTAAACCATATACAGGCAAGGTGCCCATCTTGGTCATGTGACAACAATACCACGAATAATGTTTAATTGCCTCACCCTATAGAGGCTTTTCATGTAATTTGGTTTCTGGTTTCAATCAGCACAGCTCTTTTACTGGAGAAGAAGATAAAAATATTAAATCTGAACCATCCAAGACAAAGATCAGTAATGACCTTGGCCTTTGGAATTGATAAACCTCCATTCAGCGAATTGCACATACCACTTTTGATGTCACAGCCTACCAGGCAATAAGAAATATCCACTTCTTTGCCATTTTTCCATACAATATCTAAGTTACTAAATTGGACCTTGACATTAAACAGGCCAAGGTCAACCAAAGGTCATCATTTGAACAAACTTGGTAGGGCCAGAGACCCTGATGGTGCATACCAAGTTTCAAGATCATCGGCCATTCGGTTCTTGAGGAGATTTTAAAACGTTTTTACCATATATGGGCATGGCGGACCATATTGATCATGTGACCGAGTCCTCACGAACAAACTTTCGTTCTCTCATTCCATAGAGGCTCCACGTGTAATTTGGTTTCAATTGGCCAAGTAGTTTAAGAGAAGAAGAAGATAAAAATACTGAATCTGAGGCGTCCAAGACAAAGGTCGGTATAAGGCCTTGACCTTTGGAACTGATAAACTTAAATTCAGCTGATTGTTGATACCATTTCTGATGCCACTAGCTAATACACAATCAAAAAAATTCACTGTTTTGCAATTTTACCCATACAAATGTCTAAGTAACCAAAATTGACCTTGACGTAAAACAGGTCAAGGTCAACCAAAGGTCAACGTTTGAACAAACATGGTAGGGTCAGAGCCCCTGATGCTGCACACCAAGTTTCAAGATCATCGACCATTCGGTTCTTGAGAAGAAGGTTTTTAAATGTTTGACCATATATGGGCATGGCGGCCATATTGGTCTTGTGACCCAGTCCTCACGAAGAAACCTTCGTTCCCTCATTCAATAGAGGCTCCACATTTTATTTGGTTTCCATTGGCCAAGTAGTTTAAGTGAAAAAGAATAAAAAATACTGAATCTGAGGCGTCCTGGAAAAAGGTCGAAAAATGTCCTTGACCTTTGGAACTGATAAACAAACTTCCATTCAGCTGATTGTAAATACCATTTCTGATGCTGTTGATTGGTTCGTTCAACCACGATAGTCCTTGTCATTTATAGTGTTCACTGGATTCATATTTAATAAGAAAAGTCTTGGGTAGCGCGAACTACATTGTTTATTTACGGTGTTACAGTAGAGAGAGAGAGAGCATGCAGCAAATTATCTGGCATACACTGTAGGATAAATAGAATAGAATAGAATAAGGTGAATCTGTAACTCTTACAATTGTCAACATCCCCTTTTCTTTCAAGAAATTGTTTCTCAAAAGCAAGTGCAATTGAAACATGATTTTAAATGACTTAAATGGTTATAATTCATATACTAGAATAAAACAAATAGTATTACTGAACTTTGAAAAATCACGTACTAGAAAGTATCTATATTTGACTAGAGTTTGTAACATTGAAACCTACTAAAAGCGAATTAAGCAAATTAAGCAAGCAACTAAATTAATATGTTCAATATATAGTCCTGATCATACTGACTGTTTGACTTAATAGTTATTTCAATATCTCACTATCTGATAATTTTCCATTTTAATATCGCACATAGTCATTCAGATAACCGGGTTGTCTTATTTCACGTTTAGGTCTTTCAGGTCTCTCTATAGGTACTGGTTGGTTTATATTCTGGGTAGGTGTCTCGTTGTTAACAGTCACGGATGGTGAACGATTGTCCGTTATGTTTTGTGTTTCTGACATCCTTGGTGGCGAGGTATCTCTTATGTAAACTTCCACACCTGTTGGTCGTATATATGTTCTGTTTCTTTTATACTGGGTACCGTCATTATTTTGAACTACATAATTTCTGTCATTTCTTTTCACTATACGTCCTTGTTGCCATGGCTGATTTTTCTGATGTTCAAAATATACTGATTTTCTCGTATTCACTCTAGGCAAGTCCTTAGCCCTTTTATCATAATTTCTTTAAAAAGTGTCTTTCCTCCTACGACGCTTTTCATTTGGCTTAAATAACTGTCTCTTTGTTGGTAACATTGTCCTTGATTTTCTACCAAATAACATTTCACTGGGACTTAACCCTGTATCGTGCTTAGGAGTGTTTCTTAGCTCTAGCCGGGCTACATTTGGATCACCTCCAGATTCGAGGCTCTTGATCATCATGTTTTTGATAACCTTAACTCCTGCTTCCGCTTTTGCATTTGAATTTGGATGATTCGGCGAGGTGATATGGTGAATAATTCCCCATTCTCTTACAAATGCTTTGAATTTTTCAGAAGAATACTGAGGTCCTCCATCACTAACTATATAGCGAGGTATGCCTAATCTAGCAAATTGCTTTTTCAGTTTTTCAATTACCTGTTTTGAGTTTGTAGCTGATAACTGATCAACTTCGATTAAATTGGAGTAGTAGTCAATTACAAGCAAGTAATTTCTTCCTTTAATTTCAAATAGGTCAATTTCAACTTTATCCCATGGCCCATTACCATCACTATGTTGTCTTATGGTTTCTCTTTGATTCATTGGTTTCAACTTCTGACATTGTTCACATTTCTTTATCATTTGCTTTATTTCTACTGCCATACTTGGCCAGAAGATAATTCTGCGAGCTCTTCGCATCATACTATCAAAACCTAAATGAGCGCAAGAAGTCTCATTTGCATGTTTTCTCTAAGAGATTTTGGAATTAACACAGCTTCTCCTTTCAGTATAATCCCATTTTCATGACTTAGAGTGTCACGAAAGGAAAAATGGAAAAATATGTCATCAAGTGCGGATTAATTTCATCTTTCCTGGGCCATCCATTCACTATGACTTCAATAAGATTTGTAATACTGAGTCATTCTTAGTTGCTTCTCTTATATCATTAATTCTCGCGTCAGGAAATTCCTCAAAAACATTAACTTCACAGACTCTCAAACGCTCAGTTTCATCATTACTGTCTGTTTCAATGTAAGCACGACTTAGTGTATCAGCAATTACAACAAAAGTGCCTTTCATAAACTGAAATTTCACGTCGTATCTGAGGAGTTTCATAATAATGTCTTGCAATCTTTTTGGAGCTTGGCTTAACGGCTTTCTCAGAATAGTTTCCAGAGGCTTATGATCATTCTGAATTATCACTTTCCTACCATAAGTAAATTGGTCAAGCCTTTCAAGACCAAACAATACCGCGAGTGCTTCTTTTTCTATCTGTGCCCATTTTCGTTGTGCTGGCTTTAGTGATTTTGAAGCGAACTCAATCGGTTTTCCTCCTTGAAGCAACACAGCTCCAAGTCCATCTTTCGAACTATTCACCTGAACCACTAGTTCTTTTTCTGGATCAAAATATGACAGAATCGGCGCTTTAGTTAACTGAACTTTAAGTGTTTTCCAAGCTTCTTCACACTGTGTTGTCCAGTCCCATTCTTCGTCTTTTCTAGTTAACTTTCTTATAGGTTCAAGAGTTTCAGCTAGATCTTGTAAAAATCTTGACATATACTGAATCATACAAGAAAAACTTCTTACTTCAGTTACATCACTAGGTCTTTTCATTTTCAAAATTGCTTCGATTTTCTCATCGTCCGGTAGGATTCCTTTATCCGTAATTTTATGACCATGGATCTTTATTTCCTTCCCTATGTCTTTCTTTTCATCATTTAGCACAATACATTGTTCATCATACCTTATGTACAGTTTATCCAGTTTTCTATAATTGTCATGTGTAGCAGTCTTATCGCTATCCCCACAGCCAGCAACTATGATGTCGTCTGCTATTGTGAAGACGCCATCTAGTCCATTCAGTGCTTCATTTAATTTTCTTTGGAATATTTCACTGGACACTCAAAGACCGAAAGGTAATCTTGTCCAACGAAATCTACCGAAAGGAGTGATCATGGTTGTCAGATCACTTGATTTTTCATTCAGGCGAACATGCCAGTAAGCTTCTTTGACATCTAATTTTGTGAATAGCTTAGCATTGTTCAGCCCAGGAAGTATATCCTCGAATATTGGCAGTTTGTATCTTTCTCTGACAAGTACTTTATTCAGAGGTTGCGGATCAAAGTAGAAGTAAAACAAAGATCAGGAATAGATACAATTAACTTACTCCATCCATAAAAGACACCAAAGGGAAAGAAATACAAACATTAAGCGACCAGACCATAATGGAAACCTAAACAAAGGAAGGCCATATGGACAGTTACTTTCCCACAAAATGGCCATATGGCCATCCAAAATTAAAAGACACAAGTGATACACACAGTAAGTAACAAACAACAACATAAATAAATCGCCACAGAAGAGCCGCCTTGGAACGGTCAGTGGAAGATTTCCACTGGGGGGCTTAAATCGATTTTACGTGGCCACAATCCTCGCCCTTACTTCCGTCGCGATTTAGACAAACAATTTGTTCAGTCCGCAATATGTTCAAGGCATATTCTAATCTTTCCATTTCGTTTTCTTGGTACTGCCATCTGGTTTACCCATTCAGTCGGTTCAGTAATTGGTACTAAGATTCCTCGTTCTACTAAATGGTTGATTTTCTTCTTTGACTTGATCGCGAATAGCTAGATGTATGTTTCTAGCCGGAAGTGCTTAAGGCGTTGCACTAGGAGTAACTTTCAGGTTAACCTCTCCCAAGTCACCTAAATCTCTTACAACTTTGCCTATAAATTTTTCAGAGTTTACTGTTATAAGATTCAGCTTCTGGATTGTTCTTAATCCAAGTAAACATTCAAAGCTCTCCGGCACAATCACAAATTTGTAAAATATCCGAGGGTCACTGATGAGACCTATTTGGCCGAAACTAGCTAGTCTGGCCCAGAAAACATGTACACTCCATACTTTTCAGTTCTGTAATGTATTCCTTGCTTCCAAAGGATAACCCTTTTATAGAACATATCTACTTCATGTTCTTCTTCATTTAGAGGATTTCGCAAAGTCAGAGTTGTTTCTCCACGTGATTTCATAGATGTTTTATTCCACATTTTCAGAGTGGTATTTGATTTCCGCGCTTGTTATTTCTTGACATATTTCTAAGAGATTGTATTTACTTGTGCTCCAGTGTCAATTTGAAACTTGCATTCACGGGCATTAATTATCATATTAGCCAATACTTTATCTGATCGTCTCCCTTTTACTGAGGCTAACCAGTAATCATCGTCGGAATCACTATTTTCTCTTGTACTTTCTTACGCCTTGCTTTCAAATGGTTTCTACCTTTGCACGAACTACAGACTTTACCCCAAGTAGGACACTTTTCCGTTGCATTTCATGATTATAACCATACAAATTACAAGATTTTTGTCTGTTGGGGGTTTCTTCATTGCTTGTACTGTACTTTTTCTGCTTTGATGTCTTTTCGGGTTTATTTGGACCAACTCTGTGTACATGTTGCTCTTTCGTGTCTCTGATTACTTTAACATATTTGTTTGACTGTTCACAGGCACGACAAACATTGCAGCTTTTGATAGATTCAGATCGTCCTCTCTTAACAACAGTTCTTGCAGTTTACCAGTCATACTAAACACAATTTTGTCTCGCATCATGTGGTCTTTCTCAGCAAAATTACATGAGTCAGATCTTGCTCTAATCTCTGTAAGAAATGGTTCAAAACCTTGCCTTTCATCATATTTAACAGACCAGAATCTGTGTGACTCTAATACTTCATTTTTACGTGGGTTACAGTATTTTTCTATTTTACCTAACACTTTGGTAGGGTACTTTTTTGTCATTCTCACTTTCGCCTTCAGCAGTCCATGTAAACTGGTCGAAAATTTCAATTACTTTTGGGCCTGCACAATGTAAAATTATTGCTACTTGCGTTTCTTTGGATTTGTCCTTTGCTCCGCTGGCGGTAATATATACTTCTATTTGTCTCTTCCACTTTCTTAAAGTTTTCAGAAATGTTCCCTTCCACAATATCAAGCTCTCCTGAAGGTTTAAATATTCCTTCTGCCATGTTAATGGTCGATGTGAACTATCGGGTCACTTTCTATAACGTTACGAATTTTCGCGACTTTTCCAGATTTAATCCAGTTTATCCAATAACCCAGAAATTTTCAGGCTCTAAGGTTACCGCCGCTGCCACCATGTTTTTTTTTTTTTTTTTGGTTTTGGTTTTACGACCCTTTCAAGATCATTTCTCTCATATCGAGCCGATCGTTAATCAGAGGTGGGCGAAAACCGAGGTACCCGGAGAAAAACCACCTGACCTTCCGTTGCAGAACTTGGCGTCTCACATGTGACCCGAGCGAGGCTCGAACCACAGCGGTGAGAGACCTAATAATCAAGAGTCGGCGCTCTTAACCACTAGGCCACGGAGGCCCGTCTGCCACCATGTTTATGGGTTCGTTCAACCACTATAGTCCTTGTCATTTATAGTGTTCACTGGATTCATATATAATTAGAAAAGTCTTGAGTAGCGCGAACTACATTGTTTATTAACGGTGTTACAGTAGAGAGAGAGCATGCAGCAAATTATCTGGCATACACTGTAGGATGAATAGAATAGAAAAAGGTGAATCTGTAACTCTTACAATTGTCAACAGATGCCACTAGTTAATATACAATCAGAAAAACCACTGTTTTGCTATTGTCCTATACAAATGTCTAAGTCACCAAATTTGACCTTGACATTAAACAGGTCAAGGTCAACCAAAGGTCATCATTTGAACAGACTTGGTAGGGCCGAGTCCCCGATGCTGCATACCAAGTTTCAAGATCATCGGGTATTCGGTTCTTGAGAAGAAGATTTTTAAAGGTTTTTACCATATATGGGCATGGCGGCCATATTCGTCATGTGACCCAGTCCTCCCGAACAAACTTTCTTTGCCCCTTTCCATAGAGGCTCCACATGTAACTTCGTTTCAATTGGCCAAGTAGTTTTAGAGGAAATGTTGTTTGAGAATGTTGACGACACAGACGCATACGACGAAGACGCAGACGCAGACGACGACGACGACGATGGACGACGGACCAATACCTATACTATAAGCTCCCCCGGATCCTTCCGCTCTGGTGAGCTAAATATATGCTATTTTGACTTTTTCCCATATAAAAGTCTCTATGACCAAATTTGTCCTTGCCGTAAATTGGGTCAATGTCATACGAGGGTTATCATTTTAGCGAACCATGATGGGCCCGAGTTCCCAATGCCACATACCAAGTTTCATCACAATCGGCCCACTGGTTCAGGGGGGAGATTTTTAAGCGTTTTTACCTTATGTGGGCATAGCGGCTATCTTGGTCATGTGACCAAACTCAAATTAATTAAATTTCATTTCCTTGCTCTAAAAAGTTTTCAGACAAAATTCGGTTGCAAATGGCCTAGTGGTTTCAGTGAAAAAAATATTTCATATCTGAATGACCTTAGGCCAAGGTCAGGAAATAACCTTGACCTTGAAAACTAGTGTAGTTTCACTGGCACATTTTGCCCACTGCATTTACTAATTTTCAGGTCACAGGCTGCCATAGTTTAAGAAAATTATGCTGTTTTGACTATTTCCCATACAAAAGTCTATGTAACCAAATTTGACCTTGGCGTAAAATGGGTCAAGGTCATCCGAGGGTCATCGTTTTAGCAAACTATGATGGGCCCGAGTCCCCTATGCTACATACCAAGTTTCATCACAATCTGCCCACTGGTTCAGGAGAAGAATATTTCTTAAGGGTTTTTATCTTAAATGGGCATGGAGGCCAGCTTGGCCAGTGACCTGGACCCTGCGAGCAAACGTTTGTTCCCCCTATCCATGGATGATCCATGTGAAATTCGACTTCAATCGGTCCAGCAGTTTCGGAGAAGTCATTTGATGTTACCGACCGCCGATGATCTGGACTCCAGAACGATGTCATGAAAATCCGACGAAATAAGGGAGTTGCTGCAGAGTAATACGAGGGTATGCATTAACAGACATAGGCTTCATTGTTAGGCTTAGCAGATATACAGTATATTCTAGTGTTACTAGTTAGCTCGGCATGTCTAAGGTATGTGCTCGCTGGATACCTAGAAGTGTAACAATTGACCAAAACCATCTCAGAGCAGTAGCTGCAGAGCAGTAGCTGCAAAGTAGAAGTAAAACAAAGATCAGGAATCGATACAATTAACTTACTCCACCCATCAAAGACACCAAAGGGAAAGAAACACAAACATAAAGCGACCAGACCATAATGGAAACCTAAACAAAGGAAGGCCATAAGGACAGTTACTTTCCCACAAAATGGCCATATGGTCATCCAAAGTAAAAAGACACAAGTGATACACACAGTAAGTAGCAAACAACAACAAGAATAAATCGCCACAGAAGAACCGCCTTGGAACGGTCAGTGGAATGATTTCCACTGGGGGGCTTAAATCGATTTTACGTGGCCACAATCCTCGCCCTTAATTCCGTCGCGATATAGACAAATAATTTGTTCAGTCCGCATGAAGGCCTCCTAACTCATCAGTGCAACATCTCCTTGAACACAAATAATCAAAAAAACAGCAGAGGTGAGACAACGGTGAGGACTGGACAGCACTGAAATGCTGGAGCAAAAGAAAACCAACTGTTAGACTCATTTCTCACACAGTATTGTAACCATGGCCACCGTTTGATGAACGCAGTAATCACAGCTGTTGAATAAGTTCTGAAGTTAGATCCTTTGGAAGCAAGGAATACACCAAATAAACAAAAATAGCAGACTCGGTTTTATTGAGTCTGTTCATGACCAGTACTGAAATGTGCAACACCGGCCACGCCCTCTAGCACCGGCTTAAGCAGAACTATATTTTCAAAATGATACTAAATGAACTCAATGATCCCAACGGACAAGAAAATATAATCTGCACTTTGATGATGTACGGGGAGACATTTTACGGCCGCCACGCGGCACAACACCAGCTACAGTGAAAATAAATAAAGAATGGCTTAGTGTTTATGACCCAGAAAATAAACAAGACGCAAATCGTAGAAACATCCAGCTTCTTTGCCACAAGTAAAGGTCTTAGTGTAGCGGCCATCAAGAAACTGATACTCGTCATCTTTCTATTCAAGAGGCGTGATTTTGAGTCATAGGGTACCAGCAGGGCAGACAGTAATGACAAAGTTTTACTCGAATTTACGTTAAGCTGAATGTTGCTAACATATGTTTTATATATATAGTATTGTTGTTGTAAATATTTGATATCATGATAAAGTAATTTGGTCCGATAACTGTATCGCATTTCAAGTTATTAAGGGAGATCTGGTACGAGCAGTGAAGAAAAAAAGGCAGGGTGGTGGCTGTCTCTTGCACCACGCCAACGCACCATCCCACTCCGCTGTGGTCATCAAATCAAAACTCAGAGAGTTAGGCATTGAGACGGTGAAGCATCCTGCATATTTACCGGATTTAGCTCCGTGAAATCAGATCTTAGCTGCCGAAGGTTTTGTGACGTTGATGACCTACCCACAGTTACAGGGAAACCGTCCGTGAAATTCCACATGAACATTTCAAGTTATGCTTTGACAACTGGATACATAGGAGGGTGGGAGAAGTGTGTATCATGTAAAGGAGAATATTTCGAAAAGATGTAATATTTTACTGTGTCAGGCAGATTTTGTAGATCCTTCATGAGTAAGTTGTCCCATCTAACGTTACATAACCATGCCCCGCTCATGTCCGGCTCAACGTTACCCGATGTCGCCATAGGTGCTGTGGATTGCCCATCAGATAAATAAACATCATTTGTTTTCTTTTGATTATGTGCCTCTTATATCAAAGTAGAAGTAAAACAAAGATCAGGAATTGATACAATTAACTTACTCCATCCATAAAAGACACCAAAGGGAAAGAAATACAAACATTAAGCGACCAGACCATAATGGAAACCTAAACAAAGGAAGGCCATATGGACAGTTACTTTCCCACAAAATGGCCATATGGCCATCCAAAATTAAAAGACACAAGTGATACACACAGTAAGTAACAAACAACAACATAAATAAATCGCCACAGAAGAGCCGCCTTGGAACGGTCAGTGGAAGATTTCCACTGGGGGGGGGGGGGGGGGCTTAAATCGATTTTACGTGGCCACAATCCTCGCCCTTACTTCCGTCGCGATTTAGACAAATAATTTGTTCAGTCCGCATGAAGGCCTCCTAACTCATCAGTGCAACATCTCCGTGAACACAGAAATCAAAGAACCACAGAGGTGAGACAACGGTGAGGACTCGACAGCAAGAAACCACTGAAATGCTGGAGCAAAAGAAAACCAACAGTTAGACTCCGATGAGCCCGACCAGAGACAGAGCATCAGGCACCAACCAGCATTATCTCTTTAATTTTCAATAAGACTTTACGTTGGAGCCGTCATAGAATCTGAGGCCTGACCCACCGGCGTGCAATTCAAGAGGGAAGCAAAGTTGCCAACCGTGATTGGGTTAACTACCATGCATGCAGTCTGTCGTATAATATCCATGTTGTACCCAATCTTTTTATATCGAAGAATGATTTTACGAAATTGAGTGCTGAAGTCATTGCGGTTATATATTTTTCTGAATTTATATACTAAGTCACCATAAAATTCGGGTTCCGATAGACCTTGTTGCAGAAGAGATTTAAGTCCAATATTGAATTTTGAAATTAAATCAGAATGGCGTCTATAAAATTTTGAAAAGGCTTTGCGTAGTTTATGGTACCGATAACCCTGATTAAGAAGTTTAGCCGTTAATAATTTATTACGAAATTGTTGAAGTCAGTTACATGACTACACACTCTAGCAAATCGAATTAATTGCGAAATATAAACGCCATAGGATGGCGCACGAGGAACATCACCATCCAAAAAAGGAAAATGTACCATCTCAAAATCAATGTCATCGCGTTTATCATAAATTTTGCACGAAACAAATCCATCTACAATAGATAGATGTAAATCCAAAAACGGGGCCTCGGAATCAGAAGAATTTGCTTTATTTAACTGAAGTTCTAGGGGGTAAATCTGACTGATCAAACCATCAAAATAGGTATTATCAATATTTAATAAATCATCTAAATATCTAGAAGTAGAGCTAAAAGCTTCAATAATTTCAGATTGGTTATCAATGGAAAGCGACAAAATGAAGTCTCTTTCATAACAATACAAGAACAGATCAGCCACAAGAGGTGCGCAATTAGTACCCATCGGAATACCCACAACTTGTCTAAATAACTTAGTACCGAATCTAATATAAATATTGTCAAGTAGAAAGGTGAGGGCATCACACACTTTCTGACATGACCAAAGTGTATAATTCTTATGCTCTTTAGAAGTGAAAAATGCATTTCTGACATTACATGCAAGATAGAGAGAATCTTCTCTGTGAAAAGCCCATTCAATTAAATCATTAAGCTTTTCTTTTATAAGATTATGAGGAAGTGTAGTGTAAAGAGTGGAAAAATCGTAGGTAGACAGACTAGAAGCACGAAACTGTCTAGATTTCAATTTATTTAAAACCTCATTCGAATTTTTTATAGACCAAAACAGATTTCTTCCTGATCTTTCAAAGACTTTATCACAATATTAAATTACATGCGTTTTAATAGCAGTAAGACAGGAAGTTAATAATTTAGAAAGTTCAGTGGTAGTGCAAGAACTAGTATTTGCAATAAACCGTGCTTTGTAAGGTTTTTTTATGAAGTTTTGGTAACCAGTATAGCGTAGGAAACTTGTCTTGGCCTTCGTTAACACACACAGCAAACTTGGTGGCTGAAAGACAAACATGTTTATCTACTATAGCTCTCTCTTCAGCCAAAGGCTGAAGTTCATAGGCCTTAGTACCACCAAGCTCCTGCTTAAGCGTCTTAACATAGTGGAGCCGTCACACAACGACGACGTTGTTAGCGGCCTTGTCTGAAGGGGCCAAAACAAACTTCTTATGAAATTCTTGAATACCTAGTTTAAGATGACGTAAAGACGTCTTGGGCTTAGGAGGTAATAAGTTAGTATTTTGAGAATAGAAAGAAATGCGTTTATTCACTAGTCTTAAAATGCTAAGTTTCTAGTCCTTTAGGGCTTTATACTCAACATACTCTCGCTTACACCATCGATTACCGAATTCATTCAAGGAAGCAGCGATTTCATCTCTACATTTACTGAAATCAATTTTAGAAGGAAACCGATATTTCGGTCCTTTAGAAATTATATTCCTTATCCAAGAATCAGGAATAATTTTCAAATTGCCAGTAATTACATGACCAGCAGCAGGATAGCAATACTTTGAGTTTTTACAATCACATGAATCCGGAGTATTAGTATCAATATCAAGATCACTTGTGAAAAATTAATCATAATGTTCGTATTGATAAACACGTAATGAATCCTTTTTCGAATACTTTTTGAACACCCCTAGTATGTTCTATAAAGGGGTTATTCTCAAGGAATACACCGTAGAACTTAACAATACAGAGTGCATAAGTTTTCTTGGACATACTAGCTTGTTTCGGCCAATTAGGCCGCATCATTTATTCTCAAATATTTTCAATAGTCCGCAATGAAATCAATGATTCAAAAGGACAAGAAAATATAAACTACACTTTGATGAAATCCTATTTGAAATTGTTATTCGATATACAGAATTTTACGCTCGTGACCATTTCATATGAATTGTATGAAACTCCTCAGCAGTGCATCGTAAATTTCAAATAAAATAAACAGTCGTGTAAAATTCTCAAATATAAAAAAGATTTGAAGGCAATGATCGAGGATCGAAATGTTTACTTCACGCCTGTCATCCAAGACAACAAAAGGAAAGATACATCTGCATCATTCAACAGCTTTAGGAGAATTAAAACGTCATAATGCGGAACGCCAAAAGGACAGTTTTTTGCTAAAATATGGCAAAACGGCTATCCAAACAAAGATATATTAGCTGTACATGTGTGAAAAGACAAACAATAACTACAGTTAAGCACAACAGAAGTACCGATGGTAAATACTGTTTCTTTCTACTGGAAGTGTGGGGGCGTAATATTTCCTTTCATTAAGACCAGGTTTCCTAATTCGTGGTTCCATTGTCCTGCGTTTATCTGTTTCTGAAGTACCGAGTGAACTTCTTGACCAGACTGCATACAAAGAATGCCGCGATGTAGAAAATATTCAAGTTTTGTGGTATGACAAATACTTTTAAAGCTAAATTCTACATGTAGCTAAAACGAGAGTATAAAGCAAAGGTTAGGTATGGGTACAGAAGGGTACGGACACTGTACAATTATATTCGAGAGCCCATATATATATCGCAAAGATAGATTTGCATCAAGCGGTACCAAGTTATTTTCTTCCTCAAAACCGAAAGATTCGTGTGGAATGTGATTCAGTAAGGAAACCCTAATTCCTTAGAATGATTTTCCATTTTCATATAAACATGATGGGAAAATCTTCTTATGCTGAAATTAGATTTCATTTTTAATCTTGGCCTTTGATTGTTTGCTTAGGTGTTTTTCCATCTTTGAATTGACTGATCTAGGGCATTACGATATCACACCCGTGCGACATAATGGCATGTTTCACCTCTCCCAATTGTGACATATTTTAAGATATTTGTTCTTATTAATAATGCAAATATCGGTTGCGGTTGCTCGTGATTCTATCGAGTACCCACAGCCTCTATGTGTGAGGAGAAAAAAAAAAATAATGTGTACCCCTGTGAACACCAGTTTTCTCTATATAAACTGGGTTCTAGGAGTGTTCATTTCACGGACCTGTCCACGTGAAGCAGTTACATATGTAGTCAGGTCAAGAGTTAAAATATAAGTTTTCAAACCAAAAAACTGGGCTACCTGGTACCGTTTACGTTTGTAATATCCAGTCGAACTTAAGATACGTTTAAGGGCATAAGGTTCTGAGGTACGATTGGGATGACTTTGGGATATTTTTCGGACTTCTAAGTAAGGTCGAGTATTGCAGCTGCTTTAAATCGATTTAAGCCCCCGCGTGGAATTCGATTCACTGACCTATTTAGTGCAGTTCTATTGTCGCGGTGTACTTTTGATATGGTTTGTCCTAGTTATTTCATGTTTGTGTTTCTTTCCCTTTGGTGTCACTGATGGGAGTCGTGGGTTAATTGTATCAATTCCTGATCATTGCCCTTACTTCTAGTCTATAAAGTAAATGTTTGTCGTATGTAGTCATTATTATGACGTTTTTTGGATGATTCTATTTAGCACACAAAACATACCATTTTATGATTTGGATAGAATTATCAACAATAAATGGATTTATATCTTGGACTAAAGAAATATTCTCTGGGGACGACAGAATGTCGAATTGTTAAAAGCCAACGAGCTAATCGGTTTTGATATTTGAATATGTTCTTTGGAAGCAAGGAATACGCCATCGGACTGAAAATTATGGAGTGCAAAAATTTTCGTGGCCAGACTATCTAGTTACGGCCAATAACGCCTCATCGGTGACCCTTAAATATTATCGAATTCCACAACAGTATCAATTATCCGCCGCACATTCATTTAACACCAGTTGCAGTGACGGTAAATATGTTCCATGAAAGGGTTATTCTTTTGAAGTAAGGAATACACCAAGGAACTGAAAGTATTGAGGGTACAAGATTTTCTTGGTCAGTCTAGCTAAATTGTGCCTCGTCAGTAACCCAACATATTTTCAAATTCCTCATTGGAATCAATCAATCCAAAGGATAAGGAAATATAAGGTACACTATGATAAAGGGCAATGACACTTTTTACGGCTGTCACAATTCCCTTTAACACTAGCTGTAGTGACGTGAAATATGTTCTATGACTCTAGTGTCGGCGAATTAGGCCTGATATGCCTCATTATAGACCATGAAAGTTATATGTATAATTTTGTGATCGCAGACGTAGGTTATATAAATATGCTCTAACAAACACCGACAATCTAGGAATGGAACAGACACGAGATACGGATATGAAAGGATGTCAGAAATGTACCACTCGCTTTTTGGCGCGGTGTGTAGTTTTAGGGACTGACTTAACTATAGTTTCTATTTCGCATTTTTACCGTGTCTGATCGTTGGAAAATTTGTACGTTTCTGGGAGAAACCGAAGCGAAATCCTTCAGGGCCTGGAACATATCTCCTCCCTTAAAATACTTCATCTGTCGATGAGACTTTGGAACTGATGGATCTCTAATAGCTCCTTTCAAAAGTTTTCCCGCGGCTTTAAATCCCTCATAGGCAGCTGTAGCTGAAAATACATTGACATAACATGTTGCATACCCAGCACAGTGTTGCCGCAAATCGTTAGGTATCCACTATCATGAACGGTGACATGCTTTTTAGCTCACCTGTCACGTAGTAACGAGGTGAGCTTTTGGGATCACTTTTTGTCCGTCGTCCGTCGTGCGTGCGTCCGTGCGTCCGTGCGTGCGTGCGTCCGTAAACAATTTCAAATAAATGTATCTCTAATACCTCATGGCCAATCTTAATCAAATTTCATGTGAAGCATCTTCAGGTATGGGGAAAGGCTGCATAAGGTTTTGGGGCTGATCAGATTGGAATTCTGGTTTCCATGGCAACATATAGCTCCCATAGACTTATAAAGGGAAAAATTTTCAAAATCTTCTTCTCTGAAACCACAGGGCCCAGAGCTTAGATATTTAGCATGTAGCAAGGGCAAGTGGTCAACTACATAATTCCTGCCAATCATGCCCATGGGGGTTCCAAATGGGCCACGCCCCGGGGCCCCTTCGCTCCCATAGACTCATAATGGAAAAAAGCTTCAAAAATCTTCTCCTCTGAAACCCAAAGGCCCAGCGCTTAGATATTTAGCATGTAGCAATGGCAAGTGGTCACCTACATAATTCCTGCCAATCATGCCCCTGGGTTCCAAATGGGCCACGCCCCGGGGCCCCTTTGCTCCCATAGACTCATAATGGTAAAAAAGCTTCAAAAATCTTCTATTCTGAAACCATAGGGCCCAGAGCTTATATATTTAGCACTTGATAACGGCAAGTGGTCACCTACATAATTCCTGCCAATCATGTCCCTGGGGTAAAAACGGACCGCGCCCCGGGGCCTATTAGCTCCTATAGACTCATAATGGAAAAAAGCTTCAAAAATCTTCTTCTCTGAAACAACAGGGCCCAGAGCTTAGATATTTAGCATGTAGCAAGGGCAAGTGGTCACCTACATAATTCCTGCCAATCATGCCCCTGGGGTCCAAATGGACCACGCCCGGGGTCCCTTAGCTCCCATAGACTCATAAAGGAAAAAAGCTTCAAAAATCTTCTTCTCTGAAACCACAGGGCCCAGAGCTTAGATATTTAGCATGTAGCAATGACAATTGGTCATCTACATAATTCCTGCCAATCATGCCCCTTGGGTTCCAAATGGGCCACGCCCCGGGGCCCCTTCGTTCCCATAGACTCATAATGGAAAAAAGCTTCAAAAATCTTCTTCTCTGAAACCACAGGGCCCAGAGCTTAGATATTTAGCATGTAGCAATGGCAAGTGATCGCCTACATAATTCCTGCCAATCATGCCCCTGGGTTCCAAATGGACCATGCCCCGGGGCCCCTTCACTCCCATAGACTCATAATGGAAACAAGCTTCAAAAATCTTCTTCTCTGAAACCACAGGGCCCAGAGCTTATATATTTAGCATATAGAAACGGCAAGTGGTCACCTACATAAGTCCTGCCACTCATGTCCCTGGGGTCCAAACGGACCACGCTCCGGGGCCCCTTAGCTGCTATAGACTCATAATGGAAAAAAGCTTCAAAAATCTTCTTCTCTGAAACAACAGGGCCCAGAGCTTAGATATTTAGCATACAGCAAGGGCAAGTGGTCACCTATATAATTCCTGCTAATCATGCCATGGGTTCCAAATGGGCCACGCCCCGGGGCCCCTACGCTCCCATAGACTCATAATGGAAAAAAGCTTCAAAAATCTTCTTCTCTAAAACCACAGGGCCCAGAGCTTAGATATTTAGCATGTAGCTTTGGCAAGTGGTCATCTTCATAATTCCTGCCAATTATGCCCCAGGGGTCCAAATTGGCCACACCCCGGGGCCCCTTAACTCCTGTATACTAATAATGGAAAAAAAGGTTAAAAAATCTTCTTCTCTGAAACCACAGGGCCCAGAGCTTAGATAGTTAGCATGTAGCAACGGCAAGTGGTCGCCTACATAATTCCTGCCAATCATGCCCCTGAGTTCCAAAAATAGTCTTCTGTGAAACAATAAGGCCCAGAGCTTGGGTATTTAGCATGTAGCAACAAGGAGTTGTTGCCTACATGGATCCGGCCTGAGTCTTCCCCCTGGGGTTCAAATTGGCCAAATCCTGTGGCTTGTTAACTCCAATAAACTTATAATGGAAAAAAAAAACTTTAAAAATCTTCTTCTCTGAAACCATGAAGTACGGACCTTAGATATTTAGTATATAGCAACATAAAATGGTCGCCTACATAAATCCTGCCAACCATGCCCTTTGGGTCAAAATTGACCTATGGAATTATACTGGAAAAAAAATAAAAAATCTTCTTCTCCAAAGCCATAAGGCCCAGAGCTCAGATATTTAGTATGTAGCAATGTCAAGTGGTCTCCTACACTTATGATTTTCTGGTACACAGGTGAGCGATATAGGGCCATTGGGCCCTCTTGTTATTTGTGCGAATTCGTTTTGATCCTTGTGTCATTTTTGTTTAAAATCAAGTCTTGAACGCTTTTATTAGCTCACCTGGGCCGAAGGTTCCATGAGAGCTTATAGTATAGTGGGTTCTCCGTCCTTGTCCGTCCGTCCGTCCGTCCATCGTCCGTCGTCCGTCCACACTTTTGAGCAGCTATATCTCTGCAGCCTGCAGGCTGATCTCAATCATTTCTCATCTGCAGCATGTCTCTGGTAGGGCATTGATGACATAAACTTTTTTTTCGAAATCGCCCTAAAACTTTGGTTGTTATGGCAACCACAAGGTCCCATAGGCTTACTATGGGAAAATGCTTGTCATCACCGTAGCGCCTTCAGTTTTGATCGGATCTTTCTGAAACTTATACATAAGGTGGCTGGTGATAAAATCTCAAATGAGTGCGAAAACCGGCCAAGTTGATTTATTTATCATAGAGTTACGTCCCTTTCGTTGCTGAGAATGCCGATTTTTGACCTTGTCATCACCGTAGCCCCTTCAGTTTTGATCGAATCTTTCTAAAACTTATATGTAAGGTGGCTGGGGATAACACCTCGAATGATTTTGAATACCGGCCAAGTCGGCCCATTTATCAAAGAGTTACGTCCCTTTGATTGCTGAAAATGTCAATTTTTGACCTTGTCATCACCGTAGCCCCTTCAGTTTTGATCGAATCTTTCTGAAACGTATATGTAAGCTGGCTTGGGATAAAACCTCGGTAGAGTGCGAAACCGGCCAAGTCGGCCCAATTACCATAAAGTTCCGTCCCTTTGACTGCTGAAAATGTCAATTTTTGACCTTATCATCACCGTAGCCCCTTCAGTTTTGATCGGATTTTTCAGAAACTTATATATAAGGTGGGTGGGCATAAAAATTCGGACTGGGGATAAAATTTCGGATGAGTTCGAAAACCGGCCAAGTCGGCCCATTTATCATAGAGTTACGTGCTTTTGATTGCTGAAAATGCCGATTTTTGACCTTGTCATCACGGTGGCCCCTTCAGTTTTGATCGGATCTTTCTGAAACTTATGTGTATGGTGGCTGGGGATAAATCATCGGATGAGTTCGAATATCGGCCAAGTCGGCCCATTTATCGTAGAGTTACGTGCTTTTGATTGCTGAAAATGCCGATTTTTGACCTTGTCATCACGGGGGGGGGGGGGCTTTCCGTTTTGATCGGATCTTTCTAAAACTTATGTGTAAGGTGGCTGGGGATTAATCATCGGATGAGTTCGAATATCCGCCAAGTCGGCCCATTTATCATAGAGTTACGTGCTTTTGATTGCTGAAAATGCCGATTTTTGACCTTGTCATCAATCACGGTGGCCCCTTCAATTTTGATCGGATCTTTCTTACACTTATGTGTAAGGTGGCTGGGGTTTAATCATCGGATGAGTTCGAATATCGGCCACGTCAGCCCATTTATCATAGGGTAACATCCCTTTGATTGCTGAAAATGCCTATTTTTGACGTTGTCATCACCACAGCTTCTTCAGTTTTGATAGAATCTCTATGAAACTTATGTGCAATGTGACTGGGGATAAAAAAACTCGGATAAGTTCGTAAACCGGCAAAGGCGGCCCATTTTTCATAGAGTTACAACCCTTTGATTGCTGAAAATGCCGATTATTTACCTTGTCATCATCGTAGCCCCTTCAGTTTTGATCGGATCTTCTTGAAACTTACGTACAAATAAGTCCGATTTAATAGCTTGGATGAGTTTGAAAACTAGCGATGTGGGTCAATTATTGATGGAGTTATGTCCCCTCCTTTGCTGAAAATGATTAATTTTGACCTTGTTTTTACCGTAACTCCTTCAGTTTTCATGGGATCTTCTTGAAATTTATATGTTAGTCAGTTACAGATAAAAGCTCAGACAAGTATGAAATCTAGCAATGCCAGTCAATTAATCATGGAGTTATGTCCCCTGCTTGGCTGAAAATGCTTATTTTCGACCTTGTCATCACTGCTGTCCCTTCAGTTTTGGTCGGATCTTCATGAGACGTACAAACAAGTAAGTCAGGCAGGAAAACTCGGAGGAGTTTTTAAATTGGTGAGGTTTGCCTATTTATTATAGACTTACATCCCTTTGATTGCAGTAGTTAATTGCTTATTTTGACCTTGTCGTCACCATAGCCCATTCAGTTTATATCGGATCTTCTTGAAAGTTACATACAAGCAAGTCAGGCAGAAAAGCTTGAATGAGTTTGAAAACCGTTGAGGTCAGCCGATTTATCATAAAAGTACATTCTACTTAATTGCAGAAAATGCTTACCATGTCATCACCTTGTCCTCCAATAAATCCTTCAGTAAAGGTTGGCACTTCCAGAACTTTTGAATCTGTTAGCTCATGTGAGCGATACAGGACCATCTTGGTAATCTTGTTTTCGATTGTCCTAAAAATTGTAAAATCATGGTGGCTTCTTGATATTAAGTGGGAGCTAATTCTATTGTTGTGCTCCTTGTATTGAAAATTGAAGTCATTTTCAGTAACTCCTGGAGGGCGTAAATGACAACTGTGTTATTCTAAAGCCCTATTAAAAGAGCCTGTCTATTGATGTGGTGCATTATTAAACGGAATATACAGCATACTTTAAGTCTTATATTAGAACCGTTTAGGAAACGGTAACAGTTTTCCGACAGTGCAAACAATTAGTTTCGATAGTAAAGAACAGGATTCAGAAGTATTTAAATGTCTTGTGAAATACATAAATCTTTAAGAAATGAAGTTGAAAAAATGAGAGCAGAACCGTACTGTCTTCCATTTGTAAAAAGAGAGAAGTATAGAATAATCTTGACAAATGGACTTGTGATGGTACAAAGATTTGAAATAAACATAATGAAATGAAACTTGTATTTGTACACTTTATTCAAGCCATGATACTCTTAACAGCTAACAATATCAGTTTCACGCCGGACGTAGAATTGTGGGCGGGAAGTAGGGGATATACAATCTGCAATTTCCATGAAAATAATACAAAGTCGTTTGTAACACATTCGTGCAATCTTGAAATTAAGATTTGCTAAGAATTCAATTAAACGTTTAAAAACAGTAACCAGTTTTACAGTGCATAAAGCGGTCAATTTACAATATAAATTATAACAAAATTTGATCAGGTCAACTTCACATTGATTTGCAATTTCAAGAGGCTAGCCCAATCAGCTCCTGAGATATTCAGCGTACAAGACGTTCCTCTGCAAAAATGCCTAGGTATGCATAGGGCCATATGACTGCAACAAGACGGCTGACTGAAAAAAAAAAATGGGTTTGCTGTTTTGTCATAAGAAGTCTACATATGAAATTTCAGAACTCTAGCACATACGGTGTCTGAGATATGTTACATCATATAGTGTGTTACGAACGGTCGGACTTTAGGACGGACGAATGGCACTTATATTTGAATAGTTACTTAATTCATGCCATGATACCCAGGCCTAAGATTCCAAGACGGTTCCAGCGTAAAGGCTTAGTCTAACTGTTGGTTTTACTTTGCTCCAGCAGTTCAGTGGTTTCTTGCCATCGAGTCCTCACCGTTGTTTCATCTCTGTGGTTGTTGGATGTTTGTGGTCACGGAAATGTTGCACTGATGAGTTGGGAAGCCCTACATGCGGACTGAACAAATTATTTGTCTAAATCGCGACGGAAGTAAGGGCGAGGATTGTGACCACGTAAAATTGATTTAAGCCCCCAGTTGGAACTCGTTTCGCTGACCGTTCGAATGCGGTTCTTCTGTCGTGGTTTATTTTTGTAATGACTTGTTTTTACTGTGTGTAGCGCTTAATAAATTATTTAGTTTTGGATAGCCATTTTGTGGATCAGGAGCTGTCCCTTTGTCTTTCAGGTATTGATGTTTCCATTAGGGTCTAGTTGTTTTATGTTTGTGTTTCTTTCCCTTTGGTGTCACTGATGGGAGCTATGGTTTAATTGTATCGATTCCTGATCATTGCCTTTACTTCTGTTCTACTGAAAATTAGAGAGAATTTACGTCTATGTAATAATGGTTGGTGTCTGATGCTCTGACTCTGGTCGGGCCCACCGGACTCTAACTGTTTGTTTTCTTTTTCTCCAGCAATTCAGTGGTTTCTTGCTGTCGATTCCTCACCGTTGATACAACTCTGTTGTTGTGAACAAATTATTTCTCGAAGTCGCGACGGAAGTAAGGGCGAGAATTGCGGTCGCGTAAAATCAATTTAAGCTCCCCCACCCCCTCCGGTGGAATTCTGTTCGTTGACCTTTCCCAGGCGGTTCTTCTGTCGCGGTTCTTTTATGGTTTGTCTTTGAGTGTGTGTATCGCTTATATATATATATATTGTTTTGGATAGCCAATTCGCCATTATGTGGGAAAGTGACTGTCTTTTTTGGCTTTCCGCTATTGGTGTTTCCATTAGGGCCCAGTTATTTGTGTTCGTGTTTCTTTCTCTTTGGTGTCTCTGGTGGGAGATGTGGTTTAATTGTATCGATTCCTTATCATTGCTTTCACTTCCCTTTCGAAGAATAATTAATACCAGAATCACTGTTGAAGCCAACGTGGTTGGTACTAGTTACTATTCTGGCGAAGAAACTTTCATGCTTTTCGTGAGTTCTTCTCACCCAAAAATCATTCTTTACACCTTTATTTTCAACAAAATAGTTTGTCCATGACATAACGGTTTCAAATTAAGTTGAACTTCTAACATTAAATCGTTTTTGGTTTTCCGGCTGCTAAGCATATCTTACCTGCAGACCGTTTCGTTCTGTCTTGGATAGCTTTGTCTGAAAATAAAATATAAAATAGCCCTTGAGGTAAATTTGATTATATGATAGAGATTCCAACTTGCTTTACGACAGAAACAACTAGCTGTCTTTATTACGTAGTCTGAACACCGAGACAAATAAATTCTACGATAGTTCTGACCAGTTATATGATGCTGCTCTTCTAACTAGAGGAAATACTCAGCGTGCTCTTCGTCCTTTCATCGATCCTGAAATCAATTATAAACGTTCATACATAAAGTTATCTTTCATTAATAATGGTTCGGATTTTTCAAGTTTAACTACTATCTTCCGAAACAGTATGGTGCATTCATCCATTCCTGCTTATTTTCAAAATACTAAAACACCCATAATTTGTTATAAATACAATGCACCTGTTAGATCTGTCATGTTTAACCCTTCACTAGGAAACTATTTAAACTGTTTTGCTCTAATGAACTAGATGGCCACCAGATCTTAAAACAAAACATTTTAAACCACTTCGCCTCCTTAACCAGTAAACGGATTTTGAAATAATTTCACAGGAATGTCTTCGGGGACCCTCTACCAAACTTGCTCAAACCGTTCCATTCTGGTAAGCAAAATAGGCACCAGAGCATAAAAATAAAAAAAACACATAAAACGACTTCTTCTCCTAGGCCAGTAGATGGATTTTTAATAAATCACAGACATGTTCTTTGGATAACTGTCTGATTTCTCCATCTTAATCCATGTATTGCTTTTAAAAGAGTTTCACATGAATTTTCTGGAGAGACCCTCTACTAGAATCGCTCATAGTGTTCAAAGTGAATGAACAAGGTGGCCGCTAAAGCTACAAATAGAAAAAAAATGTTTTACGACTTCTTTTTATCTAGTGTATGGATTTTGGAATAATTTCACAGGAATGTTTCTCAGATGACCCTTTACCAAAATTGCTCACATTGTTCTGCTCCAATGAATCAGATGGCCACCAGAGCTCCTAAACCAGTGGATGGGATTGAAATAATTTCAATGTAATGTTTCTACGCTCTACTGAAATTGACCAAACTATTCTGCTCTAATGAACACGATTGTCGTCTGAGATAAAAAAAAGAAAAAGCCAAAAAAAAAAAAAAAAAAAAAAACCTTTATACGATTTCTGTAGAGGCAATGATCAGGATTCGATACAATCAATTCGTGGATGGATATTGAAATTATTTCACAAGAACGTTCCCTTGGTGATCTTCTAATAAAATTGCCCCAGCCGATAAACAAGATTAGTAGCCGAGCTAAAACTAGAAAAACCAATCGCTTGTTCTTATGACTTCTCCGCCTAAACAAATGTATGGATTTAGAATAATTTCACAGAAAGCTTACTTGAGAAGTTCTCTTCTTGCACACCAGATAAGGAAACCCATAGTTTTAGCTTGGGCTAGAAATTCTGTTCTAATCCTGGTGTTCTGACCCTCAATCGAATATTCTCGCGTGTTTGATAAATGCTGATCGTTGAATACAACCTCATGCGCGGCGTCGTTATGCGTGGCGTCACTAAACATTCCTGTCGTGTCATCACAAAATGGCGGACGTCGGTAACCGAAGTGACAGCAGCATTAAAAGTTCGAAATAGAAATGGAAGGTATGCAAAAAAAAGAATCCTATATGGGTGTGAGGGGTGGATAGAAAAATCTATCCCTCGGGACCACTGACCGGCATCACTCGGCAAGCCTCGTCATGCCGGACAGTGACCCTCGGGACGGATTTT
This sequence comes from Lucinisca nassula, assembly GCA_963580285.1. Taxonomy (NCBI): domain Eukaryota; kingdom Metazoa; phylum Mollusca; class Bivalvia; order Lucinida; family Lucinidae; genus Lucinisca; species Lucinisca nassula. The sequence goes on from OY757012.1 coordinate 54,554,204, forward strand.
TCCATCCACCCCCCCCCCATACCTATATAAGATTCTTCTATTCCAATTTTGCGCAAATGGTTTCACACTGCTAAACAAGGAGGCTGCCAGTACTTAAAAAGAGAAAAGAAGAAAAAACTTTAAATGGCGTCTCCTAAACCAGGGGATTTTAGGTTGGAAGAACTGAACTTATAATAGTGACACTTTATAAGACGCCTTTCTCTAAAAGGAAATCATAAGAATGTTTCATGGGTGACCCTCTAACAAAAATACTCAAAATACTTTTGTTCCACCGGACATGATGGCAATCAGAGCTAAAAGTATAAAAAACAACATGAAAGTACTTTCCTAAATAGCTGGACTTTCCCAAATACTTGGACTGATTTTGAAATAGTTTCATAGAAATGCTCCTTGGGTCACATTCAGCTCAAATTGCTCAAATCCTCCACTTCACTTGATATAACCTAATGTTAAATGTGTACAATATGGGTCAGGTGAGCGATCCAGGGCCATCGTGGCCCTTTTCTTTTATTTCGGACACGTTCGATTTTATTCATAGGTTAATCATGTCTTAACCATTCTGGAGAACATAAAGAGTGATGATCCAGGATAGACGGCTGAGTCGTCTCATCTTGATCTACTCTGTTTACCTTTGTATATGAATCTTTACAGGTCTACATATTTGAATCCGTTTGTTTGTTTGTTTGCTTAGTTTGTTTAGTATGTGTTTGTTCGTGTATTTGTTCGTTTGGTTGGAATGTAACAACCCAGTCAACATTATTAAGTTCATATCGAGCCGAAAAATATTCCTACCACATTTCCTAGGTAGGCTACTTTACTGCAGCTGGTGTTGTGCCGTGTGGGGCCGTAAAATGACTCCCCTACATCATCATAGTGCAGATTATATTTCCTGGTCCTTTGGGATCATTTAGTTCATTTAGAAACATTTTGAAAATAGAGATCTGCTTAGGCCGGGCTTGAGGGCGTGCCCGGTGTTGCACATTTCAGGACCGGTCATGAACAGACCCAATAAAAACGAGTCTGCTATTTTCGTTTATTTTAGTGTATTCATTGCTGCCAAAGAATCCTCTATTCAGAACTAATTTATACAGAAAAAAACAGTATGGTGCACAAGAAACTGTCAACTCCCTCAAGAATCAGGGACAGGGAGAGACTGATCGTAAGAAAAAATCATTAATCAGTCTCAACCAAACTAGTATCAAACCTGGGACCTACAGATCACCAGGCAGACGAGCAACCAACGGGGATGCCGAAGCCGGCCTACAGGGTTGAACAAGTTGAACCTTGCTTACCTGTCTGGTCAGATGCACCAGGAGAGAAATTGACTTCACTTGCTTTGACGGCTTCAACGATTCTCAACAACAAAATGGCACAAATCCCAGCATTCCGAAGCATTATATGTGTTATCTGTAAAACGGTCCAAGAGTTTCAGTCGACTTTCAATGGCTCGAACACTTATTGAAATGAGCCTGCGCATGACAAAAACTGCAATGAGACCAATGCGATTGTCGAAGACTGTTCAGCCGGCCCGTCAGGTCCGCCGTGTCAGAGCATTCTCTTGTTGCCCTATGAATAGCCAAGAGGCCATAGAAGGCTGATCTGAGTCTTCGCTTGTCGCTCAAGCCTTCTTGTAGATTTTGTCATGCGCTAACTGAATTATCTAAGGGGTACTTCTGGGGTTTATTGTATTGTTGTGTTAGCAGGCCTTCGTCGCACAGTGGATATGAGCGCTGACTCTTAATCATTAGGTCACTCACTGCTGTGGTTCGCGCCTTGCTCGGGCGTCATGTTCCACGCTATGGAAGGTCAGGTGTTTTTTTTTTCTACCGGTAATCCGGTCTTCGCTCACCTTTCGTTAACGATCGACTATAAATTATAGAAATAATTTTGAAAAAGGTCGTTAAACACAAATAATACAGCTGGCGTTTATGAACACATGCCGCCATCATCAATATTTTACAAAGCAAATTTTCTCGAGCCGAGGCGCGTATGGGCCCCAACTGCCGAAAAGGATTCTCGCTCATTGTGATAACACACCCGTGTAGCATATTACATTCTTTCAGTTCTTTAAAATATTTATTTTTCTAATGAATATTTGTGATATTGTTTGTAAATCGAACATTTCAGTGACTTTACCTTTCATAGTAACGAATATTAAAATTAACTCTAATTGCACAGAATAATTCTTACATGCAGTTTTAACATGATCTATAAATAAAACTGTGTATTTTTCTTCCCCAGCAGTTCAGCAAGAAAATGATAAGCACATCCCATTTTGATTAAAGAGTATTTAAAGTTTTTTAATAAACCTTTCGGACTTTGCAAAAAAAGTATGATTGCCTCTGAATATTTGACATACAGAATTAAAAGATCGTTTAACGTATATAAAAAAGGGTGCGCGAGGAACGCCGTGCATGTGCAAAATAGAAGTGGAGGCAATGATCAAGAATCGATATAATTAACCCACAGCTCCAATCAGAGACACCAGAGGGAATGAAACACAAACATGAAACAACAGACCCTAATGGAAACATCAATAGCGGAGAGCAAAAAGGACAGTTACATTCCCACAAAATGACCAACAGGCTATCCAAAACAAAATAACACAAGCGACCCAAACACTAAAGACAAACCACAAAAAAAATAAACCGCCACATGACAACCGCCTTGGAACAGTCAGCGAAAACGAATTCCACTGGGGGCTTAAATCGATTTTACGTGGCCACAATCCTCACATTTACTTCTGCCGCGATTAAGACAAAATAACTTGTTAAGCCCGTGTGAAGGCCTCCTAAGTCATCAGTGCTACATCTCTGTCAACACAAAAATCAAACAACCACAGAGATGAAACAACTTTAGGACAGCAAGAAACCACTGAAATGCTGGAGCTAAAGAAAAGCAACCGTTAGACTCCGATGGGCCCGACCAGAGGCAGAGTATCAGGTACCAACCAACATAAGCCTTTACACTGGAAACGTCATAGAATCTGAGACCAGACCCACCGGCATGCAGTTAAAAGAAGGAAGCAAAAATGTCAACCGTTACTGGTTTAATTACCATGCATGCAGTGTGACGTATAACATTTATGTTGTACCCAATCTTTTATATCGAATAATGATTTAACGAAATTGGGTGCTGACGTCAGTGCTGTTATATAGTTTTGTGAATTTATATACAAAGCCACCGCTGAATTTATATACTAAGTTGCGTTTTAAGCCTTCCAACTTGTACACTTTGCTGTGTCCCGACTCTGGAAGCAGTACACAAACTATATGCTATCTTAGAAGATGTATAAATGCACAGAAATAAAACTAAAGCTGTCCAAAAGATATACTTTTATTAGCCCACGTGTCACGTAGCGACATGACGAGCTTTTGTGGTCACATTTTGCTCGTCGTCCGTCGTCAGTGCGTGCGTGCGTGCCTCCGAGCGCAAATAATTCTTCAAACAAATCTCCTCCTAAATAATGATGGTATTCTGTACAAACTTCACAGGAATGATCCTTAGTCGGCCCCCCTTCAAAAGCAGTTCACCCGGTTCCGGTCCATTGCACAACAAGGACTCTGAAACCGGAAAACCCAGCTCTTTGATTTTTGGTATGTAACTTCATTATTATTATTATTATTATTATTTTTATTGGAATAGGAAAGTTCATTAATAATAATAATAATAATAATAATAATAAGTATAGAAAACGATGATAAATTTGATATTATAATAATTGTAATGTGTAAACAGGCACGGCATTAATGGGGCTTGAGGGCGGAACGTATAAAGAAAACCAGTCCCTTTGCTGATTGTGCTTGTCGGTTTAAAATATCCCTAATGATATGTCCTCTGATCAGTCATTGTTGAATTCAGCGGTTGCAGATTTTACACTGTTAAATCCAACGCAGCTGTCCACAAAAAATGATCAAACTGACCAACTAGATATTTGATCTATCGAATTCAACATGAAAGAAACAAAACAAGTCAAGCTGTCTTGTTGGATTTGATATGCAAATTCAGTGTTCATGTCGACACTGTCAAGTATTTCTAGTTGTTAAGTTTAATAGGTATAATTCCTATATTAAGGCCTCCTTTGGGACTACTCAAAAAAGGTCATTAAGACCACTTTTGAACAGACCCAAAGGTGGTTCCTGACCCAGAGGAAACTGTGTGCAGAAAACACGAAGACAGGGTAACTATGTCCTTCTTAATAAGATTTTTATTTCGTTTTCACTGACCGTTCCAAGGCGGTTCTTCTGTCGCGGTTTATTTTTGTTATGGTTTGTCTTTGGGTGTTTGTGTCGCTTATATTATTTTATTTTGGCGCCCCCGCCCATAGGGGCTTGAAGAAATATATAAGCTGCATGATGCTTCAAGACAGAGCTTAATCCGACCCGCACACTAGTACTGCTGGTAAACCGCTAAGAGGATCTAAGCCTGTCCAGGAACCGCGGTGCGAGTCGGAGCGTCCATGCTAATAAACCCTATTGGTTTCATTGGGCGTCAGGGCTTGATATGTCATTTAATCTCAATGTCGAGTAATAGTCCCACGTAATTGGAAGCACTGTCTCCAAAATGACATTTACAGTGTTGACGGGGACGTTAAACCTCAAATCAAACAAACACATTTTATTTTGTATACTAGCCTATTGGCCATTTTGTAGGAAGTAACTGTCCTTTTGGCTTTCCGCTATTGATGTTTCCATTAAGGTTTGTTGTTTCATCATTGTGTTTCTGTCCCTTTGGTGTCTCTGATGGGAGCTGTCGGTTTATTGTATCGATACCTGATCATTGCCTACCTTTCAATTTTAAAGCGGAACTAGTACGGGCCTCCGTGGCCTAGTGGTTTAGAACGCTGACTCTTGATCATTAGGTCTCTCACCGCTGTGGTTCAAGCCTCGCTCGTGTCACATATGGGACGCCAAGTTCGGCAACGGAAGGTCAGGTGGTTTTTAAACCGGGTACTCCGGTTTTCGCCCACCTCTGATTAACGATCGGCTCGATATGAGTGAAATAATCTTGAAGGGGGCGTAAAACCAAAATCAAAAAAAAAAAAAGCAGAACTTGTCTTAATTTTAGGTGGTCTAAATAGCGGAACTTCACTTTATTAAGAACTCTTTGCCAGTTCCTTTCAAAAATAGTACAATGCAATCACAACCATGTCACTTGATATAGCGCGTTATGTCAGATCTTTATTTATCTTATTCATACTTCAAACATAAGTTGAGGATGCTCGATAGAAACGCCTAAATGAGGCGGTTCTAACAAGAGCCCACAACCTCTGTCTTAGATCAGAAAAATGCAATATAATGTTTAACTCCGTAAACCCCAATTTCCCCTATATAGTGTAGGGTTTATTTGGGGTTTACATTTTACGGACTTGTTAGGGTGTTGGCATCAGCTCAGTATGATCAGAATATTGGCTGTGCGATGAATGGATGCTTATTGTCACTACATTACGCAAACACACCTATACAAATACATTGCTACCTTAATCGCCGAAAAAAATAAAAAATTTAAGATGGAAAAATTGTGATATTTTTCTTATTTCTGCTCAAAATATAGATGTTGGGTTCTCGTTAGAACCGCCTAATCGAAATATAGATGTTGGGAACTCGGTAGAACCGCCTCATCGAGGCGGTTCTAACGAGTACCCACAATCTATACATGTATTTTAGAGCAGAAATAAGAAAAATAAGGTGTACCCCCGGAAACCCGAGTTTTACTATATAAAAGTGGGGTTCAAGGGTGTCAAAATGATATAGGCGTGTTTTCTTGATGAAGTAGTCTCAGAAGATCGTTTTCTGACTACATTTGTGAAGCAGTTGAATCGAGATTCGCTAAACGCAAGTTTCGTTTGAACGGACAAACTGAATAACAAAAAGAAAACAAGAGGGTCATGATGGCCCTAGATCGCTCACCTGATCCATACTGCACAAATGAAATGGTAGGTAATATAGAAATGTGGAGTGGAGGGTTTGAGCAATTTTGATTGACAGTGACACAAAGAACATCTCTGGGAAATTCTATGAAAACCAGTCTAGCTGTTTATGACTAGGTCGTTTAACGCTTTGGATATTTAGCTCTTGTAGCTGTTATGTTCATTTGAACAAACTCGATGCATAAACCATAACTAGGTTTGCTAAAATAGCTGCAGTGGCCTTGACCTAGAGCTCAGAATTCTGAATGTTGATCTTGCTAGGGAATATTATCATACCTAACACTTGTGTGAAGTTATATCAAAATCCATTGATAAATCTAGCTGTTAGCAAGAGCCATGAAATGTTTTTTTTTTTTTTTTTTTTTTTTTCTAAAACAGCCACAGTGAACTTGACTTAAGCTCAGGGCACTGAATGTCGAACTCGCTTCATATACGTGTATTATCATACCCAAAATAATGTGAAGCTGCATAAAAATCCAGTAATAATTGTAGGTGCTAGAGCGATATGTTAAGGTTTTATTTTCTAAAAATAGCCACAGTGACCTTGACCTTGAGCACAGGATCCTGAAAGTCAAACTTGCTTGAGGTATAATCGCACATATATAGATAAATGTAGACGCTTGAGTGATGTTTTTTTTTTGTTTTGTTTTTTTTGTTTTGCTTCTTCTAAAAATAGCCGCTGCAGCTGGAACTCTGAAAGTCTAAATTGCTGGAGATATTATCATATCCAACATTTGTGTGGAGTTACATTAAAATCCTTCAATAAATGTAGGGGCTAAAGTGAAGACAAAACTTCCCCGAAAATAGCCCCAGGAACCCAAAAAGTCTGATTTGCTTGAAAATCAAAGACGTGGGCCTTGAAGTAGCACAGAAGATTTTTAAAGGTTTTCCATATATAAGTCTAAGTAAAACCGCGGCCGGCTGGGGGATTTTTGGCCCCAGGGCTATAATTTGAACAAATTTGTTTCACTCGATGAAGCTTCAAACCGAATATCAAACACCTGGGTCTTCTTGTTTCAGACGAAAAATGTTTTAAAGGATTTCCTTAATAAGAGGTCCACTAGATGGAGCTTCACACCAAATATCAAAGACCTGCGCCTTGTGGTTTCAGAGAAGATATTTAAGTTTTCATTGAAAAACAATATATTTTTTTGCTACTGTGACCTAGATGTGCAACGGACCGGACACGTTTGAACAACTTTGAAAGGGGACCACCTAAGGACCATTCCTGTGAAGTTTGGTCGAAATCCGATCAGTGGGTCAGGCAATGTTGTTTGAAGAAATTGTTTACAGACGGACGCACGGACGGACGTACCTACCAGCAGTGGTGCTTTTTGCATCCCACTGTAAACTCTGCAACATACAACGTTTGCAACCCAATTTTAGGTAGTGTCTATTGCTTTAAGACATACCTCTGTATATGGGCCCCGTCAAGCGATTTTGGTACTTATCGCCTATGGGGGCAGCGAAGTTCAGGCGAGCATGCGCATCCGCGCAGTCTCGCCAGAACCTTCGCTGCTCGCTCATACAAGCAGTGAATCATATCATAACTCATATCAAAGAGCTGGACCTTCTGGTGTAAGACAAGAAGATTTTTAAAGTTATTCCCTATATAAGTCAAAGTAAAACCAGCGAGCCCTGGATCGGGGCCATTTTTTACCAAAGGGCTATAATTTGAACAATCTTGGTAGAGGTCCACTAGACGGATTCCATACCAAACATCAAAGACCAAGGCATTTTGGTTTCAAACGAGAATATTGTTAAAGGGCGAGATTTGGTCCCAGGGATCTCATATGAACCAGCATAGTAGAGGCCCACCAGATGGTGTCTGGGAATGTGTGGCGGTCGTAAAAAGTCTCCCTGCCTACATCATAGTGCAGTTTATATTTTCTTGTCCTTTGGGATCATTGATTCCATTGTTGAATTTTCAAAATATTCGAGGGTCACTGATGAGGCCTAATTGGCTGAAACTAGCTAGTCTAGTCCAGAAAACATGTCCACTCCATATTTTCGTGTTCTGTGGTGTATTACTTGCTTCTAAAGGATAACACTTTCTAGAATATATTGAGCGTAAAAACAGCCGGTGTCTGGGAATGTGTGGTTGCCGTAAAAAGTCTCCCTGCCCTACATCATAGTGTAGTTTATATTTTCTTGTCCTTTTGGGATCATTGATTATATTGTTGAATTATGAAAATATTCGAAGGTCACTGATGAGGCCAATTTGGCCGAAACTTGCTAGTCTGGTCCAGAAAATATGTACACTCCATATTTTCGAGTTCTGTGGTGTACTCCTTGCTTCTAAAGGATAACACTTTTTGGAACATATTTCATACCAAACATTAAAATAGAAGTAAAACAAAGATCAGGAATCGATACAATTAACTTACTCCCCCCCCCCCCCCCATCAAAGACACCAAAGGGAAAGAAACACAAACATTAAGCGACCAGACCATAATGGAAACCTAAACAAAGGAAGGCCATAAGGACAGTTACTTTCCCACAAAATGGCCATATAGCCATCCAAAATAAAAATACACAATTGATACACACAGTAAGTAACAAACAACAACATAAATAAACCGCCACAGAAGAACCGCCTTGGAACGGTTAGTGGAAAGATTTCCTATGAGGGCTTAAATCGATTTTACGTGGCCACAATCCTCGCCTTTACTCCCGTCGCGATTTAGACAAATAATTTGTTCAGTCCGCATGAAAGCCTCCTTACTCATCAGTGCAACATCTCCGTGAACACACATAATCAAAGAACCAAAGAGGTGAGACAACGGTGAGGACTCGACAGCACGAAACCACTGAAATGCTGGAGCAAAAGAAAACCAACAGCTAGACTCCGATGGGCCCGACCAGAGACAGAGCATCAGGCACCAACCAACATTACCTTGAATTAGATCTCTCTAATTCTCAATAAGCCTTCACGTTGGAACCGTAATAGAAGCTGAGGCCTAACCCACCGGCGTGCAATTAAAGAGGGAAGCAAAGTTGCCAACCGGGATTGGGTTAACTACCATGCATCCAGTCTGTCGTACAACATCCATGTTGTACCCAATCTTTTTATATCGAAGAACGATTTTACGAAATTGGGTGCTGAAGTCATTGCAGTTATATATTTTTCTGAATTTATATACTAAGTCACCATAAAATTCGGGTTCCGATAGACCTTGTTGCGGAAGAGATTTAAGTTCAATATTGAATTTTGAAATTAAATCAGAATGGCGTCTATAAAATTTTGAAAAGGCTTTGCGTAGTTTATGGTACCGATAACACTGATTAAGAAGCTTAGCCGTTAATAATCTATTACAAGTGTTGAAGTCAGTTACATGACTACACATTCTAGCAAATCGAATTAATTGCGAAATTTAAACGCCATAGGATTGCGTGCGAGGAACATCACCATCCAAAAAAGGAAAATTAACAATCTCAAAATCAAAGTCATCGCGTTTATCATTAATTTTGCACGAACCAAACCCATCTACAATAGATAGATGTAAATCCAAAAACGGGGCCTCGGTATCAGAATAATTTGCTTTATTTAACTGAAGTTCGGGGGGGGGGGGGGTAAATCTGACTGATCAAACCATCGAAATAGGTATTATCAATATTTAGTAAATCATCAAAATATCTAGAAGTGGAGCTACAAGCTTCAATAATTTCAGATTGGTTATCAATGGAAAGCGACAACATTAAGTCTCTTTCATAACAATACAATAACAGATCAGCCACAAGAGGTGCGCAATTCGTACCCATCGGAATACCCACACTTTGTCTAAATAACTTAGCACCGAATCTAATATAAATATTGTCAAGTAGAAAGGTATGGGCATCACCCACGTTCTGACATGACCAAAGTGTATAATTCTTATGCACTTTAGAAGTGAAAAATGCATTTCTGACATTACATGCAAGATAGAGAGAATCTTCTCTGTGAAAAGCCCATTCAATTAAATCATTAAGCTTTTCTTTTATAAGATTATGGGGAAGTGTAGTGTAAAGAGTGGAAAAATCGTAAGTAGACAGACTTGAAGCACGAAAATGTCTGGATTTCAATTTATTTAAAACCCCATTCGAATTTTTTATAGACCAAAACAGTTTTCGTCCTGCTCTTTCAAAGACTTTATCACAATATTTAATCACATGCGTTTTAATAGCAGTAAAACATGAAATTAATAATTTAGAAAGTTCAGTGGTATTGCAAGAGCTCGAATTTGCAATAAACCGTGCTTCGTAAGGTCTTTTATGAAATTTAGGTAACCAGTATAGCTTAGGAAGCTTGTCTTGGCCTTCTGTACACACACAGCAAACTTGGTGGCTGAATGACGGATATGTTCATCTACTATAGCTCTCTCTTCAGCTAAAGGCTGACGTTCATAGGCTATAGTACCACCAAGCTACTGCTTAAGCATGTTAACATAGTGGAGCCATCACTCGACAACGTTGTTAGCGGCCTTTTCTGCAGGGGCCAAAACAAACTTCTTAAAGCACGGTTTATTGCAAATTCGAGCTCATGCACTACCACTGAACTTTCTAAATTATTAATTTCTTTGAACTTCAGCCTTTAGCTGAAGAGAGAGCTATAGTAGATGAACATATCTGTCATTCACCCACCAAGTTTGCTGTGTTTGTTACAGAAGGCCAAGACAGGCTTCCTAAACTAAACTGGTTACCTAAACTTCATAAAAGACCTTACAAAGCACGGTTTATTGCAAATTCGAGCTCTTGCACTACCACTGAACTTTCTAAATTATTAATTTCTTATGAAATTCTTGAATACCTAGTTTAAGATGACGTAAAGACGTCTTAGGCTTAGGAGGTAATACGTTAGTATTTTGAGAATAGAAAGAAATGCGTTTATTCACTAGTTTTAAAATGCTAAGTTTCCAGTCCTTAAGGGCTTTATGCTCAACCTTCTCTCGCTTACACCATCGATTACCAATTCCATTCAAGGAAGCAGCGATTTCATCTCTACATTTACTGAAATCAATTTTAGAAGGAAACCGATATTTCGGTCCTTTAGAAATTATATTCCTTATCCAAGAATCAGGAATAATTTTCAAATTGCCAGTAATTACACGACCAGCAGCAGGGTAGCAATACACTGAGTTTTTACAATCACATGAATCAGGAGTATTAGTATCAATATCAAGGTCTGAAACAAGTTTATTGAAATTAAAAAAGATAGATCTAACAGGTTTGTTTTATTTATAACCAATTATAGGTGTTTCAGTATTTTGAAAATAAGCAGGAATGGAAGAAAGCACCGAGCTCTCATGGAAGATACTGGGCAAATCTATAAAATCCATACCCTTATTAAAGAAGGATATTTTGAAGAAATGGCGTTTATGATTAATTTCAGAATCAATGTAAGGACGGAGAGTATGCTGAGTATAGCCTCTAGTTAAGAGAGCCGCATCATATAACTAATTAGAACTATCGTAGACTTTATTCGCCTCGGTGTCCAGAAAACGTAAAACAGAAACGGGTAATGAACTTAAAAATGAAAGCATAGAGTGGCGTCCATGATTTAATAATATAATTCACAGTCACTTCAGTCTAGTATTATTTCGTTTAAACGCACGTAATTTACGTTTAAAGTTACCATTTTCCTGGTGCCGTGAGATCTGCGTTTTCGGCACTCCAGGAGCGAGAAAATATCAAAGTCCGCCATTCTGGAAATATTACCCTCATGATAAATGTTGTCATTAAATCCCCGTAGAAAAGGGGTCTGTAAAGATTTAATCTATTTCAATTCAGCCTCATGTCTTTTGATAATTTTGAATCTAGATGTAGAATTTGCATCGTAATAAAGTTTTTCCACTGATTGTATAACAATGTTATTTACAGAATGACCTGTACGTCGAAAGAGACGGTACAAGAAAGTGTCAGTTTTCTTAGGCATACTCATTCTACGATAATGCTCGTTCAATCTTGTTTTAAGCATGCGGTTAGTTTGACAGATGTACTGCATATTACAGTTTGCAGCACGTCATGTAATAAGATAAATTAAATCTGTAGACTGTCATGTCAAATCATACATGTTAACTACAGAGAAGCGTCTACCGTTTACAGATGAAGTAACGGTAGACGCAGTGCTTAAATGCGAACAACATCTGCACCTCTTGGCATTGCACTTAGAAATACTAGGATACATTCCACTTCTTTTCCACGGATTAGTATATTTTCGAAGGGTGGGTGATTTGAGAGGAGATAGTCTTATACGAAGACTACTCCCAAAAAACATTGGTATTGCCTGCTCCATTTAGATTAACAGAAGTTACAGAAGACAAATTTAAGGGTCTAACCAATACTGAAGGCAACAAAGTATTAAAGTTTTTAATAGAATGGGGAATCCATACAGAAAAAGCGGCGTGTAACCTAAGGGGAGATATTGGTATTTTAAATGTATTTGTGATACTCATGTTGGTTTAGAAGGTTTTGATACCGTCAAAACTAAAGCGATCTTCATACCGGTCATTAAGAAAAACAGCATATAAAATTACTGAAGATAATTCCTTCGAATAGAAGGAAGCTACAACAAAAGCCCACAAAACATCTTAGTCTACTTAAAGTCCAGGGATGTCAAACAAGCAATTGTTATACAACGAGGAACGAAAATCGGTTTAATAATGACCTTCAACAGGTATCTAAAGGATGTCAATTGATGGAACAGTGAAAAGCAATTGCATAAGCAATCCCTGAGGATTGGAAAAATAAGAGCATTAATTGTATGTACGGGGAGACCTTTTACAGCCGCCACACTGCACAAACAAAACAGCCCTGATATGCAAAGTAGAAGTAAAACAAAGATCAGGAATCGATACAATTAACTTATTCCACCCATCAAAGACACTAAAGGGAAAAAAACACAAACATTAAGCGACCAGAACAAAATAGAAACCTAAACAAAGGAAGGCCATAAGGACCTGTGCCTTCTGGATTCAGACAAGAAGATGTTTAAAGGTTTCCCTGTATAAATCTATGTAAAATGGTTGTGTCCCGGAGCCGGGCCATTTTGGCCCCAGGGCTATAATTTACAAAATCGTGGTAGAGGTCCATTAAATGAAGTTTCATTCAAAATGAAAAAGACCTGGACCTTCTTGTTCCAGACGAGAAGGATTTCAAAGGTTTTCCCTGCATAAAAAATAGAAGTGAAGACAATGATCATGAATCTATGCAATTAACCCACAGCTACCATCAGAGACACCAAAGGGAAATAAACACAAACATGAAACAACTAGAACCTAACGTTAACATCCATATCGGAAAGCAAAAAGGACAGTTACTGTCCCACAAAATGGCCAATTGGCCATCCAAAACAAAATAATATAAGCGATACACAGACTCAATTACTATAACAAAAATAAACTACGACAGAAGACTCGCCTTGGATCGGTCAGTGAAAAGAATTCAACTTGGGGGATTAAATCGATTTTACGTGGCCACAATCCTCGCCCTTTCTACTGTCGCGATTTAGACAAATAGTTTGTTCAGGCATCCTAACTCATCAGTGCAACACATCCGTGGACACAAAATATCCAATAACCACAGAGATGAAAGAACGGTGAGGACTCGACAGCAAGAAACCATTGAAATGCTGGAGCAAAAGAAAATCAAAAACTTAGACTCCGATGGACCAGGGACGAGACAGAGAATCAGGCACAAACCAAAATTACATAAAATTAGATTCTCTCTATTTCTCAGAAAGCCTTTACGCTGGAACCGTCATAGAATCTGAGGCATAACCCATGGCGTGCAATGCAAGAGGGAAGCAAAGCTGTCAACCCTGATTGGGTTGACTACGATGCAGACAGTCTGTCGTATGACATTCATGTTGTACCCAACCTTTTTATATCGAAGAATGATTTTAGTAAATTGGGTGCTGAAGTCATTGCAATTATATATATATTTCTGAATTTATATACTAAGTCAGCATGAACTTCGGGTTTCGATAGACCTTCTTGCAGAAGAGATTTAGTCTAACATTGAATTTTGAAAATAAATCGAAATGACGTGTATAACATTTTGAAAAGGCTTTGCGTAATTAATGATACCGATAACCGATTAAGAAGTTTAGCAGTTAACAATTTATTACGAGTGTTTAAGCCAGATACATGACAAGATTCTCAAGCAAATTAAATAAATTGCGAAATATAAACGCCATAGGATTCCGCACGCGGCATATTGCCATCCATGAAAAGAAACTTTATAATCCCAAAACTCAAAATCACCACGTTTATAATAAATTTCGCAAGAAACAAATCCATCTACAATAGATAGTTGTAACCCCAAAGATAGATGTAAATTCAAAAACAGGGCCTCGGTATCAGAGGAAATTGCGTTATTTAACTGATGTTGTGGGGGTATATACTGATCAAACCATCGAAATAGGTAATATAAATGTTTAATAAATCATCCAAATATCTAGAAGTCGGGCTTAAGGCTTTGACGTCTAACTGCTGGTTTTCTTTTGCTTCAGCATTTCAGTGGTTTCTTGCTGTCGAATCCCTCACCGTTGTTTCAGATCTGTGGTTGTTTGATTTCTTAGTGTCCATGGTTCTTCTGTCGCGGTTTACTTTTGTTTTGGATTGTCTTTGAGTGTTTGAATCGCTTATATTATTGTGTTTTGGATAGCCAGTTGGTCATTTTGTTGGAAAGTAACTGACGTTTTGGCTTTCTGATATTGATGTTTCCATTAGGGTCTGTTGTTTAATGTCTGTGTTTCTACCTCTTTGGTGTCTCTGATTGGAGCTGTGGGTTAATAGTATCGGTTCATGGTCATTGCCTCACTTCTAATTTTCTATCATTTCAGATTGGTTTTCAACGGTAAGGTTCATTTTGATTTCTGTTTCATAACAAAACAAGAACAGATCAGCCACAAGGGTTGAGTAATTTGTGTCTGTCGGAATACTCACAACATGTCTAAATAACTTAGTACCACATCTTATGTAACTATTGTTAAGTAGAAAGGTCAGAGCTTCACACACTTTCTGATATGACCATAAAGTATATGTTTTATAATGGTCAGAAGTGAAACAAAGCATTTCTAACATAACATGCAAGAAAGAGGGAGACTTCCCTATGAAATGTCCATTCAGTTAAATTATTACGTTTTCTTTTATAAGATTATGAGGAAGTGTATGATAAAAGGGTGGACATCATAATCAGACAGACTTAGAGCAGGAAAACGTCTGGATTTCAATTTTTCAAAACTTCATAACATTTTTTTGGCCAAAACAGATTTCTCTCTGATCTTTTAAAGATTTCGTCGCAATATTTAATATATGTTTTTGATGGCAGAAAAAACATTACGTTAATAATTTGGGGAGTTCAGTTATGGTACAAGAGCTTGAATTTGCAATAACCCGTGCTTTGTATGGTCTTTTATTAGGTAACCAATATAACGTAGGAAGCTTGTCTTGGCCTTCTAACACATACAGCATACTTGGTGGCTGAATGACAAATGTGGTCATCAACTGAAGCCCTCTCTACAGTCAAAGGCCTTGGTACCACCGGGCTCTTGCTGAAGAGTGTTAACACAGTGGAGCCGTCAAACAACGAACACACTGTTAGCAGCCTTATCTGCTGGAGCCAAAACAGGCTTCTTATGAAATTCTTGAATACGTTGTTGAAGGTGACGTAAATACGTCTAAGGTTTAGGAGGTAATAAGTTCGTATTTTGAGAATAGAAAGAAATGTGTTTGTTCACTTGTCTCAGAATGCTAAGTTTCCATTCTTTGAGAGCTGTATGCTCAAAATACTCTCGTTTACACCATCGATTATCAGATTCATTCAAGGTAGCAGCGATTTCATGTCTACACTTATTGAAATCAATTTTAGAAGGAAATCAATATTTCGGTCCTTTTGAAATTATATTTTGTATCCCGGAATAAATTATAAATTGGCACTAATAATATAACCAGCAGCATGATAGCAATAACCTCTCTATTTTTACAATCACATGTATCAGGAGAGTTAGTGTCAATATCAAGATCCGGTTTGTTGTATTTATAGCAAATTATGTGTGTTTTAGTATTTTGAAAATGAGCCGGAATTAATGAAATCATCGAACTTTCCCGAAAGATACTTGTTAAATCTTTAAAATCAAAACCCTTATTAATGAAGGATATTAGGATGTAATGACGTTTGTAGTTAATTTCAGAATCGATGAAAGGACGAAGCGCATGCTGAGTATAACCTATAGTTAAAAGCGCACCATCGTATAACTGATAAAAAGTATTGTAGAGTTTATTCGCCTCGGTGTCCAGAAAACGTAATACGGAAATGGGTAATGAACTTAGAAATACAAGCATTGAGTGGCGTCCATGATTCAATAATAATATGGACAGTCACTTTTTTAAAGGCGCGTAATATACGTTTATAATTGTAAATGGAAGACTTACATGTCAAATCGGACATGTTAATTACAAAAAAATCGTCTACCGTTTACAGATGAAGAAACGGTAGATGCAGTGCACAGATGCGAAAAGCACCGGCATCTCTAAGCATTGCACTTAGAAATATTAGGATACATTCCACTTCTTATGAAAGGATTTGTATATTCTCGTAAAATGGGCGATTTGATAGGAGACAATCTAACTCTGAGTTTCTTTTTAAATAAATTTGGTTCTGTCAGCTCCACAAAAATTAACGGAAACGGCAGAAAACAAGTTTATAGCTCTGGCTAATACCGACGACAACAAAACTCTAAATATATTAATTTAATGGGGACTACATACAGAAGAAGCAGAATGTAACCTAAGGGGAGATACTGTAAGTTTAAACTTATTTGTGATACTCATGTGTGTGTAAAGGGGCCATACAGTAAAAACTAAAATAGAAGTAGATGCAATGATCCAATTAACCCACAGCTCCCATCAGAGACACTAAAGGGAAAGAAATACAAACATGAAGCAACAGACCCAACGGAAACACAAACAGCGGAAAGCCAATAGGACAGTTACCTTCCCACAAAATGGTCAAAAGACTATCAAAAATAAAATAATATAAGCGACACAAACACCCAAAGACAACCCATAACAAAAATAAACCGCCACAGAAGAACCGCCTTCGAACGGTCAGCGTCAACGAATTTCACTGGGTGGGGAGGGGGGCTTAAACCGATTTAACGTGGCCACAATCCTCGCCCGTACTTCCGTCGCCATTGAGACAAAAGCCATATTGATACCGGGCATTAAGTTTAACAGTATACGAAAGAACTCGAGGTAAATCCTTCAAATAGAAGGCGGGTAAAACAAAAGCCCGCAAAACACCTATGCCTAGAAAAAGCCCATAGATATCAAACAAGCAATCTAATAAAGAACTTCAAAATGTATCTAAAGGGTGTTAAATTAAGGAATGATGAAAAGCAATTGTAAATACAATCCCTGAGGATTGAAAAAACAAGAACATTAAATGCATGTACGGGGAGACCTTTTACAGCCACCACACGGCACAAACAAAACAACACTTATATGCAAAAAGAAGTGAAGACAATGATCAGGAATCGATACAATTTACCCACAGCTCCAATCAGCGACACCAAAAGGAAAGAAACACAAACATGAATTAAACCCTAATTGAAACATCAATATCGGAAAGCAAAACGGATAGTTTACTTTCCCACAAAACTGGCAACTGGATATCAAAAATAAAATAATGTAAGCGATACACACACTCAAAGACAAGTCATAACAAAAAAACTTCGACAGACGAACCGCCTTAGAATGGTCAGTGAAACGAATCCATCTGTGGGCGGGGGTGGGGGGGGGGGCATAAATTTTACATGGCCACAATCCACGCCCTTACTTCGGTCGCGATTTAGACCAATAATTTGTTCAGTCCGCATGAAGTCCTCCTAAACCATCACTCTGCAAAATCTCCATGAACACAAAAATCAAACAACCACAGAGAAAAAACAACGGTGAGGACTCGACCGCAAGAAACCAGTGAAATGCTGGAGCAAACGAAAACCGGCTGTTAGACTCAGATTGGCCCGACCATCAGGAACCAACTAGCATTAAATAAATTTCGATTGTCTCTTATTCTCAGCAAGGCTTTACGCTGGAACCGTCATAGAATCTCTGAGGCCTTACCCACCGGCGTGCAATTGAAGAGAGAAGCACATTTATCAACCGTGATTTGGTTGACTACCATGCTTGCAGTCTGTCATATAACATTTATGTTGTACCTCCTCTTTTTATACAGATGAATGATTTTACGAAATTGGTTGCTGAAGTCATTGCAATTCTATATGTTTTCTAAATTTTATAATAAGTCACCATAAAATTCTGTTTCAGATAGACCTTGCTGCAAAAAAAGATTTAAGTCCAACACTGAATTTTGAAATTAAATCGAAAAGACGTCTATAAAATTTTAAAAAGGCTTTGCATAGTTTATGATACCGATAACTCTGATTAAGAAGTTTAGCAGTTAACAATTTATTACGACTGTTAAAGTCAGTTGCCTGACTAGATACTCTGGCAAATCGAATTAACTGCGTCAGAAAAACGCCATAGAATGCCGCAAGAGGAACATTTCCATCCAAGAAAGAAAAAATTACAATCTCATAATTAAAATCATAGCGATTATCACCAATTTTGCAAGAAGCAAATCCATCTACAATATATATGTCTATATAAAACCGGTGGGCCCCGGCGCGGGGGAATTTCTGACCCCAGGGTTATAATTTGAACATCTTGGTAGAGGTCCACAAGATGAAGTTTCATAACAAATGACAAGAATCTGGGCCCGTCTGGCTTCAGACAAGAAGATTTTTTATAGGTTCTCCCTATATAAGTTTATGAAAACCTGTAGGGCCCCGGCGCGAGTGCATTATTATTTTTTTTTTTTTGGCCCCAGTGCTATAATGTGAACAATGGTAGAGGTCCATTAGATAAAGCTTCATACCAAATATCAAAGACCTGGGCCTTGTGGTTTCAGAGAAGGAGATTTATACCGTTTTCAGTTAAAAAAATCTATTTTTGGCTCCTGTGACCTAGATGTGCAACCGGAACCGGTTGAACAACTTTGTAAGGGGAACACCAAAGGATCATTCATGTGACGTTTGAACAAAGACCGATCAGTGGTTTAGGAGGAGATGTCGTTTGAATAAATTGTTTACGGACGGACTGACGCACGCACAGACGGACGCACACACGCACGACGGACCAAAAAGCGACCCCAAATGCTCACTTCGTCACTACGTGACAGGTGAGCTAAATTCACTAAAATAACCAATAAAGCACTAAATACGGTGAATTCCTATAGTTTAACTGCTTGGTGGCGAATGGATGCAGGTGCATTTGTGTCCTAAACATTCCACCATCATTCGATCCACGTAAGAGTATTATATGTCGTGTAACACGCATATCGGATTGTTTTACAGGAAGGGCATTGTATGCGCTGCATGAAGCAAAACATGTCTTAACTCCATAACTCACCATATCAAGCACCAATTTTAGTCATCTAACTTCACACAGGTGCATTTTCTTGCAATGTCATGTTTTCCAATGAATGACAGATGTTTCTCACTGAAATCGATACCGTCACAGCCAACAATGAAGGCAGTATTTTTTTATTATTATTATTATTTTATTTTATTTCATTTTATTTATTTATGTATTTTTCGCTGTTTATGAATTCGATGTATCGTCGAAAAGTAGCAAAATATATACTGTGTTCTTCTATGTCAATTACCTTTACGTACATAGTGTGTGTAGGAAATTTATCACGCACGTTTGCACACCTTCAAGTCGTTGCTGACGTCACTTTTAGCACCGACGTAACGTAATTAATGCCAGATAAGCCTTGCGCACCATTTTAGGTGCATATTACAAGCGAACCATTTGCTAAAGTAACCTTTAACATGTGAGGCTACTTTCAAGTTCATACCCAATAGTATACCTTGTAAATCCACTGAACACGTCTAAATCGACGCTAAATGACCACGGAACAAGTTTGTTCTCTGTAGTTACGGCTGACGCCTTGAAATTCCATTCCCTCTAATGGCTTACATAGCACTTTCGTAGTATACAGCACATTGATAAATAGAGGATCTTACATGAGTGCTCATGTATTATTGAATTTATTACACGAGTTGCGGAAAAGGGATAAAATGCGAGGCTTTGCCGAGCATTTTATTCCTTTTCCTAAACGAGTTTAATAAATTCAATAATACATGAGCACGAATGCAAGATTCTATTTATCATATGACATTTAAAACGTATTTTATTCACGATTGTTTACAAAAATGTCACTATTCCGCCATTAGTAAACGCGACGTCATTAAGGACGTCGTACATGTAACGTTACGAAAGGAACAGAAAATTTGATTATTCGCAGTGTGAGTTATTTTTTTGTTTATTAATAGACACCGAAAGACAGATTTTCGCGAGTGGCTTTGTTCACGTGATGAAAGACATACACAAAATCATCAAAATGATGTTAAACGGAAAAATCGCACTTTGCTATAGTTCGAACAAATTGACCTGAGACTTGCGAAACTTATTACTATAATTTCACATCCGATTAAATGCATGTATTTATCTTCGGCGTCTCTCAAAGATGGTGATATTGTTATTCAGTACATAGAGGTCGGTAAACGGAATGCCGAAAATTCACGAGAAGTTAACGAAAGCCGACGTATTATGCGATAACATTGACTAATTCATTCCTTGCATAAAGGTCAGTTTCATGTCAAATTGTTCGAACTATATTTATAGTACTTTGGTCGTTATCTGGGGAATATTTAATCATGTGTAACTGCAAATCATATAGTTTGCTTTACTTAAAGACAAATGCTACGAAGTCGCCATTTTTGTATGATCATCAAAAATGAAAGTTATGGCAGAGCCAATTTTTTCCCGTTCTTGGGTAAGGAAATGGTTGAAATATGTGGAACAGATATTGTTTTGGGTTCATTTCATTATTAAACATGTTCAGCTTGTCTATAAACTTCACGAAAACGGTAACATTGCGATTTTTGCAAATTTTAATTTTTTCGGCATTTACCCAAGATCAGATCAACCTAAATGGTTACAGATTTACTTAACGATTTGCTGCAATGCATATTATGGTCAGCTACTATTTACAAGTAAAATACAACTTATCGGTCAGTGATTCACCATCTTTTCATAGAATTTATATGTATTTTAACATGTATTTCACCTGGGAGTAGGGGAAAGGTTTGTTTAATAAAACAGAAATTAGCACGGTGACCCCTAGCTATCTTTTGATTTTCTATTCTCTGAAATCACCCCCTAGAGAAAAAAGCTTGTTTTATGAAAATTTCACTGTAGCATTTTTCTGTATGGACTAAAATATTGAAAACAATGAATTAATTTTAAAGATATTTGGTTGATGACAAAATCGGTTTTGCAAAAAAATTTTCTGAGTTTGAAAAATAGTCTAAAGATAGGTAGCTGTATCTTTAACTAATTTAAAATCATTCTGACTGAAATACATGTTTAAAAGCCAGACAAAATTCAGTTTGGGCATGCTTTTTAATAACATGGTTGTTTTCTGATATTTCTGGTAAAACAATTTGGGGTGACCTTCTTCTTGTTCAGATTACTTAAGATTCAACACGGTGACATATGTTTTTTATTTCAAATGTGGTGATGCTGAACATATAAAGACTCTTAAACAGATTTCAATGTAGGAAGTATTTCGTAGAATATGCCCTTAATGGAATTCTTTCAACGATAATTGGAGATCTATCAGAAAAACCAGGTTTATAATAATATTCATATGCAAAACGAGCTAAGGAATGAAAGGATAAAAAGCTTTTATCACCTTGACAACATACTGACAAATCGCTTCGACAGACCGTTTTTTTTCTGACAACTAAAATTGATGAAAGTTTCAGACTCATTACGATTACACACCCCTGCGATATAGTGCATTTTTCACATCTCCAAAATGGCTACTTTTTTGTGAAAATCCGTGATTGTTTTCTTGTAAATACTGCAAACATAGGTTGTGGGTGCTCGTTAGAACCGCCTCATTGAGGCGGTTCTAACGAGTACCCACAACCTATGTCGGAGCAAAAATAAGAAAAATAATGTATACCCCTGTAAACCCCAGTTTTCTCTATATAAATTGGGGTATAGGGGGTCTTCATTTAACGGACTTGTTCACGTGATGCTGTCTGCAACAGTAAAATGTTCGAAAACGAAATGACGTAGGTACGTTCGACCTTTAACACTAAGTCAGCTATTTCCTCCCTTTCAGTGGAGTTTCACCGCATTTGTGGTCTAAGGCATCACGTGAACAAGTCCGTGAAATGAAGACTCCCTAAACCCCATTTTTCATAGAGAAAACTGGGGTTTACCGGGGTATTCACTGTTGTTCTTATTTCTGCTCCAAGACATATGTTGTGGGTACTCGTTAGAACCAATGAGGCGGTTCTAACGAGCACACACAACCTATGCTTTGAGAATTTATAGGAAAATATCAAGGATTTTCATCAGAAAAGTAGCCATTTTGGAGATGTGAAAATTGCACTTTGTCGTACGGTTGTGATATCGTAATGGAAAGGAACTGTGTTGTTTCATTTTTTTATTATTTTCTGTCATTTAAACTATATTTACAGGCAATAAAATACATGCAATAGAGAACATACTGATGAAGATATGAGAATGCGATTTTTCAATGTTTCATCATTTTCATGATTTTCCTTGTGATAGGCTTTAAGTCTTTAAATTTACAGACCGTCTTTAAATTTATATACTGTCTTTAATTCTAACAAAGCGCGCCTATATAGGCAATGGAAAAAAACTGTGTTTTATTCTACAACAAATCACGGCTATTCAGAGCGTGACGAGTGGCGTCATTAAAAACTGCCAATTGATGACGTCACTAGTCGATTTCCTTGACGTTAGACGGTCTAACGTCATTTTCTCGCATCGAAAACGTTAGAAAAGGATCTAAATACATGTGTTTCAGTCGTTAATTTTAGCGGGATTTCTTCTAACAATGGCGAAAAGTTGTGAGATTTTGAAGGAAACAACAACATTATTGCCAATTTTTAGCGTGTTAGAATCGGAATAGATCAGCTCTAGCTGTGATTTATTGAGTAATAAATCACAGTTTGTCGGTCAGTTGTAAGTAGACAAATCACGCGCGCTACGCGCCCGTGATTTGTCTACTTTACAACTGACCTCCAAACTGTGATTTATTACTCAACAAATCACAGTTAGAGCTGATCTATTTCTTAAATAGAACAACTTTCATTTAGCCTTTTAACAAGATCTAGTTCGTCAGATGATGGATGGGAGAGCAGTAAAGGTAATTAATTTAAGGTTCATCGAATTATGAACAACACCGGGAAGCCCCCGTGATGTTGAGGTTGTGCTACTCTTCTTATAAACCAGTGGTCGGATGGTATACTCAAATAACTTCCCAGTTGAAGGCAGATGGCGAAGGACCTGTCAATAACAGCCACTTTTGGCATGTTCAAATTGTGAACATATTCAAAGCATTGGCAGCACCGGTGGGTCGATTTCTCTGAGCGTAGATTGGGAAAATCATTAAGTGAGCAAGTCCGTGAAATGAACATCCTTAAAAAGAGAATTTTAATATTTACGGGCTTTTATTTCTGTTCCAAGACATAGGCCGTGGGTACTCGTTTTGGTGGTTCTAACGAGCACCCCTTGCCTATGTTTGCAGTATGAATAAAACACGGATTTTCATCAGAAATTTACCATTTTGGAGATGTGAAAAACTGCACTATGTTGCACGGGTGTGGAAATGGAATAGATTGTCAACATTTCTTTTAACACTTCCATTGCTTTACTGTTAGCAAACAGTGAACAACCTCATCAGAGTCCGCGTTCGATGGCATCTGAGCCCCGCCAAGCGAATTTGTGTCTTCGAGTATTCCGTTATGACAAATTTTAACTGCGCAAGCCCAGCCATTCAGAGGGACCAGGGATATGGCTTTCTGTCTGAAGGTTCCTCTTGATTCACTGCTTGTTAGAGCGAGCAGCGAAGGTTCTGGCGAGACTGCGCGGATGCGCAGGCTCGCCTGAACCTTCGCTGCTCGCATCGGCGATAAGTACCAAAATCGCTTGACGGGGCCCATCTGATCTTGGTCTACACTATTTGCCAAGCCTAACACATGATTTCAGTCCGGATTCTATAGCTAACCATATTGCACAACACGCTGACCTCATAGCGATAAGAATAACGTGGCAATTTTCTATAAATAAGCATTACCTGGATTTCCTGCAAATCAGTGATAATGACATAGAGGATCTTACATGAGTGCTCATATATTATTGAATTTATTAAACGAGTTGAAGAAAAGGGATAAAATGCGAGGCTTTGCCGAGCATTTAATCCCTTTTCCTCAACGAGTTTAATAAATTCAATAATACATGAGCACGAGTGCAAGGTTCTATTTATCATATGACATTTAAAACGCATTTCATTTACGATTGTTTACAAAAATGTCAATAATCCGCCGTTAGTAAACGCGACGTTGATAATGACGTCGTACATGTAACGTTACGGGACGTATCTAGCTTATTTGCATATTTAATCCACTAGTGGATTATCGAAAATATTACATGACGTTATTACACTCTCAGACGCGACGTCATATGATAAATAGAAATCAGCACGGAGGAGCTTTTGCGTTTAGTAACTTCGGTTCGACTGACAATCAATCGACCCCAAAATCAGTCATGCCATTAGAAATCCCGTTTCTGCCTTGTTGCGTATATTAGACGTGGCACATGACTTTCGCAATTGTGCAGTCGGGTGAACGCTTTTAGTTAGACAGGCCAATACATTTAAAGTACATGTAAATATATCAAAACTGTCATGGCTCTTGCTAGTTTTTTTGTGGCTGAGAAAGCCATGGTGGCAAATCTCAGCATCAGTTTGCTTGTGACGTTCTCGACCGATTAATTGTAGTGGAGTTTAAGGGGAATGGATACACCTTCAGGGGAGACAACTCATTCAAACATATGTGTCTCCCATGTCAATAGGGGTCAACTTTTAAAGGAAAGAATTTGCTGCTGCGGAGCAAATGTTTTTCTTTAAGAGTGGACCACTTTTTCCGTTGGACAGAGTTTATAGGAAAACAAACAGGAATTCTCGAAAGTTTTCTCCCTTTGAAAAAGGCGGACAAATCTGCCCCCTTTACGACATGTCACCTTTTGTGTTGTATCCCGGAGAGAGAGAAGAGGCAGCATAGGAAATGGAAATACAGGATTGCTGTGGTTCGAGCCTCGAAATTTGGCAACTGAAGGTCAGGTGTTTTTCTCCGGGTACTTCAGTTTTCGCTTACAAAAGTCTTGAAAGGGCCGTAAAACTACCCCAAAACACAATAAAAATAGTGAAGGACAGGGGAGAGAGATAAAAAGGAATTGAAGTGTATATACTTAGTAACATTCCCTTAAGGCCACCTTTGGGGCTTTTGAGCAGTCCCAATGGTGGTCTTGCAATAGGAGACACTAGGTGTAGAAAACAGAAAGAAAGAATAACAGAAACCTTCTCAATGAGCTCTTAAAAGCAGATTTAGCTTCAATTAACGGAATTTTACTGTAGAAATAATTACCTACAAGCCAGTATCACTTGGACGTCCCGGTAATGCAAGACACACGACACCTTAGCCTCACCATCAGCTCCCGACGACCTTGTCGATACAGAACAAGTGAAACATACGAGCCAGCGCACGAAAATACCTACAATAAGACATGTGCGCCCAACGAAGAATCAAATCAGCCTGCGCATCCGCGCAGTCTGATCAGAGTCTTCTTTGTGCGCTCTAAGGATAGCTAAGAGCTCAATGATCCTTCATGCAGCAAGAGAAGTCTCTGGTTAGACTATATAGATGCGCAGGCTCATCTGAGTCTTCGGTGGGCGCACATTTCTTATTGTATGTTTTGTCGTGCGCTGGCTTATATGCTTGTGCTACTTGATACCTACATACACTAATTGAGAAATCCGAAATTGAAGCTCATGAACTACCTGTATCGATGACATCATCCAAAATTCACGTTACATAAGATGTCATGAATACCTTGTCAGTTTCATATCAGGGTTAAAAGATTTTATTTGTTTGTTTGTTTTGAGAATTTACGTTCCCGCAAACACTATTTACGTCATTTTGGAGACGTTGCTTCCGATTTTGAGGGACTTTTACCCGAAATTAAAATTAAATGACATCTAAAGCCCTTACGCCCAAAGAAATCGCTAGGGTTTAAGGAGCGGTTCGACTGGCAAGACTTTTCCTGGGTAGGCTTATACATTCTAAACGGTTTACCAGTACTCAAGTTTGGTCGGTTTCATATCTGCTCAGAAGCACCTTGCAGCCCAATCTATTTATCCAAGCCTCGATGAGGCGGTTGTAACGAGTACGCACGTTCTATATTTTGAGCAGATATAAGAAAAATATCACACAAATTTTCGTCTTAAATTTTTCGCTTTTTCGGCGGTAAAATTTACAATGTATTTGCCTAGGCGTGTTTTCGTAAAGCAATAATATCAGAAATCCTTATACAGTCGAACTTCAATAACTCGAACACCTTCGGAATCATGACATTTTATTCGAAATAGGGGCTGTTCGAACTATTGAGGGTTACTCATACTACCAGGTCAAGAGGCATAATGAAGATGACCTTTGGATGACCTTTGGGATGACCTTTTAGAGCACATAATTGAAGAGATTCTGAGCAGAGAAGATATAGGACTGATAACAGACATTAACTTGAAACAAGGACAGAATGCGATTATGACTGCACTGGTGGAGTTCATCAGGAGCACATAAAAGATTTTGAATTGTAACCTATTTACGCATGCGCAGATATAGCAGCATGAGTTTAGTACAAGAGGTTTATTAAAGCACATTATTGTTAAAAGCAGCGATATTATAATGTTATTAATCAAGTAATTTCGTAATGGCCCAGGTACAGGTCCGAGGTATGCTGCACAGGCCCGAGGCCGAAGGCCGAAGGCCGAGATCCAATGCAGCTGACCGCGGACCTGTAACTGGGTCAATACGAAATTACTTGATTAATGACAATTTTATTAATTGGCACAATTAAGAAAACATGATTATTGAATTTTTGACCTCACTTTAAAAAATCTTCTCGTCTGAAACCAGGTATTGTATTGCTGCTTCATCTCCTACTGGTGCACTAGGACCTGACTATCAGTGTCCACAAGGTATCCAAATAGTGACATACAATTCAGCTCTGACTCGTATGTCTAGCATCTACAAACTCTTGTTTTCTAAACAGTGCTTATGATCGTCTGTTGACGGGTGAACAATACAGGCCATCTTGGCCCTCTTGTTTTGTTTACTTTTATTTATTCAAACTTTCATGACATGAATACATACATCTGTACAATAAATATACATACAAGTGTCAAAGGATTGGATGTAGGTACAGCCTAAATTTATCCTCTCCTTTAGGATGTTTTAAGCATAAATATATATGTTGCCTATGTACATTTACTCTATTTCACAGTTGTCAAATTATGAAGAAGAAGAAGAAGAAGAAGAAGAAGAAGAAGAAGAAGACGAAGAAGAAGAAGAGCCTTTTACTCCGACGTACATCAGTATTCACCGTGATGGTTTTGAAGTGATACATGTGATAGCTTCAAAGCAAACGCCTGTATACATGAATTGTTAAGAATGTTGATGTTTAGAATTTAAAAAGATCATCACTTTTGATTTAAGGTTTAACGACCCTTTCAACACGCTATTGGTCATTTTGAAGCCGTTGCCTCCAGTTCTGTTGGGCTTTTACCCAACATTGAGATGAGATGAAATCTCAATCAATGTCGCCCAATTTTCTTGGACAGGATTATACGTAGGCGGTTAACCAATTCAGTACACTTTCTTTCGCCAGAAACTGACAACTGTCCTTCTTGAATAAGCGGAAGGGAGAGAATGACCGAATAAAAGATTTCATGCTCAATCTCTACGAAAGAATGTTGCCGACGCCGGCAGGTATGGAACCCGCCTCCTCCTAATCACCAGTCAGGCGCGCATCCGACAGAGCTACCGAGACCGGCGATCAGTCATGGTCGAATTCAACTCCGTGAAATACACATTGTTAAATTCAACACATGTTCCCACGTCCATTTAGATATTCAACAAAAAGAACAAAATAAAATAAAATAAAACCGGAATTTGATACTGCAAATTCAGCGTTAATGTAATTCAAGCTTATAAGTTCATAACTAAACGGCTTAAATAAAGAGATGTCATGGCCTGTTTCTTTCCGAAATGGTACAATGTAATCACAATCGAATCACTTGATATGGCATATTTTTTCTGTTTAAACAAGTATTCCGCAGAAGGCGGCGTCACACCTGCTAGGGCAGAAGTCACAGGAGCCACAATCAGATACTTGTAAGTTTATTGCTAAGTCGGAAAACTGGGTCACAAGAAAATGTAGACAAAGTGCCCAGCGGGGTACATATACCCACGGGCAGTGCCATTCCCTCTAATGACTTACATAGCACTTTCGTAGTATACAGCACATTGATAATATAATGTTATTAATCAAATAATTTCGTATTGGCCCAGTTACAGGTCCGAGGTCTGCTGTATTGGCACGAGGCCGAAGGCCGAGGCCAATACAGCTGACCGAGGACCTGTAACTGGGCCAATACTAGATTACTTGATTAATGACAATTTTATTAATTGATGCAATTAAAAACATGATTTTTGATTTTTGAATATTGGTTGACCTTGTGTAATTTAGGATAATCAATTAATAATGTGTGATAACAAATCTATAAGATACATAAAAACATAATCTGATATTTAACAAAAGCGGCCGCAGGACAGCATAGCTCTCCTGCTTCGCGCTTTGTCTAGGTAAATTAGAACGTTGTCTAAAGCAGCTCTTACATCAAGTATTTATAGGCTTTTATTCCAAAACAAACATATTCCATACATGCCTTTGCTCCAGCATATAGTATTCAAGATATAAGTCAAAATCATTGAACCGTGAAATATATGTCACGCTGTCCTAGATATAGTTTATGTCAATCATCGGGTCACATATGGAACTGAAAAACAAGGGTGAAGTTTCTCAATTAAATATTATTCAAGATATAAGTCGGAATCACTGAAACATGAAATACAGATCATACCGATCAACAAACATTTAAGGTTTATCATGGAGTGACATGGAACTATCCCAGGTATGATATTTTACAACAAAAACTATTTGGGATATGAGGTAAAAGCAGTGAACCATGAACTATACGTCACACTGGCCTAGACATTTGCAGGTAAATCATTAGCTCACAAGAAACCTATATTTTAGGTATTGCATTTCTCCATTAAGTAGTCTTCGAGTTATAGGGCATAATCACTGAACCATGAAATATGGGTTACGCTGACCTAGATCAACTTGTATGTCAATCATCGGGTCACATAGAACTTATAATCTAGGCTTAAAATATCTCAATCAAATACTGTTCAAGATGTAAGACAAAATCACTAAACCATGAAATATAGGCCACACAAGCTTAGATATATTTTAAGGTCAGCCATTGGGTCGCATGGAACTAATGACGCAGGTTTGATATTTCTCCTGCAAATAGTCTTCCAGCTATAAGGTTAACTCATTTAACCATTAAACATCGGTCGCACTGACCTAGATATATTTTCAGGTCAATCATCGGATCACATGGAACAAGCCAGGTATAACATTTCTCCATCAAATGGCCTTCGAATAAGGTCAAATTTTCTAAAAATAAAATATAGGTCACACTGTCATGTACTGAGGTACATGTATGTATTTCTCCATCAATTAGTAGTCAGGATAAAAGGCAAAGTCACTAAACCATGACATATAGGTCATACTAACCTAGATATACTCTAAGGTACATGTAAGTCTTTGTGTCACATGGATCTAATATCCCGAGTTTGACAGTTTTCCTACAAATAGTTTTCAAGAATAACGTAAAGTCACTGAACAATGATATATAGATTACACTGATTTATCATATGACGTCACGTCTGAGGGTGTAATAACTTCATGTATTATTTTCGATAATCCACTTGTGGATTAAATATGCAAATTAGCTACATACGTCCCGTAACGTTTAATGTACGACGTCCTTAATGACGTCGCGTTTACTAATGGCGGAATATTGACATTTTTGTTAACAATCGTGAATAAAATGCGTTTTAAAGTCATATGATAAATAGAATCTTGCATTCGTGCTCTTGTATTATTGAATTTATTAAACTCGTTGAGGAAAAGGGATAAAATGCTCGGCAAAGCCTCGCATTTTATCCCTTTTCCTCAACTCGTTTAATAAATTCAATAATACATGAACACTCATGTAAGATCCTCTATATATTTTGAGATCAATCATCGGGTCACTTAGATATTATGTCCCTGGCATGAGACTTCTCCAACTAAATTTTTTCAAGATATAAGGTTGGAGAAATAAGTTGGAGAAAATCCAAGAACGGGCTCTACGATTCATCAAAAATGATCTTACGTCATCTGTCCAGGAACTTGTAGCCTCCACAAACACTGAGCCACTACATGTAAAGAGGTTGAAGCAGATGGCTACATAGAGGATCTTACATGAGTGCTCATGTATTATTGAATTTATTAAACGAGTTGAGGAAAAGGGATAAAATGCGAAAATCCCTTTTCCTGAACGAGTTTAATAAATTAAAAAATACATGGACACGAATGTAAGATTCTATTTATCATATGACATTTAAAACGCATTTTATTCACATTTGTTTACAAAAATATCTATAATCCGCTATTAATAAACGCGACGTCGTTAAGGACGTCGTACATGTAACGTTACGGGACGTATCTAGCTAATTTGCATATTTAATCCACTAGTGGATTATCGAAAATAATACATGACGCTATTACACTCTCAGACGCGACGTCATATGATAAAACAGCATAGTACCCGATTTGGAATATGTACAGAACTCCTCTTATAATTTCTGGCATGAAGGCAAAGCAAATAAAAATCAAAATTGAGTTCCTTTAAGAGCAATGAAAAATTCATAAGAAAGAAGATGGGTCATACTACGTAGTTTCGAATAATAAAGCCTCATCACTGACCCTGTAATGATCCGGCAAAGAAAGCCAGAGGAAACATACTGCAATTTTACAAATTGAATAGGCAGTCGATTCAAAGACTGATATAATTCAAAATGGGGTCCAAATAATTTAAAACCTGTCTAGAATATGAGTCTAAACCAATAATTTATTTCTGATTTCTCAGAATATTCACGCTGATCTCAAAGGACCAAAAGTAAAATATAAACTGCACTATGGTTGATGTACGAGGAGACGTTTTACGGCCGAGAAGTTTTACAAGCCTGCCCCGAGTTAACAGCACAAGATATGGGATTAGGTCATTTAGGTATGAGGCCGCCCGAATCTGGAATAGTTTCCCAAATGAGCTGAGGAAGGCTGAATCCCTTCATCAGTGGAAGAGAATGCTCCATGCTTGGGATGGTTCCATATGTAAATGTCCTTCTTGTTCAGTTTAGTGTTGTCTTTGCATGTTTGTGCAGTTTATGTTGACCCTGTTACTTCCTATGCTAATTTGCAGTTTCGTATTTTAAGGGCTTAGTGGGCCATGGCTCATCACTCCCTTTTCTTTTTCGCTTTCGCGCAAAGGTTGTATTTCTCGGGTTCTTTTCGTTGCATGTGTCTGACTCCAACTGCTGATATTAAGAATCGTTTTTTGTTTATTTTGGTCTGGCCCTGCCATTGAGCCTCTTAACCGTATATGTGCTACACTTTTACTTTGTTTAAAATGTCTTACTGCATAATGTTTATTCTGTACATATTGTTTTCGTATCTGTGATATTCATTCGATTTGTAGAATAATTCTAAACTATATATATATATATATATATATATATATATATATATATATATATATATATATATATATATATATATATATATATATATATATATATTGTGTGTCTGTGTTTGCATGCTGTGATATATTTAACCCATTGTTATTTAACATAATGTTTGTCGAAGTAAAAGCCCTACTGGGCTTATGTCATATGTTGTCAATATTCGACTCTAAATAACATTTATGTCTATGTCTATGTCTGTAAGGTAAAATCGTTGGATTGTGAAAGTAGGTCATGGACCGTGAAATGTCGACTGCCATGACCTTCCCTCCTTAATGCTCGAATCAATGTCACACATATTGTTGATGTATAGCCAACTGTATAACCAACTTGTTAGCATAATCGAAATACATATAACCTCTTTCGAATGTGTCCTAGATTTGGACCCCCCTCACACACACATGTACGCACACATGAACCCAGGGTTGTGTTTTCAGAACTCAAGTTCTAATATGATTGTTATGTGATGAGTGACCCAAACTTTAAGCATTTTTATTACTTGACTGTCCTGTATTGATCGGATGTCATCCGTATTAACACCAGGTCAACAAATAACAGTAGATCAAGTCAGGGCGGCCCCCGCCAATCGGGGCTTGAAGAAATAGATGGGCTGTATGATGCTTCCACGCAGAGCTGAAACCGACTTGCACCCGAGAACTGGTAAACCGCTTAGATATCTAAGCCTGCCCAGGCAAAGCGGTGCGAGTCGGATCGTCCAATCTTATAAAACCTATTGGTTTCATTGGGCGATAGAGCTTGAGATGTCATTTCATCTCAATGTTGGTTAAAGGTTCCACCAAAAATTGGAAACAACGTATCAAAGATGAACTTTTCAGTGTCGACGGGGACGTTAACTTCAAATCAAACAAATAAAAGGTCAAGTGAGATAAAATATGTCATTAATTATGTTTTTGTTTTACCTCACTTGACCTTTTATTTGTTTGATTTGAAGTGTGCTTCAATCAATTAACATTCAAACATATTCTCCATGGTAATATAGCCAAATAAAATTGCACAAATAAGTTCATCAGTTATTATGCTACAATATATGAGAACGTCATTGCTCAAAAATATCCCACAGTAGAGTATACAGCAAATTTGTGCCCATACCGTGTATCAAAACAATAGAATTTCCTGACATATTGTTGCTGAAAAGTAGTCTAGAAAAAAGGTATGGTGGACAATAACTGCTACCACAATTGAATCATTGGACAGTTTTAGTTGTCTACCTTGTTTTCATGTCACTGAAAAATTCTTTAAATTATTATATTTTAACGTATTTATCCATATCTTTTGCATTAATGTGTGTAATTAAAACTTATTGGATCACAACTTAGTAAATTTCAACTTAAAAGAGTAAATTCTCTGAAAAGAGGAAAATTCTCATCCCTGCATATGTGCTGTACTTTTTGGGGCGTGCTTCATCAAATGAACCAAATATCTCCTGTAGAACATAGGCATGCCACATAAAAACAATTTCACAGACAGTCCGATAAAACTACTTTCTTGTTTGTTTCAGTTGAGATTTAGCGACGCTGTCAACACTGTTGACGTCATTTTGAAAATGTTGCAGCGGCAATAAAATTTCGGTATCCGAACACGCTCCATTGGCATCATTTGCAGGGATGAATGTCATAAAGTGCACGGTTCTTCGGATCGGGACTTTAACTGGAGGTCCCCTGTGCAGGGAGAGTCATGCCCTGTGCAGGTTAAAGACCCCTACCGTAATTACATGATTACTGTGTTTGTTTGTTTGATATGAGGTTGAACGTCCCCGTCACACTGTTCAGGTCATTTTGGAGACATTGCTTCCAATTTTGTTGGAATTTTACCGGACATTGAACTGAAATGATATCTCAAGTAGAAGTAAAACAAAGATCAGGAATTGATACAATTAACTTACTCCATCCACAAAAGACACCAAAGGGAAAGAAATACAAACATTAAGCGACCAGACCATAATGGAAACCTAAACAAAGGAAGGCCATACGGACAGTTACTTTCCCACAAAATGGCCATACGGCCATCCAAAACCAAAAGACACAAGCGACACACACAGCAAGTAACAAACAACAACATAAATAAATCGCCACAGAAGAGCCGCCTTGGAACGGTCAGTGGAAGATTTCCACTGGGGGGCTTAAATCGATTTTACGTGGCCACAATCCTCGCCCTTACTTCCGTCGCGATTTAGACAAATAATTTGTTCAGTCCGCATGAAGGCCTCCTATCTCATCAGTGCAACATCTCCGTGAACACAGAAATCAAAGAACCACAGAGGTGAGACAACAGTGAGGACTCGACAGCAAGAAACCACTGAAATGCTGGAGCAAAAGAAAACCAACAGTTAGACTCCGATGAGCCCGACCAGAGACAGAGCATCAGGCACCAACCAACATTATCTCTTTAATTTTCAATAAGCCTTTACGTTGGAGCCGTCATAGAATCTGAGGCCTGACCCACCGGCGTGCAATTAAAGAGGGAAGCAAAGTTGCCAACCGTGATTGGGTTAACTACCATGCATGCAGTCTGTCGTATAATATCCATGTTGTACCCAATCTTTTTATATCGAAGAATGATTTTACGAAATTGGGTGCTGAAGTCATTGCGGTTATATATTTTTCTGAATTTATATACTAAGTCACCATAAAATTCAAGCCCTGTCGCCCAATGAAACCAATAGGGTTTATAAGCATGGACGGTCCGTCTCGTGCGCACCGCTTTATCTGGGCAGGCTTAGATTCTCTAACCGGTTTACCCGTACTCGTGTGCGGGTCGGATTCAGCTCTGCGTGGAAGCATCATGCAGTCCATATATTTCTTCAAGCCCCGATGGGCGAGGGCCGATGATTACTGTGTAGGTTCTTCTGTGGCGGTTTATATATGTTGTCGTTTGTTACTTACTGTGTGTATCACTTGTGTATTTTTATTTTGGATGGCCATATGGCCATTTTGTGGGAAAGTAACTGTCCTTATGGCCTTCCTTTGTTTAGGTTTCCGTTATGGTCTGGTCGTTTCATGTTTGTGTTTCTTTCCATTTGGTGTCTTTGGTGGGTGGAGTAAGTTAATTGTATCGACTCCTGATCTTTGTTTTACTTCTTCTTTTCATCCTGCAAACCTGGTGTGTATGTAATGTATACCTGTGAGTAATGGTCAGATGTTACCGATCGCAGTATAAGTAGAAAGAAAGAAAGGATGCACATTCAAAGGAGCCAAATTATTTTTGTCTCCCTTATCAATAAGTGTTTAAATTTAAAAGGAACAATTTCGCTCCTGTGGAGCAAATTCCTTCCTTTTAGAACTATGTATCTTTTTCAGGGCCACTTATTTTAATTATAACAACATTGACAGTTTGCCACAAAATAATTGTAGAGAGCAGATAACTGCCGTCTTCTATTGACCACCATACATGTTTACATTTGGTCACAAGGTTTTGGTTTACTATCATTAACGTAAATTAGACGAGATGTTGAAAAACAAACACGTGATGTTTTTTCGACAATCGAATTTTTGAACCTGTCTAATCTTACAGCAAAATTCATAATCTAAGTATCTATATAGATACTTACCTTGATACACATGTATACAGTGCAAAATTTGTGAAATTTGTTAACACTTTTTTTTTCAAAGGCTTGTCAATGAAACCGGAAACACCGATTGACTTCCATATCTGGTGACTAGAACGCAAAAATATAGTCCCAAAATATTCATATTTTTGAAAAATCATCACTTATTCAAGAACGATTTTTAGCAATTTAAGCACAAAGGTCATTTAAATTTATGAAACAATAAAAACGTTGAGGATATATCGGAATTTTTCCGATGTTTTGTCCTAGCTCCGCTTGAGGCGTAGTAATATTTATGTGATAAAAAGCCATGACTTCCTCATGCTCAACAACACATGTTTCCAAATCAGCAGTATGGAATGTATGGTGGTTGTGGGCTTTACATTTTGGCCATTTTGTTGGAAAGTAACTGTCCTTTTGGCTTTCCCGTATTGATGTTTCCATTAGGGTCTAGTTGTTTTATGCTTAAGAAATAAATAAGCTCTACCTGTGAATTGTCGAGTAATAAATCACAGTTTGGAGGTCAGTTGTAAAGTAGACAAATCACGAGCGCGTAGCGCGCGTGATTTGCCTACTTCCAACTGACCGACAAACTGTGATTTATTACTGAACAAATCACAAACTAGAGCTGATCTAATTCGATTCTAACAGGCTGAAAATCGGCAATAATGCTGTTGTGTCCTTCAAAATCTCACAACTTTTCCCCATTGTTAGAAGAAATCCCGCTAAAATTATCGACTGAAACACATGCATTTATATCCTTTTTCTAACGTTTTCGTTTGGAGAAAATGATGTTACACCGTCTAACGTCAAGTAAATCGACTAGTGACGTCATAAATTGACAGTTTTTAATGACGTCACTCGTCACGCTCTTCCTTGCCGTGATTTGTTATAGAATAAAACACAGTTATTTTCCATTGACTATATAGGCGCGCTGTGTTAGAATTGTTCTTCTTTTACTTTGGGGTCTTTGATGGGAGCTGTGGGTTAATTGTATCGATTCCTGATCATTGTCTTCACTTCTATTTCTCATTGTTGAGGAGATATCAAGCGTCAACGTAAAAGTGCCAAAAGGCACTTTACAGCAAAATATAGATGAAGGTCACCAGGTCAATGTACCTGCCGTGTCAGTACGTTGTTGAGAAGCTCCATGTAATGAGTCGTGGAAATTAATCAGAAGAAAACTAAGCGTTGTGTTAGATTCGTACTTTTATACAGGAAGTAAAAAACAACATAGCAACGTTTTATATATGGGAAGTGACGTTATGAAAGTGGCGTGACAGAGTAACAACGTTGTGACAACGTTGTATGTTATTTCCTGAACTTCTTAACCGTTTTGCCCCGCGCCGCAAAGTCTTTATGCTAATAACATCACAATGATAAGTTACATTATGAAGAACGGAACCCTTAAATCACTTGAAAATAAATCACACACTGTACTGTCTCTAGACGTGCTAGAGCACCTTTCACATTATGCATGCATCTGCAACAACACTTCTGGCTGGTAAAACGTCTGCACGCTAACATGAATGATACTTCTGTCAAATTCGGAACTTATTATCCCCTCGCACAACATAGTTGTGAGGGGGGATATAGCATTTGTCCCGTACGTACGTACATGTAGTACGTACGTACGTACTTTTTCATCGCTCTAGCGCCTACATTTCTTGACCGATTTTAATATAACTACACACAAATGTTTCTTATGACAATATATCGAGCAAGTTCGATTTTCAAGTTCATGACCTCAAGGTCAAGGTCACTGTGGCTATTTTTAGAAAAACTTTGTCATCGCTCTAGCGCCTACATTTCTTCACCAATTTCAATATAACTTCACATAAATGTTCATTATAAAAATATCTCGAGTGAGTTCGACTTTCAAGGTCATAGCCTCAAGGTCAACGTCACTGTGGCTACTTTTAGAAAAACATTGTTATCGCCCTAGCGCCTACATTTCTTCACCAATTTCAATATAATTTCACACAAATGTTTCTTTTAAAAATATCTCGAGCGAGTTCGAATTTCAAGGTCATGGCCTCAAGGTCAAGGTCACTGTGGAAATTTTTAGAAAAAAAAACATCGTCATCGCTCTGGCGCCTATATTTCTTCACTGATTTCAATATAACTTCACACAAATGTTCCTTATGATAATATCTCGAGCGTGTTCGACTTTCAAGGTCATGACCTCAAGGTGAACCACTGTGGTCATTTTTAGAAAAAAACTTTGTCAACGCTCTAGCGGCTACATTTGTTCACCAATTTCAAAATAACTTCACACAAATGTTCCTTATAAAAGTATCTCGAGCGAGTTCGACTTCCAAGGTCATGGCTCCAAGGTCAAGGTCACTGTGGCTATTCTTAGAAAAACTGTGACATCGCTCTAGCGTCTACATTTCTTCACTGATTTCAATATAACTTCACACAAATGTTCCTTATAAAATATCTCGAGCGTGTTTGACTTTCAAGGACATGGCCTCAAGGTCAAGGTCACTGGCTATATTTAGGAAAACCTTGTCATCGCTCTAGCGCTTACATTTCTTCACCGATTGCAATATAACTTCACACAAATGTTCCTTATGACAATATCACTAGCGAGTTCCACTTTCAAGGTCAAGGTCACTTTGGCTGTTTTTAGAAAAACTTTGCCATCGCCCTAGCGCTTACATTTCTCCACCGATTTCAATATAGCTTCACACAAATGTTCCTTATGACAACATCTCGAGCCATTTGCACTTTAAATGTCAAGGTCACTATGACTATTTTTAGAAAAACTTTGTCATCGCTCTAGCGCCTAAATTTCTTCACTGATTTCAATATAACTTCACACAAATGTTCCTTATGACAATACCTCGAAGAAGTTCGACTTTCAAGGTCACGGTCACTATGGCAATTTTTAGAAAAACTTTCTCATTGCTCTAGCGCTTACATTTTTCACCAATTTCAATATTACTTCACACAAATGTTCCTTAAGACAATATCTCTAGCGAGTTCTAATTTCAAGGTCAAGGTCGCTGTCAATTCTCAATATAACTTTACACAAATGTTCCTTATGACAATATCTCGGGCGATTTCGACTTTCAAGGTCAAGGTCAGTGTGGCTGTTTTTAGAAAAACTTTGTCATTGCTCTAGCGCTTACATTTTTCACCAATTTCACTATAACTTAACAAAAATGTTCCTAATGACAATATCTCGAGCTATTTCGACTTTCAAGGTCAAGGTCACTGTGGCTATTTTTAGAAAAAAGTTTTGTCATCGTTCTAGCGCCTACATTTATTAATGGATTTTAATAAAAATTCACACAAATGTTTCTTATGATAATATCTCGAGTTGCTCTGACTTTCAAGGTCATGACTTCAAGGTCAAGGTCACTGTGGCTATTTTTAAAAAAAAGTTTGTCATGGCTCTACCGCCTTCATTGATTAACAGATTTTAATATTACTTTCACACAAAAGATGCTTATGATAATATCTTGAGCAAGATCTACTTTCGCGGTCATGGCCTCAAGTCAAGGTCACTGTGGCTATTTAAAAAAAAAAAAAACATTGTCATCACTCTAGAACCTACATTTATTGATGGATTTTTTTAACAAACTTTTCACAAATGTTGCATATGATAATATCTCCAGCAAGTTGGACTTTTGCCAGTTCAGTGTTTTCCACACACGAAGTTGTCTTGTGAGAGGGGATTTGTATCGCATGCGATGCCTTGTTCATTGTGAACTGCCCTCGTAGATGCGCAGGTGAACAGACAAACAGAAGTCTTACTTTCACTTCCGCCGGTGTTATCAATGTACATATAGAGCCCCAATGAAAGACCGGAGTCGTGTCTTCTACTCTGTATTTGGTTAGCGGCGGGGATGGGGGCGGGTCAGAGTATGGCTTTCCGGATATCTTCCTGTAGGACACGCACTTACGGATTACTGACTGGACACACTGTTGAATGGTCAAGATCCATTTCTTCTGTCTGAGATATGTGATGACTGAAGTAACGCCAACATGAAGCAGAGTACAATTGGCGTCGGTGACGATCAGCCGGGTCAATGCGTGTGTGGTCGGTCTGGCAAGATTCTGCTGTGGCGCATTTTGTATTTTGCCTCCACATCGAATACGTCCATCGTCGTCCAGAAACAGCCTCAATTGTCTGACTAAAGGTAGCCTCTAAAGGTAGTTGACTCTTGCTTCGAATGTTTGCTAATAACGTGCTGTAATTAGTACGCTGACAATACTCGATCCACATCATTTGTACTGTATGGTGGTCGTACACGGCTAAGGGTTCGGGTCTTGACATACAGCTCGACAGTTGTTGGTGAATCTCAATACATAGGCCGACACTCTGAGAAACCTCTTGTATTTGCTGAACCTCTCAGTGTCAATCAGGTTCTGCACGCCAGGCATAAATTCCACAGTAACAGTACTACGGGTGCCAGCGGGTGGAGGGTATTCGTCATGTCCGTTCGTGACCGTCGTCAAAGCATATGTTGTATCACATTCCCAGGTAGGCCATTTCTCAGAACTGTTTAAGCAACTAGGTCCTTTCAGCCAGATGCTACTAGTTCGGCACTGCTTGCTGGTGATTCACCGAATCAGTAGATCAGCAGGATATTCAGCGGTAGGACAGAATTTCCACTTCCGGTTCTTAGTCAGCTCGTGAATCTCACGGTTGCGGTTTGCGGTGAAAGTCTTTAGCGGAGCCAATGTAGAACTATCTGGCTTTCTGTCCACAAGAACAGGGATTAGAAGTAAATAGAGTCCATAATGTGTTTTTGTTGTGTCAGCTGACAGTTCCGTCCGGGCTTGTGTCCGGCGTGCTTCTATCTACAATGATTGTCCATCTAAATGACGGGAACCAGCAGAAACGACGTTTGAAGCTGTAACATTCACTGTCGACTTTCCTTGTGGATTTAGCTGACGATCGTAAATGCTCGAATGTTGCTTCTTGCACACCAGACAAGGAAATCCGTGATTTTACCCTGGGATAGAAATTTATGTTCTCACCCTGGTGTTCCGCCCCAAAATCGAATATAATCGCGTGTATGATAAATGCACTGGTTGAATACGACCTAGTATGCCCCATCGTTAAGGTTGACGTCACGGCACGTTACGTGACATCACAAAACATTCCTGTAGTGTTATCACAATATGGCGGACGTCGGTACCTGAAGTGACTGCAGCGGTAAAAACTCTGCGCTTAGAAATGGAAGGTATGCAAGAAAAAGAATCCAATAAGGGTGTTAGGGGTGGATAGAAAATCCGTCCCTCGGGGTCACGGTACGGCATCGCGAGGCTTGCCGAGTGATGCCGGACAGTGACCCTTGGGACGGATTTTTCCATCCACCCCTCACACCCATAAAAGATTATTATATTCTTGTGGCAGGTACGGCAACGGTTGTTGGATCGGTATGACGAAACGAGGTGATTTCCCGCAAATGTTTCGTTTGACTATTTCTTTTCGTGCAGAAACGGTAACGGTTACTTTCTTGTTGTCGTTAGCCAGGTGTTTGTCTTCACAAAACTGACACTTCTT
This sequence comes from Lucinisca nassula, assembly GCA_963580285.1. Taxonomy (NCBI): domain Eukaryota; kingdom Metazoa; phylum Mollusca; class Bivalvia; order Lucinida; family Lucinidae; genus Lucinisca; species Lucinisca nassula. The sequence continues at coordinate 54,595,125 of OY757012.1, forward strand.
CTCTTGGCTGCGACGGTATGATGCAGGTTTGGTGTCTCTCCGCTACAAGCAGGTGCGACAAAAATGACATTGTTTGAGTTGATAAAGTTTTGTAAATACTCCAATAACGAGTCGGGCCTGAAGTAAATTCTCCCAATATTTCACCCATCTGAAGTACCTTAAACATTTTCGAATGTCGTACCCTTTTACAGACATAAAAACACTAGAATGAGTCGTAATGAAAACAAAAGATCACAATCTACATTCATTGTCATAAATGCTACATGTAACACAGCGCGCCTATATAGGCAATTGAAAATAACTGTGTTTTATTCTACGGCAAATCACGACAAGGAGTGAGTTTTATGTCCCACCAACAGCTAAGGTCATACGGCGACGGGACCTCGGTTTAAAGACTCATCCGAAAGTCTGGAGAAGCCCGGGATATCACGACAAGGAAGAGCGTGACGAGTGACGTCATTAAAACTGCCAATTTATGGCGTTACTAGTCGATTTCTTTGACGTTAGACGGTGTAACGTCATATCCTCGCATCGAAAACGTTAGAAAAGGATATAAATGCACGTGTTTCAGTCCATAACTTTAGCGGGATTTCTTCTAACAATGGCGAACAGTTGTGAGATTTTGAAGTAAACAACAGCATTATTGTCGATTTTTAGCCTGTTAGAATTGAAATAGATCAACTCTAGTTTGTGATTTGTTGAGTAATAAATCTTAGTTTGTCGGTCAGTTGAATGTAGACAAATCACGCGTACTACGCGCACGTGATTTGATCTCCTTTACAACTGACCTCCAGACTGTGATTTATTACTCAACAAATCACCGTTCGAGCTGATCTATTTCTTAGATTTAATAAATACACTTAATGATGATGATGATGATGATGATGCTGAAGATGAGAAGGAGGAGAATGAGGTGATGCGCAACGGTTTACGCTAACCAGGATGAATAAGAATATTATAAAAAGTATTTCACATTATTTGAGATTGCATACAGATCACTAAATCTAGCTAATACGAGGACTGTTCAAATATGAATGCAAGTAGAACGTTTTCTCATGCACTAATGCGAAAATCACCTGGAAATAAATATCACAGCGTAGAAAAACATTTTACCTATACATTGATACCAAACCTGTTAAAATCCGTCCACTTTAGCCATGTATATCGTTCGATAAACACTGTCTACTCTTGTATACTAATACAAAACAAGGTTGGAAGAAGGTCAGAGTACGCCGTTGAAATTCTGTCCTATATTAAGAATCGTTGTATTCTTGGTATACGGTGCAAAGACATTTTTGATGAAATATGTTCGGTTTATGGGCATAATGAAATGTCTTTTCCGACAGTTTTTCGTTGGTGTATGAAATTCAGCTGTGGGCTAGGCTCAACGGAAGGTGCACCACATGACCATCGGCCGAAAAGAGCAACATCTGCCAAGATGGTTGCTAGAGTGAAAGAAATAGTTGCTACCGATGCACGATACACCACTAGGCAAATAGCCAGTATGGTTGGCATCTCATTAGGAGCAGCTCATACAATTCTGAAACGGGATTTGAAAATGAGAAAGATCTGTGCTAGATGGATTCCCCATCTGTTGACAGATGAGCAGAAAAAGACATGCGTTCAGTGCTTAAAAAGTTTCCAAATTACAATGCACGGTCTTTCGCTAATGTCGTCACAGGTGACGAGACATGGACTCACTTTTTTGAGCCAAAACGAAAGATTCAAAACAAAATATGGGCAACAAAGTATTGTAAAAGACCATGCATTGCAAAGCGGACCATGAGCGTCAAGAAGGTAATGTATGCCATATTATTTTCAAATCAGGGCCCTGCTATTCAGGTTGCTGTGCCTAAAGGCAAATCTGTAAATGCGAAGTTTTACAAGCATAAAGTTCTTCGAAAATTGAAGAAATATTTCAAAGAACGAGGACTTCAAAGAACGAAGACCCGCAACTGGTTTGGCCAATGTCAGATTGCTACATGAAAATGCGTCATCGCACAAGGCGTGCATTGTGCAAGACGAAGCAGGAAAAGGTTGTTGAACTCCCTCACCCGCCCGTATTCCCCTGACCTTGCCCCGTGTGACTTTATTTTTGGTCCCGCGGCTGAAAAAATACCTTTCTGGTCGAAAATGTGTACAGCACAAACACCTCGGTTCTGCAATATTCCAGTGCCTTCATAGTGTACCTCGAAAAGACTACCAAAATGCATTCAATGATTGGATCAGAAGACTGAAAGTTTGTATATCTGTTAAAGGGGAATACTTTGAGGGGACAAAATAATTTTTTGGTCGAAATCCATCACGGAATCATTTTTATGTGCTTAGTTGCATTCATATTTGAACAGTCCTCGTATAATAAGGCATGATAGGTTATTGGATATGGCTTTATTTGCAACACTTTCCGCTGACTCTGGTTTGTCTGATGACATTACGAAATCACGCCTATTCAAATATATTGAAAATTGTACCACAAAGAAATGAAAAAAAAAAAAACACAAAAACATCAGATAAAAGTTCTTATATTTTTCAAATTTCTGTTCGAAAACATAGATATTGGGTATTTGTTAGGACCGTCTCGACGTGTCGGTTCTGACAAGTAGACACGATTTATGTTTTTGAGCAGAAAATTAATATGAGTAGGATATCTAGCCTTTTAAACCCAAGGTTTACTTTATAAAAGTGGGGTTTCAGGTAGTCAAAATCACATAGGAGTATTTTCGTAATGATGTATAAACTTTATTAATTTTCTGGACGGTAATGATTGTTCTCCCAAAACAAATTACGTGCGATGCAGCTTTCAACTTTCATTAAAAACAAAAGGGGTGGTAACTTCAAAGGCTGATTTTGCCTCAATCTCAAAATTCTAAAATCGAAAAATAAATAAAATTTCTACATTTTGATATTTCGTCAAACATTGGGCCGATTTGATACACTTCCGCCCCTGTCACTTAGGCTTGACCAACCCTGACCTGACCACGAGTATACAGTAGAACTTCGATGGCTCGAACACCGATGGCTCGTTTACCATGAATGTGTCGAACCCATTCTTGAGCCCCTAGCGAAATCCTCTACATAAGAAATAGTGGGGTAAAATTAAGGAGGTTTTAGTCTTTTATCTTGCAAATGTATGCTGTGTGTACTCATTAGAATCGCCTCGATGAGGCGAGTCTAATGAGTACACACAGCATACATCTTCATAATAGAACACCGAAAAGATGTCTAAAACTACCTCGTTATGCCTCCTGACAGTAACCTCAGTGGCTCGAACTACCCCTGTCTCGAACAGATTTTCGTGGTCCCAAAGGTGTTCGAGCCATTGAAGTTCAACTGTATACACAAACTTGGGCCAGACGAGTGTCGAATGTTGTAAAGGGGCAAACACTGAAGGTTGTGGCGAGGCCGCCAGAAACGACCCTGGTTATCATTTTAAATAAGCGTTTTCATTTTGTTTGTTTGTTTGTTTGTTTGTTTGTTTGTTTGTTTTTTGTCACTGATTGATTGCCTATAGTCGTTTATGGCTAATTAAGCAGACGTCAAACTGTTGATATATTTTATTCTAATTTTCTGACTTATTATGCAAATTTTCTCGTATGGACACAACCGTTGGAAAATTCAAATCCTGTTTTCTTGGACAATAAGAAACATATATCAAAATGCCGTCTATAGAAAAGAAAACACACCCAGCACGTGACCGAGGGCCTGTGGCAAATGAAGACTGAATGTACTTTTTTCTCAGTTGTTAAATAATTTGATTCACCTTGAATCGAATCAGAGGAAATTGGATGTTTGTTTTTATGTCCCAGGTAGCGATAGCGGGGACATATTGTTTTTGCCCTATCTGTTTGTTTGTTTGTTTGTTGGTTTGTACGTGGACAACTTTATCGTTGGCCATAACTTTTGAACCGTTTGAGATAGAGCTTTCATATTTGGCCTGAAGGTTCCTTGTGACAAGACCTTCACATTCATGCAAAAAATTGACCTGTGACCTTGACCTTGACCTTTGACTTACTTAAAAGAAAAAAATAGCATTGGTCATAACTTTTGAACCACTTGAGATACAGCCTTCATATTTAGCATGCATGTTCCTTGTGACAAAAGTTTACATTTATGCCAAAAAAATTGACCTGTAACCTTGAGCTTTGACCTACTTAAAATTAAAAAAAAAATACATTTCGGTATTAACTTTTGAACGGTTTGAGACTGAGCCTTCATATTTTGCATGTAGGTTCCTTGTGACAAGAGCTTTGCATTCACACAAATCATTTTAACCTGTGACCTTGACCTTTGACCTACATGAAAGAAAAAGTTAACATTGGTCATAACTTTTGCGATACAGCCTTCATATTTAGCATGTGTGTTCCTTGTGACAAAAGCTTTACATTCATGCAAAAAATTTTGATCTGTGACCTTGACCTTTGACCTACTTAAAATAAAAAATAACATTTTGGTCATAACTTTTGAACGGTTTGAGATAGAGCCTTCATATTTTGCATGTAGGTTCCTTTTGACAAGAGCGTTACATTCACGCAAAACATTTTGACCTGTGACCTTGACCTTTGACCTAAATAAAAGTAAAAATTAACATTGGTCATAACGTTTGAACCGTTTGAGATACAGCCTTCATATTTAGCATGTAGGTTCATTGTGGCGAACGCTTTACATTCATGCAAACATTTTGACCTGTGACCTTGACCTTTGCCCTACTTAAAAAATAAACATTTTTGGTCATAACTTTCGAACCGTTTGGGATAGAGCTTTCATATTTGGCATGTAAGTTTCCTCTGATTAGAGCTTTTCATTCATGCAAAAAAAATGTTTTGACCATGACCTTGACCTTTGACCTACTTAAAAGAAAAAGAAAATTGTTTATAACTTTTGAACCGTTTAAGATAGAGCCTCAATATTTGGCATGTACGTTCCTTGTGACAAGAGCTTTACATCCATGCAATGTTTTACCTGTGACCTTGACCTACTTAAAGAAATAATATTATTGTTCATAACTTTTGAGCCGTTAAAGATATAGCTTTCATATTTGGCATGTACGTTTCTTGTGTCAAGGGCTTCCAACACAAACAAAAATCTTGAACTGTGAGCAACTTTGAATAAACAATGACCATGCCTGGGGACATGTTCGTGTTTCACAAACACATCTTGTTTTGTTGTTGTTTTTTTATTTTTTATTTTATTTATTTATTTATTTTTTTTGTGTGTTTTTGTGTTTGAATTGAGGTTTAACGTCCTCGTCAACACAGTCAAGGTCATTCTGGGGGCGTGATTCCCCATCCCTATTTGTGTGTCTTTCACGTGTTATTGATATGAAACGACACCTCTAGCCCTACCGCTCAATGAAGCTAAAAGGGTTTATATGCACAGTGGGTCGGACTCGCACTCCTTTGCCTGTACAGGCATAGACCTTCTCATCGGTTGACCAGTACTCATTATTGAACCGTGGCTTGTTATACCCGCTTTTTCGAAGAAAAATCGGGTATATTGTTTTCGTACCAGAGTTGAGTGGTCGTCAGTCCGTCTTTCCGTCTGTCCGTCCGTCAAGTTTCTTGTAAATGCATCTCCTCTGCAACCACTGAAGTTACACTTTTGAAACTTTGCATGTGGACAGTTCATGGTATGTATATGGCAGTGGGCTATATGTTTGTGACCTTGACCCCAACATGGCCTCAAAGTCAAAGGTCAGAAAGTAGGACTTTATCATATCTTCTAAATTGTTGGGACTGCACTTCCGAAACTTGATTATTGGATAGTCCTTGGAATGTAGAACATATTGGAATACTTTTCGTGTGACCTTGACCCCAACATGGCCCAAGGGTAAAAGGTCAAAAAGTAGGACTTTATCATATCTTCTAAACTGTTGGAATTGCACTTTTGAAACTTGATTATTGGATAGCCCTTGGAATGTAGAACATATTGGAATATTTTTTGCGTCACCTTGACCCCAACATGGCCCCAGGGTCAAAGGTAAAAAAGTAGGACTTTTTGTTATTCATAGAAAAGCGGGTATTTGCGATGGTATACCATCCACTGCACCATCTAGTTATAGCTAATATCGTATAAATTTATGTATGCGTTTTGTTTTATTTTTGTTTGTATTGGAGTTTAACGGCCCAGTCAACACTGTTTTAGGTCATTTTGTGCCGGTCAGTTTACCTACCCACATTTTTCCTGGGCAGGTTTATTCGTAAGCGGTTAACCAGTACAGTGCACATGCTTTCGTCAGAAAATGACAACTGTCCTTTTTGAATCAGCGGAAGGGGGAGAATGACCGAAGAAATGATTTCATTTTCTATCTCCATGAAAGAATGTTACCGACCCCGACAGGTATCGAACTCGCGTCCTCCTGATCACCAGTCAGACACGCATCCGACTGAGCTACCGAGGCCGGCGCTTGGTGTTTTACATGTAACAGACACGCCAATCACGACAAATGTCGTCTGCCGGTTAATTTAGAAGTCAGTGTTGCAAACACTGTGGACCCTGATTAGATTGCTCCTGTAGGAGCAGTCTGATCTGGGTCCACACTGTTTGCCTGTATGCAACATAAGTAAAAAAATACAGCAGACGACAGAAGCAGACGACATTTTCAGATGTAGTTTTTCTCGGAATCTTAAGGGTTAATGATGCTGAATTAATTGTTTAATGCAGATAATTCATGTTTACTGAATGAGAGCTGCACAGCTTTAACATCAAAACTATGCAGAACCATAGTAAAACCGTAATCACTCATATTAACCACTAAGAGACAAAGATGGACTGATTGATTGTTTTGTTTTTTTTTTTGCGTTTAACGACATATCAACCACTGCGGGTCATTTTGTGTCGAATCCCAAAGAAAGGGAGAGAAGAGGTAGAAGAGACAGTAGGGGAGATGACAGTGAGGGTCAGAGGAGAATGAGGAAAACGGATTCCAGTACTGGAACAGAAGAAACAGTTACACTCCTCCCATACCGTTACAGTCCTTGTCCAACTGTAGGCCAATATCAGTTGGACGCCCCAGTGACGCAATATACAGATCACCGTCACCTCACCCAATCACCCCAGAGATAAAGATGGGGGTTTATATACGTTTCTCGGCATTCCATCATGATTCCATTCCCGGGCTCATCCCAAACATTTAGTCTAGAACTTCACCTGGTCAGTCTAAAAAGACACCTGCCTGTGTTCAAAATGCTACATACTAAATATCGTGCTATGGTTCCTGTCCATCATACTCATTAAACTATATACAACGTGCAATTAACAAGTATTTTAAAATATTACAGCATTTTCCTGTCAAATTCATTTAAGTATTGTAAACACCGTTAGCTAACAATTTCTTACATATATGCATCACATGAGGTTCGCTTTTAATTGTTTGCATAATTTATTCTGACGTGCTGCTTTGCTGACTATAAACACACTACTGTACATTACATTTTACGTGAGCTGGATATTATAGAAAAGTTTTAATGTCAAAATGTACATGTAGCCAATATACTCCTATCATTTTAAAGGATCCATTAACGGTTCTTTCTTTACATGCAATTAGTGACCTACAACAATATTAAGTCCATAGCAAGATCATTATGCAGTGTAGCCACTGATGGACGTGTCCTTACTTGACAAATGAGGTCCAGATCAGACTGTGCAAGAGCCACTGTTATATCGCATTATGATAACACACCCGTGCGACATAGTGCATTTTTCACATCTCCAAAATGGCTATTTTTCTGATGAAAATCCTTGATATTTTTCTTATAAATACTGTAAACATAGGTTGTGGGCGCTCGTTAGAACCGCCTCAGTGAGGCGGTTCTAACGAGTACCCACAACCTATGTCTTGGAGCAAAAATAAGAAAAATAGTGTATACCCCCGACAACCCCAGTTTTCTCTATATAAAGTGGGGTATAGGGGGGTCTTCATTTCACGGACTTGTTCACGTGATGGTGTGGTTGTTTCAGCGTTGCATCCTGATCTATTACTCAAGCCATGTTCTGACTTGTGCAGACGGCGATCTTTTAGATCAGTCTGCGCATGCACGCACTCAGACCAGGTCTTCGTGTGTGGCTGTATGGACTGCGAATAACCCCAAGCTGTTTAGAATATGTTCTAAAGAAGGGTTATCCTTTGGAAGCAAGGAATACACCACAGAACTGAAAAAAATATGAAGTGTGCATGTTTTCTGGGCCAGACTAGATAGTTTCGGCCAATAAGGCCTCATCAGTGACCCTCAAGTATTTTCAAATTTTCACAATGGAATCAATGATCCCAAAGGACAAGAAAATATAAACTACACCATGATGTAGGGCAGGGAGACATTTTACGGCCGCCACACATTACCAGACACCAGCTGTAGTGACGTTAAATATGTTCTAAAGAAGGGTTATCCTTTGGAAGCAAGGACTACACCACATAACTGAAAAAATATGAAGTGTGCATGTTTTCTGGGCCAGACTAGCTAGTTTCGGCCAATTAGGCCTCATCAGTGACCCTCAAGTATTTTCAAATTTTCACAATGGAATCAATGATCCCAAAGGACAAGAAAATATAAACTACACTATGATGTGGGGCAGGGAGACATTTTACGGCCGCCACACATTCCCAGACACCAGCTGTAGTGACGTTACATATGTTCTAAAGAAGGGTTATCCTTTGCAAGCAAGGAATACACCACAGAACTGAAAAAATATGCAGTGTGCATGTTTTCTGGGCCAGACAGGCTAGTTTCGGCCAATTAGGCCTCATTAGTGACCCTCAAGTATTTTCAAATTTCCAAAATGGAATCAATGATCCCAAAGGACAAGAAAATATAAACTACATTATGATGTAGGGGAGGGAGACTTTTTACGGCCGCCACACATTCCAAGACACCAGCTGTAGTGACGTTAAATATGTTCTAAAGAAGGGTTATCCTTTGGAAGCAAGGAATACACCACAGAACTGAAAAAATATGAAGTGTGCATGTTTTCTGTGCCAGGCTAGCTAGTTTCGGACAATGGAATCAATGATCCCAAAGGACAAGAAAATATAAACTACACTACGATGTAGGGCAGGGAGACTTTTTACGGCCGCCACACATTCCCAGTCTCCTTTGTTTGGTGATTACGCTACTGGCCTCAGAAACCAGGGATCATAGGTTCGATTCAGGGCTTCCGAAGTCAAGACTGTCGGGTGAGTCGTTAAACAGGGTTCCCGTAGCCATATGACTTTAGCCGTTGGTTTAAACATATTTTATTTCAACAACAATATGGCATTACAATACAATGTTTACACAAATCAATAGGACAGGAAAGAAAGCCGTCCTGTTGATTGTTTTCCTAACAAAATACAGTAGGTTTATGTAAACTGGCGACTGTGAACATGTGTGTGAATTCGGGTTTAATGTCGCTTTCAACAATTTTTCAGTCATATCACGACGGTGTCTGGTTGCGACAGGGAGCTCAATGCTCACTTTTATAGTGCTGCTTCACTGAAGTATCATGACCCAGACACAATACATGATACCAAACCCAGTCACATTATCCTGACACTGGGTCGACCAGTCCTAGCTCTTCCCCGTAAATCTGAGTGCCAAGCGAGGAGCAGCTAGTACCATTTTTAACGACTTTGGTATGTCGCGGCCCGGGATCGAACCCGTGACCTCCCGTTCCCCGGAGCGGACACTCTACCAACTGAGCTATCGGCGACTGTGAACAACAGCTGAATATATTATAGGAATGAATTGTCATTTTTGTGGATTTTATCTGGTGTAAACAACGGCGAATCACCGTCATGTTAAGTTTATGAGTTAGTCACCGGAGTTTACACATCGATAAAATCCACAAAAATTGCATGTATTATTCATTCCTTATAATTCCAACTAAGTATGTCATCGAAATATTAAAAATGCCACCAATATACGGAACCCGGGAAGGGACATGATTTTTTTTTATTTTATAAGTTGTGCGCACAAGATAATATCTTGTGCGGACAAGATATTATCTTGTGCGGACAGCATATTATCTTGTGCGGACAATATCTTGTGCGGACAAGATAATATCTTGTCCGCACAAGATAATATGTTGTCCGCACAAGATATTATCTTGTGCGCACAAGATAATATCTTGTCCGCACAACTTCCCAAGATCTATGTTGTGCAAACAAGATAATATGTTGTGCGAACAAGATAATATCTTGTGCGCACAAGATATTATGTTGTGCGAACAAGATCATATCTTGTCCGAACAAGATAATATCTTGTCCGCACAAGATAATATGTTGTCCTAACAAGATAATATCATGTCCGCTCAAGATATTATCTTGTTCGCACAACATAATATAAATAAAAAATCATGCCCCTTCCCGGGTTCCGTACCAATATGATATTTTTTTAGGAATTATTTCGAAAGCGTAAGAATGGACTTAACAATGCCTACGGCGGAATGATTATGCAATTAGAAACTGCCATCTTTGAAAGAAACCCAAGCGAACAAATCTATTAACTCAGTTTATTTGTCTTCTGACATTTACGTTTTCAATAGTTTTCCATCTTTTAATTGAACGCTGAAGTCGTTTATATACATGTACATTGACGCAACGCGCGGGTTCTAAAAGTGCTCTTTGACGTGACGTTATAATAATACCTGTCGCTCTGTGAAACAGATTTGGGATTCTTGCTCATGGAATTTATTGAAGTATAAAACATTTATTTCAACCAATCAAATCGCTCAAAATATACATAACGATAGTGAATTGGAATTATTAAAACATGGCACATTCTGAAACGAGTATCAAACCATAATGCACAGTTTCAATATTAATTCCGAATAGTTTATTGGTGCAATCTGAAGATTAGTATACAATTTCAAACCTAGTTTCAACTGACAACAAGCTATATGTACTTAATCTACATGTTGAGCGCTGTGGTGCAGTGGTAAAGCATCGGGTTTGAGATCTAGAGGTAGCCGGTTCGATCCCCGCAAGTGCCACGTGTTGTTTCCTTGGGCAAGAAACTTTATCCACATTTCTTAATACTGGTTCCTACCCAGGAAAAGAGGGAAACATGGAAGAATAGTACTAGAACTACGTGTGTTGCCATATATAAATAAGGTCAATTAATGCAATTATTATTAATCTCTCACGCCCCACCCCATGAATAACTTAAATCCAATTAGTTGGTAATAGAATTGGGGATTGGGTGTGTGTGTGGTGGTGGGGGGGTGGGGGCTCTCAAATGGACGGTTTACTTTCTTTGCTACAGACAACAGCGTGTTGATGGTAAAGGTGAATCTTATGTATGGGCTCCAGTTTTGTCTAGGGTCCCACAACAGAATGTTCTTTGTCCACTGTTATTCTCCGTGTGCATCAATGATATTTCCGCTGACATTGATTCAGAACTAAGACTACTTGCAGACGACTGTGTGTGCTATCTGGAAATTAGAGATACAGAGGACTCAATGAAACTTCAGAATAAAATATAGATTGAAATGTTGGGCACGAAAATGGGACATGAGATTAAAGCACGTTAAATGCGACATTATGCAGATAACTAGGAAGAAAAGCAATTAAATTGAGGCATCTTAGGCCTTTGATGGAACAGTCCACGAGAATGTGAATTCCATTAAATACCTTGGGGTAACAATCACACACGATTTGAGATGGAAAACACACATCAGCAACATGTGTAGTAAGGCGAATAGAATAGAACGCTTGGTTTCCAGAGACGAAATCTTCATCAGTGTCCTCAGGATATGGAGGCTGCAGCATATAAGGGACTTGTTCGCGCTATCTTGGAATATGGTAGTTGCATCTGGGACCCCAATGGAGTCGCCCTTAATACAGAAATTGAAAAACGTTCAGGATAGAGTTGCTAGATTTGTAACAAGCAATTATTATTTCTTTGAAAGAGGGAACATGACTGGAATGATTGGGAAATTAAGATGGGAGTCTCTCAAGTAACAGGAGAAGGGACAGTAGGCTCATAATTTTACACAAACGCCTAACGCGTGCTGCCAGCATTCCAACAGTTGACTTTGTTCCCCCAGCTGGGCACTGTAGAAATCACCATTGACTCGCGTTTCAGACCCATACTACAAGAACTGACATCTATAAAGAATCGTTCTACCCTCGAACCATTAGAGATTGAAATGCTCTTCCTGCTTCGATCATATCCACTGCTGAATGTGCAAAGGATAGTGAGCTTAAACTATCTCTTTGGTGAGAGCTAGGGATTAACATCCCATATCACAGGTCCTGGTGTATGAATGTCATTCGACGTGTTACCAGTCACAAATCTGGTCTGATTCTAACCCACGGAACTGGTTGAATAAATTCGAAATGTTGCAAACCTTAACGGACAGCGTATCGAAACTATGCAAGAGGTTCCGTAATCATATGCATTCAATACGTAAGCTTTTAACCGTATTTGATAATGTAAAGATTTGATGATGAATAGTGAGAATTGGAATATATAGGTATAAAAAATATCTTGGAATCGTTTATAAAGTTTAGAACCACTGAAAATATATTGTTGTAGCCGTTTATAGGGGGCAAGTTATTACATGCACCATATATTCTAACACAGCGTGCATATATAGGCAATGGAAAATAACTGTGTTTTATTCTATAACAAGGCAAGGAAGAGCGAGATGAGTGACGCCATTTAAACCGCCAATTTATGACGTCATTAGTCGATTTCCTTGCCGTTCGACAGTGTAACGTCATATTCGCGCATCGAAAACGTTAGAAAAAGATAAAAATGCGTATGTTTCAGTCGATAAGTTTAGCGGGATTTCTTCTAACAATGGCGAAATGTTGTGAGATTTTAAAGGAAACAACATCATTGCCGATTTTTGGCCTGTTAGAATCGAAATAGATCAGCTCTAGTTTGTGATTTGTTGAGTAATAAATCACAATTTGTCGGTCAGTTGTAAGTAGACTACGCGCTCGTGATTTGTCTACATTAAAACTGGCCTCAAAAATGTCAGTTATTATTCAACAAATCGCAGTTAGAGCTGATCTATTTCTTAAGTAAGACATCTAGTGTACAAGCGCTTGTCTTTGCTGTCAGTAACGGAGGCACGCGAAAAAGAAATGTCCAGCATTTTCATACAACCACACAAGCATAGGGGAGAGCCTGTTATGCCTTTCATGAACATTTCAGTAAGCTGCATCTAGTTCTGAAACGTGTGTGGCATATTTGAAGACGCATGTTGTTTGTCGTAAGGAAATACTTAGGTAGTATACATTCTCTAGGATATAAACTTCTCTTAAAACTGTTAACAGAAATGTTGTTTCGGGTATCTATCGATAGAGATTTCCATTTTCGAATAACTGTTGGCAGAACACAGTTGAAGCATAGCGTAGTGCATGATTCTATAGACTGAATGTCGTTAGAGTTATGTAGGTTATAGATCGAGAGATTGCTGACAATCGGAAATTTGCGGTTGTAATATTTGTGTACATTTTATAGAAAAGAACAAGTTTATGCTTTCTTCCGTCTTGTCCCCAGGGTGTCCCACTTTGTTTTATTGTAAAGAGCCTCTAAAAAGTTTAGTAGTTTCAGTAGTTATTCTGGCAGCTTCTTTTTGTATTTTGTTCAATTCATCTTTTTTCGTATCGTGCACGATTGTCTTTAATCCCATCTCCATACTACAAAATACGCCTTCTAGGAGGCCTTCATGCAGACTGAACAGATAAGTTGTCTAAATCGCGACGGAGTACGGGCGAAGATTGTGGCCACGTAAAATCAAGTTCAGCCCCCAGTGGTATTCGTTTCACTGACCGTTCCAAGGCTGTTCTTCTGTCTCGGTTTGTTTTTGTTATGGTCTGTCTTTGAGTGTTTGTATCGATTATATTATTTTCCTTTTGATAGCCCATTGCCATTTTGTGGGAAAGTACCTATCCCTTTTGGCTTTCCGCTATTGATGTTCCCATTAGGGTCTGTTGTTTCATGTTAGTGTTTCTTTCCCTTTGGTGTCTCTGATGGGAGCTGTGGGTTAATTGTATCGATTCCTGATCAATGCCTTCACCTCTATTTTCTTAAAGTAAAGTATATGGTTTGCAGAGCTTTTCTATCAGTTTCGAATTATATTGATCCCGTTCTCTTTTATATATTCAATATGCCTGTGTCAGGTGGAACGTTTCTAAAAGTGAATTCCTAAATGTTTATGAGATTCGAGATTCGACTTCAGCACTGGCTTGAGTTTCCCTAAAAGGTGGTGAAACGAAACGAAAGAGAAGTGGGATGATAATAGAGCCTTTGGAATGTCCGGCGCGAATATAACTCCCCAGGAAGCAGAACCCTCTGCTTTCATAAGCGCAACCCACTGCTTTCGTTTGATAGATAAGGCCCATTGGAGAAGATTTTCCGTGATTCCTGTGGCTTTTAGTTTAAAAAGACATTCGTGGCACCCTCGATCGAATGCTTTACTGATGTCACAGAAGACAATCCATACTTCTTTATTAGAATCAAGCGCCTCGCGGAAAATATTATATGAAAATGTAAATTCATCTTCTGTTTAATCTCCTGGAATATATCCAGTCTGAAATGATGTCAGTATGCGTGTTTTAAATAACTTTCTTGTGTACAGAGAAGTGAAATAGGGAGATAGTCGGTCGCCGCTTTAAGGATTCGGGTTACCATGCGACTCATTCCAGAAATATGGGTGCAGTGAATGGTTGATTAGCTTCGGTTGGACTCAACACACACGCTCGCTTACAGGCATGCATGCACGCGAGTGCGTGCGCTCGCAGATTCTGCAAGCTGATAAAGAAGGGTATATTCTGTGCATAGTGCTATGTTTGAATTGAGGTTTATTTCTCCCGTCAACACTATTTAAGTCATTTTGGGGATGCTGCTTCCAATTTTGTGGAATTGGAATTTTACCCGACATTGTGATAAAATGACATCTCGAGCCATGTCGCCCAATGGAACCAATAGGGTTTATATGCATTGCGGGTCCGAAGGGCACCACTTTGACTGGACATTCTTAGATCTAAGCGGTTTACCAGTAGTCATGTGCAGTTAGTTTCGGCTCTGCGTGGAAACATCTAGCAGCCCATTTTTTTATCCAAGCTCCGACTGTTTGTATGTATGATTTGTTAGTGTTGTGAACTTTCTGAATAAAATATGAATAAACCAAATAAAGATGTGTGTTTTAAATTTTAAAATTCAGTACGAGTTACAAAGCTCGATTATCATTTAGTGGTACAAAAACAACAAAAAATGAACTGGTACATGTACACGAGGAAATAAGCTGTTTAAATAGCTCACCTGAATATAAAGCTATTGTGATCAGTCAATGCTGTCGTGCGCAGTCCGTCGTCAACAATTTGCTTTAAAAGAATATTCATACTTAACATTTTGGCCAATCTAATTCAAACTTCAATGAAATATATTCTTAGTTGACCTTTACCAAAATAGTACAAATGGTTTCGATCCAATGAACCAGA
Organism: Lucinisca nassula; assembly: GCA_963580285.1. Lineage (NCBI taxonomy): Eukaryota > Metazoa > Mollusca > Bivalvia > Lucinida > Lucinidae > Lucinisca > Lucinisca nassula. Next base: position 54,610,552 of record OY757012.1, read on the forward strand.
AGGTTGACAGATGTACAAGATTTATAAGCGACTACTCTTCCTATAGACATTGATCAAATACATTCAAACTTCATAGGATTGGTGCTTAGGTGACCCTCTACAAATATACCAATACAGCGAAAACCGTTCCCCTCCAATGAGCAAACTAACCGTCAGACCTACAAAAAGAAAACAAAATAAATGTATAAAATACTACTCCTAAGCCCTTGCGCCAATTTTATTTGAACATCACAAACATGCTTACTTGGAAGCTCTCTGCCAAAATAGTTAAAACGTTCCCCTCCGATGAACAAGATGGTCCCTATTAAATAAAAAAAAAACTAAAATTCCTTCCATTTCCCTAGGCCAAGCTAGTTTATTCAGAATTCAGAGGAGTGTTGCTTAGGTGACCCTCTTCCAAAATCGTGAAAATGGTTCCGCTCCGATAGACAAGATAGCCACAAAAACTAAAAATAGAAGAAACAAACTTTAACGAATGTTCGTCCTATAACCCTGAGCCAACTGCATTCAAACTTCATATTAATATTGCTTAGGCGACCCTCTACCAAAATACTTAAACCTTTCCACATCAATGAGTAAAATGGCCACCAGAGATAAAAACAGAAAAACGTTAACACTTGCTTTAAATGACTGTTCCTCCTAAACCAATCGGCTAAAGATAGAAAAAATGCCAAGGATTTGCTTAAAAGGACTAATCCTCCTTAACCCTTGGGCCAATTTCATTTTGACAGTTTTAGCTCAGTTCTAGCTTATTTGGACATAAGCAGGTTCTGTTACAAATATTAAAATAAAAGATGATATGACTAACCTGTAAATACAATGAATAATTGTATTTAATGAGCATACGATGACTTGATAAAACGATGCGTATAGTGTTTACAATAGATAAATACGTAATGACACACTACACGGTGCGTAGCACTGGATATAGCTCACTACCTATCCAACTACAATAGGGTACCCACTACGTGTCCGGCTACAAGAGATACAACAACCGTGATGGGAACCTGTGTCAGGTAAAGGACAGGGAAAATATAGAACTTGTTGGAATGAATAAATAACACTGAGACATATAAAATGAAACAACCCTTTATTACACCCTATGACATATTTCTCTCCTTTCTGAAATGGCGTCCCGACATTTGTACCTCCAGAGAAAATAAGTCATCGAACAAAACACAAGTACATGATGATAATGTTGATGTTGATGGTGATGATGGTGTATGAGGCAGCAGAAGAAGACGGTGATGGTGGTGATGCTGATGATGATGATCTTGATGATGATGATTTGGATGATAATGATGATGATGATGATGATGATTTGGATGACGATGATGATGATGATGATGATGATGATGATTTGGATGACGATGATGATGATGATGTTGATGATGATGAAGCGTTCAAGCTTGGCATTAACATTTTACATTAAGCAGGGGGAAAATGTAGCAGGTCGACCGTGTGGCTAGGTAGCTCAGTCGGTAGAGTGTTCGCACGGTATGCGAAAGGCCATGGGTTCGAGTCCCGGTCTAGTCATGTTCTTTTTCCACCCCTGTGACATAGGGATATGACTTTGACAAATTACATCTATTCATTTACACCTAAGTCCTTATTTTGATTAGCAAGGAAGAAACAACAGCATTTTTCCGATTTTATATTTAGTAGCCATTATTTATAATCATTACAGAAAATGCCAATTCAAATATATTGGTAAATTTTTTCCACCTGAAATGATTTTTTTTTTTTTTCAGATAAAATCCTGATAACTTTATTATTTCTTCTCTAAACATATATTGTGGGTACTCATTAGAACCACCTCGGCGAAGCGGTTCAGACGAGTACCCACAATTTGTTTTTACAGTGTGACTGCTCGTTACAACTGCTTCCATGAGGCGGTTCTAACGAGGACACACAATATATGTTTTTGAGGAAAAAGGAACATCCCCTAAACCCCGTTTTCTATAGAGAAAATAGGAGTTTAAGGGGGTATACATTATTTTCCTTATTTCTGCTCCAAGTCATAGGTTGCGGGTGCTCGTTAGAATCATCTCATTGAGTCAAAGGTTGTGGGTACTCATTTGAATCGCCTCAATGAGGCGGCTCTAACGAGCACCCACAACCTATGTTTGCAATATAAATAAGAAAAATAAATGTAATTGTGTTTGCTATTTTAGTTTTAAACTTGAAAAGGTGAAAATAAATTCTTGTTTTTTTTTCTCTTTTCTGAGATGATTGTGTCTAAAACAAAGAACATTTTATAGTTCCATCTTGACTGAAACTAAAAAAATGCTAATGTTTTAGACATTATATGATTTGTGTATCACATACTTTCAACCAAAAAAATAAATAAATAAATAAAGGTAAATTGATTGATTAACTTTTGAGGTTAATCAATTCATTTACTTTGTTTGTTTACTTCTTTGCACTTTTGAGTAAAGGAAACAATGGATATCAGTGTTTTTCTTTACTTTATTTTAAAATAAAAAAGAAGTTATTTAAACAATATGTTGTTGGAAACAATCTCAGTAAATTATACTATCATTCAAGTACCCTTATTGAGCCCCCTATTAAACTGCTCATAATCACCTCATAATCACTTAGATAAGATAAGCCTTTGATGTGCACTATGGTCCGAAGGAAATGTTTATTTAGGATCATTAGACAGGCCACCCCTTTTATATAAGGCAAAAAATGTGTCTTTAACAGGAATGTTGTTTCCGAACTGGTTTTGTTCCAATGAATACAATAAAATGGCTACAAACTTTAAGGTAGTAAAATCGTTACATGAAAACCTCCTTAAACTCTTAAGCCAGTTTCATTCAACGTTTATAAGAATGTTGCCAACTGAATGTAAACAACTATCGAAATACAACATATATGCTTCAAGGAATAACATTTCGTGAACAAGTCCGTGAAATGAACACCCCCTAAACTCAACTTTATAAAGAGAAAACTGGGGTTTACGGGGGTATGCATTATTTTTCTTAATTCTGCTCCATGACATAGGTTATTGGTACTCGTTAGAACCGCATCATTGCGGCGGTTCTAACGAGCACAGACAACAGAGGTTTGCAGTAGAAATATGGGGAAAAAATACGGATTTTCATCTGAAAAAGTAGCTTTTGTGAATATGCGAAAAACTGCACTATGTCGCATGGATATGTTATCGTAAAGAAGTGGATGTCAGTTACTCATAAGACTTTAATCTTGAAATCGGGTGAGCGATTCAAGGCCATGTTGGCGCTCTTGTTATCAGTTTCCTGAAGTGGAGTATTCATCTTTAAATTTTGTGTTGTCCATTCCTGAAAGAAAAATGGTTTCAGTGTGTCAAAGTTACAAAATAAAAGGATAGCAAACAGTGTAGATAATAATTTGCCGTCAAATCAGAATCTACACTGTTTGCATAGATAGTTTTACTGGTCTACGGGGTTGAATGACGTACATTGTTGTTATAGATAGTTTACTGGTCTACGGGGTTGAATGGGTTAACCGCAACAACAAACGCGCGTATTAAACGCTTTTTTACGTCACTTTGCGTTAACGTCCCTATTGATCCATCATAATATGTCAGTTGAAACAAACACGTTGTTTCACACACTGGTTGGTCCCGGACGCGAATTACGTCACCGATTTGATATAAAATCAATGGTTGAGATTGATTTTGCGCTCTATTCGTCTTCAGCTTTTAACAAAATGAACACGTTTACATTGATAAGTCTGTGCTTTATCGCCGCAGGTATGTATTCTATTTCATTATTTTAACCCATTGTACACTAGTGGACTCTTCCATTGCTATATGCTGAACAAGCCCATTTGTCATATACGGGGTGTCAGGCCTATTTTTCGTTTTTATTCTATGTTGACGGAAAATTATGTTAGAAAACTGTGCGGGCCCTGATCAGATGCCGCGTTCTGTGGCGTCTGATCTGGGCCTGCACTGTTTGCCAAGGTACTCCTTTAGTGATTTCCCGCATTTAATGGTTTAAAAGGCTAGAAGCAGAGTATGATCAAAGCATTGACGGCACCGGTGGTCGATTGTGCCCTTTCATTCTTGTTTGGCATTTATTCTGTAGCAGTAAAACACACCGTGTGTTCATAATTGTTTTATTGCCCCATGTGGTATACTATCAAAGGCGGCCCCTAAAAGGGTGATTAGTGGCTCTTACTGAATCCCCTGACTGAGGTACTCCAGTCAACAGTTAGTAAATTATTGATTTTCCCCAAGGAGAACCCTTACCTGTTGAAGACAGAGGCTAAGCATAGATGCATATTGGCAGATTGTGCTATTTGTTTGTTTGAAATGAGGATTAACGTCCCCGTCAACACTATTTATGTCATTTTGGAGACGTTTCTTCCAATTTTGTGGGACTTAAACCGACATTGAGATGAAATGACATCTCAAGCCACGTCGCCCAATGAAACCAATAGGGTTTATTAGCATGGAGTCGCAACGCTTTGCCTGGGCAGGCTTAGATCCTCTAAGCGGCTTACAAGTACTCGTGTACGGGTCGGTTTCACCTCTGCATGGAAGCATCATGCAGCCCATCTTCTTCTTCAAGTCCCGATGGGTGGGGGCCGCTATAACAGATCAAAGGCGGCCCTTAATAGGGTGATTAGTCCCCTTACTCAGGCACTTCAGGGGAAAATCAATAATGTTCACTCTATTCAACAGTTAGTGAATTATTGATTTCCCCAGGAAGGCCCCTTACCTGTTGAAGACAGAGAATTTCTCTACATAGTATTATGATATGAAATGATAGTCGTCAATAATCAAGAATAAATGCCTTTAATTGTCGTATTCGCATTTTATGGAATGAATTAAATGTAAACATGTATAATTGTATAGATATGATGTCCTTGCGTTTCAGTAAAAAAAACTATTTATTTTAGTGTCTGCACAACGACAACAAGAAGACTTCTTCCAAAATATTTGTTCGAACGGCGTGGACTATGACAGATTTGGCAATGTCCAATATTGCTTTGGAATGGGTCAATGCCCCTCTTCAAGCCGATGTCAGTTTATTTTTGGACAATCCTTCGGCATCTGTTGTAACAGATTACCCACTTGTAAGTAAAAGCATTGTTTAGGAAAAAGATCAGGGGTCAATTGTCCAAAGCATCGTTAGCTTAACGAGCTCGTTAGTGGTCATATTGTTAACTGTTCTAGCAAGTTCAATATCTAAACTTTTGGTATTTTTCCAGCAAAAGTAGTAGCATATTTGCCATAATAAATGATCAAAGTTTTGACGATACGTTAACTTACGGCGTCGTTAGTTTTGAACAACTGGCCCCAGCTCTCGCAGTGTACTGTAGGGTAATACATCACTGTTTGGATGTTAGTTGTAAAGTAAATCAAAATCACGAGCGCGTAACACGAATGATTTGTAAAGTGTGATTTATTGCTTGACACTTCACAGATTAGAGGAATTTTTATATTCTAACACACCAAAAGTCAAGAATTAGATTATGATAAGACACCTATGCGACATAGTGCATTTTTCACATCTCCGAAATGGGTACTTTTCTGATGAAAACCCGTGATATTTTTGTTCTTATTTATACTGCAAACATAGGTTGTAGGCGGTTCTAACGAGTACCCAAAACCTATGTCGTGGAGCAGAAATAAGAAAAATAATGGATACCTCCGTAAACCCCAGTTTTCTCTGTATAAAGTTGGGTTTAGTGGGTGTTCATTTCACGGACTTGTTCACGTGATGTTCCAGTTGGAGGAAGTCCTGACAATACTTTTGACAGTACAGGTAACTCATACCTTTCAGTACTTTTTAAACGTTTTCCTACCAGAAAATGACATTACACCGTGTTACGTCAAAGACAAACCCAGTGACGGTGCCGCCTAGTGACTTCTTACGGAACGTGATAGAATAGGTATTTCTCTGCTTCGTGTGGACGAGCTGTGTTGGAATATACATGTAGAATGAAACTTGGGATCATTGATTCCATTGTGGAATTCTGAAAATATCTGAGGGTCACTGATGAGGCCTTATTGGCCGACACTAGCTAGTCTGGCCCAGAAAACATGTACACTCTATATTTTTCACTTCTGTGGTGTATTCCTTGCTTCCAAAGGATAACCCTTTTATAGAACATATTTAACTTCACTGTGTGGGAATGTGTGGCGGCGGTGAAACGTCTCCCTGCCCTACATCATAGTGTAGATTATATTTTCTTGTCCTTTGGGATCATTGATTCCATTGTGGAATTCTGAAAATATCTGAGGGTCACTGATGAGGCCTTATTGGCCGAAATTAGCTAGTCTGGTCCAGAAAACATGTACACTCCATATTTTTCACTTCTGTGGTGTATTCCTTGCTTCCAAAGGATAACCCTTTTATAGAACATATTCATTAGAACGCACTTGTGTATGTAACGCGACTTCGATTTTGACTAGATAACGTGCAAAATTTGCGACAGTATATCCTGTATCAAGCTGTCTGAAGCCCGACGCCATAATGCAACCGCGGTGTAAATTTTCTCATTCGGTTGGCAGCTCACAACGCGTACCGCTTTGAGCAAAATAGTACAAGTTTCAACAAAACAACTGAATAAGTTCAATATAATGGGGATACCTGTACTGAAAATTAATCCGCCGGTTTTACGGTCGTAAATCCCGTAATTAAACCGTCGGTTTTACGGTCGTAAATTCCGTTTTATTTCTCTGCTGCTGCGACGCGTCGCCGTAAAACGAAATTTCTGACCGTAATCCGCCGATAACAATTTTGAATACATTTATGATGCGTCGCCGGAAAAGGGAATTCACAACCATAAGACCGCCCATTTACCTCCCCAAATGCAAATATTGAATACAGTTATACCCTAAATGATTCGACAGCCATTGGTTCATTTTCCATGGTTGATTCCAATCGATTTTCTAATCCGTATGCCCATATTCTTGCATAGGATCCTATGAACATGTTTGTTTGATAGAGGATCTTACATTCTATTATTGAATGGGCCAGAAGCTTCGTTCGAATCAAGGCATTTACTTGTTGGTTCAACGTAATTTTTCAGCTTTTGATATCACAGGATGGGCCATGATATCACAAGATGGGCCTTGCTTTGTGTGCGATAAGTTAAGCGATGTTTCGTCGTCGCCTAACGCCCTCGTTTAAACAGCTTGCAAATAATAATGCACGAAAAAAAAAACATCGATGATTCCTATATTATAATTGACTATCCTGTATTGATCGGAGGTCATCCGTATTAACACCAGGTCAACCAATATTAACTGAGGTCAAGTGAGTTAAAAAAAATCAATAATCTTGTTTTTTAAATTGTGTCAATTAATAAAATTGTCATTAATCAAGTAATTTCGTATTGTCCCAGTTTCAGGTCCTCGGTCAGCTGCATTGCTGGGTCCCGATGAAGCTGTTTGAACAAGGCCGTAAGCCGACAGCGTTACCTCGGCCTTAGGCCAATGCAGCAGACCTCGGACCTCTTCCTTGGCCAATACGAGATTACTTGATTAATAAATTATATTTTCGGCCATCTTTCTCATTTAATGATGATACTGACTTGCTGTTCGGATCTACATTTTAAGCTTTTAATATCACAAGATGGGCCTTGCTATGTTTGTGTTACGTTAAGAAAAGTAACGCTGTAGGTTAACGGCCTTGTTCAAAGCAGCTCTCTTACACTCTCAGACGCGACGTCATATGATAAAAAGAAACTGTAAAATTATTATTATTTCTATTTTATTTGTCTTGGCCGGACTAGCCTGTTTCCGCCCATTCTGTTCCATCAGTGACCAGAGGCCTCAGGCAAATGCAGCAGACCTCGTACATGTACTTGTCATCACGAAAACACGCCTATATAATTTGACACCCTTGAACCCCACTTTTATATACATGTAGTAAAACTGGGGTTCACAGGGGTAAACCTTATTTTTCTTATTTCTGCACCAAAATATAGATTGTGGGTACTCTGTAGAACCGCCTCGATAAGGCAGTTCTAACGAATATCCACAATCTATCTTTTGAGCCGAAATAAGAAAAATATCACTTTTTTTCATCTTAAAATTTTCATTTTTGGCGATAAAGGTCACAATGTATTTGAATAGGTGTGTTTTCGTAATGTACCTGGGTCAATACGAAATTACTTGATTTATAACATTATAATATTATTTTCCTTATTTCTTCTCCAATATATAGGTTTTGGGGACTCGTTAGAACCGCCTCATTGAGGCGGTTCTCACGAGCACCCACAACCTATGTTTCGGGTACATCATTAAATTAGAGGTATATCACAAATTTTCATCGGGAAAGCAGCCATTTTGAAGACATGAATGAATGCACTATGTCACACGGATGTGTTATCTTGATGACAATGCTGGCTTAACCCTTTCCCACTCAAATACGTGTTTTTACGTGTCTGCACCCCACCCCCACCCCCCCCCCCCCCATTTTAAGCCCCAGAAGTTTGCTTTAAGATTTGTTGGTCAAAAAAGTGACCTGTTTTTTCGCGCGCCTCCCCACTAAAAATATTCAGGCTGGGGGAGATTGAAGGGGAGGGGGCAACGCCCCCAACCCCCTCACATCCGAAAAATGTGTATGACCCAACCGGCCGCTAAAATTTATATCTGAGGGTGTCTTGGGTCAAAATTGCCTCAAAATTGATGCTGATAAAACATCCTGCAAACAGTGAAAATGGCCAGTGCCAAACCCCTTAAATGTTGCCTTGACAGCTGTGTAAAGATTAAGTTTTGGTCAAAAATTCATGTGAAATCACACTTTTTTGCCAAATTTGAGATGCCCCCTCATTACCATGACAACTATGATCAAGCCATGAAAGGTTACATTTGAAAGACTACTGCACAATGAACATCCATACCGAGTTTGGTGTAAAACATACCATCATTTAGGAAACAATGGCTAGTTGAAGTTGCTGTCAGGCACAACACTGTAAAAAGCAGCGAAATTCACAAAATCCCTGAGTGATAAAGGGTTAAGACAGGTTGCTTGCTTAAAAGAGGTCGTCACTATAACATGTTTAATGTATATACAGCCAATCTGCAGTGTTCTGGTGGAGAGACTCGCATCCAAGATACTTGCGGTGGCTTTGTTAATCGGCAATGTCCAAATCCAGGAACAGATAGATGTGTCACAGGTCTGGTACCAGACGGTTTAGGCATTTGCTGTCGAAGTAACACTGGTAAGTAATCCATCACGAAAACACGCCTATATAATTTTGACCCCCTTGAACCCCGGTTTATATAGTAAAACTGGGGTTTGCAGGGTCCAGGTAAACCTTATTTTCCTTATTTCTGCTCTAAAATACAAATTATGGGTACTCGTTAGAACCGCCTCGATGAGGCGGTTCTAACGAGTACCCACAATTTATATTTTGAGAAGAGATAAGAAAAATATTACAATTTTTCATCTTAAAATTTTCATTTTTTCGACGATAAATGTTGCAATGTATAATCATACAAAAGGTCAAAAAATTATCAATATTCAAAGTAAAATGAAAATGGTCTCAAAACTCGTATCATCTGTCAGCAAAATTTACGAGAAATGGCTGGTGACAGACGTCTGTCAGCAGCAAATTTCTCATGAAATGGCTGGTGACAGACGTCTGTCACTAGCCTCTTCCTAAATATTTTGTCGGCAGCAAAATTTACGAGAAATGGCTGGTGACAGCAGCAAATTTCTTGTGAATTGGCTGGTGACAGACGTCTGTCACTAGCTGTTACATGTGGGTTTACGGCGTCCCGCAAACCCCCATGCTGACAAGACAACCGAGCGTGATCTCTGACAGGTGTACGGGCAGCTGTGGGGTAAGGCACAAGAAAGATATTAGATGAATGACATGAATTATTTACAGTATCTATATACAACACTTACTAACACAAAACATCACAATTTGTTGCTTCTGTAGCCAACTCACGACGTCCGCTCCGAAGGCAAAACAATGTTCTGTGCTCGGAACGGGTGACGTGAATACCTACAGAAGCAAACAACAAAAACAACAACAAAAACAAAAAAAGAAACAACACAAGTCGCGACTGGCCAGTTTATAACTTAGGGTGAATCCCCCTCTCGCGTGAATTTTCCTCTCGCGAACTAGTGCAAACTAGTCTATCGACATAGTTGCCGATCACAGGTTTAGCGATCACAGGTTTGCCGATCACAGGTTTAGCGATCGTCCGAATCACCTGCAGGTTATTTAGTTGTCCTCTTCCATGGTCTCACATTTGATCACAATGATTCTGATTCTGATTCTGGTATGCGCTGATTATGGTGGTCTGTCTGCCCGTGCTGGACCCTAACCCCCAGCGTCGTACCAGTACCTGCTGCTATATCGCAGGGAGCAGCAGGTCACCACACATTGTTGTGCCTTTCAATATACTTTCTATATCCCGACACAATGTTGTAGGTACATGTTACAACTTGACCTGCTGCTAAAGTGTTCGTTTTTCTCAGGGTTTATATATCTATGAATACTACCAGAAAATCATGCCTACTCATATTACCTTGCTTAAATCGTGGCGAGGTGGAGATACCGGCCACAAATGAAGCTAGATAGCAAAAATCGAGTAGATAATGGATTTGCGTTCAAATAGTATATTTCCCATGGGAAAAATTGATGAAACGACCCTATAAATCAATGCCATGACTCCTGTTAAAACGAACACCCACACAACACTTGACGGGAATGAAAATTATATATGGCACAATTTGGCGGTTGGCGATGTTTAGGCAAATTTTATAGAACTCAGCCTTATAGCGGCCCCCTGTATTGTAAAAACAGATCTCTATAAACCACTCATGCATACATCGTATGATATGTGCATGACTTGTTCATGGAGCAGCACAGTTTGCGTACCATATTTCACCTAAAATATTTCACTCGCACCGCCCTACCATATATCTACTAAAATAATTTAGATGTGCATAAGCACCAGAGAGGTTTCCTATTCCATCTCGTAACACTAGCCTTTTCCTAAATATTGTGTCAAAGATAATAATATGACAATGTCAATTTTGCCAACACTATCAAAAATATTCGAAAAACATGTAAATAAACATTTAATTTGCTATATTAATAAACACAATCTTATTCACGAATGTCAATCGGGTTTCAGACATCAACACAGTTGTCAGACGACACTTGTTAGATTAACTGACCAGTGGATGAAATGTATAGATCAATGCGATATTGTTGGTACTTTATTCGTCGACTTCCGTAAGGCCTTTGACATGGTAGACCATTCACTGTTAATCAGAAAACTATCTCTCTATAAAGTAAGCCACCCTGCATTATAATGGTTTACAAGTTATCTAAGCACTCGCTTACAGGCAATAGACAGCCAACGTGGAATGTCTGATTTCTGCCAGACATTGTCAGGAGTACCCCAAGGTTCCATATTAGGACCAACCTTATTTTTATTATTCATAAATGACCTGCCCTTTTCTATAACACACTGTTCCTCTGATTTCTATGCTGACGGTAGTACGTTCCATACATCGGGCACCTCGGAGTGTAGGCTGAAAAAAAAAAACGATCCTGAGCAGGACTAAGGATGTTAATATTTCCTTTAATATTGTCTTTCCTATACCTTAAGCAAACAATTAGACTGATATCAGTCCTAGTTGTGAATGATTTTGCCCATTCTTGCCACATTTTATCTATTGCCATCATGCCAGGGCAGATTTTATTTTATGCTGTCTCAACATCTTGATGTGATGAGAGCTCAAGAGAGAGCTTTAGTGAGGGGAACTGAGGCAGGGGTATACTTATCCAACTAAGAACTCCATTTTTTTTTTCAAAAAAAAAGTCACATCTCATGATGCTTTATAAGTCTAGCAAGAATGTATACCCTGCGTCTTACCGTTCTGTAAGCAAACATTGTAGATCCTGGTCAGACGCTGCGTTCTGTCATTACGAAAACACGCCTATATAATTTTGAACCCCTTGAACCCCACTTTTATATAGTAAATCTGTGGTTTACAGGGGTATACCTTATTTTTCTTATTTCTGCTCTAATAATAAGCAGAAATAAGAAAAATATCACAATTTTTCACCTGAAAATTTTAGTTTTTTCGGCGGTTACGTTTACAGTGTATTTGTATAGGTGTTTTTTCGTAATGGGCGTTTGATCTGGGTCTTTACTGTTTGTCACGTTCAACCCAATATACCAGACCATATTCTAACCATGCTTCGTAACATGCTGACCTAACTGCGGTAAAATTAAACCTGTTTGTAACAAATGGAATCTTCCTCCTTATGTATACTAGGAGTCCATTTCCAACTTTAGGGGTGTCATGTTGTTTTTCTTAGTCAAAATTTATTTGGAAAATGGCTCAACTTTTCGCAAACAGTGTAGGCCCTGATCAGACGCCGCGTCTGATCTGAGCCTGCACCGTTTTTCCTAGTACCCGTGTTGGGGTTTCCGGTACGAAATGGTTTAACGCTGCTATTTTCTATATGGGCCCCGTCAAGCGATTGTGGTACTTATCGCCTACGCGAGCAGCGAAGGTTCAGGCGAGCCTGCGCATCCGCGCAGTCTCGCCAGAATCTTCGCTGCTCGCTCATACAAGCAGTGAATCAGGAGGAACCTTCAGACAGAAAGCCACATCCTTGGCTCCTCAGAATGGCTGGGCATGCGCAGTTAAAATTTGTCATGACGGAATGCTCGAAGACAAAAATTCGCTTGGCGGGGCTCATATAAGTTACCTGGATTTCATATTTCATATTCAGGTGTGAAGTGTTTATATGCCTCGATGGAAACACAAACGACCAAAAAATGCTATCTTAAGGCGGATTTTGTTTAATATAGATACAATTTACTGCATTTGCCTTTTTCTGGAACCAGTTTGTTTGATTTGAGGTTTAACGTCCCTGTCAACACAGTAAAGGTCATTTTGGAGACGTTGCTTCCAATTTTGTGGGACTTTTACCCGACATTGAGATGAAATTACATTTCAAACCCTGTCGCCCAATGAAACCAATAGGGTTTATTAGCATGGACGGTCCGCCTCGCACCGCGGTTCCTGGACAGGCTTAGATCCTCTAAGCGGTTTACCAGTACTAATGTGCGGGCCGGATTCAGCTCTGCGTGGAAGCATCATGCAGCCCATATATTTCTTCAAGCCTCTATGTGCGGGGCCGTTCGGAAACCAGTGCATCCTTGACTAAGTAAGGTCGCTTGCTTATTAGAGGTGGCCTATATAACATATTTATTGTATATGCAGCCAATCTGAGGTGTTCTGTCGGAGAGACTCGCATCCAAGGCGCTATCTGTAGTGGCATTCCTGGGCAATGCCCAAATTCAAGAACAGATAGATGTGTCACAGACCAGTTTGTACCAGACAGTTTAGGGATTTGTTGTCGACGTAACACGCGTAAGTCATCACGTTAACCCATTACGAAAACACGCCTAAGTATACAAGCGTGTAATGTATACAAATACATTGCACAATTTTCCGCCGAAAAAAAAACACGAAAATTTTAACATGAAAATTTGTGATATGTTTCTTATTTCTGCTCAAAATATTTCTGCTCAAAATATAGATTGTAGGTGCTCGTTAGAACCGCCTCGTCTAGGCGGTTCTAACGAGTACCCTCAATCTATATTTTAGAGCAGAAATAAAAAAAGGATTACCCCTGCAAACCCGAGAATTACTATATAAAAGTGGGGTTCATGGGGGTCAAAATTATATAGGCGTGTTTTCTTGATGTCTTTCCGTACTAAATGGAATCTTCCGACTAATGCTTTGGTCTCAAATATCGGCCCGTATCCGGGGATAGGGGGTAATCGGGAGTATACCGCTGGTTTTAGGCTTTTTTCCGACATCGGTCAGCACCGGTCAAAAAGTTGCCAAACATTATTTACATAAATGGCACCGTGCGGAGGCCGTCCGAATACCGTCTGGTAATCGTACGGTGTCTGTTTCCAAAGAGAAATACTTTTGGGGCCGGCGAGGCAGTGAATACCGACCGAACATCTAATACTAGTCGGCCGAATATCCTATGATGTCCGGGCGATAACCGGCCAATTCACCGGACATCGTACGAATATCGCCCGCGTATCCTATGGACAACAAACGATGCTTGCACCAGGCCCGGCCGAATTTCGGGCGACTGTCGGGCGGCGTGATGGAATCGTGCTATAATGTTGCACACGGCGACTGACGGGGGTTTATATAGTCCCCCCGATGCCCGGCCCATGTCCGGTTCTAGCCGACCGGTAACCGGCCGATGTCTGTAACATATCTGGTCCACACCGGTTCAAGCCGATCGGCCATAGGTGGGCTACTTTCCAATGTGTAAACAGACAACGGCCGGATATCGGCCCATGTCCGGTCCCAAAAAATTCTCCTCTGAGGCTACATACACAGGCCGATAATCTCTCGATTCCCGGCAGGATATCGGACGTTACTTAAACGATGTGTGAAGGATATGTGGCCGACTATGAAAATGTACGGGACACCGGAGAAAATTTAACTTCGATTTAAAACTCTTCGGGCACTTCCCCGGTGCTGCCTGAGAGCCCCGGCCACTGGCCGGCCATATCTGGTGTCCGGCCGGGGACCAGGCCAAAATGGCTAAAAATCATGCCCGGAGTACATCCTAAGCCTAATCGGAAGGGGTTGTGACCAAGCATTATATTCCTTTATTCCAGAATTCCTTTATTAAGATCACCTTTAGGACTGTGCAAAATTGGTCTGAAGACCACCTTCAGGACTGTTCAAAAATGGTCTTTAAAAATGACATATTTATAAGGAAAATATCTTGATAGAGTTGCGAAAATATATCGTATGGCTGTGCATCTTAGTTAATTTTAAACATGACTCAATATTTTTTCTCATTAAGACCAGCTTTTGAGGAACTGTTTATATGTGGTCGTTAAGACCAGTTTTGAACAATTCCAAAGGCAGTCTAACGCAGGAGGACACTGTGAATATTTACATCACGAAAACACGCCGATATAAATTTGACCCCCCTTCAACCCCACTTTTATATAGTAAAACTGGGGTTTCCGGGGGTATAACTTATTTTTCTTATTTCTGCTCTAAAATATAGATTGTGGGTACTCGTTAGAACCGCCTCGATGAGGCGGTTCTAACGAGTGCCCACAATCTATATTTGGAGCAGAAATAAGAAAATATCACAATTTTTCATCATAAAATTTGCAATTTTTCGGCGATAAAGGCGGCAATGTATTTGAATAGGCGTGTTTGCTTAATGTTTCTTGTCCTAAGATGGGGATTCGTCCAGAATCGGACATTATTTTGCCGAAAACGGCTTCGCGATTTATTTGTGTTATGAATTGTCATTCGGTGATTTTGTCGCTTATATTATTCTATTTTGGATAGCCTACTGGCCTTTTTGTGGGAAAGTAACTGTCCTTTTGGCTTGAGGATTGTGGCCACGTAAAATCGATTTATGCCCCCCCCCCCCCCCCCCAGTGGAATTCGTTTCCGCTGACCGTTCCAAGGCGGTTCTTCTGTCGCGGTTTATTTTTGTTATGGTTTGTCTTTGGGTGTTTGTGTCGCTTATATTATTTTCTTTTAGATAGCCAGCCTATTGGCCATTTATTGAACAGTAACTGTCCTTTTGACTTTCCGCTATTGATGTTTCCATTGGGTCTGTTGTTTCATGTGTGGGTTTCTTTCCCTTTGGTGTCACTGGTGGGAGCTGTGGGTTAATTGTATCGATTGCTGATCATTGCTTCCACTTCTATTTCGTACCGAAATTGGCTTCGAGTCATCAAAAATTATGACTAACTTTAAAACAGGGCCCAGCAGGCACACGTCGCTAAGGCCACGTCAAATCAACGTCGGTGCAACGCCATGACGTTGCACCGACGTAGATGTGAAGTTGCAAAATGTTATGACGTCGTACCGATGTTGATGTGACGTCACAATTACGTCTTGTGCCTGCTGGGGATGTTACAAACCGCAGTTCCTCTTTTCAATTATCTGCATTGGTACATGTAGGTTATAGGTTTATCACCACTCTCGGACAACTGCGTCAGGGAATTGGTTATAGCATTTGACTTTCACCCGAGTGTCCTTGCTTCGAATCCCACCATAGGCGGGATTTTTTTTTTCAGCTATGTGTCTTTCCTTTGTTACGGCTTTCATGTCGGAAGATTGGAAATCCCAGCTTAGCCCTCCAAAAAAAAAAAAAATATATATATATATAATATATAATAAGTTATCATTTTCGAAGCCACTCCACACTGCGATCTGGGTAATAAAGTCATTGACATTTTTACTTAATGGGCATCGTTCTTATGGATAAGTTGAGAACTTGTAACACTTTCAGGGAACATGTCTTAATCCGTTTTATGGATAAGTTGAGAACACGTAACACTCTCAGGGAACATGTCTCTTTTAATCTGTTTTATGGATAAGTTGAGAACTTGTAACACTTTCAGGGAACATATCTCTTTATACCCCCACAAATGAAATTTGGGGGGGGGGGTATATAGGAGTGAGCTTGTCGGTCTGTCGGTCGGTCGGTCGGTCGGTCTGTTGACTTGGTTTCCAGACGATAACTCAAAAAGCGCTTCACCGATTTTTATCATTTTTGGTACACTGATGTAACATCATAAAATACAGGTCAAGTTCGATTTCCACTACAATTCGTCAATTTTCGACATAGTTATGGCCCCTTTCAAGTGAAAAGCTGTTGTACTATCAAGGCAGTTTTTGTGGGGGTATTCATCACCTTTAGTGATAGCTCTAGTTTAAACTGTTTTATGGATAAGTTGAGAACTTGTAACACTTTCAGGGAACATGTCTTTATTAAACTGTTTTATGGATAAGTTGAGAACTTGTAACACTTTCAGGGAACATATCTCTTTTAAACTGTTTTATGGATAAGTTGAGAACTTGTAACACTTTCAGGGAACATATCTCTTTTAAACTGTTTTATGGATAAGTTGAGAACTTGTAACACTTTCAGGGAACATGTCTTTTTTAAACTGTTTTATGGATAAGTTGAGAACTTGTAACACTTTCAGGGAACATGTCTCTATTAAACTGTTTTATGGATAAGTTGAGAACTTGTAACACTTTCAGGGAACATATCTCTTTTAAACTGTTTTTGGCTCCCATATCAATAGAGGTCTACTCATAAAGGAAAGAATTTGCTCCACCGGAGCAAATTCTTTTCTTTAGGAGTTGACCCATTAGGAGTTGACCCATTTTTAAGAGGGAAAGCAAACAGGAAGGTCGACAAGTTGTATCCTTTGCAAAGAAAATTCCAGAAAATGTGAAAATGTGTCTTGGCAACCATCACG
Organism: Lucinisca nassula; assembly: GCA_963580285.1. Classification (NCBI taxonomy): domain Eukaryota; kingdom Metazoa; phylum Mollusca; class Bivalvia; order Lucinida; family Lucinidae; genus Lucinisca; species Lucinisca nassula. The sequence continues at coordinate 54,627,821 of OY757012.1, forward strand.
AAAACATGCCTATATATATTTACAACCCCGCCCCCCCCCCCCCCCCCCCCTCACACACACACACCCTTAAACCACACTTTTACTTAGTAAAACTGGGGTTTTTAGGGGAATACGTATTTTTGTTGCTGTTTTATTAATTCCGCTCAAAAACATCTATTATGACGGTTGTAAAGTTTTGATTTGTTTGATTTGAGGTTTAACGTCCCTGTCAACACTGTAAAGATCATGTTGGAGACTAGTTTACAATTCTGTGGGACTTTTACCCGACATTGAGATAAAATGACATCTCAAGCCCTGCCGCCAAATTAAACCAAAAGGGTGTATAAGCATGACGGACAAACTCGCACCGCTTTGTAAAGAGTCTTCATAATCTATATTTGTGCATAAGTATGTAAAATATTAAAATGTTTTATTCAAAAATGGAAATTTTGTTTGTTATATTTTCAATATATTCAAATACGTTTAGGCGGTTCTAATGAGTACATGTACTCATACTATTTGTTTGGTGCATAAATCTGCAAAATATTAAAATGTTTTATTCAAAAATTTTAAGTTTTTGTTGATAATATTTTCAATATATTTAAATAGATTGTGGCGGTTCAAAAGAGTACTCACAATATATATTTGGTGCCTAAATCTGCAAAATATTAAAATGTTTTACTCAAAAATTTTAAATTTCTGTTGGTCACATTTACAATATATACTCAGAGGCAATAAAAAGTATACAGTTTTTGATTTGGAATACCGGATCTTGTATTGCAGTTTGTAATAAAATTTGCCTTTGTCAGTTTTTCCCAAACGTCTAAGTTTGAAAAAACCCAATTGTTTTCCTGTTACAGTAATCCATGATGGAGATATTGCCCTTAATTGAAAATCAATATTTCCAACAAAATCTCGTGATGCACATGACATTTAAATCTATGCCTACCGCAAAAGTCATGTGCGACTATTCATCGATAAGACCACATCATTTTTTTGCCATTTAACCCAAACAAACAGCTTCAAACTCAATTGAAATTTCTGCCTTTTCCGGATTATCTCCCTTTCAATTAAAACCATAGTGAATTAAATGAGTCTTTTTCTCAAATCGTGTAAGAGATTTTCATTCGAAACTTTCACATAATTATTGTTTTGCTCGGCATCTTTATGCTTACTCCATAGTAAACCCTCTAAAATTGCTCAATGAAAAGTTAATCACCAATACAAATCCCATAGAAACATAATGCATCCAATCAAAGGAAGAACGTAAAAGGCGAAACTGCCATTTTCGTGGACAAAAGATGTTGCAGTTTACCTTGTGTTTCATTTCAATATGCGACATATTCTTGCCAATCCGTTGCCCTTCTTTGAATTTGTTGCATGAGAAATCATTTATTGGATAACACTTATTCGAAACACATGTTTAAAAGGAAGCTACTCAAGACGAAATATTGGATCAGACCCCTTGTCCATTTCAAGCGACGCAATTTCATTATTCTTTAATCAATTTTAACAGAAAATGCTGCAAATTATGCGGAAGTGGTTGTTCTTATTTATGATGCCTCATATGTATGTAGAAAGGGAGACATTGGAACGCAAATCGGCACATCCGCAACTATTATTGACATTTATGCCTTTGGCGCAAAGGATTAAGCCTTTTACTGTGCGCTGACTTTCTCGGCTTACCTGTACAGAATCTCTTGTTGGAAATAGCAGGGGCTTTAATGGAAAATAATTTTTAAACAAATATAACTTTTTTATTTTTCAATTTCATAAAGATGTTCCGATTAAGTTTTATTGTCCGTTTAAATTCCTTCAAAACGATATCAAATAAGTGGAACTTTTATTTAATTAGCTGCCGGCATTTTTATTTTCAAATTAATAGCCTATAATCCTTACCTGAAGCATACAAATCTGTGGAAAAACAACGACACCAACCAACTTTAACGGCTAAAATCTACACTTTCTGTTAATATTGCAAATAAACGCCCGTATCAGACGCAATGTGTATACAATATTGTGCATTTTGATAGCAATTACAATATTTCAAAATAATATTTAATAACGGCATTTTGCGATTAAATTTGGTGCTTATTCAGAAAAAACTTTATCGTCTACACACGCGTGTAATCCCAAAGCGGGTCAGTTTCAATCGACTGTAAAATCAACACAACTTCGCCTGGGCATCTCCTTGGAATGTAAATTAATCTAAGAATGCGGTGTCTGATCTGCATCTTATTTATTTATTTTTTATTTATTTTTTTATTTATTTACGTATTTTTTTATTTTCATGACCTGATTAGATTTTTGCGCATTCTTTATACTTACTACGCAAAGTTAAATAAACATTGCTAGTAATAAGATTTATGATTACAAAAGAAAGAAAGAAAGAAACCCATGTGAATTTGTCACGAAATTTCTAAAAAAATTTATATAACTTGGTTATAATATATATCTTATTCCAATTACTCAGATACAGGCTAATCTGACATTTCGTTGTTCGCACATTGTTTTGTTGGAATACCAGATGAATGTTTATTTTATTTTTATTTATTTTTTATTTTTCTAACAGGCGTTTGATTATTTAAATGCTATTGATTATTTAAATGCTATTCAGTCTGGTAAATAAAAAAAAAATAACCGTAAAGATGCCATTTATGCCTATGTTAATTGTTTTGTATTCATTATTATCATCTTGGTTGTAATGAAAACCTAATTAAAAACTGCTTTATATAGAGAAAACTGGGGTTTACTGTGGTATTCATTTTTTTTTCACGTCTTCTCCAAAACATAGGTTGTGGGTACTCGTTAGAGCCACCTCAATGAGGCGGTTATAACTATGTTTTAAGTATTGATGAGTTTACTTTGACCAATTAACTGTTTTTGAGATATCAAAAATGCACTATGCCGCACGGATGTATTATCGTTATGTGTATATTTTATTATTATTATTATTATTATTATTATTATTATTATTCTATTCATTTATGTATAATCAAATGATTATTAGAATTTTTTCTTTTTTTATTTAAATTATTTATTTATTTATTTCAACTGTTAAGTGATTTAAGATGAGGTGTGTACCCTTTTTCTGGTGTTCTCTCCATGATGCTGCGAAAAAGAATATGCATGTTAGCCAAACTTTATATAAAACAGTCGGGTTATCAGGAATCAGTATGATTTTACACAAAATATAGGTAGAAAGTACTTGTAAGAACCATATCAATTTGGCGGTTCTGTGCCCATATATTTTCAGCTCACTCAGTGGGTGGGTGGGGGGGGACATCACGGGTATTTAAGCTGAAGACAATTATCGCTTTTTATGACACGTGATGTGTATTGTATACCGGCTACTGACCATCAGGAAGCCTGAAGATTAATGGACACGCGCGCAAGGTATATTGTACTTCCTTTCCGGAGAGATTAACTTTATTCATATGCATTAAGTTCTAAGCAGAATAGGTATTATCTAGATAATGAGAATCTATTATTATTATTAATATTATTAATATTATTATTATATCTTGGATCCAATATAAATGTTTGATTTGTTTGTTTGATTTGAGGTTTAACGTCCATGTCAACACAGTATAGGACTAAGGTCATTTTGAAGACGTTGCTTCCAATTTTGTGGGACTTTTACCCGACAATGAGATGCAATGACAACTCAAACCCTGTCGCCCAATGAAACCAATAGGGTTTATAAGCATGGACTCCTACCGCTTTGCCTGGGCAGGCTTAGATCCTCTAAGCGGTCTACCAGTACTGGTGTGCGGTCGGTTTCAGCTCTGCGTGGAAGCATCATGCAGTCAATCTTTTTTTTCAAGCCCCGATGGGCGGGGACCGTGAATTATACATGCATACTGGGTCCAAGTTACGAGAATACATCCGTTTGACACAGTACCTTCTTATAGGTTGAGGGTTATTGCTAGAACTGTTGTTTTAAAATTTATTTTAATTGCTTCAACAGACAAATACATATTATCCAAGATTTGCAAGAACCGGTCTATAGAGTACCCACAACCTATGTCTTGTACAGAAGAAAAGGTTTGGGATGATTGCTGGAAACATTTCATTGATAACATACGTCTTTATTTATCCCCATCAACACTGTATAGGTCATTTGGGAGACGTTGCTTCCAATTTTGTGGGACTTTCACCCGACATTGAGAGGAAATGACATCTCAAGCCCTGCCACCCAATTACACAATTAGGGTTTATAATAGATAGATAGATAGATAGATAGATAGATAGATAGATAGATAGATAGATAGATAGATAGATAGATAGATAGATAGATAGATTAAACTGAAATGAAACTCAGTAATTGCTCAGTAATATGTCTAGGAAAACCGTTGACTTTCTAAATCTTCAGAAACGCATTGTCTATATTCTGTAATTTTTGCGTACAACTCGATATGACAAAAATATCTATGGCTGCGGCGTAAAACAAAGTAAATAAAAAATATTGTAAATAAATATATTATGTAAATGCACGGTCAGTAGAGGCGATTGGTTCTAACTAGTACCCACAACCTATGTCTTGGTGCAGAAATAAAGAAAATAATGTATACCCACTTTTCTCTATATAAAGTGGGGGTTAGAGGGTTTTCATTACACGGACTTGCTATCGTGATGATAAAACGGTGATTCTTTTTAGCAAGACTCGGATGTGACCCGGAGTCTTAATTGTTCATTTTATCTGAATTATTTTTATTTACCGTCCCCAGGTTTATGATATTACTTTTTAAATACAACTACAGGTCAAGTTGCCACTTACTGGTCTAGTGACTACTATTGGTGCAAAGATTAACGGCGCGCGTCACAATACTTGGTGATAATTCGATTATCGACAGGTAGTCGGAAGTGTGCTTACTCAAAGTATTGATCGATTAACAATCCATCATGAACGATTATATTGACGTGCGTCGTTTACCTGAGCAGAAAGAAAGAAAGAAAGAGCGTATAATTATGATGAAGTTATCGTCATTTAAAAAAGAAAGAAAGATTTACTCGTTTAGCACGAACAAAATAAGGGAGAGAAACATATAAACTAGCTAAGAGACATTGGCGGCACAGGCCGCCACAAATACAAATACTTTCTCGGGGGGGGGGGGGGCCTCATTAGAATCGCCTCGACGAGGCGGTCTTACGAGTGCTCAAACTCTGTGCTATCAGCATAAATGAGAATATGAGAATATAACAATATTTCATGTGTATTTTCAAATAAATAAATAAAGGAAGAAAAAAAGGAAGATGAATATTATTTGTGAACAACTGAAAACTTGAAGTTGTTTATCTTTACTCCTTTCACACAAAGATGGCATGATAAATATACTATTTAAGGCTTACTGAGTCACTAAGAAGCAACTGAGACTAGATAGATAGATAGATAGATAGATAGATAGATAGATAGATAGATAGATAGATAGATAGATAGATAGATAGATAGATAGATAGATAGATAGATAGATAGATAGATAGATAGATAGAAAGAAAGAAAGAAAGAAAGAAAGAAAGGAAGGAAGGAAGGAAGGAAGAAAGAAAGGAAGGAAGGAAGGAAGGAAGGAAGGAAGGAAAGAAAGAAAGAAAGAAAGAAAGAAAGAAAGAAAGAAAGAAAGAAAGAAAGAAAGAAAGAAAGAAAGAAATCGGCAATTATTGTGTCAAGACAGATTATCCGCATTAAAATCAGTAAGAGTATCTCCTTTGCATTTCTATGCTTACAACTCAGACTCAAGGTTCTCGTCTCAACGGATACATTACGAAAACACGCCTATATAAATACATTGTAAATCTAAAAATCAAACAATGAAAATTTTCAGACGAAAACTTGTGGTATTTTTCATATTTCTGCTCAAAACATAGATTGTGGGTGCTCGTTAGAACCGCCTCGCGTAGGCGGTTCTGTCGATTGCCCAAAATCTATGTTTTTTTTAGCAGAAATAAGAAAAATATTACAAGTTTTCATCTTATTATTTTTTTTTCTGTGGTATCGTTTTTAATGCATTTGTATAGGCGTGTTTTCGTAATGTATTTTGCAGATATGTAAGTGATTGGTCCCTTTTGATAAATCGGCCAATTTGTTGTTTGTTATTGTCGGCATTTTGAACATATTCCTTTACATTAACAATCAATAACGGCCCCGCCCTTTGGGGCTTGAAGAAATAGATGGGCTGCATGATGCAATTACACGCAGAGCTGAAACCGACTGCACACGAGTACTGGTAAACCGCTCAGAGGATCTAAGCCGGTGCGAGTCGGAACGTCCATGCTTATAAACCCTATTGGTTTCACTAGGCGGCAGGGCTTGAGATGTCAGTTCATCTCAATGTCGGGTAAAAGTCACACAAAATGGGAAGCAACGTCTCCAAAATGACCTATACAGTGTTGACGGGGACGTTAAACTTCGAATCAAACAAACAAATTAACAATCAATGAACCTTTCTTTCCAGAATAAATATTTGATGTTTGAATTTGCAGTATGTTATTATAGATAATTAAAATGGTTACAGGTAAATAAAGAGTAATTAAAACCTAATTCTTCGTTTTATATTTTTGACTAGTCACAATTAATTTCAAACAGTGTAAGTAAGCATTACCTTACATGGATATGTTACAATATTGAATAATCATTGCGACCATTATGATAACACATTCATGTGAAATAATGCATTCTTTAGGTTGCAGAAAACGGTTATTAAAAAAAAATGAGTCATAGTTTATGTCTTCTTTAAATATAGGTTGTGGATCTTGTTAGAACTGCCTCGCTTCTGACGAATACCCACAACATATGTTTGGAACGAAAGTAATAGAAAAATATACATGTATGTTCCAGCAACTGTGACCACAGTTTTCTCAATATAAAGTTGGATTTAGAAGGGGTGTTCATCAGTGACATGGACTTGTTAACATTATAATGATAGTCAAGCAGATTTAAGTACATTTTGGACGGGAAATCCCAAACATGGACACTTATTCTGGAAACAGTGCATGCTCAGATCAGACGTCGAGCTTAGATCATGGCCTTTGCTGTCAACCCATTACGGCCTCCGCCCAACGGGGCTTGAAGAAATAGATTGGGCTGCATGATACTTCCAAGCAGAGCTGAAACTGACTGCACAGCACATGCGTACTAGTAAACTGCATGGGGGCACTAAGCCTGCCCATGAAAAGTGGTGCGAGTTGGACCGTCCATGCAGATAAACCCTACTGGTTTCATTGGGTGGCAGGGCTTGAGATGTCATCTCAGTGCCGGGTAAAAGTCCCTCAAAATTGGAAGCAACGTCCGCAAAATGACCTATACAGTGTTGACGGGGACGTTAAACCTCTAATCAAACAAAACTGTCAACCCTTTAAGAAAACATATCCTTGTGACAATGTTTTCTTTCTTATCTTCGAAATGTTAATTTATATCTAAAAAAAAAGCACATTATTTTTATGGTGAAAAATACAACGTCTTGGTGCGGATAGTATACATTGTAACCCCTCTAAACCTCTCTCTTCTGTAATGGAAAGTGGGGTTTGCAGGGGGTTTTATTACATGGACTTATGAACATGTTGCTTTACTTAACAATGTAATTTTAAATAATGCAATCTGACGTCCATTAACTATAAATGTTTTTTTTTTGTTTTTTTAAATAATGTGGAATATCACATTCCAGAAAAAAAATGGATTTATGAGAACCGATAATATTTTAAGTACAAAAAGGCTCAATTTTAACCGTTTGACAAAACGAGAATTTTTCTCGCTTAAAGTACCAAAACACGCAGATCAAAATTAACTAGACGTATCTATCGTTCAATATCCCCCGGGGTCATTTTCACACACGGCCGGATTAAAACACAATATTGATTACACGACAGGTACACGCATAGGTATCTATCGTAGGCCTCAGTCAAAGGGAGACAACCCAATATTGACTTTCTGTGCGACTGTCACGGTTGAAAGCCATCGGGCTAATGTCAGATATAGTTGGCCATGTTCAGTAACATGTATACTTACTTTTGCCTCTCAATATATTTCAATAGATTGTGGCGGTTCTAATGAATTCTCGTGAACTTAGTTCAGTGCAGAAATATACACAAAAAATATTAAAACATTTTATCCGAAACATTTTAATTTTTGTTGCTTATATTTTCAATATATTTGATTAGACAGTATGGTTGGTCAAAGGTTGATATGAACGTTTGTGGTTTTCTTGTGAAGTTGTGATCAGGAAACTTTGGAATTTAACCATAAGGCCATGAGAACTGATGCCGCAAAAATCTTTTAGACACTGTCGGATATCGTTGGAACCATTTCGACATGTCCGTTCTAATGTGTTTATTAAAACACGCCACGGAAACACGCTATATATATATAATTTTAACCTCTTCATGTAGTAAAACTTGGGTTAACAGGGGTAACCCTTATTTTTATTATTTCAGCTCACAAATATAGATTGAGGGTACCCGTTTGAACCGCCTCGATATCGAGGCGGTTCTAACGTGTTCTCACAGTTTATATTTTTAGATTGTAGGTACTCGTTAGAACCGCCTAATTGAGGCGGTTCTAACGAATACCAACAACATATGTCTTGAAGCATAAATAAGCAAAATCATGTATACCCCCTGTGAAATCTATTTTTCTATATATAAAGTTGGGTTTAGAGAGTCGTTACCTGATATGACGACAAGAGGAAGTGAATGGTTACTGGCGAACGTTCGTAACAATCCTAACCCAAAATTACAAATGAAATGGCCACTCTTCCAAAATCCTATGTTTTATCCATATGGCATAAAATGAGAATCCATTTATATAATAAATACATGGTATATATATATTTATAACAGCCGAGCCAGAGTGTCCAGTTGGTAGCCCGCTACCCGGGGTCACCTGCGGTGGATTCACGCTAGAAGGAACCAACACCTGTCCGGACCCTCGATATGAATGTGTTGGTGCTGCACTGGCTTGGGATGGCCAAGGACACTGTTGTCTGAGGACCGATCCAGGTAAATTGTAACGAATTTTTTCGAATGCAATAATGGCCTGACGAAAATATCATTACGAAAACACGCCTATACAACTATTTTTTTTTTTCAATTTTAACGTCGAAAAAAAAAAACAACACGACAATTTCAAGATGAAAAATGGTAATACTTTTCCTACTTCTGCTCTTGTTCAAAATATAGACTGTGGGTACACGTTAGAACCGCCTCATCGAGGCGGTTCTAATGAGTACCCTCAATCTATATTTAAGAGCAGAAATAAGATAAATAATGTTTACCCATGTAAACCCCCGTTTTACTATAAAAATGTATGGTTAAAGGAGATCAAAATTATAGGCGTGTCTTCGTGATGCTGAATAACGCAACATCACACCATTGCTACGTGACATCCAATAAAACAATAAAAAATAACAACAAAGTAAACATGGTTTCAAAAACGTGATCCTTATCATGTCGATGATGCTATTACAGTGTGACATGCACATGGAAATGTTTCATGCATCTGTCTGTTTATTCGTTTTGTTTTTTGTTTCAACTAATAGGTTTCGTCTTAGATTAGACTTGTTTGCAATGTTTTTTTGTTTGTTTTTGTTTTGTTTTTTTCGTTTTTGTTTGCTTTTTTCATTCTTCCATAGCACACTCTCGTGGGATGCAATGCTGTATTTCACAATTTTAAAAATATATTTTGCATATCGAAATTTATATTTTTCTTATTTCAGCTTCATCAATATACTGTGGGTACTCGTTTGAACTGCCTCAATGAGGCGGTTCTAACGAGCACCCACAGTCTATGTTTATAGCAAGTATACAGACAAAAATAATGTTTCACATCTGACAACCCTGTATAACTTGGGTTTTTCTTCATTTCTAACCAGTCCATAGCCTTACACACGGCCCTAAGAGAGAGCAACATGAACTAGTATGCTCTCGGGTGAGACAGAGAAATCTCAATTCGCAGCCGAAATTGGCATTGATTCCTCTGCAGTTTTATGCCCATTTTCGATCTGGCGTTCAAAATTCTAAATTACAGTGCTTCTACTTTACTTAGGGGAAGGCACTGGCAGTTCAGCATGACTCACATTTCACTGAATCTGCCACGTTTTGCAGCCCAGAAGCACTCAATCTTTACGTCCTGTTGTGGGGCAATGCTAACGCGCCTGACCGTAGCGGACGTAAAATGCTTAAACTTTACAATACAATACAATACAAAATAATGTTTACCCCCAGCTAACCCCACTTTTAGCTCACCTGGGCACAAAGTGTTCAAGGTGAACTACTGTGATCGGCCTGTGTCCGACGTCCGTCGTCAGTCGTGTGCCGTGTGTCGTCAACATGTTTTCACTTGATGTGTCCTCAACCAGTGAGAAAATTTCACACAAATGTCCTCTGATGCGCTTTTTCCAAAATTGCTAAAATGGTTCCGCTCGGCTGAACAAAAAGGCTAACAGGGCTGAAAATAAAAAAAAAAATTTAAACGGCATCCCCTCCTAGGCCGATCGTCCAAATTCAAAATAATCTAATGCCTGCTTGAATGGTTCCGCTCGGCTGTACAAAATGGCCACTATCCCTAAAAGTAGAAAAACCTTTAAACGACACATTTTCCTAGGCCAGTAGCTCGATTTGGAAGTAATTTCGCACGAATGTTCCTCTATGTTCCTTTATCAACACATGCGATGATATTTCTTTTTTGAATTTTATACGTGAAGAAACAAAAAACAGACCGCGTAGTTTTTGTGAGAATAACATGGCCACGCTATTTTTTCTCAGTGTGAATTTATTACATCGTTTCACAATGTTAAAGTATTTTGTTCTTATTTATTTCAGATATGCATTGATAAGTATAAAACAAAATCCGATTTAAAATCGTTTTATGATAAAACAAAGGTTTACGTTTACACCCATGGTCAACTCATATATAAAATTTATGAAACTCGCCAGAGGCTCGAATAAACTAAATATGAAATGGCCCCTCTTCCAAGATCCTCTCTCATTCTTATAACATAACACGAGAATTCATTATCCACGTGGTATATACATTGTTTGCAGCCGAGCCTGAGTGTCCAGTTGGTAACGCGCTACCCGGGATCACCTGCGGTGGACGCACGCTAGAAGGAGCCAACGCCTGTCCGGACCCTAGATATGAATGTGTTGGTCCAGCATTGGCTTGGGATGGCCAAGGACACTGTTGTCTGAGGACCAATCCTGGTAAATTGTAACTCATATTTTTTTCCACAGCATTAAGGGTCCGACGAATATATTGAGTCACGCAACATTACAACATTGCTATGTGACATAAAAAAGAGGTACATGGACCACTACATTCACCAGAGATGACGTGGTTTTATCACATGCAGACATGGTGCCCATCTTGGTCAAATGACACATCCTACGAATAACGTTTCATTGCCTCATCACATAGAGGCTTTTCATGCCATTTGGTTTCAATCAGCACAGCAGTTTTAGTGGAGAAAAAGGCAAAAATACTGAATCTCAGCCATCCAGGACAAAGGTCAGTAATGATCTTGATCTCAGGGATTAATTAAATTCCATTTAGCTGATTGTAAAGAATATATCTGGTGCGACAGGCTACCACGCAATCAGTGCAATCCACTGTTTTGCCTTTTTTCCATACAAATGTCTAAGTGACCAAATCTGACCTTGACGCAAAACAGGTCAAGGTCAACCAAAGGTCATCCTTTGAATAAATTTGGTAGGACCTGTGTCCCCGATGGTAGGACATGTGTCCCCGATACTACATACCAAATTTCAGCTGATTGCAAATATCATTTCTGATGCCACTAGCTACTCTGCAATCAGAAAAATCCACTGTTTAGCCTTTTTTTCAATGCAAATGTCTAATTAACCAAATTTGACCTTGACGTAAAAAGGTCAGGGTCAACCAAAGGTCATCATCTGAATAAACGCTGTAGCGCCCGAGTCCCTGATGATGCATACCAAGTTTCAAGATCATCGGATATTTGGGTCTTGAGAAGATTTTTAAAGATTTTTACCATATATAGGCATGGCCGCCATATTGGTCATATGACCCAGTCCTTATGAACAAATTTTCGTTTCCCCGTTCCCATTGAGGCTTTTCATATAATTTGGTTTCAATCAACCAAGCAGTTAAAGTGAAGGTGATAAAAATATTGAATCTGAGAGAACGAAGGTCGTTAAATGACCTTGACCTTTGGAATTGATTAACTTCCATTCAGCCCATTGCAAATATCATTTCTGATGCTACAAGCTACCATGCTATCAGAAAATACACCGCTTTGCCATTTTTCCATACAAATGTCTAAGTGACCAAATTTTACATTGAAGTAAAACAGGTCAGGGTCAACCAAAGGTTATCATGAATAAAAATTGGTAGGGTCCGAGTCCCCGATGCTGCATACAAAGTTTCAAGGTCATCGACCATTCGGTTGAACAAAATGGCTCCCCTAGCCAAAGGAAGAAAATCCTTTACACATTTTCCTAGGCCAGTGTCGCGATTTGGAAGTAAATTTCACACAGATTTTCCTCTTTGTTCCTTTACCAAAATCGATAAATGGTTCCGTTCGAATGAACAAAAGGAAACATCTCATCAACTATGCCAATGGCTTGATTTCAAACTGATTCGACAGAAATGTACTTCTGATTTACCAACAATGCTAGATATTACGAAAACACGCCTATACAAATACATTGTAACCTTGTATGGCCGAAAAAAATGAAGATTTTATGATGAAAATTTGTGATATTTTTCTTATTTCTGCTTAAAATATAGATTGTGGGTACTCGTTAGAACCGCCTCATCGAGGCGGTTCTAATGTGTACCCACAATCTATATTTTAGAGCAGTATTAAGAAAATAAGGTTTACCCTTGCAAAACCCAGTTTTACTATATAAAAGTGGGGTTCAAGGGGGTCATAATAATATAGGCGTGTTTTCGTAATGATATTTCTGCTCGGATGAGCAAAATGACCGACAGAGCTAAAATAGAAAATAAAAAACCAACATTAAACGACATCATTTCCTAGTTCAATAGCCCAATTTCAAATTAATTTCAAACATTTTTTTTTTCCTTTTTTGCCGCTTTACCTATATTGCTTGAATGGTTCCGCTAGGTTGAATAAAATGGCCACCCGAGCTAAAAATAGAAAAACCTTTTATCGACATATTCCACTAGGCCAATGGCTTAATTTTGACCCTTTACCAAAATTGCTAGAATGGTAAATAATCGCCATCTCTTACTGGGCCAGTTACCGTTGCCTGATTTTTAAATAAATTTACAAAAATATATCTTTTATGAACCTTTATCAAAATTACCAAACTGATTCATTGCAGCTGAACCAAATAGGCTCAATTGAGCGATATAGAACCATCGTGGTCCTCTTGGTATACATAAAATGGGGTTTACAGGATTGTTAATCTCACTGACCTGTTAATGTGAAGCGGGCACCATTGGACAGCTGGCAAAGTATGCATGAATATGTGCATATTTGTACAAGAGTCAGTAATGTTTATCAACCGATGAACCTCCGTTTTTTTTTTTTTTTTTTTTTTTCATTCTTTTTTCAGAAATGAGTTTTAATTTTCATATAAATTATGGCTGTCATCCCATACTAAGTAATTTGCCGACATTCTAAAACGATCTGCTCCTTTTGGAATTCTTGCTCATTTAAAAATTAATTAGATGGAAGCTACCTGGTAGTCTACCTGAAGACATATCGGCCCCCGCCCATCGGGGCTTGAAGAAATAGATGGGCTGCATGATGCTTCTACGCAGAGCTGAAACCGACCGCACACGAGTAATGGTAAACCGCTTAGATGATCTAAGTGGTCCGTCCATGCTGATAAACCTTATTGGTTTCATTGGGCGACAAGGCTTGATATGTCATTTCAACTCAATGTCTGGTAAAAGTCCCACAAAATTGGAAGCAGCGTCTCCAAAATGACCTATGCTGTGTTGACGGGGACCTTAAACCTCAAATCAAACAAACAAACAAACGAAAACCGGGTAGTCTCCCTGAATACAATTCTGATTCTGATGTGCTTTTCTTTTCTATCACAAACAGAACCAATACAGTGTCCTGTTGGAAGGCCACTCCAAGGGGCTACGTGTGGCGGATTGTTCCCACAGCCGTGCCCCAGTCGAAGACGTTACGAATGCATCACGGACCCACAGGTTCCTGACAGCCAAGGAATCTGCTGTCCGAGACAGGGTTTAAGTAAGTACATAGAACTTAAGGTATCTCAAACAACTCTGGCACCATGAAACATTGTCCGAGGTAGGTATAGTTCGAATTACAGAGATTTACTCAATGTGACAGGTCAGCATTACGAAAACACGCCTATACAAATACATTGTAAATTTTACCACCGAAAAATTGAAAATTTTAAGATGAAAAATTATGATATTTTTCTTATTTCTGCTCAAAATATAGATTGTAGGTACACGTTAGAACCGCCTATTTATAGATTGTGGGTACTCGTTAGTTCCGCCTAGATGAGGCGGTTCTAGTGTGTACCCACAATCTATATTTTAGAGCAAAAATAAGAAAAGTAAGATTTACCCCTGTAACCCCAGTTTTTCTATACAAAAATGGGGTTCAAAGGGGTCAAAATTATATAAGCGTGCATTTCTTCACAACTCCAAAATGGCCTTTTTGATGAAAATCTGTGATATTTTTCTTAAAAGTACTGCAAACATAGGTTTTGGATGCTCGTTAGAACCGCCTCAGTGAGGCGGTTCGAACGAGTACCCACAACCCATGTCTTGGAGCAGAAATAATGAAAATAATGTATACCCCCGTACACCACAGGTTTCTCTATATAAAGTGGGGTATAGGGGGTCTTCGTTTCACGGACTTTATCACGTGATGTGAATACCAAAAATATTTCATCAAGTGTGTTGAAAACATCAGATTTTTCACGAATATGAAGCATGAGTGAAAAATCTAATGTTTTCAACACAGGAGATGAAATATTTTTGGAATTTATCGAAAAAAAGAAAATTTCCTTTTTTTTATTTTATATGAGACTTTTGTGATATACTGTAACTGTACTGCTGTTCGATATATGCTTCCCACTCGTGAAAATTTCTGATGTTTTCAACACACTCGATAAAATATGTTTTCAACACATTCGAAGAAATATTGGTATTTATTGAACAAAAGTAAATTTTCTTTTTATTTTATATCAAAAACAAACAAAGAAAATTGTCCCGGCTGCTGCTGTGAAAATAACATGGTCATGTTATTTTTCACACTGTGAAAATATCATTTACATGTTCAAACTGTGAAAATATCATAGAAATCGATATCGTCACAGATCCAAACAGTGAAAATAAGAATTTTATTTTCACTGTTTGTCAATCATCGATGTTTCATCGAAAAATAACATACATGTCCCGTTAAATTCTCTGCTTGTCAGATTTCAGTTGGCTAAGCGTTATCAATGTGTACCAGAAATTACGTCACGCACGTTTTCGCGTCATTCAGGTGTTGATGACGTCTTCTTAGCACCTACGCAACGTAAATAATGCACGTACCGCCGGGTCGTTTTTCAGGTACAAACTGTCTGTTTACATCCATTATACTAGCTCCCGGCCATAGGGGCTTGAAGAAATATATGGGCTGCATGATGATTACACGCAGAGCTGAATCCGGCCCGCACACTAGTACTGGTAAACCGCTTAGAGGATCTAAGTCTGTCCAGGAACCGCGGTGCGAGCTATTAAACCCTATTAGTTTCATTGGGCGACAGGGTTTTAGATGCCATTTCATCTCAATGTCGGGTAAAAGTCTCACAAAATTGGAAGCAACGTCTCCAAAATGACCTTTACAGTGTTGACGGGGACGTTAAACCTCAAATCAAACAAACAAACAAACAAACATTCATTATACCCAGTTATTATTCTGAACACCTGTACATCGACGTGCAATTTGTTTCCTGTGGTAACGGCTGATTATTTAAAAATACATTAATAATTAGCATGATTAGGGTTTAAAGCATATACGAAACAGAACATTTGACTACGTATGTTTAGTGTATGATCGCTTTTTATTTCACTCACATACACCAAAAGTAATATGTCCACTCTGGACATCGCCATTGGTGAAAATACTTCATTTGGTGTCCATACGGTGAAACAAAAATCGGTCTCACACTGAAAAAAATAATCAAATATCCTCTATTTTAAAGAGCTTATTTTCACCATTGTAGGCTTCACCAAATAACAGTAAGTTACACTTATTTTCTTATTTTCCAGGGTACTGAAGAATGAGAAATCCTATATCAAAGACGGAATCGTCCATTCTGATCTCTCTGCCATGACATACATGTACATGTAATTGTGTATTCTTGTACGTTGATATTTTCATAATAAAAACTGACATATATAACTTTTATTTTGGGTGTATTTACAGAACGTTTACAAGCCCTCGTAATGACACCGAAAACCCGAACTGTATTGCATATTAGCATGTCCGTGTGATGAACACCCCTGTAAAATAGAAGTGAAGGCAATGGCGGTATTCGACTGGTAGGTTTCGTGAAATTTCCGTGAAATTCCACGTAGGAGTGTGGTTCCTAGTTGTAATAGTTGGTCACATGGTCCAATCAAATATTTTATTTGCGTATAGCTCATAAGCGACCGTGGTGCACGAAAGGTTCGACTTTTCCTTCGAATAGAATCGTGCTCCACGATCGCTTATGTATTTGAAAAATAACTCCTATTTGATTGGACCATGTGGTCGGCTATTACAAGATAACACCACACTCCTGCGTGGAATTTCACGAAAATTTCACGAAACTTCCCAGTCGAATATGGCCAATGATACGGAATCGATACAATTAACCCACAGCTCCTATCAGAGACACCAAAGGGAAAGAAACACAAACATGAAACAACAGACCGAAATGGAAAAATCAATAGCGCGAAAAGCCAAATGGACAGTTACTTTCCCACAAAATTGCCAATTGGCTATAATAAAATAATATAAGCGACACAAACACACAAAGTCAAACCATAGCAAAAATAAACCGCGACAGAAGAACCGCCTTGGAACGGTCAGAGAAACGAATTCCATTGGGGTTGGGAGTGCTTAAATCGATTTTACGTGGCCGCAGTCCTCGCCCTTACTTCCGTCGCGATTAAGACAAATAATTTGTTAAGTCCGCATGAAAGCCTCCTAACTCATCAGTGCAACATCTCCGTGAACGCACAAATCAAACAACCACAGAGATGAAACAATGGTGAGGACTCGACCGCAAAAAAAAAAAAAAAATCACTGAAATGCTGGGCCCGACAAGAGACAGAGCATCAGGCACCAACCAACATTACATTGAATTAGATCTCTCTTATTCTCAGTAAGCGTTTACGCTGGAACCGTCATAGAATCTGAGGCCTGACCCCCGGCGTGCAATAAAAGAGGGAAGGAAAGTTGTCAACCGTGACTGGGTTAACCAGGTAGAAGAAAGTTGCTTTATTTAAAGACATTCTGTAAATTTAAAGACTGTCTGTAAATTTGAAGACTTTTTAGTCTGTAGATTTAAAGACCCACACAACAGTGCACAAGGAAAAACATGAAAATGATGAAACACGAAAAAGTCGCATTCTCATACGCAGCCTCATTCTTCATCTCATTAAAAAATAAAGAGTTGCTGAAGGCTTCATGTATTTTATTGTCTATAAATATCGTTTTAATGATAGAAAATAATTAAGAAATAAAACAACACAGTTCCTTCCCTTAGACCACAAATGCGGCGTAACACGCAGAAAGGGGGAAATATCTGTCAAAGGTCGAACATAAGATGAGTTTCGTACTGACGTCGTTTCGTTATTGGACATTTTACTGTTTGAAACTTTCATGAATTTTTAGTTGTCCGAAAACTGTCTGTCGATGGGAGTGATCAGTATGTTGGCAAAATGATTAAAGCGTTATACACCTTCATTTCTTAGCTCATTTTACATGTGAATCTCTTACAAACCTGATTTACTGAGAACTCTTCAATTATGGTTGAAGGGTTTTAATTAAATAAAGACAAGTATATAATTTGCAGTTACACATGATAAAATATTCCACAGATAACGTTCAAATTACTATAAAAAGCAAAGTGCGATTTTTCCCTTTCAAACCATTTTCATGATTTTATTTGTGTCAGTCTTTAAATTTACAGGCTAAAAAGTCTTTAAATTTACAGACTGTCTTTAAATTTACAGACTGTCTTTAAATAAAACAACTTTCTTCTACCTGTTAACTATCATGCATGCAGTCTGTCGTTTAACATTTATGTTGTGTCCAATCTTTTTATATCGAAGAATGATTTTACGACATTGGGTGCTGTAGTCATTACGATTATATTTTTTTCTGAATTTATATACTAAGTCACCATAAAATTCGGGTTCCGATAGACCTTGTTGCAGAAGAGAATTAAGTCCAATATTGAATTTTGAAATTAAATCAGATTGACGTCTACAAACTTTTGAAAAGGCTTTGCGTAGTTTATGGTACCGATAACCCTGATTGAGAAGTTTAGCAGTTAACAACTTATTACGAGTGTTGGAGTCAGTTACATGACTACACACTTTGGCAAATCGAATTAATTGTGAAATATAAACGCCATAGGATGGCGCACGAGGAACATCACCATCCAAAAAAGGAAAACTTACAATCTCCAAATCATCGCGTTTATCATAAATTTTGCAAGAAACAAACCCATCTACAATAGGTAGATGTAAATCCAAAAACGGGGCATTGGCATCAGAAGAGTTGCTTTATTTAACTGAAGTTCCGAGGGCCGGGGTGCGGGGGGGGGGGGGGGGGGTAGGGTTGGTTAATTTGAAAAGGTATCCAAATAGGTATTGTCAATATTTAATAAATCATCCAAATGTCTAGAAGTCGAGCTAAAAGCTTCAATGATTTCAGACTGGTTTTCAGCAGAAATGGACATCATGAAGTCTCTCTCATAACAAAACAAAAACAGATCAGCCACAAGGGTTGCGCATTTAGTACCCATCGGAATACCCAGAACTTGCCTAATAACTTGGTACCAAACCATAAAGTATAATTTTTATGCTCTTCAGAAGGGAAAAATCCATTTCTTACATTACATGCAAGATAGAGGGAGTCTTCCCAATGAAATGTCCATTCAATTAAATAATTATTTCTTTTTCTTTTATAAGATTATGAGGAAGTGTAGTGTAAAGGGTGGAAAAATCATAAGTAGACAGATATGAAGCACGAAAACACCTTGACTTCAATTTAACTTTATTAGTTTTAACTTCATTAGAATTTGTATAGACCAAAACAGATTTCTACCTGATCTTTCGAAGACTTTGTCGCAATATTTTATCACATCTTTATTTGATGGCAGTAAAACATGAAGTTAATAATTTGGAGAGTTCAGTGGTGGTACCAAGGTTGCATTTGCAATAAACCATGCTTTGTATGGTCTTTTATGAAGTTTAGGTCACCAATATAACGTAGGAAGCTTATCTTGGCATTCTGTAACACAGACAGCAAACTTGGTGGCTGAATGACAAATGTGGTCATCAACTAAATCTCTCTTTACAGCTAAAGGCTGAAGTTCATATGCCTTTGTACCAACAACTTCTTGCTGAAGAGTGTTAACATAGTGAAGCCGTCAAACAAAAACCACACAGTTAGCGGCCTTATCATGTGGCCCAAAACAATCTTCTTATGAAATTCTTGAATACCTATTTCAAGGTGACTTGAAGTCGTCTTAGGTTTAGGAGGTAATAAGTTCGCATTTTGCAACGTCACTTTATGTATAGCAACTAAGGGGTTTAGGGGTAAACAGTATTTCTCTTATTTCTGCTCGAAAGAAATCAGTCAGTTCTAACGAGCACCCAAAACCTATGCTTCAGTAGAAAAAGATTAAATAACCGTTTGGGCGATATAACAGAATGCACTACGCGTATTGCAGAAAGGAAAGAAGGCGATTCAGTCATTCTTTATTTTTTTGCTTCCAAACATACCTTGGATGTTGACAATGTTGACCCGATATTGCATAAACGTTGTTGAAAATGCGTTTTCAACGTTGTAACATTATGTTGTTACAACACTTAAAATGTTTCTCACAGCGTTTGCTCTTGCACACCAGACAAGGAAATCCGTGATTTTACCCTGGGATAGAAATTTATGTTCTGACCCTGGTGTTCCGACCCAAAATCGAATATAATCACGTGTTTGATAAATGCACTGGTTGATTACGACCTCGCATGCGCCGTCGTTAAGATTGACATCACAGCACGTTATGTGACGTCACTAAGCATTCCTGCAGTGTCAACACAATATGGCGGACCTCGGTAACCGAAGTGACTGCAGCATTAAAAATCCGCGCTAAGAAATGGAAGGTATGCAAGAAAAATAATCATATATGGGTGTGAGGGGTGGATAGAAAAATCCGTCCCTCGAGATCACTGTCCGGCAACACTCGGCAAGCCTCGTGATGCTGGACAGTGACCCTCGGGACGGATTTTTCCATCCACCCTCACACTCATATAAGGTTCTTATGTTCTACTGGTTGATAAAGGCAATCCTATCGAGTCCCAATACTTTTTTTTCAATCAGAAAAAATATCAGGAACACATGTTCGGCTGTTTGTCTGTATTTGGGTTAAACAGCCCAGTCAACATCGTTTTGGGTCATTTTTAGCCAGTCAGTCATCCTATCCACACTTTTCATTGACAGGCTTATACGTTTACTAAGTGATTAACCGATACCGTGCACATTCTTTCGTCGGAAACTGACAACTACTCTTCTTGAATCAGCGGAAGGGAGAGAATGACCGTAGAAAAGATTACATGATCAATCTCCACGAAGGATTGTTTCCGACCCCGGCAAGTATCGAACCCGCACCCTTCTGATCACCAGTCAGACGCGCATCCGACTGAGCTACAGAGGCCGGCATCAAGAAAACGTACTTGGAAATGTGTGGCGGCCGTAAAAGGCCTCCCTGCCCTACATCATAGTGTAGTTTAAATTTTCTTGTCCTTTTGGATCATTGGTTCCATTGTGGAATTTTGGAAATAGTTTAGGGTCACTGATGAGGCTTAAATGGCCGAAACTAGCTAGTCTGGCCCTGAAAACATGTACACTCCTTATTTACCAGTTATAATGCGTATTCTTTGCTTCAAAAGGTAAACTCTTTCTAGAACATATATGATTTTGACCCCATGAACCACACTTTTTTCAGGGGTTTACAGGGTTGACCCTTATTTTTCTTATTTCTGCTCTGAAATATAGCTTATGGAGGTTCTAACGTGTACACACAATCCTCTCTTCAAACGACATCTCCTCCCGAAATCAAAGGTCGAATTGAGCTGAAACTGGATCATGGAGGCATCGGGGTGTCATGGTGATTCAGATTTGCTAAATTTGTTCTGTTCCGATATCCAGGATGGCCATCATGTAAACCAGTCTCGCGTGTGGCCAGAGCGGTGGTTACTACAGTAGAACTTCGATGGCTCGAACACCGATGACTCTTTTACCATGGATGAGTCGAACACATTCTTGAGCCCCTAGCGAAATCCTCTACATGAGAAATTGTGGGGGATAATTAAGGAGATTTTAGTCTTTTATCTTGCAAATGTATGCTGTGTTTACTCATTAGAATCGCCTCGATGAGGCGATTCTAATAAGTACACACAGCATACATATTCATTAAAGAATACCGAAAAGATGTCAAAAAGAATCTCGTTGTGCCTCCTGACAGTAACCTCAGTGGCTCGAACTACCCCTGTCTCGAACAGATTTTCGAGGTCCCAAAGGTGTTCGAGCCATTGAAGTGCGACTGTATATGAATGTTCTGAAAGAAAAATCCTTTAGAAACACAAAGTATACACCACAGGTCTGAGACTTTTAGACTAGCAATATAAACTCAATTTAGTGCCCCTACCAATCACGAAATTCTGCCTATATAGGTATGACCTCCACAAACCCCACTTTTATATAGTAAAGCTGGGATTTCCAGGCGTTAACATATTTTTTCTTATTTCTACTCAAAAAAAACATAGATTGTGAGTACTCGTTAGTACCGCCTCGCCCAGGCGGTTCTAGCGAGTTCCTACAATCTGTGTTTTGAGCAGAATTAAGAAAAACATCGCAATTTTTCAATTTAAAAATACCGTTCTTTTGGCGGTAAAATTTACAGTGCATTTGTATTGGTGCTTTCACTGAATGAAAAGGTATTGGCCGCGAGCAGTGTTTGTGTGAACTACACGTTACGTATACCGTACATGAAATCGTGTGTTTGTTTGTTTGTGGGAGGGTTTAACGGCACGTCGACCCTTGTGGGTCATTTTGTGTCGTCCCCCAGAGACAGGAAGAAAACAGATGGTATAGGAGCTGGAAAAGTTGAAAAATGTGGGACATGGATAAGGGGGAGAAATAATTGGAAGCGTGGAAACTGAAGAAATACAGTCGAACTTCAATGGCTCTCGAAACACCTTTGGGACCTCGAAAATCTGTTCGAGACAGGGCTAGATCTTTTAGACATACTTTTAGACATCTTTTCGGTGTTCTATAATGAATATGTATGATGTGTGTACTCATTAGAATCGCCTCATCGAGGCGATTCTAATGAGTAAACACACCATGCATTTGCAAGATAAAAGACTAAAATCTCCTTAATTATCCTCCACTATTTCTTATGTAGAGGATTTCGCTAGGGGCTCAAGAATGGGGTCGACTCATCCATGGTAAACGAGCCATCGGTGTTCGAAGCATCGAAGTTCTACTGTAGCAACAACCACCCTCTACTCGTACCTGTTGCAAGGACAGCAGGCCTTGCCTTATCGCGGGCCAATGTCAGTCGGACGTCTCGGAGACGCAAGACACATGACACTTCGCCTCACCTATCCCCCCACCACCGCCAACACGCCTATACAATTACTTTGTAAATTTTTATCGCTGGAAATCGAAAATTTAACACGAAAAATTGTGATATTTTTCTTATTTCTGCTCAAAATATGGATTGTGGGTACACGTTAGACCCACCTCATCGAGGCGGTTCTAACAAGTACCCACAATCTATATTTTAGACGGAAATAAGAAAAATAAGGTTTACTCCTGCTTTACTGTATAAAACTTGGATTCAGTGGGGTCAGAATTATAAAGGTGTGTTTTCGTGCTAATGTGAAATAAACACCTTTAAAAAAGAACTTCAATGGCTCGAACAACGATGGCTCGTTTACCATGGCTGAGTCGAACCCGTTCTTGAGCCCCTAGGGAAATCCTCTACATAAGAAATAGTGGGGATAATTAAGGAGAATTTATGCTTTTATCTTGCAAATGTATGCTGTGTATATTCATTAGAATCGCCTCGATGAGGCGATTCTAATGAGTACACACACCATACATTTTCATATTAGAACACCGAAAAGATGTACAAAAGTATCTCGTTATGCCTGCTGGAAGTAATCTCGGTGGCTCGAACAACCCCTGTCTCGAACATGGTCCCAAAGGTGTTCGAGCCATCGAAGTTCGACTGTATGGGGTTAAGGAGCATATTACAGTTAACCCTCTTTATACAAATATCTCATATATCGACAAAACTCGTTGAAACGGCAGTTTTCAATGGAACGAATCCATAGCTCAAGATGTGGGGGAGGGGGGGGGGTTAAAGAAGATATTCAAAATTATCAGTTACCCCCTGTATATATTGCATTGTAACGCATTGACCAGATAAAGATATGCTATCTCTGGACAAGTGAGCTTTATCACGTCAACGTGACATTGCACTTTTATGAATGAACCGGACTACTGGAGAATGACAGAAAATGTTATTATAACTTGGGAAAATGGCAAAATTACTTGAAAACAAATATCATAAGAAAAATATGGTCAGCTAATAATAACTATATCGACCATCAGAATGCTTGGACGCACTGAGGACCATCAATAACTGACCGTAAATTGCTAATTTAAGAGGAGTGTACAAGGAGATAAACTGATAAATAGAATACCAGATTCGTGTCATTTGATATCAAGTTTATCAGGCTCGACTTCGAGAACGCATGTAGAATCGCTCGGCAAGCCTCGCGATTCTACAAGCGTTCTCGAAGCCTTGTAGCGCCGCTTATTGTTCACTCGACGCTTAGTGTTCACCATGGACACTAAGCGTTGATGGTGAACACTAAGCGTTGCCACTGTCAACGCTTAGTGTTCATTTTGCCAAATGAACACTAAGCGTCGATCATGTAGATCGGAATGCAGTATCAACCGCTAGTGTTCATTTTCTGGTATGAAAAAAGTAATTTTGCCTTATAACACGAATACTTCTTGATGTGTGAACATCAAACTTCAGTATTACGAGACAGTACGACCCGACGTTTGACAAGAGAAACGAATGTCATCATGACCTATATTTCATAGTCCAGTGATTTTGTCTTATAACACGAAGACCTTATGGTATATGAGCATCATAACTTGGTATTATGAGTCAAAATGGTCCGATTTTTGTCTTTAAAATAAATGACCTAGATTTATTTGGAGGTCAATCATTGTGTCACTTGGAACTAATGATCCAGGTATGATGTTTCTCTGTCAAGTAGTATTCAAGATATAAGGCAAAATCACTGAACCATGAAATATATGTCACACTGACCTAGATATATTTGGGATCAATCACGGGGTCCTATGAAACAAATAATCCCAGGTATGACATGTCTACATCAAATAGTATTGAAGATATAAGGCAAAATCGCTGGACCGTAAAATGAAGGTCACCATGATTTTCACCCTTTCACACTTGAACCAATGTCGCACAGTTGGCTGTTGTATTATCAATTGAGTTTGTAACTTGTTAGCACTATGGAAATGTATTTAACAAATTTCTAATGTGGCCTAGATTTTGGCTCCTTAACCCCATCAGAGGCATGAAACCAGGGGTGTGTTCTTTTGGAATCTCAGAAGACACTCAAAGGTATTCTCAGAAGACACCACCGGGTATCAAAGTTGTAAATATATGAATGCTTTGTGATGAGTGATTGTTGAGATATAAGCATTTCTAAAACTTGAACACAGTTTTACAGAGATGTTCTAGATTATGACCCCTAGCCCAAACGCGGGGCATGCACCCAGAGGTCTGTTCTCTTGGAACATAAGAAGACTCTCCCAGGTACTTAAGTCCAAAATATGAGTACTCTGTGATGCGTGACTGTTGAAATCGCAAACGCAAAAGCGGACGACCGATGTGACAACAATAGCTCTCATTGTACTTCATTATATTTGGCGAGCTAATGCCATGGTGAACAATAAGCGTTGGGATCGCACACAGTATCGACAGTCGCGACGCTTAGTGTCCATGGTGAACACTAAGCGTTGATGGTGACCACTAAGCGTTGCTACTGCAACGATTAGTGTCCATGGTGAACACTAAGCGTTGCAGTGGCAACGCTTAGTGTTCGCCATCAACGCTTAGTGTCCATGGTGAACACTAAGCGTCGAGTGAACACTAAGCGTTGTTGCTTGCTCGGCAAGCCTCGCGATTCTACAAGGGTTTTCGAAGCCTTGCCTGATAAACTTGATATCAAAAGACACCAACCTGGTATTCTCTATATATTAACCCTTATCCTGCTGAATAATCAATTTAGCCACACCTATTTCAGAATTTGAACCAGTCAGATTACTGGGTGTAATTTATTGCTACAAATCCACATACTGCATGTAAAACAGTGCAGATCCTGATCAGATGGCTTCTTCAGAAGCCATCTGATCTGGATCTTCAATGTTTTTAAAAGTAGGGGTTTTCGTGACCAGCGGGATAAGGGTATAAATATTTTACACCAAAATCAAATGCTGTGGATATTTGATAGAATGGCCTCGGCGATGTGATTCTAACAAACGTCCACAGCCTTTTGTTCTTTGAAAAGTTGGGTGGATAATGCCCTTTATTATTACCTATAATTTTAATCCTAATGAAGATCGTTTTATAGTGGCAAACTTCTTAATAGCGGTAAAATACTGTCGTTAAAATAAGGATTCTTTGTAATTAGTTTTCTTATTCGATTGTGGTACTCGTTAGAACTACCTTAATGAGACGGTTCTAACGTACATCAACAATCTATTCTTAAAACAAAAAGAAATAAGATAAAAAAAAAATAGAAAATATTTCAGTTGAAGAATATCCCATGAAACACGGATGTTTTGTCCTAAGGAGATGTGTTAGTTCATTAACCTAATCTCAAAGACACTTCGGCTTCGAGCTTTCAAATTTTGTAAGAGAGAGAGAGTATGTGTCAAGGGAAACAACCACTACATTCCTGTATACAATTTTATTAATGCATGAGCTCCCTTCTCTTGGATTCAAATAAACTGAACCTCAACTTTCTTGACTATCCAAGCAGCCAACAGAGGTTGGTGGTCAGTTACATGTGCGTGCTCCTTCACGAAAACACGCCTATATAGTTCTGACCCCACTTGAACTCGATTTTTACATTGTAATGGAAACCTTATTTTTCTTATTTCTGCTCTAAACTATATATTGTGGGTACTCGATAGAACCGCGGTTTCAGCAGAAATAAGAAAAATATTACAATTTTTCATGTTTTTTTTTTTGGGGGGGGGGGGGGGGTGAGGGGCGGTGATAAAATTTGTATTTGATGTATTTGAAAAGGCGTGTTTTCGTGATGGGTATATATCCTTTACGCTTAGCGGGGCCAATACGGACTTGTGACACTGTTTATCTTAAGGACTATCAAAATGTCTTCCTGGCGCGTAGGCTAAAATTTATGGATGTTCAGCATGTTGACTTTTTTCTGGAAAAACAACCAATAATGTTCCGAATTATAGGAATAATCATAAACATGCATATTAAAAATGTATTTTTGTTGCCGTAAGAAAAATAAATCACTTTGGAATAAAATAAACTTTTCAAATGCTCCATTTTTTCAACATTTGCTTCTCCCGATGATTGTCCTTCATTAGAAATACACCATCATCACACTAACAGGTCCGTGAAATGAACATCCCCTTACACCCCACTTTATATAGAGAAAACTGGGGTTTACGGGTGCAAACAATATTTTTCTTATTTCTGCTCCAAGATATAGGTTGTGGGTACTCGTTAGAACCGCCTCATTGAGGCGGTTCTAACGAGCACCTACAACCTATGTTTTGAGTATGAATAAGGATTATATCACAAATTTTCATCAGAAAATTGACCGTTTTGAAGATGTACAAAGTTGCACTGTGACACACGGGTGTGTTATCGTAATGATTTTCACGCCAAAATATATTTAGTCTGTGAGTGAGTGAATTTAGTTTTACGTCCCACCAACAGCAAAGGTCATACGGAGACGGGACCTCGGTTTAAAGACACATCCGAAAGTCTGGAGAAGCCCGGGATCGATCCTGCTATCCCTGGTTTACAAGGCGAGTAGCGTAACCACTGCACCACGGAGGCTTCTATATTTAGTCTGTATACTAGCAACGACGAGACGTGATTTTTCCAAAAAAAAAATGGCATTATAACATTATGTCCATGCCGTTAAAACCCCTCTGAACGTGAGTTCACTATACAATTTTTATCTCACTCATGAACTCGTGAAAATATTTCTTTTGGTGTTCTCGTGAAAACACTTCTCATCACGAAAACACGCCTATATAATTTTGACCTCCTTGAACCCCACTTTTATATAGTAAAACTGGGGTTACCGGGGGTATACCTAATTTTTCTTATTTCTGCTCTGAAATATAGATTGTGGGTACTCGTTAGAACCGCCTCGATGAGGCGGTTCTAACTAGTACCAACAATCTATATTTTGAGCACAAATAAGAAAAAAATCACAATTTTTCTTCTTAAAATTTTCATTTTACGGCGATAAAAGTGGCAATGTATTTGTATAGGCCTGTTTGCGTAATGGCTGCCATTCGGTGAAATAAAAATTAGTGGTACGACTCGCATCACATTTTCCTGGGCAGGTTTATACCTAAGCGGTTTACCAGTGCCCAAGTTAGAAAAAGCATACAAATTACGACAACACGCCTATACAAATACATTGTCACCTTAATCGCAGAAAAAATGAAAAAATTATGATGAAAAATTGTGATATTTTTCTTATTTCTGCTCAAAATATAGATTGTGGGCACTCGTTAAAACCGCCTCATCGAGGCGGTTCTATCGAGTACCCACAATCTATATTTTAGAGCAGAAATAAGAAAAATAAAATATACCCCCGGAAACCCCAGTTTTACTATACAAATGTGGGGTTCAAGGGGGTCAAAATTATATAGGACTGTTTTCGTGATGGTTAGAAACAGCATACAGCAAACTCTGTTTCTCCGGCCTCGGATGGGCGGGGTGCACAAAACTTGCCGTAATGGGCGGGTGTGCAGTCTTATCAGAGCCTTCTGTACCCAGCGCGATATCCAGAGAGAGAGAGAGAGAGAGAGAGAGAGAGAGAGAGAGAGAGAGAGAGAGAGAGAGAGAGAGAGAGAGAGAGAGAGAGACGACAACACTTGACAAAGTGGGAGGCTGTGGATGGATGGATGGATTCTTTGCTGGTCGAACATGTATTGTTGTGAGTTTCGTCGTGCGTTGGCTCAGAACTCCTTTCAAACTTAAATTCCTCTGTAGATGACCTTTTAATGCCTAATCAACACTACGATTAACAGGTCCAAACAGTCTATAAATTTAAAGACTGTCTGGAAATTTTTTAGTCTGTAGATTTTCAGCCTAACATAAGAAACATCATAAAGTTTCAGCCTCACAAAGCATGTGGTTTATGAGGAGATGATTTTTAGGTTTTCTTTCTTCTACTTTTTATTTTGGTTGTCAATAGCAACCAATAAAAATAGCCATCGGAAGAGATGGCAAATCCCCCGACCAAAAGCCAATATGGCCTTCAGAAGATTGTTCACCAATAGAAAGTGCAACCAGAATTAAATCAGCAATATATCACAAAAGTATTGCAGTTATGGCCATCACAAGATTATACTGTCAGGGGAGATAACTGAAAGGATTTTATTTTTCTGCTGTTCAAGAAAGTATGAACGCAGTGGGTCGCCTGCAAAGTGAATGAACCCCAAAGCGGTTCATGTAAACTTTGCTAGCGATCCGCTGTCGTTAATACGTTCATGAACAGCACAAAAAATAAGTTTATTTCTTAATATTTATATTCTTTGCTCTTCATCATTGGGCATAAATTGCTTATAGGGTAAACTTTTGAAGCTGAAATTTATACGCTGTTTTCTACAAAGAGCGAAACAGTGTTGATGTCGCCAGTGCCCAATCAGATCGTATAGAACCATGGTTTCGACTGACGTCGCATGACGTCACTGAAAATCGCGTGACTCGATGCGTTCATTGCAGTATGAATTACATTGTTTTCTATGGTTTGCATTGGGCTTTACACTGAAATGTAAACACTTCAGAATAAATCACAGTTCTTTTCTACTGCATACATCACGAAAATACGCCTATACAAATACACTGTAACCTTTATCGCCGAAAAAATGAAAATTTTAAGATGAAAGATTATGATATATTTCTTATTTCTACTCAAAATAAAGATTGTGGGTACTCGTTAGAACCGCCTCATCGAGGCGGTTCTGACGAGTACCCACACTCTATATTTTAGAGCAGAAATAAGAAAATTACGGTTTACTCCCATAAACCCCAGTTTTACTGTATAAAAGTGGGGTTCAAGGGGGTCAAAATTATATAAGTGTGTTTTCGTGATGTCTTTTCTACGGCATATATGTATATGTAGGTGTGCTGTGTGAGACTGCTTATTTTTGAACGAACAAACTTTTTGTCAGATCCAAGTATTGATTTTTTTTTTTTTTTTTTTGTTATAACTTCATACGTTTTATACATTTAAACAGTAAAAAGAAGCAAAATACTTTAATTAAAAGGTCTTTGATCAATTTCCATTTCCCAGGGCAAGTCTGAAAATGAAACCATGAATTTGACGTTCGCTAAGACTCATCTGATTATTGGGTTTATATCGTAAAATTTAATTTTGAACACGTGATAGTGGTTGTTACTTGATATTATTTAAATATAAGAGAGGGGTTTATGCTTCGGGTTGAAAATAGAAATCTTATAGGCTTGATAACGATACTTTAACACCTGTGAGCCAAAAACAATATAAAAATGAAACATCATGGAAACGAGTCCGCGAAATGAACACCCCCTAAACCTCACTTAACATAGAGAAAATCGGGTTTACGGAGGTATTAATTATTTTCTTTGTTTCTGCTCCTTGACATATGTTGTGGGTACTTATTAGAACCGCCTCAATTTTTCATCTTAAAATGTTGGCTTTTTCGGCGGGAAAATTCACAAAGTATTTGTATTGGCGTGTTTTTACCCCCTTGAACCCAACTTTTATATAGTAAAACTGGCGTTTACAGGGGTAAACCTTATTTGTCTTATATCTGGTCTGAAGTATAGATTGTTGGTACTGGTTAGCAGACAATTCACATGAAATGCCAAGTTCTATGTTCTCTTTATGTGCAGGGTTAGACCCATTCTGATCTAGTATACTACTACTGCAATGCGTAGGTAATTGCTTTCTAGTCAGTGACAATTTTTACCCCTTAAATTTTATTTCAATGCTGAAATCCAAACTTTTATTGAGTATTTTACCCCTCAAATTAAATGCCAATGCTGATTTTCAAAACTTTATTGCTGAAATACCCTTTACTCCCTCTTATCTAGAGCTCTGTGGAACCACAGGACGCGACGTCCATTCTTGGTATACACTGATTGCCTATGTCCCACTGCACGAGCCCAGTTCAGGTTTTATTTTTCACTTCTGTGGTGTTTTCCTTGCTTCCAAAGGATAACCCTTTTTTAGAACATATTTACCTTCACTACAGCTGGTGTGTGGGAATGTGTGGCGGCGGTAAAACGTCTCCCTGCCCTACATCATAGTGTAGATTATATTTTCTTGTCCTTTGGGATCATTGATTCCATTGTGGAATTTTGAAAATATCTGAGGGTCACTGATGAGGCCTAATTGGCCGAAACTAGCTAGTCTGGCCCAGAAAACATGTACACTCCACATTTTTCACTTCTGTGGTGTTTTCCTTGCTTCCAAATGATAACCCTTTTTAGAACATATTTACCTTCACTACAGCTGGTGTGTGGGAATGTGTGGCGGCGGTAAAATGTCTCCCTGTCCTACATCATAGTGTAGATTATATTTTCTTGTCCTTTGGGATCATTGATTCCATTGTGGAATTTTGAAAATATCTGAGGGTCACTGATGAGGCCTAATTGGCCGAAACTAGCTAGTCTGGCCCAGAAAACATGTACACTCCACATTTTTCACTTCTGTGGTGTTTTCCTTGCTTCCAAAGGATAACCCTTTTTAGAACATATTTACCTTCACTACAGCTGGTGTGTGGGAATGTGTGGCGGCGGTAAAACGTCTCCCTGCCCTACATCATAGTGTAGATTATATTTTCTTGTCCTTTGGGATCATTGATTCCATTGTGGAATTTTGAAAATATCTGAGGGTCACTGATGAGGCCTAATTGGCCGAAACTAGCTAGTCTGGCCCAGAAAACATGTACACTCCATATTTTTCACTTCTGTGGTGTATTCCTTGCTTCCAAAGGATAACCCTTTTTTAGAACATATTTACAAATTTACCAACTTTATAGTTTATATCTATTTATTAATTGGCCTCGTCAAGCAATTTTGGTACTTATCGCCTATGCGAGCAGCGAAGTTTCAGGCGAGCCTGCGCATCCGCGCAGTCTCGCCAGAACCTTCGCTGCTCGCTCATACAAGCAGTGAATCAAGAGGAACCTTCAGACAGAAAGCCATATCCCTGGCCCCTCTGAATGGCTGGGCATGCGCAGTTAAAATTTGTCATGACGGAATGCTCGAAGACACAAATTCGCTTGGCGGGGCTCAACTGATTATTTACATAGCATTGTTATATCGCAGTGACAATAATAATACGGCCACAAGTAACCGTCCTGGATTTTGTACATGAGCCCCGCCAAGCGAATTTGTGTCTTCGAGCATTCCGTTGTGACAAATTTTAACTGCGCATGCACAGCCATTCAGAGGGGCCAGGGATATGGCTTTCTGTCTGAAGGTTCCTCTTGATTCACTGCTTGTATGAGCGAGCAGCGAAGGTTCTGGCGAGACTGCGCGGATGCGCAGGCTCGCCTGAACCTTCGCTGCTCGCATAGGCGATAAGTACCAAAATCGCTTGACGGGGCCCACATGGAAATGACCATGAGAGTAAGATTCTGTTTATCATGTAACGGTTTCAAATTGGATTTTATCGCCGAAATAGTTCAAAAGAAAAACAAAGGGTTGTCACGCACGGCATCATAAAGTTACACAACAGTAAAGGTTTTTATTATATGAGCCCCGCCAAGCGAATTTGGGTCTTCGAGCATTCCGTCATGACAAATTTTAACTGCGCATGCCCAGCCATTCAGAGGGGCCAGGGATATGGCTTTCTGCCTGAAGGTTCCTCTTGATTCACTGCTTGTATGAGCGAGCAGCGAAGGTTCTGGCGAGACTGCGCGGATGCGCAGGCTCGCCTGAACCTTCGCTGCTCGCATAGGCGATAAGTACCAAAATCGCTTGACGGGGCCCATATGACGTCGCGTCTGAGAGTGTTATAACGCCATGTAATATTTTCGATAATCCACTAGTGGATTAAATATACAAATTAGCTAGATACGTCCCGTAACGTTACATGTACGACGTCCTTAACGACGGCGCGTTTACTATCGGCGGAAAATTGACATTTTTGTAAACACTCGTGAATAAAATGCGTTTTAAATGTCATATGATAAATAGAATCTTGCATTCGTGCTTATGCATTATTAGGGCCCCGCACTGAAAGTGTGGGTGCCCTATAGTAATCACTCTGTCCGTCCGTCTGTCTGTCTGTCTGTCCGTCCGTCCGTCTGTCCGTCCACAAATTTCTGATAGCGCTGCCGGGGCCCTAGTCAGTTTCACTGACAGCTCTAGTTGAATTTAATTAAACGAGTTGAGGAAAAGGGATAAAATGCGAGACTTTGCATAATGCATGAACACTCATGTAAGATCCTCTATATATGACATGGTTATCCATTAACCAACAGCGACACAATATGATACATAAAGGATCTTACACGAGTGGTGATTTCATACGAAAATTATGAATCGAGCCTATTGCAAATTTAATACATTTCGTATGATATGGCCGCTTTTTTCTCAACTCGTTTAATAAATGCAATAATACATGAAAACTCATGTAAGATCCTCTAAGTAGTATGATTTTATGACATGACGTCATCCATTAAATGATAGTGATGTAATATGATGCATAGAGTATCTTACATGCGTGTTCATATATTATTGAATTTACTAAACGAGTTGAATAAAATGGATAAAATAAAAGGCTTTGCCGAGCATTTATCCCTTTTTCTTAACGAGTTCAATATAAAATGCGATGGTACATGTGCACTATGCATGATTCTTTTTCTCGTATGGCATTATATATGTATTTTATTCACGATTTTCTTTTTAAATGTCAATACTCCGAAATTAGTAAACGTGACGTCGTTAAGGACGTGGTTCGTATAACGTTACGGGCCGAATCTAACTAATTTGAAGATTTAATCCACTTTTTGGTTATCGAAGGTATAAAACAAGTTATTTCGTATTGGCCCAGTTACAGGTCCGAGGTAGAGCTCCCTGTCGCAACCAGACACCGTCGTGATATGATTGAAAACTTGTTGAAAGCAACGTTAAACCTCGGGCCAATACAGCTGACCGAGGACCTGTAACTGCGTCAGAACGAAATTATTTGATATATGACAATTATATTAATTGACACAATTAAAAAAAAATGATTTTTTTACCTCACTTGACCTACGATTAATATTGATTGACCTGGTGTTAAAACGGATGACCTCGGAGGGGGGGGGGGATATTAGTGACAAACTGGATATCAAATAAAAACAAAAACAACATTTTTTTTTATGTTATGTTCTTTTTCCATCTTATTTCTTCAAATCCTGGTTATTTTGAAGAAACAAAATGATCTTGACTGGAAATACAGACTTGTCCTGTTGGGGGAGCCTGATCACAGCCTGTACTATTGTTAACTGCTCACACTCAACTTAAACCATTATCCTAATGAATATATTAATTTGGCTGCAGTCCACTCTTAACTTTCAAAACCTAATGTAATTTATCCATTTTAATTCACAATCTGAGTGATAGTGTAAATCCTGATTAGATGGAAGCCATCTGATCTGGATCTCCACTGCAAGAAAATAGTTTGTCATGTTAAGCAGGATAAGCGTTCAAGCCCCAAAGTCTTGGAGTCTTACACAGACACACACTACAGCCGTGCGCATTTAGCCATAATTGACACACGTTTTTAGGTAAAACTCCAACTTTTCAAAATTTGACTCCAACTTTTCAGATTTGAATCCAACTTTATCCATGGATGGATTCTTAAACTCCTGTTTTCAAAATCCTAGTGAGAACTCTGTTGATTAATAAAAGACGCTTTTACATTCTCAGAAGCATGCATGACGTTATTACATACTTTATAATTATGAAATTAGCCTCTACTATTCGTAGTCGCAGATAAGATTGACTAGGCGGAGCTGTTCATGTGTTGTCAATATGTCAAATTCGCTGGGTCTATCAGAAGATTATAGTCTTTCAAACCGCAGTGAGACGTGAATGCACTTGTAATTTTGGACTGGTCCGCGTTTTAGGTAAATCACTTTCAGTTGGGATTTTATAGTGGGCGATATACGAGACTTATAGGTTATTGACTTTATATTGTGAAATATTCGGCACGAGTTCATATGGCGAAGGACGCACGAGCTTGCGAGTGCGTCTTCGCCATATGAACGAGTGACGAATATTTCACAATATAAAGTCAATAACCTTTTTATTATATACCCAAAATTTCAAATGTCGGCTACAATTTAGGATTGCCTGATATGAGTTTCTGAACGTAAAATCAGATTATACATCTTTAAGTGGTTTGAAATGGAAAATAATGAAGGTCGTTAAGTGTCTCCCAACACGTTGAAAAACCACGCCCAACGGCGCCAAAGTGAAGACGACGTTAACGTTGGTGGATGTGACGTCATTAAAAACATTGACGTTTCCCAACATAGGACGCCATTTTTTCCGAAGCGTCGGTTAGATTTCTTTCAAAATACTCCTGATTTCTTAGAAGAAAGTATTGACAATCTAAACAGATTGCAGGTAGATCATATTTGACAGCATAAAATGCGGTATATGCACTTTGTTTAGAACCTATATTCGTTTTGTTTTACGTTCATTCAGTCGATACGCACGACAAGATGGCTGCCGATTTTTAGTATCGAAATGGACAAATTTGAAAGTAGTTCTGTTGTGAACGTGACTGCTTATCTACGGGCAATATGAACTTGACTACGGGCAATATGGAAAAATATTGACCGGTAACTTCTGTAGAAAGTAAACGGGACATTTTTGGGGTATATAATAATTATAGGTTATTGACTTTATATTGTGAAATATTCGGCACGAGTTCATATGGCGAAGGACGCACGAGCTTGCGAGTGCGTCTTCGCCATATGAACGAGTGCCGAATATTTCACAATATAAATTCAATAACCTTTTTATTATATACCCAAAATTTCAAATGTCGGCTAGAATTCAGGATTGCCTGGTATGAATTTCTGAACGTAAAATCAGATTATACATCTTTTAAGTGGTTTGAAATGGAAAATAATGAAGGTCGTTAGGTGTCTCCCTACTCGTTGAAAAACCACGCCCAACGGCGCCAAAGTGAAGACGACGTTAACGTTGGTGGATGTGACGTCATTAAAAACATTGACGTTTCCAAACACAGGACGCCATTTTTTCCGAAGCGTCGGTTATATTTCTTTCAAAATACTCCTGATTTCTTGGAAGAAAGTATTGAAAATCTAAACAGATTGCAGGTAGGTCATATTTGACAGCATAAAATGCGGTTTATAAACTTTGTCAGAACCTATATTCGTTTTGTTTTACGTTCTTTCAGTCGATTCGCACGACAAGATGGCTGCCGATTTTTAAGATTCAAAACTGAGAAATTTGAAAGTAGTCCTGTTATGCACGAGACTGCTTATCTCCGGGCAATATGAACTTGACTACGGGCAATATGGAAAAATATTGACCGGTAACTTCTGTACAAAGTAAACGGGACATTTTCTGGGTATATAATAATGCGTCATATTAACCACATTAGAATCCTCGACTGGCCACGAATTCTACATAATGACATTATCAAAAAAACTTATTTATAATTTTAAAATCCTGTGAAAAAAGAAATCCGAAACCTGCTTCCCCTAAAACATGGAATAGTCTTATCATGCTTGAACGTTTAACTCAAAGGTCGTTGATAAACTATAGTAAGGGTGCCTTTCACATGCTTTCTGCAAGTGTACAAAATGGTCATATACGCCGGAGCTTTGTTTATGTTACAGTTGAACAGGGGTTGGTAACTCGAAGCCATCGTAAATATATCAACTTAAGATGTACTTAAGACATACTTAAGGTGACCACCGTAAAATTTATGGTCTCGTTATGCCGGTAACTGAAAACCTGTCGTATCGTTTCCATAAAGCTACGACCATCTTACCACTTACGATTTACCTGTGTAATTTTAAATCTCGTGCAAAGCGCTTCGGAAACTTTTATAAGCCAGGGCATAGCAAAACAAAATAACGCTTAATATCTTACTATAAATGATAATACCGGGGTTTGTTTAACAACAAGGCGGCCTTTGTTGGAGCATTTTCTGCCAAAAAACGCTTGGGTAGCGGCATCATAATAGGCAAGTTTCTAAATAAACTATGGGATGAGAAACAATGACACACAACTGGCGACCCCTTCTCTACATTTCCTCCCGATTTGCCATGCCTGAGCTCATATTAGCATCAATTACTTGAAAGTGTCTTTAACAAATTGTACAATATCTTTCAAAAATGGCAGAGACAAAAATAACAAAAAAAGAAAAAGAAAAAGAAAACCAAACTATACACAGGAAAAATTAGAAACACTTGAAGGCGAAGTTAATGAAAGGATGACATTTCTCAAAAACAAGACGATTGTGATCAGTAGTACACTTAGTGTACAGGCTATACTATCTTTTACCGTATTTCTTTTTTATGCCCCCGCATCGGCATGATGCCGTGGGTATATAGTTTTTCGGTTTTCCATACGTGCGTACATGTGTACGTCCGTCTGTACGTGTGTGTGTGTACGTACGTGATCCTGTAACCTCAGGTTAAGGTTTTTGTAACAGGTACAGTGTGTGTGTGTGTGAATTCGGGTTTAACGTCGCTTTCAACATTTTTTTTCAGTCATATCACAACGGTGTCTGGTTGCGACAGGGAGCTCATTGCTCCCTTTTATAGTGCTGCCTCACTGAAGTATCATGTCCCAGACACATTACATGATACCACACCCAGTCACATTAGCCTGACACTGTGTCGACCAGTCCTAGCTCTACCCCGTAAATCTGAGTGCCAAGCGAGGAGCAGCTAGTGTAATTCTTAACGCCTTTGGTATGTCGCGGCCCGGGATCGAACCCTCGACCTCCCGTTCCCCGGAGCGGACACTCTACCAACTGAGCTATCGGGGCCGGTGTGGAACAGGTAGAGCCTGAACTTTTAGAACTCATATTTTTCTAACCATTTGATGGAACTTGTTCATCTTTGGTATGATGATAGATACAGTTCCCCAGTCTCATTCGCCCGTACCAACGACCCTGCCCATGACCTCAAGGTCAAGGTCACACACGTAGAAAATTTTGTTGCAACATGGATTTTCGGGGTGAGGAGGGGCCCTTGGCGGGGGCATCTGTGTCATCTGGACACATTTCTAGTTCTTCTTCTTTTCTCCCTTTGTTGACACGACTATTACACACACAAATAAACAGTTTGTGCATAATAATTGCGCACTACTTATATACATGTTTATCGGAGATGTATAGATCTTTCTTTACATGTATTTTTATTAGGCTAATTCTGCTAAATATAGCATATAGGCATCAGGGGACAGTTAATCGCAGCACTTTTTTGTTCGCGTCACACCAAGTTTTTGAATCGTTATCGACAACTCCTGGAGAAAGCGATAACTTCTGTTTTGGTTTTAAATTGCTCCACACATGCATGAAATCAAAACAGAATACCAAAGAAACACTTCTCTGTTTGCATAGGCTGACAGCAGCAGCATTTCACTTACCCCACCCACTAATTTTTACATACAAAAAATCATGACTCCACCTCACTTTGACAGATC
The DNA here is from genome assembly GCA_963580285.1 of Lucinisca nassula. Classification (NCBI taxonomy): domain Eukaryota; kingdom Metazoa; phylum Mollusca; class Bivalvia; order Lucinida; family Lucinidae; genus Lucinisca; species Lucinisca nassula. The sequence continues at coordinate 54,666,065 of OY757012.1, forward strand.
CTGTGAATTTACTCCCAAAACACCAGTACTTGGCACCTGTTGAAATGTCATGTACACTCAGTCACATGCAAAGAAATAGACAGAAAAGTATACCATAACCAGTAAACTTTTTCAGGAATCCTCTTTGAAAAACAGCCACTTTTTAGTGCCAAAGTTACCTTCGTGAATTCATATATGCCGCTGCACCTTGAACTTGCACAGCATCCAGACAGCCGGGGTTTTAGTTTCGTATTCCATTTCATAAAAGTACAGATACTCAGCAAATAAGCCCACATTGGCAAAAAATATCAACATATCACAATTTCTATGAGCAACCATGCCATTATTGACCCTCCTACTATAATATTTTGAAAAACGTATTCCATTTCATAAAAGTACAGATACTCAGCAAATAAGCCCACATTGGCAAAAAATATCAACATATCACAATTTCTATGAGCAACCATGCCATTATTGACCCTCCTACTATAATATTTTGAAAAACGTCCACCCTCAAATGCGAAACTGTCCCCTGATGCCTATATCTGCCTTAAAACTATACCATACAATACATGTATCGCATATCATTACTAAAAGAAACCCTGTGTGCCGAGAAAAAAGTAGATAGATGTACAACTTCTTTTCTTACGCTTCTATGTAGTTTCTGTTTCTTTCGCAATAGTTAAGATGAGGTTACGGCATGCCTGAGTTGTTCGTAACTTTACGATATGGTTAAGTTGTCTCCATAAATTACGGTACGTTCGAGTTACTCACACTAATCGCTACGAGGTGATAAAGATATACTTAAGGTCGTCGTAAGCCTTAAGAGAGCTTCGAGTTACCAACCCCTGGTCTATAGTCTTTCAAAACGCAGTGAGACGTGACTGCACTTTTAATTTTGGACTAGACCGTGTTTTAGGTAAATCGCCTTCAGTTGGGATTTTATATTGGGCGATGTAGTTTTACTGAGGATCGTACTGCATCATACTAACCACTTGGCCACGACTTCTACATAATTTCATTATCAAAAATCTTATTCCGATGAAAAAAGAAATCCGAAACCTGCTTCCCCTAAAATATGGAATAGTCTTGTCAGGCTTGAACGTTGAACGTTGAACTCTCAAAGGTCGTTGATAAACTATAAAGACAGTTGTTTTATTTAAAGACAGTCTATAAATTTAAAGTGAGTGAGTGAGTGAGTGTTTTGAGTTTTACGTCTCACCAACAACTAAGGTCATACGGAGACGGGACCTCGATTTAAAGACTCATCCGAAACTCTGGAGAAGCCCGGGATCGAGCCTGCGACTCCTGGTTTACAAGGCGAGTAGCGTAACCACTACACCACGGAGGCTTCTACAAACGTGGTGAAACTCTGCAGAAGGGGGGGGGGATATCTGACATCGACCAAACATAAGATGAGTTTCGTACTAACATCATTTCGTTTTCGGACATCATGTTTACTGCTGTAGGCAGTCTGAAACTTTCATCTATGAGGCGGTTCTAACGAGTACATGTACACACAATCCATATGTTGAGCAGAAATAAATATTACAATTTTTCTTCTTAAAATTTGCATTTCTCGGTGATAAATATGTTCTAGGAAGGGTTATCCTTTGGAAGTAAGGAACCACCACAGAACTGGAAAATATGGAGTGTACGTGTTTTCTGGGCCTGACCAGCAAGTTTCAGCCAATTAGGCCTCATCAGTGACCCTCAAATATTTTCAGTGATCAAGAATGGAATCAACGATCCCAAAGGATAAGAAAATATAAACTACAATATGATAAAATTTACAATATATTTGTATAGGCTTGTTTTCGTATTGAACACGATCATTTCCTTGCTTTATAAGTCCCTTGTATCGCTCCCCTGGTTTATTAATTATAAATAAGATATCATAATGCCTAGATATGGATGCAATTACGCAGGCGTTTCTTTGGTAATGAGAAGACGACACATTAAAGATCTTCTAAGATTTTCCCGGTTGTTTAACACTAATCCCCTCATCACAGAATTCTATTTAACTATATCTCTGTGGAATCTATTAACTATACTATAACGCGGGACTCAGTCAAGCCTGTCAAAATGACACGTGATAAACAATAGCAAATATCAACTTTAGCAACCATGCAGTCTGTGTCTTTGGATAGATGGCTAGCAGCGAACAGCGAAGACTCAGATCACCCCGCGCATGTGCGCGGGCTGATCTGAGTCTTCGCCGCTCTCATTAATCGCCATGTACGCGTGTAATCCTGAGGATCGCTGTGCTCCTACTCAATATATACATAATCCTTATCTCTTTTCAGACTTGTTTCATGTAACAAAAAGGAATCTATAATGAAGGACCATATCATCTTATTCCCAAATCAACTCGGATTTTAATACTACCAAAAGAGAAATTAATGATAGCGGTATCAAGATTAATACAATGTTAGTTAGTATGCGTTGGTTTTAGAGTGTCTCAAGAGATGAACGGTAAACGTCACTTTCAAGACCATTACATTTCTATAAGCCGATTGTTCTTCAAGTATTATATATTACTCGGGACTCAAAGGCACAGAGCTATTCATAAGCAGAACTCAGCCTTCTTACACTTGGTTCCGTCACCACAATGCGGTTCGAAACCACATTCTTGCGTAAATGCCTATGCCCATGGCTATTGAAACCATTGTCAAATGGACCGAAAGCCGTGCTCAAACAGCAGAATCCATGTTCAAATCATGAAATTCACGTCCTGTTTGAAAATGGATATTGTGCTTTTGATATGACAAGATGGTCATTGCTTTGTTTACGTTACTTTGATCGACGTAATACTATCGCCCTGAACGTAGCGTTTCAGAGTTCCATGATAACGTCAGAAGGTTACTGCGTTACAACGTCATTATTTGTAGACAACATTCTGAACTAGCCGCCATATTGGCTTGCCGGTCGCAGTTATAGTGTTAATATGGAATTTATATTATATGGAGCCTTTGGGCGTTTTGGTCAACATTTTCTGTCGGAATCGTAAGTTATGCAAAAACAGCAATCACCCATGGTTATTTCATTGCATAAACATTTACCGGATCCCTCGGAATATATTTGAACATTCGGCCTAAATCTTCCGGATCCCTTTGTGCTCAGGTGAGCTAAAAATGTAAGGCACGTATTCAACATTGAGTGAAAATTCCTACCTAAGTGGACCCAACACTGTTAATATAGACGGATCCAATGTTTTGACATGTGACTTTATTTACATTTCATTGCGCATGCGCGAATTACTTCCCTTTGAAATCTGACATGGATTACAGTTCGCAGTGTGGGCAAAGAGCGTCTGGCTCTATATAAACACACTGCGAATCCTCGTTTATTTCAGTTGACTATCACAGATAATCTATCGAATAACACTATAAATGGGTACTTAAATATATTATAGCACATATTCATACATTTTCTGCTTTGGATCATTAGTTATACGCATTTTTATTTAAAACAGAACTAAACCATCCCGCTTTGTTACCTCCGTAAATATGACAACTAAATATCATAAAAAACAGCCCCGATTCTTCTAGAAATCATAAATTACAAGCTTAGACATGTCTAGTTTAATTGTTTAAAGGTGAAGATCATGGTTTCAAACCCAAATAAAAGACTACAGAAAATAAAATCGTGTTTACAATGGCGACAAATAGCGAAAAACGTTTTTTGCCAACCACCGGTAAATACCGGCAAATATTTAGACTGGGTGATGACGTAGTGCTTGGATGTGGCTATAGTAATTGAAATCCACTAACCCGTTCATTTGCAATTTCGATTTCAGGTGTTGAAAATGCTTAGAAAGCAAATGCAAGTGTTTCTGAAGTCAAAGGTTATATAAATGCCCGTTATTGGTAAGGAATTAGTATCAAAAGCATACATGGTGAGATATGTGTTATTTATTAGGCTTTATCATATGACGTCGCTTCTGAGAGTGTAATAACGCCATGTAATATTTTCGATAATCCACTAGTGGATTAAATATGCAAATTAGATAGGTACGTCCCGTAACGTTACATGTACGACGTCCTAAACGACGTCGTGTTTACTAATGACGGAATGTTGACATTTTTGTAAACAATCGTGAATAAAATGCGTTTTAAATATCATATGATAAATAGAATCTTGAATTCGTGCTTATGTATTATTGAATTTATTAAACGAGTTGAGGAAAAGGGATAAAATGCGAGGCTTTTTTTATCCCTTTTCCTCAACTCGTTTAATAAATTCAGTAATACATGGTATTATTGAATTTATTAAACTCGTTGAGGAAAAGGCATAAAATGCTCGGCAAGCCTCGCATTTTATCCCTTTTCCTCAACTCGTTTAATAAATTCAATAATACATGAGCACTCATGTAAGATCCTCTATAAACAAATGTTCAGGTCAGGAATCAGTCAAATTATGTTCCTTATTCATGAAGATCCTGGTCTGCATTACCAAACCAAATATAAATAAGACCAGGTCCATTTTTTAGATAGATGCGCGTTTCAATGTCATCACGCCAACATGTCTGTGAAATGAACACCCCCTTACAGCCCACTTTATATAGAGAAAACAAGAGTTTACGGGGGTATACATTATTTTCCTTATTTCTGCTCCTAGACATAGGTTGTGGGTACTCGTTAGAACCGCCTCAATGAGGCGGTTCTAACGAGCACCCACAACCTATTCTGCCTTTAAAAGTAAGGAAAATATCATCGATTTTCGTCAGAAAAAAATAGCCAATTTGGAGATGTGAAAAAATGCACCATGTCGCACGGGTTTGTTATCGTAATGTTTTGTTTTGTTTGATTTTAGGTTTAACGTCCCAGTCAACACTTTAAAGGGCGTTTCAGTGTCAGACAGCTGGCACATGACAAACTTTGGTTAAACATCTTTTCTGGAAAATTAGGGGATAACTGTATTACAGGAAGGAATGTCATTTGTGTGGATTTTATCGATCTGTAAACTCCGACGAATCATTCACAAACATAGCACCAAGTCCCTCTTCGGGCTTCATGCTAAGCTTGTGAGCGATTCCCCGGCGTTTACGCATTGATAAAATCCACAAAAATGATCATTACATGTACGATAACATACCCAAGCTATATAGAACATTTTCCACATCTCCAAAATGGCTACTTTTCTGATGAAAATTTGTAATATTTTTCTTACTTTTTAGTGCCAACATAGGTTGAGAGTGCTTGTTAGAACCGCCTCTTTGAGACTAGTGTTAAGTTGGTTCCTTATTCCTTATTCCTTATTCCTTGTTCCTTATTCCTTATTCCTTATTCCTTGTTCCTTATTCATTATTCCTTATTCCTTGTTCCTTATTCCTTATTCCTTATTCGATTTTCAACTTCATAGTACTTTGCCCCGCGGTGTAACAGAACATTTGCGTAGGTCCTAATCATCATCATTTTTACTTCTAAGCATGATGGTATAGGTTTCAAAATCCAGCAGATATAAACTGCGAATAAGGAATGAGGAACAAATCCAAATTTTCCTTATTTCTTATTCGATTTTCAACTTCATAGTACTTTGCCACGCGGTGTAACAGGACATTTGCGTATGTCCTAATCATCATCATTTTTACTTCTAAGCATGATGGTATAGGTTTCGAAATCCAGCAAGTATCAACTGCGAATAAGGAATAAGGAACAAAGCCAAATTTTCCTTATTCCTTATTCGATTTTCAACTTCATAGTACTTTGCCACGCGGTGTAACAGAACATTTGCGTATGTCCTAATCATCATCATTTTTACTTCTAAGCATGATGGTATAGGTTTCGAAATCCAGCAGGTATCAACGGCGATTAAGGAATAAGGAACAAATCAAAATTTTCCTTATTCCTTATTCGATTTTCAACTTCACAGTACTTTGCGACGCGGTGAAACAGAACATTTGCGTATGTCCTAATCATCATCATTTTTACTTCTAAGCATGATGGTATAGGTTTCAAAATCCAGCAGATATAAACTGCGAATAAGGAATAAGGAACAAATCCAAATTTTCCTTATTCCTTATTCGATTTTCAACTTCATAGTACTTTGCCACGCGGTGTAACAGAACATTTGCGTATGTCCTAATCATCATCATTTTTACTTCTAAGCATGATGGTATAGGTTTCGAAATCCAGCAGGTATCAACGGCGAATAAGGAATAAGGAACAAATCCAAATTTTCCTTATTCCTTATTCGATTTTCAACTTCACAGTACTTTGTCAGGCGGTGTAACAGAACATTTGCGTATGTCCTAATCATCATCATTTTTACTTCTAAGCATGATGGTATAGGTTTCAAAATCCAGCAGATATAAACTGCGAATAAGGAATAAGGAACAAGTCCAAATTTTCCTTATTCCTTATTCGATTTTCAACTTCATAGTACTTTGCCACGCGGTGTAACAGGACATTTGCGTATGTCCTAATCATCATCAGTTTTACTTCTAAGCATGATGGTATAGGTTTCGAAATCCAGCAAGTATCAACTACGAATAAGGAATAAGGAACAAATCCAAATTTTCCTTATTCCTTATTCGATTTTCAACTTCATAGTACTTTGCCACGCGGTGTAACAGAACATTTGCGTATGTCCTAATCATCATCATTTTTACTTCTAAGCATGATGGTATAGGTTTCGAAATCCAGCAGGTATCAACGGCGAATAAGGAATAAGGAACAAATCCAAATATTCTTTATTCCTTATTCGATTTTCAACTTCACAGTACTTTGCCATGCCGGTGTAACAGAACATTTGCGTATGTCCTAATCATCATCATTTTTACTTCTAAGCATGATGGTATAGGTTTCAAAATCCAGCAGATATAAACTGCGAATAAGGAATAAGGAACAAATCCAAATTTTCCTTATTCCTTATTCGATTTTCAAATTCATAGTACTTTGCCACGCGGTGTAACAGAACATTTGCGTATGTCCTAATCATCATCATTTTTACTTCTAAGCATGATGGTATAGGTTTCGAAATCCAGCAAGTATCAACTGCGAATAAGGAATAAGGAACAAATCCAAATTTTCCTTATTCCTTATTCGATTTTCAACTTCATAGTACTTTGCCACGCGGTGTAACAGAACATTTGTGTATGTCCTAATCATCATCATTTGTACTTCTAAGCATGATGGTATAGGTTTCGAAATCCAGCAGGTATCAACGGCGAATAAGGAATAAGGAACAAATCCAAATTTTCCTTATTCCTTATTCGATTTTCAACTTCACAGTACTTTGCCACGCGGTGTAACAGAACATTTGCGTATGTCCTAATCATCATCATTTTTACTTCTAAGCATGATGGTATAGGTTTCAAAATCCAGCAGATATAAACTGCGAATAAGGAATAAGGAACAAATCCAAATTTTCCTTATTCCTTATTCGATTTTCAACTTCATAGTACTTTGCCACGCGGTGTAACAGGACATTTGCGTATGTCCTAATCATCAAGGAATAAGGAACAAATCCAAATTTTCCTTATTCCTTATTCGATTTTCAACTTCATAGTACTTTGCCACGCGGTGTAACAGAACATTTGCGTATGTCCTAATCATCATCATTTTTACTTCTAAGCATGATGGTATACGTTTCGAAATCCAGCAGGTATCAGCGGCGAATAAGGAATAAGGAACAAATCCAAATTTTCCTTATTCCTTATTCGATTTTCAACTTCACAGTACTTTGCCACGCGGTGTAACAGAACATTTGCGTATGTCCTAATCATCATCATTTTTACTTCTAAGCATGATGGTATAGGTTTCAAAATCCAGCAGATATAAACTGCAAATAAGGAATAAGGAACAAATCCAAATTTTCCTTATTCCTTATTCGATTTTCAACTTCATAGTACTTTGCCACGCGGTGTAACAGGACATTTGCGTATGTCCTAATCATCATCATTTTTACTTCTAAGCATGATGGTATAGGTTTCGAAATCCAGCAGGTATCAACGGCGAATAAGGAATAAGGAACAAATCCAAATTTTCCTTATTCCTTATTCGATTTTCAACTTCACAGTACTTTGCCACGCGGTGTAACAGAACATTTGCGTATGTCCTAACCATCATCATTTTACTTCTAAGCATGATGGTATAGGTTTCGAAATCCAGCAAGTATCAACTGCGAATAAGGAATAAGGAACAAATCCAAATTTTCCTTATTCCTTATTCGATTTTCAACTTCATAGTACTTTGCCACGCGGTGTAACAGAACATTTGCGTAACTATGTCCTAATCATAATCATTTTTACTTCTAAGCATGATGGTATAGGTTTCGAAATCCAGCAGGTATCAACTGCGAATAAGGAATAAGGAAAATTTGGATTTGTTCCTTATTCCTTATTCGCAGTTTATATCTGCTGGATTTTGAAACCTATATCATCATGCTTAGAAGTAAAAATGATGATGATTAGGACATACGCAAATGTTCTGTTACACCGCGTGGCAAAGTACTATGAAGTAGAAAATCGAATAAGGAATAAGGACAATTTGGATTTGTTCCTTATTCCTTATTCGCAGTTGATACTAGCTGGATTTCGAAACCAATACCATCATGCTTAGAAGTAAAAATGATGATGATTAGGACATACGCAAATGTCCTGTTACACCGCGTGGAAAAGTACTATGAAGTTGAAAATCGAATAAGGAATAAGGAAAATTTGGATTTGTTCCCTATTCCTTATTCGCAGTTTATATCTGCTGGATTTTGAAACCTATACCATCATGCTTAGAAGTAAAAATGATGATGATTAGGACATACGCAAATGTTCTGTTACACCGCATGGCAAAGTACTGTGAAGTTGAAAATCGAATAAGGAATAAGGAAAATTTGGATTTGTTCCTTATTCCTTATTCGGCGTTGATACCTGCTGGATTTCGAAACCTATACCATCATGCTTAGAAGTAAAAATGATGATGATTAGGACATACGCAAATGTTCTGTTACACCGCGTGGAAAAGTACTATGAAGTTGAAAATCGAATAAGGAATAAGGAAAATTTGGATTTGTTCCTTATTCCTTATTCGCAGTTGATACTTGCTGGATTTCGAAACTTATACCATCATGCTTAGAAGTAAAAATGATGATGATTAGGACAGATGCAAATGTTCTGTTACACCGCGTGGCAAAGTACTATGAAGTTGAAAATCGAATAAGGAATAAGGAAAATTTGGATTTTTTCCTTATTCCTTATTCGCAGTTGATACTTGCTGGATTTCGAAACCTATACCATCATGCTTAGAAGTAAAAATGATGATGATTAGGACATACGCAAATGTTCTGTTACACCGCGTGGCAAAGTACTTTGAAGTTGAAAATCGAATAAGGAATAAGGAAAATTTGGATTTGTTCCTTATTTCTTATTCGCAGTTTATGTCTGCTGGATTTTGAAACCTATACCATCATGCTTAGAAGTAAAAATGATGATGATTAGGACATACTCAAATGTTCTGTTACACCGCGTGGCAAAGTACTATGAAGTTGAAAATCGAATAAGGAATAAGGAAAATTTGGATTTGTTCCTTATTCCTTATTCGCCGTTGATACCTGCTGGATTTCGAAACCTATACCATCATGCTTAGAAGTAAAAATGATGATGATTAGGACATACGCAAATGTTCTGTTACACCGCGTGGCAAAGTACTATGAAGTTGAAAATCGAATAAGGAATAAGGAAAATTTGGATTTGTTCCTTATTCCTTATTCGCAGTTGATACTTGCTGGATTTCGAAACCTATACCATCATGCTTAGAAGTAAAACTGATGATGATTGTGACATACGCAAATGTCCTGTTACACCGCGTGGCAAAGTACTATGAAGTTGAAAATCGAATAAGGAATAAGGAAAATTTGGATTTGTTCCTTATTCCTTATTCGCAGTTTATATCTGCTGGATTTTGAAACCTATACCATCATGCTTAGAAGTAAAAATGATGATGATTAGGACATACGCAAATGTTCTGTTACACCGCCTGACAAAGTACTGTGAAGTTGAAAATCGAATAAGGAATAAGGAAAATTTGGATTTGTTCCTTATTCCTTATTCGCCGTTGATACCTGCTGGATTTCGAAACCTATACCATCATGCTTAGAAGTAAACATGATGATGATTAGGACATACGCAAATGTTCTGTTACACCGCGTGGCAAAGTACTATGAAGTTGAAAATCGAATAAGGAATAAGGAAAATTTGGATTTGTTCCTTATTCCTTATTCGCAGTTGATACTTGCTGGATTTCGAAACCTATACCATCATGCTTAGAAGTAAAAATGATGATGATTAGGACATACGCAAATGTTCTGTTACACCGCGTGGCAAAGTACTATGAAGTTGAAAATCGAATAAGGAATAAGGAAAATTTGGATTTGTTCCTTATTCCTTATTCGCAGTTTATATCTGCTGGATTTTGAAACCTATACCATCATGCTTAGAAGTAAAAATGATGATGATTAGGACATACGCAAATGTTCTGTTACACCGCGTGGCAAAGTACTGTGAAGTTGAAAATCGAATAAGGAATAAGGAAAATTTGGATTTGTTCCTTATTCCTTATTCGCCGTTGATACCTGCTGGATTTCGAAACCTATACCATCATGCTTAGAAGTAAAAATGATGATGATTAGGACATACGCAAATGTTCTGTTACACCGCGTGGCAAAGTACTATGAAGTTGAAAATCGAATAAGGAATAAGGAAAATTTAGATTTGTTCCTTATTCCTTATTCGCAGTTGATACTTGCTGGATTTCGAAACCTATACCATCATGCTTAGAAGTAAAAATGATGATGATTAGGACATACGCAAATGTTCTGTTACACCGCGTGGCAAAGTACTATGAAGTTGAAAATCGAATAAGGAATAAGGAAAATTTGGATTTGTTCCTTATTCCTTATTCGCAGTTTATATCTGCTGGATTTTGAAACCTATACCATCATGCTTAGAAGTAAAAATGATGATGATTAGGACATACGCAAATGTTCTGTTACACCGCGTGGCAAAGTACTATGAAGTTGAAAATCGAATAAGGAATAAGGAAAATTTGGATTTGTTCCTTATTCCTTATTCGCCGTTGATACCTGCTGGATTTCGAAACCTATACCATCATGCTTAGAAGTAAAAATGATGATGATTAGGACATACGCAAATGTTCTGTTACACCGCGTGGCAAAGTACTATGAAGTTGAAAATCGAATAAGGAATAAGGAATAAGGAACAAGGAATAAGGAATAAGGAATAAGGAACAAGGAATAAGGAATAGGGAACAAGGAATAAGGAATAAGGAACCAACTTAACACTCGTCTCTTTTGAGGCGGTTCCAACGAGTACCCACAACCTATGTCTTGGAACAGAAATAAGAAAATAATGATTACCCCCTTAAACCCCAGGTTTCTCTGTACAATGTGGGGTTTAAGGGGTGTTAAATTCACGGACTTGTTCACGTGATGTTATCCATTCCTTATAATTCCAACTTTGTCATCGAAATGTTGAAAATATCACCCGAAACGGTAAACGGTGTGTCAAGATTCTATACACGTATGTATTTCCTTCAGGTTTGCTCTTGTACTAATGTACATTGTATTCTCTCAAGGAGCTGTGAACCCCGAACATAATCTGTAATTTTATGGATGGCGGTAGGCAATCTACAGGTCTCGTGCCCCCGCCCCGGCCACCGGGGCTTCGAGAAATAAATTGGGCTGCACGATGCTTCCACGCAGGGCTGATACCGACCGCACATTAGTACTGGTAATCCGCTTAGAAGGTCTAAGCCTGCCCAGGAAAACAGCTGCGAGTCGGCCCGTCCATGATTATAAACCCTAGGCGTCAGGGATAGAGATGTCATTTCATCTCAATGTCGGGTAAAAGTCCCACAAAATTGGAAGCAACGTCTCCAAAATGACCTAAATAGTGTTGGCAGGGACGTTAAACCTCAAATCAAACAAACAAAGATCTCGTGCCTTGTGCATGTACATGTACTTTACACGTGTGGCGATGCTATGTGCCATAATATGTTACATATCTCTAATCAAACATTTTTTTCTGAAAATCATATTGTATTATTTTCAAAGATATTCAACTCATGTTTCGTTCTATCTGATTGTTTGTTGTAAATGATATCCTATTAAAGGTCGTCTAACTATTCTAAATACATGCTGAGCATGTATTCATTTAATGTCTTCTCGTTCGAACGTGTGATTAGGAAGGAGTTTGTTTGTTTGTTTGTTTGATTTGAGGTTTAACGTCCCCGTCAAATCTGTATAGGTCATTTTGGAGACGCTGCTTCCAATTTTGTTGGACTTTAACCCGACGTTGCGATGAAATGACATCCCAAGCCCTACCAATAGGATTTATAAGCATGGCCGGACCGACTCGCACCGCTTTGCATGGGCAGTATATATACTAGTACTCGTTTACTAGTACTCATGTGCGGTCGGTTTCAGCTCTGCGTGGAAGCATCGTGCAGCCCATCTACTTCTTCAAGCCCCGATGGGCGGGGACCGATTTCATTCAGAGGAAGGAGTATGTACACAAAGGGTGAACCCATAAACCCCAGAGACTTAGAGGATTTTTTTTTTCGGTGCATTGTTGGTCGAGAGTATGTCAATCGACAAAAATTACTAACTACATAAGTTTCCCGCCTGCTCCTGTCCAGACTATACATGTAGCTACCATGTACAAAATCTAAGTACCGGTAATTTATAGCACAGCTGCGGTAGTCTTCTCCCTGTGACATCAGAGCGTTGTGTAAAAAAGTAAAATCTGGACAGGGCACGTGTATGCCATGGACCTGAACAAACATTGCAGACCCTGATCAGACGCCGCAGAACGCGGAAATGACGGAAATTGACATTTTCGTTAAAAAAATCGTGAATAATATGTGCTTTAAATGTCATATAATAAATAGATTCTAGCATTCGTGCTCATGTATTATTGAATTTACTTAACTCGTTGAGGAAAAGGGATAAATGCTCGGCTAAGCCTCGCATTTTATCCCTTTTCTTCAACTCGTTTAATAAATTCAATAATACATGAGCACCCATGTAAGATCCTCTATGAAAAGCAATGAACATAATTAGGGCCCCGCACTGAAAGTGTGGGTGCCCTATAGTAATCACTCTGTCCGTCCGTCTGTCTGTCCGTCTGTCCGTCCACAAATTTTTACTCCTCTGATAGCGCTGCCAGGGCCCTAGTCAGTTTCACTGACAGCTCTAGTATTTGTTAGAATTTGCGTTAGCCAACAAACTGATTAAATTTTATCAGACCACACGAGCTCAATATGTGTATAATTTGGCGGGAGGCTTAGCTAAACTATCGGCACGGGAAATGATAAGTGGGTGAGATAGTTCCCATGCGTTCTCATAATTACCTTATGACAACACGATTAGCGTGGATTTAGCAGTTGTGCCTTTAATTTACACCAAATTACCCGAAATGCTGTATCAATCTAATCTTTAGGATTGGGTGTTGTTTTTCTAGAAACTCTCCGTTGATGAAACCATGTGGCGTGAAATATGCTTTTCAAAATAAACTTCAGTTTTGTTTTGGCACCAAAAAGTTTATCGCAAGACGGTATCGTTTGTAGTTTCAGAAAAAAGAAAGATCTAAGAGATGGGGTTACCGAACAACTGGAACTGTCTGAAAATGAAATACACTCAAAATTCTAGCTTAAAATGCACGCAATGTCCTCTGTCTGGCATAAGGTTAACCGGTCCCCTGTGGAGTCCAGAAGGCAACGTCAAATCAACGTCGGTGTAACATAGATTTGACGTTGCATAAATCATGTATTTTCATCAGAAAAGTACCCACTTTGGAAATGCGAAAAGGTGCACTTTGTCGCATGGGTGTGTTATCGTAATGTCGTTCGTGCTGGTGTTGAATTTCATCACGTGAACAAGCCCGTGAAATAAAGACCCCCTAAACCTCACTTTATATAGAGGAAACTGGGGTTTACGGGGTGAACATTATTTTCCTTATTTCTGCTACAAAACTTAGGTTGTGGGTACTCGTTAGAACCACCTCAATGAGGCGGTTCTAACGAGCACCAACAACCTATGTTTGCAATGTAAATAAGAAAATTATCACAGATTTTCATCAGAAAAGTAGCCATTTTGGAGATGTGAAAAATGCACTGTGTTGCACGGGTGTGTTATCGTAAACCGATGACTGCAAGCATTTCATGTACGTCAACAAGTCTGTGTATTGAACAACCACACTTTAGAAGTCTGAACAACCCCATTTTAGAAGTCTGGGGTTTATAGGGGTTTGCATCATCAATGATTACAGTAGAATTCGATCGCTCGAACATCGATGGTTCGTTTACTATGGCTGAGTTGAACCCTTTCTTGAGCCCATTGGGAAATCCCCTATATAAGAAATAGCAGGGAATAATTTAGGAGAATTTAGTCTTTTATTTTGTTAATGTTTGCTGGGGGGTACTCATAAGAATCGCCTCGCTGAGGCGATTCTAATGAGTACACACAGCATACATTTGCATTATGTAACACCGGAAAAATGTCCAAAAGAATCTTATTATTCCTCCTAACAGTAGCCCTCAGTAGCTCGAACTACCCCTGTCTCGAACAGTTTTCGTTTCAAGGTCCGAAAGGTGTTCGAGCCATTGAAGTTCGACTGTATTTTTTCTTATTTCTACTGCATTGTAAAGGTTGTGCTTACTCGTCAGAACCGCCTCTTTCAGACGGTTCTAACGAGTACCCACAATCTATGTTTATAGGCAAATATAAGGAAACTCATATATACGAAAGATCGCACTATGTCACACATTCACACGAGGGACCGATGTGTTTCGCTTTGGAGTTCGAGAAACATAAACACCACACATTTTCTTCAGAAAAAAAAATATCATTTTGGGCTATGAAAGACTTCACTATACCTCATGGGCGTTCTATAGTAATTATGATGATTGTAAAATGAACATCTTGACAACGTCTCCCCGTACATCAACCATAGTGCAGTTTATATTTTACTTTTGGTCCTTTGAGATCATCGTGAATATTCTGAGAAATAAATTATTGGTTTAGACTCATTCTAGACAGGTTTTTAATTATTTGGACCCCATTTTGACTTATATCAGTCTTTGAATCGACTGCCTATCCGAAATTCGCAAAATTGCAGTATGTTTCCTCTGGCTTTCTTTGCCGGATCATTACAGGGTCACTGATGAGGCTTTATTAGCCGAAACTACGTAGTATGGCCCATCTTCTTTCTTATGAATGTTTTCATTGTTCTTAAAGGATCTCATTTTTGATTTTTATTTGCCTTCACTGCAGCTGGTGTTGTGCCGTGTGGCGGCCGTAAAACGTCTCCCCGTACATCAACCATAGTGCAGTTTATATTTTACTTTTGGTCCTTTGAGATCATCGTGAATATTCTGAGAAATAAATTATTGGTTAAGACTCATTCTAGACAGGTTTTTAATTATTTGGACCCCATTTTGACTTATATCAGTCTTTGAATCGACTGCCTATCCGAAATTCGCAAAATTGCAGTATGTTTCCTCTGGCTTTCTTTGCCGGATCATTACAGGGTCACTGATGAGGCTTTATTAGCCGAAACTACGTAGTATGGCCCATCTTCTTTCTTATGAATGTTTTCATTGTTCTTAAAGGATCTCATTTTTGATTTTTATTAAAACAGAAACAGACATAACAACAGAAACAAAAAATTAAATCAAATAAAACAAAAACATCCACAACAAAAACAGCGATGTTTATATGGAGAAATATTACGCATTATTTTCCATGACAGTGCCACTTATTTTGCGTCGTGCGACAAACAAATCTAAAAAAGAAAAAAAAAATACTTCAAGAACCTAACTGGTGCATACAAATGTAATATGGCACTGGTGTGTTATCATAATCCACAGACTGTAATTAGAAAATTACGGACTTCCTCAGACTTCGAGATAATTGCCCGTACGACATAGTGCATTTTTCACATCTCCAAAATGTCTACTTTTCTGATGAAAATCCTTCATATTTTTCTTATAAATGCTCAAAACATAGGATGTGGCTGCTCGTTAGAACCGGCTCGTTGAGGCGGTTCTAACGAGTACCCACAACCTATGTATTGGAGCAGAAATAAGAAAAATAATGAATACCCCCGTACACCCGAGTTTTCTCTATATAAAGTGAGGTTTAAAGGGTCTTCATTTCACGGACTTGTCCACGTGATAACCACTACAACACAGAGGCTTCACGAAGATATGGCACTGATGAGTTAGGAGGCCTTCATGCGGACTGAACAAATTATTTGTCTTAATCGCGGCGGAAGTAAGGGCGAGGATTGTGGCCACGTAAAATCGATTTACGCCCCCAAGTGGAATTCGTTTCCGTTGACCGTTCCAAAGCGGTTCTTCTGTTGCGGTTCATTTTTGTTATGGTTTGTCTTTGGGTGTTTGTGTCGCTTGTGTTATTTTATTTCGGATACCTTTTGGCCATTTTGTGGGAAAGTAACTGTCCTTTTGGCTTTCCGCTGTTGGTGTTTCCGTTGGGGTACGTTGTTTCATGTTTGTGTTTCTTCCCCTTTGGTGTCTCTGATGGGAGCTAAGGGTTAATTGTATCGATTCCTGATCATTGCCTCCACTTCTATTCTAAAGCCAGTCTGTAAAGATGGAATTATAAATAACAAGAAAAAGTATAACATGTAGTTTTTATTTATTTATTTTTTTTTTTTTTTTTTTGTTTTACGGCCCTTTCAAGATTATTTCACTCATATCGAGCCGATCGTTAATCAGAGGTGGGCGAAAACCGGAGTACCCGGAGAAAAACCACCTGACCTTCCGTTGCAGAACTTGGCGTCTCACATGTGACCCGAGCGAGGCTCGAACCACAGCGGTGAGAGACCTAATGATCAAGAGTCAGCGCTCTTAATAACATGTAGTTACATGTTACACAGAGGCGTTGCTAAACTTCAGGATTGATTTCATACCTCCTGAACAAGCATGTTTCAGATGATAATCAGTGATCATTTCGTATTTTAAGTTGAAACATTGATTCTGGGTTCTAAGGAGTACCCACAATCTATGTGCATCAGCAATAAAGAATCTACCGTATAAAACATGTAACAATTAAAGAGAAACGACCAGGAATTGATACAATCAGATCTCAAATTCTTCGCAATATCACTAGGCATTATGATAACTCACCCGTGCGACATAGTGCGTTTTTCATATCTCCAAAAATGGCTAATTTTCTGATGAAAATCCGTGATATTTTTCTTATAAATGCTCAAAACATAGGTTGTGGGTGCTCGTTAGAACCGCCTCATTGAGGCGGTTCTAACGAGTACCCACAACCTATGTCTTTGAGCAGAAATAAGAAAAATAATGTATACCCCCGTAAACCCCAGTTTTCTCTATATGAAGTGGGGTTTAGGGGGGTCTTCTTTTCACTGACGTGTTCACGTGATGGGAAAGAAGTCGAAACACAGAGTGACGACAGTAAACAAAACAGACAATAGGTAAACCGAGTCAGCAGCAACACTTTCTCCAAACAGGTGGTGACTCAGAATATCTAAACCTTACCAAGAAAGAGCGATATACATGATGGGGGAAAGAATCAGAATCACCAACATTACAAACATTAAACTGCTGGGTACTGGTACATGTAAATCGCTCAGAGGACCTGAGCTCGACTGTCTAGGCGACAGGGTGCGATTCCAACCGTACAATAACTGAAATCAGTTTGGTTTATTTAGCCCGCAGGGTTTGAGATGCTATTTCGTCCCAATGTCGATATAAGTCCCATAAAATTGGAATTAACGTCGCCAAAATGACCGTAATAGTGTTGATGATGACGCAAAACCTCAAATCAAACACATATAAAGTGAGATAACCCTGCAATTCAGGTCACCATGTTCTTCACTCTTTTACACTAGAACCAATGTCATATAATAGGCTGATTTATAAAAACCTGTTAGCAGTGTCAGATTTCAACCCCATGCCCCGCCGCTAGAATTAACCTCGTTTTTTTTTTTTTTTTTTTACTATCTCAGCAAACCTCTCAAATCTCCCACGTTCTAAGTACTTAATGATCTTTGATACGTGACTTCCAGATACAAGCATTTTAAAATACTACTACTAATAATAATAACAATAAGCAGTTATACGCACAACCAGAGCTCTACAATATAGCTCTTTTTGTGCGTCATACAACCGACCACACACCGCTTAGTATATAAGAATCCTATATGGGTGTGAGTGGTGGATTGAAAAATCCATCCCAAGGGTCACTCTCCGGCTTCACGAAGCTTGCCGAGTGATGCCGGACAGTGATCCCGAGGGACGGATTTTTCTATCCACCCCTCACACCCATACTGGATTCTTTTTCTTGCATACCTTCCATTTCTTAGCGCTGATTTTTAATGCTGCATTTACTTCGAGTAACGACGTCCGCCATATTGTGATGACAGTACAGGAATGTTTAGTGACGCCACGTAACGTGCTGTGACGTCAACCTTAACGACGGCGCATACGAGGTCGTAATCAACCAGTGCATTTATCAAACACGCGATTATATTCGATTTTGGGTCGGAACACCAGGGTCAGAACATAAATTTCTATCCCAGGGTAAAATCACGGATTTCCTTGTCTGGTGTGCAAGAATAGACCTTCTTGCACACCAGACAAGGAAATCCGTGATTTTACCCCGGGATAGAAATTTATGTTCTGACCCAAAATCGAATATAATCGCGTGTTTGATAAATGCACTGGTATATAGGTATATAGGATTCTTATATTCGTATGCGCCGTCGTTAAGGTTGACGTCACAGCACGTTACGTGACGTAACTAAACATTCCTGCAGTCTCATCACACTATGAGGGACGTCGGTAACCGAAGTGACTGCAGCATTAAAAATCCGCGCAAAGAAATGGAAGGTATGCAAGAAAAAGAATCCAATATGGGTGTGAGGGGTGGATAGAAAAATCCGTCCCTCAGGATCACTCTCCCGCATCACTCGGAAAGCCTCGTGATGCCGGACAGTGTCCCTCGGAACGGATTTTTCCATCCACCCCTCACACCCATATAAGATTCTTATAATCCTACCCAGGCAAACTGGTGCGAGTCCAATGCATTAAAATATATTGGTTTCATTGGTCGGCAGGGATTAAGATGTCATTTCATCTCAATGTCGGATAAAAGTCCCACAAAATTGGAAGCAATGTCTTCATTGTTGACGGGGACGTTAATTCTCAAATCATACAAACATACAAGGAGCTAAAACTGTCCTGAACGAGGTCTTAGACTGTTCCCTTCAATCCTTATTTTTTAGCTGTAAACAAACAATGTAAAACTTGATTATATGCCGTATTCTTATCTGGGTTACACTGTTTGCCAACTACACTGTTTGCTAAATCCAGCACAAAATTCTCGCCCAGATTCTGCAGGTAGACTTTGACTTCAGCGATAAGTAAAACCCGGCTAATTTTACTGGATTTACTATAACATGGACTTAAGTAACTAGAAGCTACTGCGCTTTTTACTGTTTGGTCTTTGGAAAAAAATCCACGTATTTATTATACCCCCGGCATACGAACTATGTCAAGGGGTATATAGTTTTCGTCTTTCCGTCCGTTCGTCCGTTCGTCTTTCCTTCGTTCGTTGGTTCATTCGTTCGCACTTCCGTCTGTCCGTACGTCCGTTCGTCAACCTTTACGTCAAAGTTTTGCGTTAAAACTTTCTGTTTGCTCATATCTCTGTAACCACATGTTAGATTCTCTTCATATTTGGTAAAAGATATCTCTATAGCATTACCTTTCATATGGAATATATAAGCCACTGAGTAGCCTGTCCGTCCGTCCCTCAACTTTGACGTCAAAGTTTTTGATTGCTCGTATCTCTGTCACCACATGTTAGATTCTCTTCATATTTATACCCCCGGCATACGAAGTATGTCAGGGGGTATAAAGTGTTCGTCTTTCCGGCAGTTCGTCTGTTCGTTCGTTCATTTGTTCGTTCGTTCGTTCGTTCGTACTTCCGTCTGTCCGTCCGTTCGTCAACATTTACGTCAAAGTTTTGCGTTAAACCATTTTGATTGCTCATATCTCTGTAACCAAATATTAGATTCATATTTGGTAAAGGATGTCTCTAATGCATTACCTTTCATATGGAATATCTAAGCCTCTGGGCCAAGCCCCTGGGTGGGCTGTCCGTCCCTTTGTCACTTTTTACGTCAAAGTTTTGTGTTAAACATTTTTGATTGCTCATAGCTCTGGAACAACATGTTGGATTATCTTCATATTTAATACAGGATGTCTCTATAGCATTACCTTTCATTTGAAATATCTAAACTCGCAGGTCAAGCTCCTTGGTTGGCTGTTTGTCCGTCCGTCCATCCGTTCGTTCATCGTTAACGTCAAAGTTTTCTGTTAAACCTTTTTGACTGTTCATATCTCTGTAACCACATGTTAGATCCGCTTCATATTTGTTAAAGGAAATCTCTATAGCATTACCTTTCATATGGTATATCTACGCCCCTGGGTCAAGCTCCTTGCTGGGCTGCCCGTCCGTTTGTCAACTTATACGTTAAAGTTTTGTGTTAAACCTTTTTGATTGCTCACAGCTCTGTTACCACATGTTGGATTCTCTTCATATTTGGTACAAAATATCTCTATAGCATTACCTTCCAGATAGAATATAAAAGCTCCTGGGTGAAACCCCTGGGTCGGCTGTTCGTCCGTCCATCAACTTTTATGTCAAAGGTTTCCGTGAAACCTTTTTGATTGCTCATATATCTGTAACCTCATGCTACATTCTCTTCATATTTGATACAGAATATCGCTATAGCGTAAACTTTCATATTGGATATCTAAGCTCCTGGGTCATGCCCCTGGGTGGGGCTAGGTGTCAATAATTAAGACTTATGCATTTTGATTATGTCAAAGTTTTGTGTTAACTGTTTTTATTATATTCCTGGCATACAAAGTATATCAAAGGTTATAGTTTTTGTCTTTCTATCTGTTCGTTATTAGTTAGTTTGTTGTGACCCTTGTCAGATTTGTTAGCTTGTATATTGACCCTTGTGATCTTAGAAACTCAGTGACTAGAACTGTTAAATCCTCTTGAAATGCAGACAATAATAAATGCAAGTATTAATTAAATAATGTATTGGTTTATTATGGCATTATACAGTTACTTTAATTCAGCAAATGTTCTATGACAGCCTATTTTATGTTTGTTGTTTCCAGGTAAAATTGTTCCAAAATTGCCTCACACTTTGAACGTTCGTTTTTATTCAGCAAAGGCAAGCAGTTTCATCCTTGGATATGATAAATTATACGATATTTGTTGCAATTCAATACTTATTCTCAGTGGAATAAATGGACAGTTTATATGGAAAGGTTCAATGCTACAGACAAATTGTCATTTTCACTTAAAGGCAATGGCACTGGCCGGGGGTATACGTGCCCCACTGGGCACTTTCTCTAGTGTATTTTTCTGTAGCAAATATAAACTTAAAACCTTTTTTACGGCACCACTGCCAAATGGATAAGAGCACTGACTCTTAATCATTAGGTCTCTCACCGCTGTGGTTCGATCCTCGCTCTGGTCAATTGTGGGACGCCAAGTCCTGCAACGGAAGGTAAGGTAGTTTTACTCAGAGTACTATCGGCTCGAAATGAGTGAAATAATCTTGGAAGGGCCATGAAACCAAAATCATTAAAAGTCTGTTTTCAGAGCTTTAAATATCAGTAATTCTGATCGCTATAAACAATTTAATAAGCCCGTCATTTATATGTTTATTTCTTCAGAAACCTACGGGGGTTTATTGATATGCCATGAGCCTTGTATTGAGGGACGTACGCAGGGATGTTCTTTTTAAGTCCGACTAGTCTCTGACTATATAGGACTGGTCTCATTTGGTCAGGTGGCACTCTTAAGTAAACAAGACAAGCAGCTTTTGCAAAATGGACACTATCGGTGAAAGAGCAGTGACCCAGTATTTGCATAAAAAGGTTCAACACCTGTGGATATCCATGATGATATGATAGCAACACTAGGGAAAGTTGCCCCTGCATATGCTATAGTGAAAATGCGGGTGGCGTAATTTAAGCGCGGCAGACAGAGGATGACCCCCGTCCTGGAAGGCCTGTCAATGTTGCAACCTCAGAAATGGCCAAATAGGTCCATGATATTGTTATGACTGACAGGCGAGTTACAGAAAGACATATAGCCAGTAGAGTTAGCATTTCAAAGGACAGGGTACATCCATTCTGACAGAGGATCTTGCAATAATAAAGGGTACCAAAACTTCAGACAGTTGATCAGAAGCGCACCAGGTGCACACTGTCGAGTGCTGATCTTAACCTTTTGAGGAAGATCCTGCCAACTTTTTTCAGAGGCTTAATGGCAACATTTATCATGAGGGTATATCTAAAATGCCCGACTTTGATATTTTCTCGCTTCTGGACTGTCGAATGCTTAAAACTAGATCGCAATGGTAATTATAAACGTAAATTACGTGCTTTTAAAAGAACCAATACCAGACTGAAGTGACTGTCCATAATATTATGGAATCAAGGACGCCACTCAATGCTTGCTTTTGTAAGTGCCATACCCATTTCTGTATTACGGATTCTGGATACCGAGGCGAATAAATTCTACGATACTTCTATTCACTTATACGACGCTGCTCTTTTAATTAGATGTTTTACTCAGCATGCTCTTCGTCCTTTCATCGATTCTGAAATTAATCACAAACGTCATTGCATCAAAATATCCTTCATTAATAAGGGTTTGAATTTTATAGACTTACCTAGTATCTTCCGGGACAGTTCGATTATTTCATCTTTTCCTGCTTATTTTCAAAATACTGAAACACCCATAATTTGCTATAAATACAATAAACCTGTTAGATCTATCATTTTTAATTTCAATAAACTTGTTTCTGATCATGATATTGACACTAACATTCCTGATACATGTGATTGTAAAAAATCAGTGTATTGCTACCCTGCTGCTTGTCATATTCTTACTGTAAATTTACACACTATTCCTGATTCTTGGATGTGTAATATAATTTTAAAGGACCGAAATATCGATTTCCTACTAAAATTGATTTCAATAAATGGAGAGATAAAATCGCTGCTGCCTTGAGTGAATTTGGTAATCGATGGTGTAAACGAGAGTATGTTGAGGATAAAGCTCGTAAAGAATGGTAATTTAGCATTCTGAAATTAGTGAACAAACGCATTTCTTTTTTATTCGCAAAATACGAACATATTACCTTCTAAACCTTAGACGTCTTTACGTCACCTTAAACTAGGTATTCAAGAATATTATAGGAAGTTTGTTTTGGCTCCAGCTGATAAGGCCGCTATAAATGTGGTCGTTGTTGGACGGCAGTCTGTGTCGATTTAAGCTCCCCATTGCAAATCGTTTCCGCTGACCGTTCCAATGCGGTTCTTCTGTCGCGGTTTATTTTTGTTAGGCTTGTCTTTAGGTGTTTGTGTCACTTATATAATTTTATTTTGGATAGCCTATTGGCCATTTTGTGGGAAAATGACTGTCCTTTTGGCTTTCCGCTGTTGGTGTTTCCGTTGGGGTCTGTTGCTTCATGTTTCTGTCCCTTTGGTGTCTCTGATGGGAGCTGTAGGTTAATTGTATCGATTCCTGATCATTGCCTCCACTTCTATTTCACTTTGTTAACACTCTTCAACAAGAATCTGGTGGTACTAAGGCCTATGAACTTCAGCCTTTAGCTGTAGAGAGGGCTTTAGTTGAGGACCACATTTGTCATTCAGCCACCAAGTTTGCTGTCTTTGTTACAGAATGCCAAGACAAGCTTCCTACGTTATATGGGTTACCTAAACTTCATACCATACAAAGCACGGTTTATTGCAAATTCAAGCTCTTGTACCACCACTGAACTCTCCAAATTATTAATTTCATGTTTTACTGCCGTCAAAAAAAAATCATGTGATAAAATATAACGACTTAGTCTTCGTAAGATCAGGTAGAAAGCTGTTTTGGTCTATAAAAATTCTAATGAAGTTTTAAATAAATTGAAATCCAGGCGTTTTCGTGCTTCAAGTCTGTCTTCTTATGATTTTTCTACCCTTTACACTACACTTCCTCATAATCTTATAAAAGAAAAACTTAATGATTTAATTGATTGGATATTTCATAGGGAAGACTCCCCTAACTTGCATGTAATGTAAGATATGTTTTTATCACTTCTAAAGAGCATAAAAATTATACTTTATGGTCATGTCAGAAAGTGTGTGAAGCTCTCACCTTTCTATTTGACAATATTTACATAAGATTTGGTACTAAGTTATTCAGACAAGTCGTGGGTATTCCGATGAGTACTAATTGCGCACCACTTGTGGCTGGTCTGTTTTTGTTTTGTTATGAGTGAGACTTCATGATGTCCCTTTCTGCTGAAAACCAGTCTGAAATCATTGAACCTTTTAGCTCCATTTCTAGATATTTGGATGATTTATTAAATATTGATAATACCTATTTCGATGGTTTGATCAGTCAGATTTACCCCCCAGAACTTCAGTTAAATAAAGCAAATTCTTCTGATACCGAGGCGTCGTTTTTGGATTTACATTTGTCTTTTGTAGATGGGTTTGTTTCTTCCAAAATTTATGACAAACGCGATGATTTTGACTTTGAGATTGTAAATTTTCATTTTTTGGATGGTGATGTTCCTCGTGCGCCATCCTATGGCGTTTATATTTCGCAATTAATTCGATTTGCCAGAGTGTGTAGTCATGTAACTGACTTCAACACTCGTAATAAATTGTTAACGGCTAAACTTCTCAACCAGGGTTATCGGTACCATAAACTACGCAAAGCCTTTCCAAAATTTTATAGACGTCATTCCGAATTAATTTCAAAATTCAATAATGGACTTAAATCTCTTCTGCAACAAGGTCTATCTGAACCCGAATTTTATAGTGACTTAGTATATAAATTCAGATAAATATCTAACCGCAATGACTTCAGCACCCAATTTCGTAAAATCATTCTTCGATATAAAAAGATTGGGTACAACATTAATGTTATACGACAGACTGCATGCATGGTAGTTAACCCAAACACTGTTAACAACTTTGCTTCCCTCTTTAATTGGGTCAGGCCTCATATTCTGTGACGGTTCCAGCGTAACGGCTTATTTTGGTTGGTACCTGATGCTCTGTTTCTGGTCGGGTCCATCGGAGTCTAACTGTTGGTTTTCTTTTGCTCCGGCATTTCAGTGGTTTCGTGCTGTCGAGTCCTCACCGTTGATTTCATCTCTGTGGTTGTTTGATTTTTGAGTTCACGGAGATGTGGCACTGATGGGTTAGCGGGCCTTTATGCGGACGGAACAAATTATTTGTCTTAATCGCGACGGAAGAAAGGGCAAGGATTGTGGCCACGTAAATTCGATTTAAGCCCCCAAGTGGAAATCGTTTCCACTGACCGTTCCAAGGTGGTTCTTCTGTCGCGGTTTATTTTTGTTATGGTTTGTCTTTCGGTGTTTGTGTCGCTTATATCATTTTATTTTTGATAGCCTTTTGGCCATTTTGTGGGAAAGTAACTGTCCTTTAGGCTTTCCGCTATTGATGTTTCCATTAGGGTCTGTTGTTCCATGTTTGTGTTTCTTTCCCTTTGGTGTCTCTGATGGGAGCTGTGGGTTAA
The DNA here is from genome assembly GCA_963580285.1 of Lucinisca nassula. Lineage (NCBI taxonomy): Eukaryota > Metazoa > Mollusca > Bivalvia > Lucinida > Lucinidae > Lucinisca > Lucinisca nassula. Next base: position 54,691,694 of record OY757012.1, read on the forward strand.
TTGTATCAATTCCTGATCATTGCCTCCACTTTTATTTTAAATTGAGCAGCCGCCTTATTCACCTGATCTCACTCAATCAGACTTTCATCTATTTCCAAAACTAATAACGGCTATTTCAGGCACCCACTTTCAGTCCGATGACGACGTATTATATGCAGTGGATGCTTTTCTGAATTGTCAAGAAAAGGATTTCAATAAAAGTGGCATTGAAACTCTTAAACAACGCTGCCAAAGTGTATAGATACTGAAGGGGATTATATTGAAACATAGTACAATATGTCCGTCAGATTTCAAACCTTCAACATGATGCTCACAACATATCATACAGCCCTCGTATGTATTGGATACATGTACTTGTTACAATGGCCTCGTCGGGGTTATGTAAGCAAATAAACATAATGCAAATGTTATGAATAAGTACGAAACTTATTTCATTTTCCTTGTTTCTTGCCCTTAATAGTGAGCTAAAACACAACTCGGGATTGCTCTGGGTACTCGAGCTTTCGATCACACCTGGTTACAGATGAATGAATTGAAGATGGATAAGGGCGCTGAATCTTAATCATCAGGTCTCTGCCTGCTGTATTTGGCTAGGCTAGGGTCACATGTGAGACGCCGTTCTGCAGGTTGTTCTCCAGGTACTCCGGTTTTTAATTTTCGCCCCTAAAATGGTAATCACACTGCAGTATTTGAAAGCGAACTCTTAGATCAAATGAACAAGGAGTCCGTTTCAATCTATCTATCTATCTCTCTACAGTCCAACCTGTGTTAAGCAAGCACCTAAGGGATAACCAAAACTTGCTTGCTTATGACAGGTGGTTGCTTAATACAGGTGAAATTTAACACATTTGCCTTTTTTGGGAACTGAATGCCTGCTTGCTTAACACAGGTTGCTTGCTAAAAAGGGGTGGCCACTAAGACAGGTTTTACTGTATCTATCTATCTATCTATCTATCTATCTATCTATCTATCTATCTATCTATCTATCTATCTATCTATCTATCTATCTATCTATCTATCTATCTATCTATCTATCCGAGTATCTATTGCGATCGGTCACGGCTGACCATTACTCACACCATTTTGTCTGAATGAAATCTTGCAAGTAATCATGTAATTACGGCAGGTGTCTTTAACAAACTGTGAATAAAATGCGTTTTAAATGTCATATGATCAATAAAATCTTGCGTTTTTTTTTTTTTTTTTTTTTTTATTTTATTTTATTTATTTTATTTTTTTTTTTTTGGCATTCTTGCATTCGTGTTCATGTATTATTTAATTTATCAATCTCGTTGAGGAAAAGGGATAAAATGCTCGGCGATGCCTCGCATTTTATCATTTTACTCAACTCGTTTAATAAATTCAATATTACATGAACACTCATGTAATATCCTCCATTTGTCGCTCGGATGTGTTATCCTAATGATGATAAAAATAATAATGTAATGAGTTTGAGGTATCTTTAAAAATACATAACTTGTACACACCTTTACATACAAGGGAGGCAACCATTACGATAACACACCCGTGCGACATAGTCCATTTTTTCACATCTCCAAAATGGTCATTATCCTGATGAAAATCCGCATTTTCTTATAAATTCTGCAAACGTAGGTTTTGGGTGTTCGTTAGAATCATTGAGGCGGTTCTAACGAGTACCCACAACCTATGTCTTGGAGCAAAAATAAGAAAAATAATGTTTACCCCTCGTAAACCCAAGTTTTCTCTATATAAAGTAGGGTATAGGGGGGTCTTCATTTCACGGACGTGTTCATGTGATGTAACTTTGTAACCGGGTTATAAAGAAATCATTATTTATTTTCCTGTTTTTAAGAATTTAGATAATTACCGGATAATTACTGGTAAATATTTTTTTTAGATAATTACTGGATAATTACTGGTAAATATTTTTTTTTTTTCATTTATAAACAACAAAAAAAAAATTAATATTCATTCACAATGAAAACGATAGATGGCTGTAGATGTGTAACCAGAAACCGCATCCCTGCTTTTATAATGCATGACTAAATTTAGCTAAATTTAGCTTTGATTATTTTTTACGCCCCCGTCAGCACTTTGTATCTCGCTTGCCTTTTTGTTGGTGTTTTACCCGACACTGAGTTGATATGACATCAGAAGCCCTACCATTCAATTATATCAATAGGATTTATATGCAGGGACGGTCCGAAACGCACCAATTTGCCTCTTCTAAGTGGTATATCAGCAATTCATGTGTGGTCGATTTCATCTCTATGTGGAAGCATCATGCAGCAAAATCTATGCCCCCAAGCCCAGATGTGCGGGGGGCCAAACTAGCTTTGATTAACGAATGAACCTGGGCAATTTCATTTGAAACCAAATTTCATATCAATGCCGTTAGGAAAATATAAATTTGAGTTTGGTCACATGACCAATATAGCCGCTATGCCCATAAAACGAAATAAAAAAAAACGCCCAAAAATCCATGAATCCATGAAACTTGGTTTGTAGCATTTCGGATTCGGGCTCATCATAGTTTGTTCAAATGATGGCCCTCGGAGGACCTTGACCTATTTTCCGCCAATGTCAAATATGGTCACACACTTTTATATGGAAAAAAAAGTCAAAACCTTGTAATTTTGGGAAACTATTGCATCCTTTGATCTGAAAATTGGTAGATCTTCAGTTAGCTGAGTGACTGCGTGAAACTATATGCATATTAAAGGTCAAGGTCATTCTTTAGCTTAATTTTATAAAAAAACACAACAACAATGAACCTTGTTTAACCAAATTTCATATGAAAAGCTTTCAGGAACCAGAAAAAAATTAAAAAATATGACCGATATAGCAACCATGCCTATATGAGTTAAAACCCCTTAAAATTCTTCTCAATCAAACGTCCGAATATCATAAAACTTGGTAGGTAAGACTGGGGATTCAAGCCAGTCAAATGATGACTCTGAATGGCCTAGACCTATTTTACACCAGGTCAAATTTGATCACAAAGGCGTTTTTTATGGGAAAAAGTCAAAGCCCTGTATTTTGTATTTTTCAGAATCTATTGCATGGATCTGAAAAATGGTAGAAAAGTAAATTAAACTACATGATTATTAAAGGTCAAGGTCTTTTTTTTAATCTTGGCTAAAGGTCAATGAGATATGAAAATTAACACATATTACCCACACGATAAACTGGGACATGTGTAACCAAATTCCATCTGAAAGCCTTTAGGTACAAGGAATAAATTAATATGAAATTGGTCACATGACCAATATGGCAGACCTGCTCAAATGAGGTAAAACAAAATCAGAAATCAATTTTGTGCAGAACCGGTCGGTTGATTTTCCTGAAACTTGTCAAGCCAATCATAATTTGTCCAAATAATGATCCCTGGATGACCTTGACCTATTTTAGGCCAAGGTCAAATTTGGTCACATAGGCTTTTGTATGAGAAAATGTTAAAACAGTATTTTTCTCAAAATTTGTAGATGAAGGTAGCTAAATGAGAAAATGAAACTACATGAGTATTCAAGGTCGAGGCCATTTAGTTATATACAGTCGAACTTCAATGGCTCGAACCCCTTAGGGACCATGAAAATTTGTTCGAGACAGCGGTAGCTCGAGCCACTGAGGTTACTGTCAGGAGGCATAGCGAGATACTTTTAGACATCTTTTCGGTGTTCTATAATGAATACGTATGCCGTGTGCACTCATTAGAATCGCCTCATCGAGGCGATTCTAATGAGTACACACAGCATACATTTACAAGATAAAATACAAAAATCTCCTTAATTATCCCCCCCCCCCCCCCCCACTATTTCTTATGTAGATGATTTCGCTTGGGGCTCAAGAATGGGTTCGAATCATCCATGGTTCACGAGCCATCCGTGTTCGAGCCATCGAAGTTCTACTATAAATAGAAAAAAAATGTCAGAAAGCACTGTTCCATTTGTAAGCTAATTTCATATGAAAGCTTTAACATGTTTAATGAATAAGGAAATGGAAGTTTTCACATATGACAATTAAGGTGACCATGCCAAATTTTCATTTTGAAAAACAGCTCATTGGCGTGATAGATTGGGCAACTCACTTTAATTTTCTGATTTCTAAATCCATTTAAACTTCAATTGTTCAAAAAGCATTTTCATTTCTTCTGTTTCTTAACTTTATTTCATTTTTCTCTCCCATCCCAATTTCTCTCTTTTATCTCATCTTTATCTCGTCTGTCTCTTTTTCTCCCTTTCTCTGGGATATGACACGAAATGACCAAGAAGGGTTGACGTGTCGTAAAACTCCAATACAATAATCAATTCGAAGCTATTTGCGGATTCCAAGGACTCCAGAATGATTTCGCATCACATTACGAAAACAGGCCTATACTATTAAACATTTTTTTTTTGCATTTTAATTTTACCGTCGAGAAAATACAAATGTTAAAATGAAAAAATTGTGATATTTTTCTTATTTCTGCTCAAAATATAAGTTGTGGGTACACGTTAGATACATGTACACCCACATTCTATATTTTAGAGCAGTAATAAGAAATTTAATGTTTACCGCTGTAAACACCAGTTTTACTGTATAAAAGTGGGGCTAAAGGGGGTCAAAATTATATAGGTGTGTTTTCATGACTGCCATGGTAAACGAGCCATTCGTGTACGAGTAATTGCCCGCCTATTCAAATATATTGAAAAGTCCCCCCCTCCCCCCCCCCCCCCCCCCAAAGAATGAACATTATCAGATAAAAAAACTGGAATTGTTTTTATATTTCTGCACAAAACATAGATTGGTGGTATTCGTTAGAACCGCCTGGTCAAGGAGGTTCGAAAGGGTGTCCACAATAAATGTTTTGAGCAGAAATAAGAAAATAATGTACGAGTGTATCCAATAGGTGTTGGCAATAATTGCAGATGTTCAGTTGCTAGGCACCAAAGGAACGTTGGTAAACTGACGCTGGCCACATATGTTTTTTCTTGTTGCCATGGCAACAAGCATGAGTTAAATGAGTCTGAAAAACAATCCATTATAACCTATGATGTATTGCTAATCTCCCTTGATGAAATGGGTTCATCTACTTTTATTTAAATGTGGAAAAATCCAACTTTTCCTTCGAAAAATTTTACAAACCTGGCGAAGTACAGCCTCTGGATTTGGGTATTGGGTTCAGGTGAACTTTACAGAAAGTGTTTCAAATGCAACAAATTTCCGCTAATAAGACCACCTAAAATTAAGACACATTCTGCTTTAAAACACGTATTTAGAAAGGTGCAGCTATTCTTTCGGTGAATTTCTTGCACACGATGTCCTCTAGCCAGGGACCACATTTGGAACTGTTCAAAACTGGTCTTAAAGACCACTTTTGAACAGTCCGTAAGGTGTTCTTCACATAGGAATTTTACTGTATATCGAGTTCAAATGATAAGCAATCGAACTAGCAGCTAATTTCATAACCCTGAAAAGTAATGTGTCACCTACAGAATGTTGGTTAGCAACGGAAGAGTGTATAAAATTGGAAATTGAAAGATTCAGGGTTTCTGTGGTTGTTAGGCAACCAGTAGCTAACTGACTTGGTTGACAAATCTCAACAGATTTCAGTTGTAAAGTTCAATCTTAAAAAATTAAGAACAACATTACTTTTGTACCGAAACAAAATGACTATGAAGTTCCACGTTGATTTTATGGCAAACTAAATTACCTAAATTGTGGCCATGGTGCAAGCAGGGTACCAGCTAAACAAGCCATATGGTAACACAGTCCGTTGCAACAAGTTAACACCACTATGCTTGCTGGTACATAAGATATATTTACTTATATGGGCTACATTTCTCATTGACCATATAAAGTTCATGCTATAGTGAATTTAGTCTCACTTTTCATTTACTGACCCTCGTACACGTCTGTGAACCCCAGCTGTACTGTATAAACGTTGGGTTTAAGGGGGGTAAAATAATATAGGCGGGTTTCGTGATGAGTTTCACTGTGTTATGCATTCTGAGATGAATAAGTCTGCATCATTACATCTCTCTTTCATTTAAGGTATTAAGATAATGTTTGAATATAGGCGATCGGGTTTTCTAATAAGTGGCTTATGGTTGCGAAACTCGAGATAATGAGCAATGCGATGTTCGATAAGTGGTTTTAATTGCAAGAAAAACTGACTTTGACGCTCTTTATCAATATCTAGGCAAACAGAACTATTATTAATCTGTGTGGTGATCGTCTTAAGAAAGCAATGGAGATCACTAAGTAGGTTTGTTATAAAGTTATATAAAGGTATCTGATAGATAAGAAAGTAGATCCGTTCCAACGTGGAGGGAATGTGAGAAATCTTCTTGTTAGATATGTGTGTGTCATTAATCAGCTACAGTAAAATTCTCATGTTAAGACCACCTTTGGGACTGTTCAAAAGTGGTCTTTAAGACCACTTTTGAACAGTCCCAAAGTGGTCTTTAAGACCACTTTTGAACAGTCCCAAAGGTGGTCCATGAGCAGAGGACACTGTATGCAGAAAACGCAAAGAAAGAATAACTGCGAACCAACTAAATAATCTTTTTAAAGCAAAATTAGTCTTAATTTCAGGTTGTCTAAATAGCGGAATTTCACTGTATTTTGTATGGAACAGTATTTAGGTAAAAACTCAATTATGCAACATTGAGATTGCAATATGCAATTTTGATATTCTGTTATGCTATATTTATGGAACAGGATTTAGGTAAAAACTCAATTATGCAACATTGAGATTGCAATATGCAATTTTGATATTCTGTTATGCTATATTCAGTTACAATTGTGCAAAATATTCCGCTTCTGCTTCTTCTAGTTCTCATTATTCTCGTTAAGTGGCGCTGTGATCGTTTTTCCGTAAACGTCCGCCTGTATTCGGAAGATACCAAAAAGAATCTGCAAGCGTATTGGTGACACGGAGGAGTGAAAGAAACGAGAGAACTATATTTTTGGCATAAAACGGACGATTTGGGGACATTACACCCTTGCCGATAAAATCATTTACACATAATTTTTATTTTATATGTCAGACCAGGAATCAGCTTTGCTGTGTTTGTTTTGTGTCCATGTTTTATCTAAATATATCGCAAATGTGTTCAGGCCATTGCACCTCTAAAATATAAATTTGTTGTAAATACTTATAATAATTTTGTATGGCACAGAAAGGCTCCTGTCCAATGTCGTGTAGACCTTGGTGAGACTGCTCCTTTATGATCACCTGAAGCAAACATAGTTACAACTCTCTTTTGTGAAAATGCTTTCAGATGAGAAACGACTTACGTTCCCTCTAACATTTATTTCTGATTTAGGGCATATCCAACGGAATTCTAAAACTAGGCATTTTGGTTCTGTTGTTTGATTTGATGTTTAACGTCACCTTCAACACAGTATAGATCATTTTGGAGACGTTGCTTCCACTTTTGTGGGACTTTTACCCGACACTGAGATGAAATGACATCTCCAAGCCCTGTCGCCCAATGAAACCAATAGGGTTTGTAAGCACCGCTTTGGCTCGGTAGACTTAGATCCTCTAAGCGGTTTACCAGTACTGGTGTGCGGGTCGGTTTCAGTTCATGCAGCCCATCTATTTCTTCAAGCCCCGATGGCCGGGGGTCTGATTCCCAGTTTGTTTTGTCACATGTTTATATAGATGTTCGTAACTGTTTGTGTTAAATGCATTCATTAATTTATAAGAAAATAGAAAACTATCTGACTTTTTATACTAGATTTTTGGCTTCAAGTGACAAAACGCAAAGGTTTCCACTTTTTAGCTCACCGTCACGTAGTGACGAGGTGAGCTTTTTGGATCACTTTTCGTCCGTCGTCCGTCGTCAGTCCGTGCGTGCGTCCGTGCGTCCCTAAACAATTTCTTCAAACGACATCTCCTCCTAAACCACTGATCGGATTTTGACCAAACTTCACAGGAATGGTGGTCCCCTTTCAAAGTTGTTCAAATGGTTCCGGTCCGTTGCACATCTAGGTCATAGGAGCCAAAAATAGATTTTTTTTTCACCAAAAACTTAAAAAATCTTCTTCTCTGAAACCACAAGGCCCAGGTCTTTGATATTTGGTATGAAGCTTTATCTAGTGGACCCCTACCAAGATTGTTCAAATTATAGTGCTGGGACCAAAAATGCCCACGCTCCGGGGCCCTTTGGTTTTACATGGGCTTATATAGGGAAAATCTTCTTCTCTCAAACCGTAAGGCCCAGGTCTTTGATATTTGGTATAAAGCTTCATCTAGTGGACCCCTACCAAGATTGTCCAAATTATAGTGCTGGGGCCAAAAATGCCCCCGCTCTGGGGCCCTTTGGTTTTACATGGGCTTATATAGGGAAAATCTGTAAAAATCTTCTTCTCTGAAACCGCAAAGCCCAGTTCTTTGATATTTGGTATGAAGCTTCATCTAGGGGACCCTTACCAAGATTGTTCAAATTATAGTGCTGGGGCCAAAAATGCCCCCGCCCCGGGGCCCTTTGGTTTTACATGGGCTTAAATAGGAAACATCTTTAAAAATCTTCTACTCTGAAACCGCAAGGCCTAGGTCTTTGATATTTGGTATGAAGCTTCACCTAGTGGACCCCTACCAAGATTGTTCATATTATAGCCCTGGGGCCAAAAATGCCCCTGCTCGGGGGCCCTTTGGTTTTACATGGGCTTATATATGGAAAATCTTGAAAAATCTTCTTCTCTGAAACCGCAAGGCCCAGGTCTTTGATATTTGGTATGAGGCTTCATCTTGTGGACCCCTACGAAGATTGTTCAAATTATAGTGCACGGGCCAAAAATGCCCCCGCCCCGGGACCCTTTGATTTTTCATAGGCCGTATATAGGGAAAATCTTTAAAAAATTTCTTCTCTGAAACAGTAAGGGCCATGTTTTTGATATTTGGTATGAAGCTTCATCTAGTGGACCCCTACCAAGATTGTTCAAATTATATTGCTGGGGCCAAAAATGCCCCCGCCCCGGGGCCTTTTGGTTTTACATGGGCATATATAGGGAAAATCTTTAAAAATCTTCTTCTCTGAAACCGCAAGGCCCAGGTCTTTGATATTTGGTATGAAGCTATACCTAGTGGACCCCTACCAAGATTGTTCAAATTATAGTTCTGGGGCCAAAAAGGCACACGCCCGAGACCCTTTGGTTTTACATAGGCTTATATAGGGAAATCTTAAAAAATCTTCTTCTCTGAAACAACATGTCCCAGGTCTTTGATATTTGGTATGAAGCTTCACCTAGTGGACCCCTATCAAGATTGTTCAAATTATAGCCCACGGGCCAAAAATGCTCCCGCTCCAGGGCCATTTGGTTTTACATAGACTTATACGGGCAAAATCTTGAAAAATTTTGTCTCTGAATTCACAAGGCCTAGGTCTTTGATATTTGGTATGGAGCTTCATCTAGTGGACCTCTACCAAGATTGTTCAAATTATAGCCCCTGCCCTGGGGCCCTTTGGTTTTACATAGACTTATATATAGAGATAATCTTTGGAAATCTTCTTCTCTGAAACAGCAAGACCTAGGTCTTTGATATTTGGTGTGAAGCTTCATCTAGTGGACCTCTATCAAGATTCTTTAAATTATAGCTCTGAGGCCAAAAATGTCCCCGCCCCGGGGCCATTTGGTTTTACATAGGCTATGTAGGGAATATCTTTAAAAAATGGTCTCTGAAACCCCAAGGCCCAGGTCTTTGATATTTGGTGTGTAGCTTCATCTAGTGGACCTTTGCCAAGATTGTTCAAATTATAGGCTTTGTTGATATTTGGTATGAAGCTTCACCTTTTTAGACCTCCCTCAACATTATGCACATTGTAGCCCTTGGGTCAATAATGGCCCTCCCAGAGGCCCACTTGTAACTCTATCATATGGGTCAGGTGAGCGATCCAGGGCCATCATGGCCCTCTTGTTTGAGAAAAACACAACGCGCAGCAAATTCTTTCATACCGGAGTGCAGGTGGAAAACCCGCACCTGCAACAATGTAACATATCAAGCACTGGAAGCCTCTGTGGTGTAGTGGTTATGCTACTCGCCTCATTAGCCAGGGATCGCAGGATCGACCCCGGCTTCTCCAGAATTTCGGATGAGTCTTTAAACCCAGGTCCCATCTCCGTATGACCTTAGCTGTTGTCGAGAATTTAAACTAAAAACGCACTCACATACCAAGCGCATCCCACCATAAAATAACATCTTTATAATTCTTACCCCCCCCCCCCCCCCACACACACACACACACACTTGATCCCCACTTTTATAGGGTAAAATTGGGATTGACAGGAGTAAACATTATTTTTCTCATTTCTACTCCAAAATATAGATTGTGGGTACTCGTTAAAATGGGATCGAAGAGGCGCTTCTAACGTGTACCCAACATGTATATTTTAAGCAACAGTCAGAAAAATATCATCACGACTTTTCATCTTTCAATTTTTGTTGTTGTATTTTTCGGCGGTAAAATGTACAAATCTAATGCATCAAAAACATTTTTTTTTCTGGATTCTGTAAACTTTAATAATAAGTAAATAAATAAATAAATAAATAGATAATGTCGTTAAGTTCCGCCAGGTAAACCTGGGTACGCTGTACGCGGTCTAACTGTAATAAAACAAGAAGAAAAAAAAAAACTTTGGTGTAGACCTAATACATGGAAATACATGTAAGTACAAAATGGTTTGGATTCAGCCACTCCATTTGCCAAATCGTTACATGTAGAACTTGAAGAAATATGTAGTAGGCTGGTTAAGACAGTCGCGACACTAGCTCAGCAAGGGTTTGCTGGCTGAAGACAGACGGACGGACGGACGAACTGACAGACGACCAGCTAATATTTTCGCGTTGTGATTCTGTTGGATGAAAGCTATCCTGCCCCAGTCTAACTTATGAAGACAGACAGACGGACATATGAATAGGACAGCTGTCATTGTGACCACAGGTGCTTTTCTATGGTTGTGGGTCGGAGCTGAGAATGAGTAAGTACTGTTCATGTTAATGGATGAAGTATTTACATCAGAATTACAATGGGAATTGGGGAACTAGTTGTTGTTTTCCAAATTCCCCGTGTGGTCAGCTGGTGAGGTCCCAGGGAACGAATCCCCGTTGCCGGTGAACAGAGAGACAAACTGGTTTTGAAGGTAAACGGGCGTCATAAGCACATAGGGGTTAACCCACCGCTCGGCGATATGCTGTGCGGACATATACATACTTCTATAATATCCAAACATTTGAGTTTTGAGTGAGGTTGCAATTAGTAAATAATATCTTTATAAGTAACACCTCAGAAGGATCAGATTTATGAAAATTGTATGAATTAATCAATTTTAACAATAATTGCTCATTTCAAATCCACGGATTCGGCACAGACTAATCCCTCATGGTAATTTAGTAAATGTTCAACGATAGAGTATTTTCCCCTTCGTCAAACAAGTATTAACTTTTAAATAAAAATCCTGTTTCTCATAAATAAGGAACCGCGCTGTAAAATTTATTTTAAAGATGCAAACGTACACATTATTGTAAATAACCGAATTATTGAATAGCTGGATAAAATTTATCGCTGCTGGCTTGAATTTGGCCCCTGGAAAAGCGAATGCGATCTTCTCAAACAGACGCTTGTCATCGGAAAAAATACGGCAAATCCACGGACATTACCGAACGTTACCGTCACCTCAATGACTGGTACCCCGTCTAACCACAGCAGAATCGAAACTGAATAATGCAAAATAGGACGTCCAAATGCCATATTTAAATACAAAGGTCTCAAATTAGAATGTGCATGTTGCATATTCGAATAAAGTAGAAAGATATGGAAAGGTTCATAATGCAAAGTGCGGTTTCAACAATTCATATTGTAATTGCACATTGCATAATTGAGTTTTTACCTTAATACTGTTCCATAATTTTGGCTCCTGATTAGCTATGTATACTAACCCAAACTCCTAACGCAACATGAAAATTATTTAAATTCTGGCTAAGATAGTATGGTGGGGTAACGTGGGTGATAAGTGATCATCAACTACCGCTGCATTCTGACTGGTCAAAACAATATTTATTGGAAGCACATACTTTCTGACAATTGTTAATAGCTAATGACTTCAGCACATAATTTCGTAAAATCATTCTTCGATATAAAAAGATTGGGTACAACATAGATGTTATACGACAGATTGCATGCATGGTAGTTATCCCATTCACGGTTGACAACTTTGCTTCCATCTTTAATTGCATGCCGATGGGTCAGGCATCAGATTCTATGACGGTTCCAGCACAAAGGCTTACTGAGAATTAGAGAGAATTTAAATTTAGGTAATGTTGGTAAGTGCCTGATGCTCTGACATTGGTCGGGCCCATCGGAGTCTAACTATTGGTTTTCTTTTATTAAGGCATTTCAGTGGTTACATGTACTTGATGTCGAGTCCTCACCGTTGTTTCATCTCTGCGGTTGTTTGATTTTTGTATTCTCGGAGATGTTGCACTGTTGAGTTAGGAGGCCTTCATGCGGACTGAACAAATTCTTTGTCTAAATCGCGACGGAAGTAAGGACGAGGATTGCGGTCGCGTAAAATTAGTTTAAGCCCCCCCCCCCCCCCCCCCCCCCCGATATTTCTTAATTTTGCTCAATAAGGCGGTCATCATGAAAACACGCCTATTTAAATATGACCAACTTGAACCCCTCTTTTATATAGGTAAACTGGGGTTTAAAGGGGTAAACCTTATGTTTCCTATTTCTGCTCTAAAATATACATTGTGGGTACTCGTTAGAACAGCCTCGATGAGGCGGTTCTAACGAGTGTCAACAATCTATATTTTGAGCAGAAATAAGAAAAGTATCACAATTTTTCATCTTAAAATTTTCTTTTTTTCAGCAATAAAGGTGGCAATGTATACGTATTTGTATAGGCAAGTTTGCGTAATATCTAACGTGTACCCACAATCTATGGTTTGGAGCAAAGATAGGGCAGATAATACATACCCCGTAAATCCCATTTTTCATTACGATAACACAGGCGTGTGATATAGTGCATTTTTCAAACCTCAAAAAAGGTAATTTTTCTGATGAAAATTTGTGACATTTTTCTTATTTTTACTCCAAACATAGGTTTTGGGTGCTCATTAGAATGAGGCGGTTCTAACGAGTACCCACATCCTATGTCTTGGAGCAGAAATAAAGAAAATAATGTTTACCCCCCTAAACCCAAGTTTTCTCTATATAAAGTGGGGTTTAGGGGGGGTCTTTATTTCACGGACTTGTTCACGTGATGTCTCTATAATAAAGCCGGGTTTAGAGGGTCTTCGTTTCACGGACTTGTTATTGTGATGCATAACGCAAACACGCCTATACGAGTACAAATTCATTGCCAATTTTTGGTAAAATAATAGAAATTTTAAGATGAAAAATTGTGATTTTTTTCTTATTTCTGCTCAATACATAGATTGCGGGGACTCGATAGAACCGCCTCATCGTATTTCTGCTCAAAACATAGATTGCGGGGACTCGATAGAACCGCCTCGATGAGGCGGTTCTATCGAGTCCCCATAATCTTTGTACTGAGCAGAAATAAGAAAAATAGTATATACCCCCTTAAAGCTCTGTTTTACTATATAAAAGTGGGGTATGAGGGGGTGAAAATTACATAGGCGTGTTTTCGTAATGCATTTCTCCAGCAATTGACCCACAAGTGCAGTAATGAACTTGTCCTACTTTTTGCCAATATTGACGAATGTACATGTACACTGTTTGTCATTGACTCGTTTTATATCGGGTTAAGTGATACAGTTATCGCTTGTTTTAGTACTTTTATCAACTTTTTGAAATCATAATATGTCATAATTTGCTTATAACGGCATGTATCCAGATAATAAGGCTTGACTTTTTGACATTGCGTACAAACTATGACCAAAGGTTCTATACCGAATCAAATGTTCTAGAAAGGGTTATCCTTTGGAAGCAAGGAATACACCGCAGAACTGGAAAATATGGAGTGTACATGTTTTCTGGGCCTGACTAGCAGGTTTCGGCCAAATAGGCCTCATCAGTGACCCGCAAATATTTTCAAAACTCGACAATTGAATCAGTGATCCCAAAGGAAAAGAAAATATAAACTACACTATGATGTATAGGTCAATTTACGACCGCCACACATTCCCAGACACCAGCTGTAGTGACGCCAAATGTTCTAGAAAGGGCTATCCTTTGGAGGCAAGGAATACACCACAGATCTGGAAAATATGGAGTGTACATGTTTTCTGGACCAGACTAGCTAGTTTCGGCAAATTAGGCCTCATCAGTGACACTCAAATATTTTCAAAATTCAGCAATGGAATCAATGATCAAAGTTTGTTTGATAAAAACAAGGGTATGGAAATGTGAAGGTCTGGAAAATTGGTCTGTAAATATCCGAACTGCAAATTTTACGGTACAAAAAAAAACATGATTATTGATTATTGACCTCAGCCTAATATCACTTGACCTCCGATTAAGATTGGTTGACCTGGTGGTAATACGGTTGACCTCCGATCAATTAATAAGCACCATTATTAATTGACTATCCTGTATTTTCGGAGGTCATCCGTATTAACACTGAGGTAAAAATCAGTTACCATGTTTTTATGGAGTCAATTATAAAATAGTCATTAATCAAGCAATTTTGTAATGTCCATGCTACAGGTCCTCGGTCAGCTGAATTGGCCTAGGCCTTCGACCTCGGTCCAATGCATCAGGCCTCGGACCTATAACTGGGTCAGTACGAAATTACTTGATTTATAACACCATAATATCACGGCAATAACCTTGTTGATTGATCTCAAATACGACTGCTCTGGGTATTCTGTGGCGAAAATATCATTTTCTTCATGGAACGTCTTGGTAAATGTAGCATTCACTGATTATGCTTCTAAGAAACTATAGTCTAAACAAACTGTAAAAGGAAACCCGCGGATTAGCGCAGGATTAGTTCTCTCCGAATACGTTTCCCAGTGGAATTAAACAAAAAAGTGTGCGGCAGGAACTAGATACCGTACACATATCAGAAACATTAGTTAGATCAACATCCACTGATGACTGCATGAAACTCAACTGTCAAAATGAGCCCCGCCAAGCGAATTTGTGTCTTCAAGCATTCCGTCATGACAAATTTTAACTGCGCATGCCCAGCCGTTCAGAGGGGCCAGGGATATGGCTTTCTGTCTGAAGGTTCCTCTTGATTCACTGCTTGTATGAGCGAGCAGCGAAGGTTCTGACGAGACTGCGCGGATGCGCAGGCTCGCCTGAACCTTCGCTGCTCGCATAGGCGATAAATACCAAAATCGCTGGACGGGGCCCAACTGATGACTGCATGAAACTCAACTGTCAAATAATGATACCAGATTGTGGCTCATTAGCTCAGCAAATCAGTTAAGTTGTTTATGTTTTAGGGAACTAATATCTTTTCTGGCAGAATTACAAACCGTGGCACTCTCAGAACTGTGTTGTTGTATTTTTGTTTTTATTTCTGGCATGAATGTTTTACCGTTCTTGTTTTTGTTCGTTTCCGAAAACGTTGCGGGACGTCAAAGACTGAAAGGCAGAGTTTGAATATTGAGATATTTTAAGAACGCATAGGCTTCTATGATGCTACTGTTTTTTATTATTATTATTATTATTATTATTCACGATAAAACGCCTATATAATATTGACCCCCTTGAAACCCACTTTTAAATTGTATAACTGGGGTTTACAGTTTTTCTTATTTCTGCTCGAAAACGTAGATTGTGGGTACTCGTTAGAACCGCCTCAATGAGGCGGTTCTAACGAGTGCCCACAACCTATGTTTTGTGCAGAAATTAGAAAAAATGCGCATTTTTTCCATCTTAATTTTTCCGGCGGAAAAATTTACACTGTATTTGTATAGGCGAGTTTTCATAATCATGTAATGATCATTATTATTTTTATATGCATTTTTATGTCTACTAATATTATTTTTATTATTATCATCATCAGCATCAGCAGTATTTGGGTTTACGAACTTAATTTATATCTAGCCGGTATCTAGCGGCGGTGAGCGAAACACGAAAACCTGGCGAATTGATGTCCACACGTACATGAGCGAGCCGTTATATATACGCACGGCCCCCGCCCATCGGGGCTTAAAGAAATAGATGGGCTGCATGATGCTTCCACGCTGAGCTGAAACTGACCCACACGTGTACTGGTAAACCGCTTAGAGGATCTACGCCTGCCCAGGCAATGCAGTGCGAGTCGGACCGTTCATGGTTTTAAACCCTATTGGTTTCATTGGGCGACAGGGCTTGAGATGTCATTTCATCTCAATGTCGGGTAGATGTCCCACAAAATTGGAAGCAACATCTCCAAAATGACCTATGTAGTGATGACGGGGATGTTAAACATCAAATCAAACAAACAAAATAAAGTAAAATTCCGCTATTAAGACCACCTAAAATTAAGACTAATTCTGCTTTAAAAAGCTTATTTAGTAGGTTACAGTTATTCTTTCGGTGTGTTTTCTGCATACAGTGTCCTCAGGTCATGGACCACCATTTGGACTGTTCAAAAGTGGTCTTAAAGACCACTTTTTAACAGTCCCAAAGGTGGTCTTAATATAGGAATTTTACTGTATACGCAATTTATTTGGTTGCCATTATCTGGACAGTGTATTAATATGAACGTACCATACATGTACCATATCACAACGCTTCAACAAGTCCGTGAAATGAACACACCTCTAAACGCCACTTTATATAGAGTAAACAGGGCTTTTCAGGGGTAAATATTATTTTTCTTATTTCTTTATTTCTGTTCAAAGACATAGGTTATGGGTTCTCGATAGAACCGTCTATGTTTTGAGTATAAATAAATAAATAAAAATCAAGCATATATTCCAAATCGTGGGCCGATTTCATAATGGGGGCCGATTATGACAATGTTATTCCACAACGAGGACCGATTCACATGTTAATTTCACGGACTTGTTGCAGCGATCTGATATGGTTATCGGCCCACCAACCAGAAAACCAACTTTTAAACAGTAAAACTGGGGTTTACATTGGTAAATTCTTCTTTTTCTTATTTTGGTTATGGGTTCTTGTTAGAACCGCCTCGATGATGATGTGCCCACAATCTATAATTTCAGAAGAAATAAAAACATATACGAAGTGGCTATTGACAGTTAACTGGCAATAGCGGTTTTACGTTAAAATTGCTATTGCCAGTTAACTGGCAATAGCGGTTTTATGTTAAAATTGCTACGGACAGTTAACTGGCAATAGCAATTTTAACGTAAAACAGCTATTGCCAGTTAACTGGCAATATCGGTTTTACGTTGAAATTGCTATTAACAGTTAACTGGTAATAGCGGTTTTACGCTGAAATGGCTTTTCGCAGTTAACTGGTAATAGCGGTTTTACGTTGAAATGGCTATCGCCAGTTGACAATGTTTTTCTACTCAATTCAATGATATATTAATGGTAATTTTCGGATGAAATTAATAAAAGATTCGATGGCACGCCACCGCAAATCCCCACGCTTCTGACAGAGCCAAATATATCGCTGTTCTCGCACGCCCTGGTTGGTGTCATTGAATGCGCCTTATCATAAGAACCAGATTGTATATGGTTTTAGGGTGAACGGTTTCCGAGATATAAGGCCTTAAATAAAATGAAGGGGAAGGAGCATGCATGGCCCAGGCGCACCTCGGGTGACCGCCAGGTTAGTGTCATTGAAAGCGCCTTATCATACGGAATAAGAATATATATGGTTTAGAGATGGGGATCTAAACAGTTTCTCAGCTATTAGGCTTTTTCTAAAGTGGAGGGTGGGGCATCGCCCGGGAGCACACAATTTTAACGCTGCTCTCGCACGCCCTCAGCATGTAAGGAAGCTATGTATCAAAGCTGTTGCATTCCGGCCAGTGTTTAAGGAGGAGATAGCGTGAAGAACGGACGAACTGACGGACGGAGACGCTCACAATGTCCCCGTACGCTTTTTAAAACATAGAGTGGAATGCGGGTAATGGATCTGCCTTATTGAGACAATGACATCTCAAGCCGTGTCTCCAAATGAAACCAGTAGGGACTCAATCCAGCTAAACTACTTTTCAAGCAGGAAACCATGCGCGAATACTCATTAACTTGTCTTACAGAAAACAATTTTTCATTACGAAAACACACCTATACAAATACATTGCCAATTTTTTGGCCAAAAATTAGAAATTTAAAGATGAAAAATGTGATATTTTTCTTATTTCTGCTCAAAATTTAGATTGTGGGTACTCGTTAGAACCGCCTCATTGAGGCGGTTCTAACGAGTACCCACAACCTATGTCTTGGAACAGAAATAAGTAAAAAAAATGTATACCCACTTAAACCCCAGTTTTACTATATAAATGTGGGGCTCAAGGGGGTCAAATTTACATAGGCGTGTTTTCGTGATGCTAACTTTGCATTCAATATTAACACAAATTGGAGAAAACAGCCATACTAAAAGAAAACATCTTTTGTACATGCAGGGGGCTATATGACAGCGAAATGGTGCAATGTTCAAGTTGTTCAGAATGGCTGCATTTTCGCTGTTTAGATAAGCATGTTGCACATGCAATCCAGACAAACAGTGGCTACATATTCAAATGTCTTCAATGCTAAGTCACGCGTGAAGGCTGTTGAGATTATTTGCTTGGCGTGTGAGATTTTGTTTGTTTGATTTGAGGTTTAACGTCCCCGTCAATACTGTAAAGGTCATTTTGGAGACGTTGCTTCCAATTTTGTGGGACTTTTACCCGACATTGAGATGAAATGACATCTCAAGCCCTGTCGCCCAATGAAACCAATAGGGTTTATTAGCTTGGACGGTCTGCCTCGCACCGCGGTTCCTGGACAGGCTTAGATCCTCTAAGCGGTTTACCACTACTAGTGTGCAGGCCGGATTCAGCTCTGCGTGGAAGCATCATGCAGCCCATATATTTCTTCAAGCCCCTATGGGCGGGGGCCGCTTGGCGTGTGAGATATCACTGTCCATATGTTTTACATGCAAACCATCACGAAAACACGCCTATATAATTTTGACCCCCTTGAACCCCACCTTTATATAGTAAAACTGGGGTTTTCGCGGGTATACCTTATTTTTCTTATTTCTGCTCTAAATTATAGATTGTGGGTACTTGTTAGAACCGCCTCGTTGAGGCGGTTCTAACGAGTGCCTACTGTCTATATTTTGAGCAGAAATAAGAAAAATATCACATTTTTTTCATCATAAAATTTTCAGTTTTTCGGCGATAAAGGTGGCAATGTATTTGTATAGGCGTGTTTGCGAAATGTCACATGTAAGGACCGTACATTCAAAGCTTTATACATCTTTGTGACTTGCGCTTACAGTAAAGACTGATCAGAATTCATTAAAGCGCAGGCTGATCAATTTTCGCTGGGCGTACATATAAACTACTGGGAATCAGGACGAACCACGGTTCATATTGTCATTAACATACATGTATTTATTAGTGGCATTTAAGCATAGTGTCTTTTAAGTTACATATCTTCGATGCTTTATTAAATGATCCCCGCCAAGCGAATTTGTGTCTTCGAGCATTCCGTCATGACAAATTTTAACTGCGCATGCCCAGCCATTCAGAAGGGCCAGGGATATGGCTTTCTGTCTGAAGGTTCCTCTTGATTCACTGCTTGTATGAGCGAGCAGCGAAGGTTCTGGCGAGACTGCGCGAATGCGCAGGCTCGCCTGAACCTTCGCTGCTCGCATAGGCGATAAGTACCAAAATCGCTTATCGAGGCTCGCCGAGGCGGTTCTAACGAGTATCCACAATCTATGTTTTAAGCAGAAATAAGAAACTATCACATTTTTTCATCTGAATATTTTCATTTTTCGGTGGTAAAATTTAAAATGTATTAGTATGGGCGTGTTTTCGTAATGAATAAAAACAAACATGCGTACAAAGACAACGATGGCAACAACAAGCCAAAACAGAGGCACCAACTTCGAACGGTCAGTAAAAAAACAAAAACAAACAAGAAAAATAACTCACTTAAATCGATTTAACGTGGCCACAATCTTCGCCTTTGGTTCTGTAGTGGAATGACATATGATTAATATAATCGTAAACGCGTTGTCATTTCATATGAAATTTATGAAACTCGCCATCGGCTCATTTCATAAATTTCGTATGAAATGACCACTCGTATAAAATCCTCTATTCTAATGCACTTGCGTATGTAACGCGACGTCTGATTGGATAACGTCAAAAATTTACGACAGTATATTCTGTGATATACTGTCGGAAACCCGACGTCAACACGTAACGTCGCTTTTCATTGGCTGGCTTTGGTTTTACGCAGCTCACCGCGCATTTCGCCTTGTGCGAAATAGCACAATTTTTAACTTAACAACCGAATAAGTGCATTAGAATGGGGATAACTGTATTGGAAATTGTCATTTGGGGAGGTAAATCGTCGGTTTTACGGTCGCAAATTCCGTTTTACGGCTCCGCTAACGCGTCGCCGTAAAACGAAATTTCCGACCGTAAAACCTCCGATTTACCTCCCCAAATGACAATTTTCAGTACAGTTATCCCCTAATTAATGGGGGAAATTAAGATGAAAAGCAGATTTTTGTTACACCTCACGAACATGTAATAAAAACTGCATACAGGAAACTAAACCAGATTAAACCTGGTGTAGTGGTAATGCTACTCGCTTCATGAACCAGGGGTCGTGGGTTCGATCCCGGGCTTCTCCAGACTTTCCGATGAGTCTTAAAACCGAGGTCCTAGTCTCGCATGAACTTAGCTGTTGGTGGGACGTAACACACACACACACACACACACACACACACACACACACACACACACACACACACACACACACACACACACACACACGAGCTTCCGTTTAAAAGTACTGGAAACAGTGTATAAGTACTGCATAAGACTAAACGGTGACATACTTCCGAGGTTCTTCTGTGGCGGTTTATTTATGTTGTTGTTTGTTGCTTGCTGTGTGTATCGCTTATGTCTTTTTATTTTGGATGGCCAAATGGCCGTTTTGTGGGAGGGTAACTGTCCTTATGGCCTTCCTTTGTTTAGGTTTCCGTTGTGGTCTGGTCGCTTGGTGTTTGTGTTTCTTTCCCTTTGGTGTCTTTGATGGGTGGAGTACGTTAATTGTATCGATTCCTGATCTTTGTTTTACTCTACTTTTCATTTGCTTTTTAACGGATAGCTACTTTCCATCTTTGGAAATTTAAGCGTACTGAAAACAGTGTATTTACGCTCAACTCAGACTAAACGATGACCTACTTCCGGCTTCATTTGCTTCTTAGCGGAGACAGTCATCATGGAAGGTACCATAGCTTCAAATTACGTCTCCGTCTATATTTAATGTGAAAAGAGATTCTATATAAAGATAATAGGCATAATACAACACCCCACGAACAGTTCATAGTATGAGCCCCGCCAAGCGAATTTGTGTCTTCGAGCATTCCGTCATGACAAATTTTAACTGCGCATGCCCAGCCATTCAGAGGGGCCAGGGATATGGCTTTCTGTCTGAAGGTTCCTCTTGATTCACTGCTTATATGAGCGAGCATTGAAGGTTCTGGCGAGACTGCGCGGATGCGCAGGCTCGCCTGAACCTTCGTTGCTCGCATAGGCGATAAGTACCAAAATCGCTTGACGGGGCCCGTATAATAGCTTTAAAAGCACGCTGTGCCGTATATGACTTCAGTTACATTCGTACCAAACTATTTATTACACTAATTCCTGGATATCAACACGTCCTCCACACAAAATACACCAACCCCCGCTGTTTCAAACAATCATATGATATCAAAATATGATTCAATAATTGCATATAATTGACCAATACGCGGAGTATAATAGACTTCTTCAATTTTAGAAATGTCTCCACATCATTTCGCGCGCTATGACACCGACAAAATATAGAAATAGTGGCTGCTATCACGCACGCAGGAGCGTCTAGCACGCCGAACACAAGAAATATCAGACATATTTGCAGTCTTTATTAAAGATATACACGGATGATAAATGATTCGGTGGATGATAAAATGCTTAAACTCTTTGACGAACATCGTGCGATCAGCGAAAACACAGATCAGCCTGTGTATAAACCAAGACTGACCAGATCTATCATCGGTTGCTCTTTCGATAGTACAGCGATAAGTGGCTTATGCGGATCTGAGTCTTTGCATATAGATCGGAGTCATTGCACAGATCTTGTTGTTGGTTTTGACGTGCGCTGGGTCTAATATTATTATATGACAGGGGACATATCATTAAGTTCCACTTTCGTGTAGATATTGGGGACACCCCGCAGAGATGCTTTCACGGATACTTAGTGGATGACAGTTTCCTGGCTTGATGTTTCTGAACATTTACTGCGAATTGTTATAGAAATTGTTGATAAATGGCTATACATTATTTCCTCCGCACAAGAAAATAAAGTCGTAGGCAGTTCTAGACTTGTTTCTTCATTTGACTAGCCTGAGATTGAAATACCGTCTAAACTCCATTAACAAAAGTAGAAGTAAAACAAAGATCAGGAATCGATACAATTAACTTACTCCACCCATCATAGACACCAAAGGGAAAGAAACACAAACATGAAGCGACCAGACCATAATGGAAACCTAAACAAAGGAAGGCCATAAGGACAGTTACTTTCCCACAAAATGGCCAAATGTCCATCCAAAATAAAAAGACACAAGTGATACTCACGGTAAGTAACAAATAACAACATAAATAAACCGCAACAGAAGAACCGCCTTGGAACGGTCAGTGGAAAGAATTCCACTGGGGGGGGGGTTTAAATCGATTCCACATGGCCACAATCCTCGCCCTTACCTCTGCCGCGGTTTACACCAACCATGCCCAGTCCGCATGAAGGCCCCAACCCACCATCGCAACACCCCCGAGAAAATACAAACCAAAAAAAACACAGAGACGAAATAAGGCCGAGGACCCGACAGCATACAACAACAGAACTGCTGGAGCAAAAGAAAACCAACAGCTAGACCCCGAGGGGCCCGACCAAAGACGGAGCACCAGGCGCTAAGCTACACAAAGAACACCGAAATAAAACAAAACTCCATCCATGTCCCTACGCTGGAACCGTCATATAATCTCAAGCCCGACGCACCGGCGCGCAACCAAAGAGGAAAGCAAGGTCACCAACCGCGACCGGGCCAACCACAACGCACGCAGCCTGCCCTACAACGCTCATGTTGCACCCAATCCCCACACACCGACGAACGACCCCACGAAACCGGGCACCAAAGTCATTACAGACATGTATCCCTCCAAAGCCACACACCAAGCCACCATAGAATTCGAGTTTCGATAGGCCCCGCTGCAGAAGTGCCCCAAGTCAAACACCGAACCCCGAAACCAAACCAAAACGACGCCCATAAAACTTAGAAAAGGCTTTACGCAGCCTATGATACCGATACCCCTGACAAAGAAGCCCAGCGGCCAATATTTCATTACGAGTGTTGAAGCCGGACACACGACCAGACACCCCAGCGAACCGAACTTACTGCGAAACACAAACTCCGCACGACGTCGCACGAGGAACACCACCGTCCTAAAAGGAAAATCTACAATCTCAAAATCAAAATCATCACGTTTATCATAAATCCTGCAAGAAACAAATCCATCCACAACAGATAAATGTAAATCCAAAAAGGGGGCCTCGGATCAGCCACAAGAGGTGCACAATTCGTACCCATCGGAATACCCACATCAATTTTATACTCATCTCTTTGGGAAAGTTTGAGACCTAACCGTACACCAACTTCTTCAGCAAGTCGAATGTCTTTCTTTCTCTATATTCTGCTATACGCCCTCGCAGACATTCTAGTCAGATGTACGAGGTATGTCTGTAAAGTTCGTAGACACACCTAGAGTATTAATAAATAGAAAGACAACGTTTGATAAATTATATTATCATGAATGGCAACATCTTTGTCATTTATATGTGAAAAAATGGTACCGCTGTTATTTATAGTTTCCGTTTTCTTGTCTTTTTTTCGCACATACCGAGGCAACACCGGGGCAGGTGCCGACGCATTTACGACGCTACGTCGTCGTTCAGGAGTCAAACGTTGGGTTTACGTCTTGTTAGGTGCTAACTGATAATTGGATAGTGTTGACAATTTAACATTTACAATTTTTCAAAGTAATGTCCATTCGCATCAACCCACTGCTGATGTCGACTTTTCCACTTCTCAAAATTGTCTGTCCAATTGTCACGATCGGCATGCCGGACACCTCTTATTCCTTTTTGGATCAATCGACCCAAATGTACCATACGGTAGAAAGTCGATTCTTGCAAATGTCCACGTGACCAACGCGGAGATAACCACATGACCATTATTGACCAATCAATCAAAAGCGTGCGAAAAGGCTCTCACGTGATATACACAAATGCCGATCACGTGATATATACAACGCCAAACTCTCTTCCATACGCCATATTTGTTTTCAGAGATTATCATCAATATTATCGTTAGTATTTAATATAAATCCTTGAAGAAATGGTTCGTTCTTTATGAACTTGTTTTCCCTTTGCAGTTTTCTTTTCGAGCTGTACGGCCAGGTAAGAATGAAGTCTTAGTCAAAGTTTTTAAGCGAGGAATGCATCCGTGACCTAGTTCTTTGCATTTGGATCGGATTGTTTACTCTATTAGTGCTGGAGTCCACGTGACTATCACTGATTTGTAGGAATCCACGCAGATTATTTATAGAATTTTATCGCAGTGAGGTCAGCGTGTTTACTTAAAAGGTTAACTGTAAAATCTGGGCTGGAATCATGGGTTGGGCTAGGCAAACAGTGTAGACCCAGATCAGACGCCGCAGAACGCGGCGTCTGATCAGGGTCTTCACTGCTTGCTTAGAGTATAGGGATTTAAGGATCAGGCACCGAAAAACGCAGTGTCTGATCAGGGTCTACACGGTTTGCTTTCAGTAAAGGAGTTTAAGGGTTAAACGAAACAGTCCACGCTCAGGCCCATTTTTCCTAACTACACCCAGAGACAATCGACCCACCAGTACTCTCAGTGCTTTGATTTAATTGTGGAAACACTTCAAAGTCCATCGGCCCCATGTCGGTGGAATATGGAGTGTGCTTTCAAATCGAATCCTCTATATCCAACAAGGTTGATTCTGTGCGGTGTGGAGTGACATGGTCCTTGTGAAGAATAACTTTTTACAGATCAACTTCGGGCCGCTTTCGTTACAACGCTCTGACAAGGTCACCCTTAGAACCTGAAAAGACAGATAAGGACAAATTTGCAACCTGATCTATACCAGCGTGAACTTTTCTAAAACAATAATAAAATAATAAATGTGACGAAAACTAAGAACAAAATGTTCACCTTTGAATAGCTCGCATTCCCGGACTGGCCCTGTGGAACTGCATGCACCAGTAACATTCATCAGCGGTCCATGAAGAATATGAACATCACGCGTTGGACTGACTTGGCGACACTGGTTTTTAGTGGAGGGGGTGAAGATGTCCCTCTCAAAACTGATGATTCCCGCTTCGTTTCAGGATCGAAAGGGTTTATCATTGTTTCATCCGTTGTTATAATTCTGTCCAAGAACTGATCCCTTTCAAGGCCGTACCGACGCAGAAACTTCGTAGAAGCAGACACTCTGGTCGTCTTGTTATCATGGCTTCTGTTAAAATTCGAGGGATCCACCTTGCACAAACTTTGTTCATTTTCAGTCTCTTCTTCAAAATGATAGTAGTCCTTCCGACACCGAATCTGTCTGAAAGTTCCCGAATACTGACTCTACGGGCCTCTTCTATCGCCGCCTTCACCGAATCGACCAATCCCGTATTGGTTATTCCTGGCCGGACAGATCTTTCGTCTTCTGTTGAAATTCTGTCATATTGAAATCGTCTGTGTCACTTTTTTTACAAGATACAAGATTTATTTAGAAAACCGACATATACACATGCGAGCGACACACTGTTGACTTTCCAATAGCTTCTGACAACACTTTCATTGTATCTACTGGAGATTTGCCCAAAGCAACACATATTTTGATTGTCGTCCGTTAAAGTCCGCCATTTAGGACCGAGTCAATTTCTGGGACACTAAGAAATTCTGCGCATATAATTCGAACTGTTCTGATGTTGACGATTGAAATTTCTGAACATGACGGCAACGCCATACTGGTTCGCGGCTTAAAATTGCAATAAGATTGAATGACTTTTCGCCAAATTATAAATCCCCAAAGACAGTTTAAAAATGAAATTCAAGTGATTTTCGAACTGTCCCGGGTGCCGGACACTTTACTAAAAAACATAACCAAAGTTACATGCCAGTCTTAACGCAAGCATTTGATAACGCATAATATAATAGGAAAGGTAACACGATCACCTAAACATGTAAAAGTGTGCCCGTTTTCTCGGGCCCGTTTTCTCTAAGAAGATTTGTCCACGAACTTTACGGACATGCCTCGTACATTACATGCACTCTAGTTTTGCAGGATGCAAGCCTGCACAGTAATTACGTAATTACGATCAGCATCTTTAACATGCACAAATGATGATTCTCCCTGCACAGCGGGTCTCCAGTTAACGTCCCAATCCGAAGGACGGTGCACTTTGTGGCATTCATACCTGCAAATGATGCCAATGGAGCCTGTTCGGACACCGCAATTTTATTACCGCTGCCGGGAATCGCACCGGGAACCTCTAGCATCTTAGGCAAGTGTACTAACTTCTGAGCTATCACGCATGTCTCGTCGATAGTTATGAAAGTCTGCGATTATTCGGAGAAAATTGCAAAACAATGAAATAAGACCACAGACGGTGATATAAATATTTGAACCCATATTGCATACTTTAAAAATTGATATACAATCCGACACACTTTTTATCCGAAACGTAGATAGAGACTCACTAGCAGCCTGTATCATTGTCATGCGCCTTTATAAGTTTTCTTAGTACATTCTTCGCCCGTGCAAAAGTAAGACATTTAAAACATCATTGAAAGCACTGGAAGCCAAATTTCAGACGGGACCTTCAGCGAATGGGGGAATGAAAGTCTTGGACACATGACCGAGATAGCGGCCACGCTCATGTATGGTAACCTCGTGTTCTCCGGAACCAAACTGCCAGCGACATTGGAACTTGGTATACAGCATTAAAGATTGTGTCCCTGCAAGGATTCGTTTTAAATGGAGATCCTAGACTGACTCTGGTCTTGTTTATACAGAGATTACGTGAGAGGTTGGTTTTGTATAGCTTTCAGTGTTTGGGTGTTCTACTTCTCTGGCTTCAGTAAGGAAATCCGCTGAACGGGCACTATATTTCTTTCTTTCTTTTCATGAAGCTGTAACTTATGGCAGTGTTTTTACTTTTCATATTGTGAGTGTAATCAAATTGTACTTCTTTTAATGATTTAATTCATTTTAGTTTAAATGATTTTCAAGTCATAATTGTTGATTTGTATGCGCTCCTAAATTGTTCCTTAATAACACACTTGAGAACCACTGTACTCGAAATTCTCATAAGTCGTGGGATGGGCAGAAACTGGAAATGTGTTTTGACTTGTATAGTGAAAAAAATGATACACTTCTAAATATTTAATTTTTGGAAGGATTCTTCGCATTTTTCTGTTACTTAAATATCCAGTTTTATATAACAGACATTTGACTTACGCGATAGCCGATACAGCGCCCGATTTATGCCAACGTGTGATTTTTTTATGAGAATGGTAAAAAAAAGTTGTGTTTCTTTATGGAAATGTTCTGGAACATATTTTCTCTTTAGAAAAATAAATGAACAAATCGCTTCTTACAACGCGGACAAATAGTAGTACATTTTGGAAATTATTTGAGATTTTCGTACTGTGTAAACAGTAATAAATGTCGTGTGCATTGGCTCAGTAATCGGGACGTCACTGTAATCAGTTGTCGAGTTTGGTCAAAAGAGATCTGTACCCATATATCGCATTTGCATTCGAACCAAAATCGAAACAAAACGCGTCGCGCTTTCATCCAAATTTTGATTGTTACGTTCTGACTGATACGGAAATTAATTTATTTTAACATACTATCCTCTACATTCGTATTAAATTATAAAGTAGTCACAATTAAATGTTAACACTATTTGTCCGATATTTGAACGATTTCTGTTCAACTATAAAGGCACATATAAACATTTCTATATAAACTTGTATCATTTAAAGGCATTTATTCTGTAACAGTAGAACACACCGTGTGTTCATAATTGTTTTATTGCCCCCTGTGATATACTGACTATAGGAGATCAAAGACGGCCCTTAATAGGGTGATTAGTAGCTCTTGTTGTATCCCCTGACTGAGGCACTTAAGGGGAAAATCAATAATGCACACCAGTCAACAGTAAGTAATTTATTGATTTTCCCCCAGGAGGCCCTTACCTGTTGAAGACAGAGGACTTCTCTGTAGTCAGCTCCGAGGGCTACATAATATTATTTAATGGAATGATAGTCTTCAATAAACAAGAATAAATGCCTTTAACAAAATATGTTCAGCCCCGAGATTTCATCTCCCAGGTTTATGCGTGTCATTTCAGTCATGGTGTACCTTATCAATTATTAAGAGCAAGCATACATTTGGCAATCGATGTTTTTCTATCACGTGAACAAGTCCGTGAAATAAAGACCCCCTAAACTCCACTTTATATAGAGAAAACTGGGGTTTACGGGGGTAAACATCATTTTCCTTATTTCTGCTCCAAGACATAGGTTGTGGGTACTCGTTAGAACCGCCTCATTGAGGCGGTTCTAACGAGCACCCAAAACCTATGTTTGGAGTATAAATAAGAAACATATCACAAATTTTCATCAGAAAAAAATACCTTTTTCTGGTATGAGAAAATGCCCATTTTCACACGGATGTGTTATCGTAATGCAACTCATTTGGTGGTTTTTAAATACATGCTATTTTGATTGTGTTGTTGTGAAGTCATTTGGCTTCCGTCAAATACACAGATTAGAAATGAAATATATGTTAGAGCTGATTAACAATTGTCTAATGTCCAGATACCTGTCTCCTCCGAGTCCTTATCAATTGTAACTATCCCGGTGCGGTACCATCGGCGCTTACCACACTGAGCAAGATTTCGTTTCCGATCATGAAAACAAGCCTATGCGATTTTGACCCACTCAAACCACACTTTTATATAGTAAAACTGGGGTTTCCAGGGTAAACATTATTTTTCTTATTTCTGCTCAAATACATAGATTGTGGGTACTCGATTGTACCGCATCGTAGATGCGGTTCTATCGAGTCCTCGTAATCTATGTTTGGAGCAGAAATAAGAAAATATCACATGTTTTCATCTTAAAATTTCCTTTTTTGGCCGAAAAATTGATAATGTATTTGTATAGGCATGTTTTCGTAATCTTCTTGTAAACCTTAATTTGGCTTATTTCATCGAGGCGGTTCTAACGAGTACCCACAATCTATATTATAGAGCAGAAATAAGGAAAGTATTGAGGCGGTTCTAACGAGTTCCCACAATCTATATTTTAGAGCAGAAATAAGAAAAATATCACAATTTTTTCGTCTTAAAATTCTTTTTTTTTCGGCGATAAAGGTTATAGTGTATTTGTATAGGCGTGTTTACGTAATGTTAATATGGTCATCATGATTAATACTAGTAAAGAACATACACATTTTAATATTCCGGTACACGAAAACTCTCGAAAATCCACCGTTTTTGACTGGGCCAACACGCGGCTACTGAGAATTTCGAGTACAGTGGTCCTCTAGTGTGAATAAGACACACACGCACACACACACACACACACACACACACAAACTGTACAGGATCTTATTTTCAAGACAGAAAATTTCCAATTTCCATACCAGTTATACCTTTCTTATATGTGGTTCCATACATGTTTGTAGATGGCTGAAAGGAAGAGTAGCTAGTATAGCTTGGAGCATTATCCTCTTTAAATGATGTAAATGAATAGATAAAACAAGAGGCTTATGGTCCACTACGCTCACCAGCGATCGAGGGTGGCAAACTTGCAGCGGCTCCTAGTAGCCATGTTTTTCAACAAACCATGTTGGCTAGAAAAAAATCTAGCCTTTCAGTTCCTGAAATGAAGAGTATCTAGTCCTTTTCAGCATACATGGGCATAGTAGCCATCTTTGCCATAATTAGCAAATACTATGTTGCTGACTGCAAATATTAATTCTGATGCCTTAACAGGCTACAATCAGAAAACTCCACCGATTTGCCTTTTTCCCCATTAGAAATGCCCAGATGACCAAACACGACCTTGAAATAAATTAGGTCAAGGCCAACCAAAGGTCATTATCTGAGCCAACTTGCCAGGAATATCAATTTTGATGCCAGCGGCTTCAACACAATAAGAATCAAAGCACTAAGAGTACTGGTGGGTCGATCTCTCTGAGTGTAGGTTGAGAAAATAGTCATATGTTGCGTCTGATTATGTAGATTCTGTTTGCCAATGCCAAAGTGCACGGGCACAGTCCAACCGCCCCGTCCATCGGGGTTTTTATAATAGAGGGCTGCATGATGCTTCCACGCAGAGCTGAAACCGACCGCACACGAGTACTGGTAAACCGCTTAGAGGCAAAGCGGTGCGAGTAGGACCGTCTATGGTCATAAACCCAATTGGGCTTGAGATGTCAGTTCATCTCAGTGTCGGGTAAAAGTCCCATAAGATTGGAAGCAACGCCTCCAAATGACCTATACAGTGTTGACGTGGACGTTAAACCTCACATCAAACAAACAAACGAGCACAGCCCAGAATTTTCTTCTTACGCTTCGCTCTGACGTCTTAGGGATTCTATAAACAACCAGTACTTGGATTTTGTTGAAGGTCAGATGGTCAGTGATAGTCACGCGGACAAACCCAAGCGAAAGATTCTATGCTTTATAACATAGACTGTGGGTACACGTTAAAACTCTTCATTATAAGAATTTTCGTCAAATTATTTATATGTACGAGCATGTCATTTGTTAATGGTTTAATTGTTTCCCTTCCATATACGCGTATATTGATCCATCTTTCTGAGTTTAGAGTATTTCATTCATTATGCAAAACAACCTGTGCTGAAAAACTATTACATGTCTAACATTTTATCCATCTGCAAACAGTGTAGATCCATCGATTGCTTCTGATCAGCATCTACAATGTATGTCGTTGTTTCTCCTCTCTCTTTTCTTCTCGCTCGGTTCAACCACTGCATCCCAGCTCCTGAATAACACTGAGTGATCTGTAACAGAGCCCCTTCAGCGATATACTCAAACAAATAACTTAATTTTACGTGTTGATGCAGGTCCGCACACAGTTGGGAAGGTGTAAACAGAGCCCCTCCCCACTTTTGGAAATTATCTCAGATTCATGCAGTTTTTCACCCGAAATTCGCACCCTCGTGTCGCCCCTTTTCAGAGTCTGCGTACGGGCCTGAATCATGTTCAAAACTGTTGCTACATACATATGGCGAACAGTGCCGACCCTGATCAGAAGGGATGTAGGGTCTATCCGATCTGTGTCTACGCTGTATGCCTGATAACGGTACCACCTATAAAGACTGGACTACTCATTTTTCGATCTTAAACATTTCAAGGTTCTAAACAGAAGTGCGAAGAGTCTATTTTTACTCGACTTGGCACAGTTTTATGAATGGATTTTTCCAAAGACGTCACGTAATAGCGTGTATTGTTTTTATTTCATTACGAGAGCAACCTGGCTTCCTTATACTATTTCGTTTAACCCTCAAATGCCAGTTTTTAAGCAAACATTGTAGTCCCTGTGCAACCTGCTGAGTAGAAGCCACATTCCGCGGCGTCTGATCTGTGTATTCAGTGTTCACACGATTCCTGTCAAATAAAAATCAAAAATGAGTTCCTTTAAGAGCAATGAAAACATTCATAAGAAAGAAGATGGGTCATACTACGTGGTTTCGGCTAATAAAGCCTCATCAGTGCAAAGAAAGCCAGAGGAAACATACTGTAATTTTGCGAATTTCGAATAGGCAGTCGATTCAAAGACTGATATAAATCAAAATGGGGTTCAAATAATTAAAAACCTGTCTAGAATATGAGTCTAAACCAATAATTTATTTCTGAATTCTCAGAATATTCACGCTGATCTCAAAGGACCAAAAGTAAAATATAAACTGCACTATGGTTGAAGACTTTATCGATAGCTCAGACTGCTCTGACCTATATGTTGCATCGATAAAAATAGCGCAACGTTTCAAGTTCTATTAATATTGGTTTTCCCAAATCAGTGACGGTCACGTGGACAACTGCAGGAATTCCGTATTGCCATTTAGTAAATTAGGGTCGATCGTCACGATCGACCCAAAATCCATAGTTATGCGCATTTCGCATGCCTATGTGATCAAAGCCTACCTTGACCTAAAGTAGGTCATGATCAACCAAGGTCACTTTTTCAACAAATTATTAAGGCCCTCAGAGTCCCCAATGCAACATACTAAGTTTCAAGTCCATCGGTCATTTGTTTCCTGAGAAGAAGATTTTTAAAATATTTTATCATACATGGGCATGGCGGCCATCTTGGTAACGTACCAAGATCACATCTCCAATCTTTTAATACCCCTGCCCATGGGGCTCCATATTTAATTTGGTTTTAAATCGCCAAATGATTTCAGAGGAGATGCTGTGTAAAAACATTATGATATAAGCTCCCCCGAAGCCTTCGGCTCTGGTAAGTTTGTTTTGTTTGGTTTGAGGTTTAACTGTGACGTCCCCGTGAACACTGTATAGGTCATTTTGGAGACGTTGCTTCCCGACATTGAGATAAACTGACATCTCAAGCCCTGTCGCCCAATGAAACCAATATGGTTTACTATGCATGGACGGTCTGACTATCAGCACTTTTCCAGGCTAAGCGGTTTACCAATACTCATGAGCGGTCATTTTCAGCTCTGCGTGGAAGCATCATGCAGCCCAATCTATTTCTTCAAGCCCCGATGGGCGGAGGCCGTCGGCTCTGATAAGCTAATAAAGTATTCCAATAAATAGAATTGTGCTGCAGAGATCAAGTGAGGGAAAATCTGGACCTGACGAATGTAAATGCACTAAAACCATGTTTCTGGCCCAGCAAAGAATGCTGAGCTGACAGTGATACGATGTGGCAATGTCGTATCGCCGCTGTCGGCCAGGCGTTTGTTCGCTGTTTGATTCCTATCGTGATTAAGCTGTGTCAGCAGGATATATGCAAGACCACGTCCACGGAAGAAGGATTTTTAAATCGCTTTACCGTACACCATGATTATAAAGAGGATCTTACATGAGTGATCATATATTATTTAATTTATTAAACGAGTTGAGGAAAAGGGATAAAATGCGAGGCTTTGCCGAGCATTTTATCCCTTTTCCCCAACGAGTTTAATAAATTCAATAATACATGAGCACGAATGCAAGATTCTATTTATCATATGACATTTAAAACGCATTTTATTCACGATTGTTTGCAAAAATATCAATATTCCGCCATTAGTTCACGCGACGTCGTTAAGGACGTCGTACATGTAACGTTACGGGACGTATCTAGCTAATTTGCATATTTAATCCACTAGTGAATTATCGAAAATAATACATGGCGTGATTACACTCTCAGACGCGACGTCATATGATAAACTTGATTACCATCGTTTAGCAGTATTTAAGAAAAAAAGTGTATGTCAGCACAAAGTTGGTTAGCTGTAATAAGCACTAATAACACTGACTGGTCGATTGTGTCCAAGAGCAGGCTCGGAAAAAAAGTCCTGGGGCCAGTTGTTCAAAACTAACGACGACGTTAGTTAACGTATTGTTAAAACTTTGATCATTAAATATGGCAAATATGCTAAAATTTTTGAGGAAAAAATGTGAGCAGCTTTTGCGGATGCAAAAGCTTCTCACATTTTTTCAGCAAAAATACCAAATTTTTTATATTTTTCTTGCTAGAACAGTTAACAATTTGACCACTAACGAGCTCGTTAAGCTAACGATGCTTTGAACAACTGGCCCCTGAACTGCAGCAAACTGTTTATTACGAAAACACCTATACATATACATTGCAAACATTATAGCCGAAAAAATAGAATTTTAACATGAACAATTGTGAGATTTTTCTTATTTCTGCTCAAAATATACATTGCGGGTACACGTTAGAACCGCCTAATCGAGGCGGTTCTAATCGGTACCCACAATCAATATTTTAGAGCAGAAATTTTAAAAATGAGGTTTTCCTGTTTTACTAAATAAAAGTGTGGTTCAAGGTGGTAAAAATTATATCGGCGTGTTTTCTTGATGAAGTTCGTTTAACTCTAAAATGCCAGTTTTATAAGCGAATAATGTAGACCCTGATCAGACACCGCGTTCTGCTGTGTCCTATCTGGGTCCAGACTGCAGTTTGCCAATGTTCCAGTACAGGAGCCAAGTCGAGATTTTACAGTACACCAACCCCCACACCTTGGCCCCAGCTCATCGGGGCTTGAAGAAACAGATGGGCTGCATGATGCTTCCATGCAGAGCTGAAACGACTGCACACGAGTACTGGTAAACCGCTTAGAGGATCTAAGCCTGTCCAGGCAAAGCGGTGCGAGTCGACCGCCCATGCTTGTAAACCATTTTGGTTTCATTGGGCCACAGGGCTTGAGATGTCATTTCATCTCAATGTCGGGTAAAAGTCTCACAAAAATGGTATTAACGTCTCAAAAATGACCTATACAGTGTTGACGAGGACGTTACACCTCAAATCAAACAAAATCAAAAACAAACCAACCGCCACACCTCACAGCGAGAAAAAAACATTACGATAACACATCCGTGTGATATAGTACATTTTTCAAACCTCAAAAAAGGCCATTTTTCTGAAGAAAATTTGTGATATTTTTCTTATTTATACTCCAAACATAGGTTTTGGGTGCTCGTTAGAACCGCCTCATTGAGGCGGTTCTAACGAGTACCCACAACCTATGTCTTGGAGCAGAAATAAGGAAAATAATATTTACCCCCGTAAACCCCAGTTTTCTCTATATAAAGTGGGGTTTAGGGGGGTCTTTATTTCACGGACTTGTTCACGTGATGGATGTGTAGCTGTTAATAACCAGATAACCGTTGCCTGAATGCTGTACGTGGTGAGCGATAGTCACGCGGACAATAGCATGCGTTTACATGCACTTTAGTGGCACCTATAAGAGTTGGCCTTAGCCTTTTTTCTTTTGGTTATGTTTTTATTTTGTTTGAGAAGTTTTCTTAAGAACGCAGTTTATGCAGGGAACGAGATCCGGTTGCAAAATACGAAAATTGTTCAAGGTGATCTTCGGGCTACACAAATTATTCAAGGCATTGCATGAGCAAATAAAGTGCATCTGGCTTGCGTAACATTACCAAGTCCGTGAAATAAACCTTTGTAGAACTCACTTTATATGGGATAAGTGGGGGTTACAGGAGTAGACGTTTAGCTCAAAAACAGAGATTACGGGAACACATTAAAACCGACTCAAAGCAGGCGATTCTAACGACACCCGCAATCTATGTTTGGAGCAGATGGAAATCGTAAACAAACTTAATCTGAACAAGATGTGTTTGTGAAAATCTGATGCCCCCGGACAGCGCATGTGAAATATGAAAGTCCTGTCACTAACCAATCCAAAGGTATGGCTGATGTTCAAGTAGTTCAAGGCCAAGGTAACAAGGAAACAAAATAATGGTAACACGGATGAGGGCTTGTCAGTCTAATATCCCTACATTATGGCTTTTTCGAATCTACAAAATAACCTGTCTTCAAGTGCATTTGCACTGTCAAAGACATTCAGCAGACTCCTTCATAGCATTGAAAGTTATTGTTCATTCTACTGTTTTCTAATTTATGTTACTGAGGCGAGCACCCACAATCATTGTTTACACCACAGATCTTGAATACAGTGAAATTTCATCAGAAATAAATATAATGTATAAAAGAATCTCCTGAATGGAGTATTGTGAACCTATATATACAGATAAATTTCAAATTTCTGAATCGATCCCCAACCTTGAGTCATTGCAATGAGTTTCTAAGCTCCTGGCCGGGCATTCAATCCGTTTCGCATTGTAACTGTGCATACATACCCGCCTTGTAAATACCAGTGTATTCACTGTTTGCTGGTGTCACTCTGAGCCTGTTTCCCTTTACTACTGGATACAAAGCTTCGTGTACCTAATATTACCCATTTTGCCCCCACCCCTGCGGGAAATCTGAGCGGCATCTTTTGAATCTAGTCCATGAACATTAATGATTACAGCCATAGATTGAAATGACACCGCCCTAAAACAGGATACCTATTATCGCATGCGCGTTCATCAAAAGCACAGGCGAGCCTGCCCAAAGGGTTTCAACAGGTCAGCATTACGAAAACACGCTTATTCAGATACACTATAAATTTAACCGCCGTAAAAATTAAAAAAACAAATTAAGATGAAAAATGTTGATATTTTTTTCTTATTTCTGCTCAAAATATAGATTTTGGGTACTCGTTGGAACCGCCTTATTGAGGCGGTTCTAACGAGTACCCACAATCTGTATATTAGAGCAGAAATAAGAAAAATAAGGTTTATATATTAGAGAAAAATAAGGTTTACATATTAGAATGAAAACCGGAAACTCGGTTTTATTGAGTTTCTTCATAAACAGCACCCCCCCCCCCCCCCCCCCCAAATAGCATCGATTTCAGCGGAACTCAATTTTCAAATTACTCGCAATGGACTCGATGCATCCAAAGAAAATAGAAATATAATCTGCACTATGATGAAGTATGGGGAGTTTTACGATATAAAAGTGGGGTTCGAGGTGGTCAAAATTATATAGGCATGATTTTGTGATGAGGATGTGAAGCAAACTCGGTCATAAAATATTGTTGATTGAATCCCGAAGGACAATCCTCAGTTCTGTGAAGGTATCGTTGAACTGCATGGGTATGCTATTCCAAGGTTAGTTTTAGCCCCCGCCCATCGGGGCTTGAAGAAATTGATGGGCTGCATGATGCTTCAACGCAGAGTTGAAACCGACCCGCACACGAGTACTGGTAAACCGCTTAGAGGATCTAAGCCTGCCCAGGCAATGGGGTGAGAGTCGGTCCGTCCATGCTTATAAACCCTATTGGTTTCATTGGGCAGGGCTTGAGATGTCATTTCATCTCAATGTCGGGTATAAGTCCCACAAAAATGAAAGCAACGTCTCCAAAATGACCTTTACAGTCTTGACGGCGACGTTAAACTTCAAATCAAACAAAACAAGGTTAGTTTTAAAGACAACGTAATTATAAACTAGTTTATTACATACCTTCTATAGGAAAATTACATTAGAATCTTTCAATACAGGCTCATTTTTTCGCTATTTTGATGGCACAGTCACGTGACGGGGCCAAAAATCCATATAATATGGATTTTTGGCACTGCCTTTCCATATTGGCACTGCTCACTCTGTTACTATAGCAATAGAACGTTAATGACGTACCCCCCATAAGCTTCAAAATGGCCGCAGAAAAATCACTTGAAGCAATGTCAACCCGACTGCTGGACCTAGACAGAGCGATAGAAGACAGTGATAACAATAGATTTTGAGAAAAGTCTGATATTTCGTGGCAAGCATGAAAAATGAAAACCAAATACTTTTTAAAAGAAGTTCACTCACGATTGGGAAGCATTGTGAAGGACGTTGCTTTCAAGCACAGCAGGGATATCCCAACATTTGAAACAATAAGGTCTTGCCAACAACCTTAAACGAACAGATCCCTTCACTTATGAGGAGCTGGAAATTGTGCGGAAGAAATCTGTGGGATGGAAAATGTCCCTAAAAATTGTCTTGTATTTTAACGTAAACAATCACCGCAACCGACTGCTACACACGGAATCGATTAACCATTAGCTTGATGAATGACACTAAGAGCCTTTAAAATTAAAATGGTCTTCAAATAAGCACAAAACATTCTGTAAAATACCTTAAAAAGCATTCTTTGAACTGCAGAAATTCTGTATTTAAAATGGCGATTTGTTTTTGTTTTGATACTTACAGTTGGCGACGTCACTTGTGACGTAATTTGCTGCGCACTACTGTGTTACTGTATTACCGTGAGCATGGATAGTGTAGGCCTACTAATCAGTTACATAATTGAAAAGGAATTTCTTTTTTTTTTTTTTCGGCGGATACCGAAAATATATCCTCAATACACTCGATGAAACGTTCCCGGCATCAACCTTTAAAAAGTAAATATTCTTTTGCCTTCATTTCTCCACGTTGCAATATAACTATGCTATATAAATGATGTAATAAAGAGGTTATGATATGGTGAAGGTGTGCCTCTAAGTCATATTGGCACCGGAAGTCATATTGGCCCTCGGGCTAAAGCCCTCGGGCCAATATGACATACCGGTGCCAATATGACTTAGAGGCACACCTTTACCATATAATAACCTCTATTTATCATATGACGTCGCGTCTAAGAGTGTAATAACGCCTTTTATTACATACCTACTATAGGAAAAATACATTAGAATCTTTCAATACAGGCTCATTTTTTCGCTATTTTGATGGCACAGTCACGTGACGGGGCCAAAAAGCCATATAATATGGATTTTTGGCACTGCCTTTCCATATTGGCACTGCTCCACTCTGTTACTATAGCAATAGAACGTTAATGCCGTACTCCATAAGCTTCAAAATGGCCGCAGAAAAATCACTTGAAGCAATGTCAACCCGACTTCTGGACCTAGACAGAGCGATAGAAGACAGTGATAACAATAGATTTTGAGAAAAGTCTGATATTTCGTGGCAAGCATGAAGCATGAAAAACAAAATGCTTTCTAAAAGAAGTTCACTCACGATTTGGAAGCATTGTGAAGGACGTTGCTTTCAAGCACAGCAGGGATGTCCCAACATTTGAAACAATAAGGTCTTGCCAACAACCTTAAACGAACAGTTCCCTTCACTTATAAGGAGCTGGAAATTGTGCGGAAGAAATATGTCCCCAAAAATTGTCTTGTATTTTAACGTAAACAACCACAGCGACCTACTGCTACACACGGAATCGATTAAGCAGTAGCTTGATGAATGACACTAAGAGCCTTTAAAATTAAAATGGTCTTCAAATGAGCACAAAACATTCTGTAAAATACCTTAAAAAGCATTCTTTGAACTGCAGAAATTCTGTATTTAAAATGGCGATTTGTTTTGAAACTGACAGTTGCGACGTCACTTGTGACGTAATTTGCTGCGCACTACTGTGTAACTGTATTACCATGAGCATGGTCAGTGTAGGCCTACTAATCAGTTACATAATTTAAAAGGAATTTCTTTTTTTTTTTCGGCGGATACCGAAAATATATCCTCAACACACTGGATGAAACGTTTCCGGCATCAACCTTTAAAAAGTAAATATTCTCTTTGCCTTCATTTCTTCACGTTGCAATATAACTATGTTATATAAATGATGTAATAAAGAGGTTATGATATGGCGAAGGTGTGCCTCTAAGTCATATTGGCACCGGAAGTCATATTGGCAATATGACAAACCGGTGCCAATATGACTTAGAGGCACACCTTTACCATATAATAACCTCTATGTATTATTTTCGATAATCCACTAGTGGATTAAATATGCAAATTAGCTAGATACGTTCCGTAACGTTACATAAACGACGTCCTTAACGACGTCGCGTTTACTTATGGCGGAATATTGATATTTTTGTAAACAAACGTGAATAAAATGCGTTATAAA
The DNA here is from genome assembly GCA_963580285.1 of Lucinisca nassula. Lineage (NCBI taxonomy): Eukaryota > Metazoa > Mollusca > Bivalvia > Lucinida > Lucinidae > Lucinisca > Lucinisca nassula. The sequence continues at coordinate 54,731,436 of OY757012.1, forward strand.
TGTCATATGATAAATACAATCTTGCATTCGTGCTCATGTATTATTGAATTTATCAAACTCGTTGAGGAAAGGGGATAAAATGTTCGGCAAAGCCTCGCATTTTATCCCTTTTCCTCAACTCGTTTAATAAATTCAATAATACATGAACACTCATGTAAGATCCTCAATATAATTCGGACGGAAACCACGAAAGGATTTAGCGCCGAAAACTCGCGCCACACCACCAGAAAACTTTTTTCAGCAGCAAAGGTTCATATCAATCGCGTTGGCTGATAAAGCTTTTTTCTATCCGCATGAAGTCTGCTGACCATAGCCATGCAAATTAGTTTACATACACAGTGAAATTCCGCTATTTAATAAGACCGCCTATAATTATGACTGATTCTGCTTTTACACGCCTATTTAGTAGGTTGCAGTTATTCTTTCTTTGGCAAGCACGCCTATTTAGTAGGTTGCAGTTATTCTTTCTTTGGCAAGCACGCCTATTTAGTAGGTTGCAGTTATTCTTTCTTTGGCAAGCCCGCCTATTTAGTAGGTTGCAGTTATTTTTTCTTTGGCAAGCACGCCTATTTAGTAGGTTGCAGTTATTCTTTCTTTGGGAAGCCTCCGTGGTGTAGTGGTTACGCTACTCGCCTTGTAAACCAGGGATCGCAGGATCGATCCCGGGCTTCACCAGACTTTCGAATGAGTCTTTAAACCGAGGTCCCGTATCCGTATGACCTTTGCTGTTGGTGGGACGTAAAACCCAAAACACTCACTCAGTCACTTATTCCGAGGCTTTCTTTGTGTTTTCTGTATGCAGTGTCCTCTGGTCAGAGACCACCTTTGGGACTGTTCAAAAGTGGTCTTAAAGAGAACACCTTTGGAAGTGTTCAAAAGTGGTCTTAAAGACCACTTTTGAACAGTCCCAAAGGTGGTCTTGATAGAGGAATTTTACTGTACATGTTTGTTTGATTGTTAGATTTGAAGTTTATCGTCCCCGTCAACACTGTAAAGGTAATTTTGGAGACATTGCTTCCAATTTTGTGGGACTTTTACCCGACATTGAGATGAAATGACATCTCAAGCCCTGTCGCCCAATGAAACCAATAGAGTTTATCAGCATGGACTCATACGGCATTGCCTGGGCAGGCTTAGATCCTCCAAGCGGTTTACCAGTACTCGTATGCGGTTGGATTCAGCTCTGCGTGGAAGCATCTTGCAGCCCATCTATTTCTTCAAGCCCCGAATGGCGGGGGCCAAACCATTTATTTCAGACTAACGACTAAACTGGCGCTTGACAAGTCAGAGTACGAGAAAACCCGTTATGATTAAAAAATGTACCGGTTCATTCTTATTTTTTATTCGTCTAAGTCGACAGCAGAACACACGTTTTTGTTGTTTTTTCCCCCTTCCAGCGCATGTTAAAGACTGTTAATGCTTGCTTCGCAAGCAAACAAGAAACATTATTAGTTCACAAACTGTTATTATAAAATGATTATAATTATTTTCCGATGGTGAAAACAAAATAATTCGGCAAAAACAAATCAAGGACTTGCAGGTCATTGTTAGCTTAACGAGCTCGTTAGTGGTCAAATCGTTAGCTGTTCTAGCAAGAACAATATCGCAATTTTTGGTATTTTTGCTGACAAAATGTGAGCAGCTTTTGCATCCGCAAAAGCTGCTCACATTTTTTCAGTAAATATTTTAGCATATTTGTCATATTTTATGGTCAAAATGTTTACGATCGTTAACTTATGACGTCGTGAGTTTTGAACAACTCGCCCCAGATGATTACGAAAAGGATACGAAAAACGAAACTGGAGATGATAGACGACGACGACGAACAGGTAAAGCATCATACACATGTGTTCATTTCATGTGAAATGACCACAATTGCCACAGTTTGTTTGATTTGAGGTTTAACGTCCCCGTCAACACTGTAAAGGTCATTTTGGAGACGTTGCTTCCAATTTTGTGGGACTTTTACCCGTTATTGAGATGAAGTGACTCTCAAGCCCTGTCGCCCAATGAAACCAATAGGGTTTATTAGCATGGGCGGTCCGCCTCGCACCGCGGTTCCTGGACAGCTTTAGATCCTCTAAGCGGTTTACCAGTACTAGTGTGCGGGCCCGATTCAGCTCTGCATGGAAGCATCATGCAACCCATATATTTCTTCGAGCCCCTATGGGCGGGGGCCGACGATTGCCACAGTCTATTATCACATAAGGGGTCTATAATCACATAAGGGGTAAAAAAATAGGTGTGTTACCGCTAACATGCTGTAAAAATTTTGGTCGGTAGGTAGGAGAAACTTTTTTTATTATTTTATTTTTTCTCCCGATAAAAAATAGGGTCTGGCCTGTATTTTTTATGGTTTTTTTTTTTTGTTTTTATTTTTTTGTTTTTGTTTTTGTACATGTGTTTTGTTAATAAAATTGTCATGTTGAGACTTGCGCTGTATACCATAATCTCAAAAAAGTCAGCTCTGTATTTTGGAAGGTATTAAATGCCAAAAACTACAAAAATGTACTTAAAACCCGAAATTACTGTGCGAAAATGCAAAGACGACTGGGTGAGGTCGGAAACTGAAAATGATAGGGTCGGTGCTTTAATTTGTATTTTGTTCTTTTATTGATAAAAAGTAGAGTCGTGGGGTCTGAAGCATGGTTACCGGAAACACGACTATTTATTTAGGCCTAACGAGTTTCTTTTATTTAATACTTTGCAGTGAAATCAAATCATAGATCTATCTGAAACAAATAAAAAGGACCATTTTCACATTGATTTTCATACTGTGAAAAATAACACGACCTTGTTATTTTCACAGTAGCAGCCCGGACTACTTTTTCTCGCTCAAAGGCGTATGTTGTCGATAAATAATTCTGTAAAATATCTTGAAAAGCACTCTATAAACTGTAAAAATGTTGTATTCAAAATGGCGATCTGTTGATAGTTGTGACGTCATAGCCAGGTCGAAATTGTGACGTACGATACGATCGATCAATTACCGTAAGTGTCCTTAAAATTATAAAACAAAAAGAAAATTTAGTTGTTTTTTTTGGGCGGATACCAAAAGTATTTCATCTCGTGTGTTGAAAACATCCGAGTGAAAATTCGGATCTTTTCAACACACTCAATGAAATTCTTTTGGTATCCACCCTTTTAAATGCTAAGTACATTTGCGATATTTGTGTAAATTTATATACCTACACACTCGCCTTGTAAACCAGGGGTCGCAGGTTCGATCCCGGGCTACTCCAGACTTTCGGATAAGTCTTAAAACCGAGGTCCCGTATCCTTATGACCTTAGCTGTTGGTAAAACTGAAACACTCACTCACTAATATGTATGTTTACAAATGAGGACCGGTTTTAATTCAGCACAGCATACACGTTGTTGTTAAATAGAGGACTATATGTTTGACTGGCACACGTGCCAAATATGTTACTCTCTTGAAAAAAATTATTGTTATTATTATTAGTATGGTATATACTGCAAATAAAAATGGAATCTTTTTTTTTTATTATTTTTTTTTTTTTTTTTTTCGATAAAAAAAAAAACAAATTTCTTACTTCCTGTTGAAAACATTTTTCATCGAGTTTGGGGAAAACAGTGGGAAGCATGTGTTACGGACAGCTATTCAATTAGAGCGCCAAAGTCAGGTATAAAATATATAAAAAAAAAGTCTCTTTTTGTCACTAAATAGCAAAAAAAAATCATCTCGTGTGTTGAAACATTTTTAGTTTCCATCACAAATAGTAAATATCCTAATTTTATTGCTGAAGAAGTTGAACGAACACACCTATTTTCGCGGACGGCGTCATGACGAAACATGTTATTGCATGCTTGGTTATGTCGATTTTACGACATGAAGCTATCCTCAAAATATGACAATATACAAATATTTCATTTCTATGAGGGTGATGGTGAAATGTTTCTCCATGACTAATATGAATAAACTCCTTTCAGAATATCTGAATCATCGATTTTTTCGTTTCTTCCTTTAAATACTCATTTTAGCCCATACATCACTATGAGAAAGTTTTAGACCTGACCCTCCACCGTCTTCTCCAGTAAGTCGTATGCCTCTGCGAAGTCATGAAAGGCTGTGATTATTTTAAGAAAATTGCAATACAAAGAAGTGAGAACAAAGACTAAGTCCATTTGACGATGATTGTCAGGTAAATTAATGAACATTCTAATCCATATGATGCAATTTATAAATAGATATGCAATTGCGACACAACTTATATTCGAATGGCTAGATAGAGGCTCACTAGGAACGGGGAGCCACTAGTGCTGCCAACAGTGGTCAAAAAGAATTATACCGATATCAGATGTGGTGTCACAGCTAACGATTTTCCATAGAGTGATCGCGCAAATAAAACATAGACGCCCTTGCAATTTACAAGAGCAGTAACCACTTCTATATATGGTTTAAAAGGGTGTGTCGAACCTGTCAGAATGTCTTAAGTCTGTGAAAGAAAATTAAGATTTTACAATTTTCTCCAAATAATCACAGCCTTTTCTGGCCGTCCCAGAGGCATACGACTTGCTGGAGAAGTCGGTGGAGGGTCAGGTCAAAAACTTTCCCATAGTGATGTATGGGCTAAAATTAGTATTAAAGGCGCGAAACGAAAAAAATCGATGATTCAGATTTTCTGAAAGTAATTTATCGGCTTCGGTTGGCATTACGATAAGAAAGCCGTGCGGCATAGATCATTTTGTCACATTTCTATAAATGCGACTTTTCTGATAACAAATCCGTGGTATTTTTTTAACTTATGCCACAAACATAGTATGTGGGTGCTCGTTAGAACCGCCTCATTGAGGCGGTTCTAACGAGTACCCACAACCTATGTCTTGAGTCAGAACTGAGAAAAAATAATGTTTACCCCCGTACACCCCAGTTTTCTCTATATAAAGTGGGGTTTAGTGGGGTGTTCATTTCACTGACTTGTCCACGTGATGGACATTCATATTCTTCAGAGTGACATTTGTTCATGCTCCACGGTTGACATGACATGTTCACGCGCCGTGGTTGAAATTCATATTCCTCCTAGTCAGCAAAGTTCACAAAACAGAAGTGAGGCAATGATCAGGAATCGATACAATTAATCCACAGCTCCCATCAGATACACCAAAAACATGAAATAACTAGACCCTAATAGAAACAGCAATAGCTGAAAGCCAAAAGTACAGTTACAAAAAGATATAAACGACAAACACATTCAAAGACGAACAATAACAAAAATAAACCGCGACAAAAAAACGCCTTTGGAATGTATTTCAGCTGGGGCTTAAATCGGTTTTACGCAGCCACTGTCCTCGCCCTTACTTCCGTCGCAATTTGGACAATATAAGAATCTTATATGGGTGTGAGTGGTGGATGGAAAAATCCGTCCCGAGGGTCACTGTCCGGCATCACAAGGCTTGCCGAGTGATGCCGGACATTGATCCCGAGGGACGGATTTTTCTATCCACCCCTCACACCCATATAGGATTCTTTTTCTTGCATACCTTCCATTTCTATTGCGAATTTTTAATGCTGCTGTCACTTCGGTTACCGACGTCCGCCATTTTGTGATGACACAACAGGAATGTTTAGTGACGTCACGCATGACGACGCCGCGCATGAGGTTGTAATCAACCAGTGCATTTATCAAACACACGATTATATTCGATTTGGGGTCGGAACACCAGGGTCAGAACATAAATTTCTATCCAAGGGTAAAATCTATCACAAGATTTCCTTGTCTGGTGTGCAAGAAATAATTTTTCCAGTCCACATGAATGCAGTGCAGCATCTCCGACAACACAAACGGGAACGGCAGGGCTTGAAATATCTTTTCATCTCAATGTCGGGACACGTCCCACAAAAATTGAAGCAATGTCTCCAAAATGACCTAAATAAGGTTGACAGGTACTTAAACCTCAATTTTATCATCGCGATCATCATATACAGTTAAACTTCAATTATGGTCATGAAAATGAGCCGCGACACAGCATTTCCAACCACATACGGGTGCGCCAAGCGAAGAATCATATCAACCTCCGTATGCATATAGTCTAACCAGAGACTTCTCTTGCTGCATGAAGGAGCGTTGGGCCCTTTAAGCTATACTTAGAGCGCACAACGAAGACTCTGATCAGACTGCGCAGATGCGCAGTCTGATCTGAGTCTTCGTTGGGCGCACGTCTTATTGTAGGTTTTATCGTGCGCTGGCTTAAATTCGTTCGAGACAGGGCTAGTTCGAGCCACAGAGGGTTATTGGTACAGCTATACCAGGAAGCATAATGCTTATATAGAATAAAGATATGATGGGTGTACTCATTAGAATCGCCTCGCCGAGGCAATTCTAATAGAATCGCCTCAACTAGGCGTTTCTAATGAGTGCATACAATATACAATCATTAGAATCGCCTCAGTGTGGCGTTTCTTATGAATGCATACACAATACATACGTTTGTGAGATTAATCAAACAAATCTCAATACAACTTGTAAACCAGTGCTTCAGCTGAAGTGCACGACCCGCCGGATGCTTTTAGCTTTATGAGTGTTACCATATATGGGTATGGCGGCCATTTTGGTCATGTGACCTGGACTTAAAACGGTTCCCCCCAATAAATGCGCCTTATCGTAAGGAGCAAAAATATATCTTATACTTTAGTACTGTATTTTGAATCGTTTGCAGGATAAAATGCATTCTCACATTTTCCAATACAAAAGGATATGTGTCAAAGTTTGACCTTGGCACAAAGAAGGTCAAGGTCAATCCAGGGTCACCATTTTAGCAATTTATGATGGACCTACGTCCCAGATGCCATTTATTAAGTTTCGTGGAAATCTGCCCAGTGGTTCTGGAGAAGACTATTTTTGAAGGGTTTTTACCATACATGGCTTGACGGCCATTTTGGTCATGTGACCTGGACCCCATGAGTAAATTTTGGTTTCCCCCATCCCATAGAGGCTCAATATGAAATTTGACTTCAATCGGCCAAACGGTTTCCGATGAGAAGCAGTTCGTAAATTTTCACATTTTTCGCCTCTGCGAGGCTATAGTAAATGGAATGTAATATTTCGCAAGTTCATTGGTTAGATCACATTAATATCTATCAGTATGCCAAAAATTGTTTAAATATTCCAAGCGGTTAAGTCACTATCACCAATTTTCACAAACGGGTTACGGACGGACAGACAGACAGACCATATATGGCTTGGCGGCCATTTTGGTCATGTGAGCTGGACCCATGAGCAAATTTTGGTTAGCCCCATCCCATAGAGGCTCCATATGAAATTTGACTTCAATCGGCCCAACGGTTTCCGAGGAGAAGCAGTTCGAAAATTTCACATTTTTCGCCTCGGCGAGGCTATACTAAATGGAATGTAATGTTTCGCAAGTTCATTGGTTAGATCGCATTGATATCTATCAGTATGCCAAAAATTGTTTAAATATTCCAAGCGGTTAAGTCACTATCACCAATTTTCACAAACGGGTTACGGATTTTTCGCCTCGGCGAGACTATACTAAATGGATTGTAATATTTCGCAAGTTCATTGGTTAGATCGCATTAATATCTATCAGTATGCCAAAAATTGTTTAAATATTCCAAGCGGTTAAGTCACTATCACAAATTTTCACAAACGGGTTACGGACGGACAGACAGACAGACCATATATGGCTTGGCGGCCATTTTGGTCATGTGACCTGGACCACATGAGCAAATTTTGGTTTCCCCCATCCCATAGAGGCACCGTATGAAATTTGACTTCAATCGGCCCAACGGTTTCCGAGGTTGGTTGGTTGATTTGAAGTTTAACGTCCCCGTCAACACTGTAAAGGTCATTTTGGAGACGTTGCTTCCAATTTTGTGGGACTTTTACCCGACATTGAGATGAAATGACATCTCAAGCCCTGTAGCCCAATAAAACTTATAGGGTTTATTAGCATGGACGGTCCGCCTCGCACCGCGGTTCCTGGACAGGCTTAGATCCTCTAAGCGGTTTACCAGTACTAGTGTGCAGGCCAGATTCAGCTCTGCGTGGAAGCATCATGCAGCCCATATATTTCTTCAAGCCCCTATGGGCGGGGGCCTCGGTTTCCAAGGAGAAGCAGTTCGAAAATTGTCACATTTTTCGCCTCGGCGAGGCTATACTAAATGGAATGTAATATTTCTCAAGTTCATTGGTTAGATCTCATTGATATCTATCAGTATGCCAAAAATTGTTTAAATATTCCAAGCGGTTAATTCACTATCACCAATTTTCACAAACGGGTTACGGACGGACAGACAGACAGACAGACCATATATGGCTTGGCGGCCATTTTGGTCATGTGACCTGGACCCCATGAGCAAAGGTTGGTTTCCCCCATCCCATAGAGGCTCCATATGAAATTTGACTTCAATCGGCCCAACGGTTTCCGAGGAGAAGCAGTTCGAAAATTTTCACATTTTTCGCCTCGGCGAGGCTCTACTAAATGGAATGTAATATTTCGCAAGTTCATTGGTTAGATCTCATTGATATCTATCAGTATGCCAAAAATTGTTTAAATATTCCAAGCGGTTAAGTCACTATCACCAATTTCACAAACGGGTTACGGATTTTTCGCCTCGGCGAGGCTATACCAAATGGAATGTAATATTTCGCAAGTTCATTGGTTAGATCTCATTGATATTTATCAGTTTGCCAAAAATTGTTTAAATATTCCAAGCGGTTAAGTCACTATCACCAATTTTCACAAACGGGTTACGGACGGACAGAGAGACAGACTATATATGGCTTGTCGGCCATTTTGGTCATGTGACCTGGACCCCATGAGCAAATTTTGGTTTCCCCCATCCCATAGAGGCTCCATATGAAATTTGACTTCAATCGGCCCAACGGTTTGCGAGGAGAAGCAGTTCGAAAATTTTCACATTTTTCGCCTCGGCGAGGCTATACTAAATGAAATGTAATGTTTCTCAAGTTCATTGGTTAGATCTCATAGATATCTATCAGTATGCCAAAAATTGTTTAAATATTCCAAGCGGTTAAGTCACTATTACCAATTTTCACAAACGGGTTACGGACGGACAGACAGACTGACAGACTGACAGACTGACAGAATGACAAGGTGATTTTAGGGGAATCTTAGAAAATCAACCGACTTCAGTCGGTCGCTTTTTCTGCGGGTCGTGCAATTGTCCTAAATAAGTCAACCCACTTTATACCGACATTCATTATAACTGCAAAACTCGTTAAAACGGTAATTTGAAAAAAATGACTACTTAGCTAAAGGCTTAGCCTCGGTTCCGAGCGGCGTGGGCTTCCCTCGGGTTGGAAATGCACAAATCGAGTCCATAGTCATGAAATGGTCTTGTATTCTAATACTCCAAGAAACAAATGTTATAGACATTTGTTAGAATCGCCTCACCGAGGCGATTCTAACAAATGTCTATAACATTTGTTTCTTGGAGTAATTATGTGGAAAAGGTCTTTTATTACCTGTCATACTCCTAACTGGGATTCTTTATGATGGCAAATTCTTTATAACGGCACAATAATAGGGAACAAATACTGTCGTTATAACGTGGGTCTTCTGTATATGGGATCCTGAAGCTATCGGGGTAATTCTCTGAGGACTTCAGAACGGGTTTGTGGCACCCGGATTCGAGTCATCGAAGTTTCACTGTTAAACCCGTACCAATCCGAAACGTCGTTGAAAAAAAATATAACGTGAATGATGTTTGTTTGGGTGCTGTTTTAGATTTATCAAACTACTTTGCATGCGGGATATTTTTTATTTATATATTTATTTATTTATTTATTTATTTTGGCGGGTTGAGGTGGTGTGTGTGTGTGTGGGGGGGGGGGGGGGATATGGGCCTTTCGAGACTATTGCAGTCATATTGAGTCGATTGTTAATCAGAGGTGGGCGAAAACCGGTGTGCCCGTAGAAAATCGCCTGACCTCCCGAGCCAGGCGCGAACCGCAGCGGATTAATAGTCAGCGCTGTTACACACTAGGCCACGGAGGCCCGTACGGGGAAATATTGTTGAAAGGGCCGCAAACCCTATTTGGGTGAAAAATCTCGGATATTTCTCACGGTACTACAAAGGCGCCTCTATACAAATGAGGCGGTTTTTGTATCTTATCAATCCAAACACACTTTTGGAAATGAATTCATAGCCATACAGTAAATTATCTAAACATATACTTTGTGTTGTTTAATAAAGTGTCCTACATAGCAATTTCCTTTTCAAACATTTCTCAGCTTTTCAACACTTGAACGTATAATTTGCGCAATTCACACAATACAGAAGGCTTGAAATTGCCGGGTGAGGTTCTTGTCGAGCATTGTGCTTGAAAATGATCAAACATGTATCTTTGGTAGTTGGTCCTAAACGCTTTGTACAAATATTATTTCTATCCTTTCTAAAGGTACCATGGTATGAGTAAAGAGCTGGGGCAAAGTAATGGTTAAGCGAGATCCGTATGCTCAGCGAAGTCTCGGATCAGCCTGCGCATCCGCGCAGGCTGATCTGAGTCTTCGCTTGCCAAATGCGTAAGTTATGGACTCTAGGACAGAAAACAACTGAGACATTACAGATGGCACTTATTACCATTTCGCGACTGAGTCGTTTCTTCAGCAGGGAATGTAGGGAATATAATTTTATCTGAGTCATTCCTTGAGTTCAGTTGTGCCCGCCTTGCGTGTGAATGCGATGCGTTTTGTTGTAAATTGCATAGCAGACTTGTTAATCTCATAGCAGTCGACTGGTTATTGAAAAAATCTGTGATACATCAAAATTCATACATTGCAAGACCGAGCATGACAGGTTTTTTTTTTTAGGTAACCGGCGAGCGCAGGAGCACATAGAGTAGCCCAACTTTGTGATACCGTTGTGGCGCAATGTGCCTCTCGGCGGCGACTGATGCAATATTTCGGCCCCCGCCCATTGGGGCTTGAAGAAATACATGGGCTGCATGATGCTTCCACGCAGAGCTGTAACCGACCACACACGAATTCTGGTAAACCGCTTAAAGGATCTAAGAACCGCTTAGAGGACTGATCTAAGCCTGCCCAGGCAAAGCGGAGCGAGTCGGACCGTCCATGCTTATAAACCCTATTGGTTGCATTGGGCGACAGGGCTTGAGATGTCATTTCACTGTTGGGTAAAAGTCCCACAAAATTGGAAGCAACGTCTCCAAAATGACCTATACAAATGCTGACGGGGACATTAAACCTCAAATCAAACAAACAAAAACAAACTGAAGCAAAAAGTCGAAAAGGACATGTAAGTTATAGAAAGTTAGACTAGACAATCCACATCGCGGTTATGGAACTTGGACAGTCGTGATGGCCAAGGTGCATGCTGCAAACTTAAGAGGAATGGACACACCTTCAGGGGAGGCAACTCCTGCTAAAGTATTTTTGTCTCCAGTGTCATTAGGGGTCAATAGGGGCTGCTTATCGCGGTTATGGAACTTGGACAGCCGTGATGGCCAAGATGCATGCTGCGAACTTAAGGGGAGTTGATACCCCTTCAGGGGAGGCAACACCTGCAAAAGTATTTTGTCTCCCATGTCAATAGGGGTCATTTCTTAAAGGAAAGAATTTGCTCTATTAGCGGAAATATAGATGGGTGTTTGCTTCAGAGACAGAAGAGCTTCCTTTGCCGTATGTCCTGACAGTGTTTCCAGTAATCTCTCTCTGTAAAAGTGGTTATACTTTTCGCCTCATAACCCAGGGGTCGTGTGTTCGATCCCGGGCTTTTCCAGACTTTCGGTCTTTAAGACGAGGTTCTGTCTGCGTATGACCGACCTTAACTGTTGGTGGGACGTAAAACTCAGACACACACACAATCTCTCCATGCTCCTGAATACGCTGCGTCCGTTTCGCAGCAACCCGTCCCCTTCCGACAGTACGTTTTGGTCATTACGTTCAGGCGTCATAGAATACATCAGCCTTGTGAATACCAATGTTGTATATCAAGAGATGAGTCATTATGTTTCTATGTTGAAGTGGGAGCTCGTAAGAACGGTTCTAACGAGTACCCGCGATCTATGTTTAAAGAAGACATTTGAAAATTATCACAGTTAATCTTTAAAATGCCATTCCTCAAAGACGCGAGGTAGCCACAACCTAGGACCCGGAGCAGAAATAAGTAAAATAGTATACCCCTGTAAATCCAGGTTTTCTTTACATGTGTTTAAAGGTGTTCGTTACAAGATCTTGTTAACATGATGTCCAGAACAAATTTCAATATAAGCCTCTTAAATTCGACTGTAATTTCCGTTCTTTGTGGGTCGATTGTTTATCGTTTGGGTCTATTGTTTACCAATCGACCCAAAGTTACTTACAACAGAAGCTTTGCGCCGTCTATTGGACATCCGATTATCGCTGACGATGTACAAACTCTGGGTACCAGATTTATTAATTGACTATCCTGTATTGATTGGAGGTCATCCGTATTAACGCCAGGTCAACCAATATTAACTGAGGTCAAGTGAGGTCAAAAAATCAATAATCATGTTTTTTTAGTTGAATCAATTAATAAAATTGTCATTAATCAAGTAATTTTGCATTGACCCAGCTACAGGTCCTCGGCCAGCTGCAGCAGACCTCGGACCTGTACCTGGGCGAATACGAAATTACTTGATTAATAACATTTTATCATATGACGCTGTTGATAAGCAGTGGATAACGTCGTGTAATAAAAATCGTATGACCACGCGTGTAATAACACTTTGGCAGGATTAAGAAACGTCATGACGACGTCCATGTCAACCATGTATTTTTGGGGGAAAAAAAACTTTAAAGGCGATAAAATCCAATTTAAAGTGGTCATATGATAAACAGAATCTTACACTCGTGGTCATTTCATACGAAATTTATGAAACTCGCCGAAGGCTCGTTTCATAAATTCCATATGAAATGACCACTCGTGTAAGATCCTCTATATATTATAGCAGCGCTATAGTCTTCTCTCTGTGACCTTAGAGCGCTGTGTAAAAACGTCCGTTATCTGTAAAACCTGGACTGAGATGGTGTAGTAAACAGGGTCTACACTGCTTGCTGAAAGTACAGTAATTTAAGGGTTACATTATTCATATATACTGCTAAAATTTCTACACCAAAAAATGAAAATTTTCATATAAAAATCCAGATATTTTACATATTTCTGCTCAAACCATAGATTGTAGGTACTCGTTAGAACGTCCTGGGCCCCACAACCTATGTGTTTCGCAGAAATGAGAAAAATAATGTATACCCCTGTAAACCCCAGTTTTGCTGTATACGAGTAGGGTTTAAGAGGAGAGGGGTCAAAATTTTATAGGCGTGTTTGCGTGATGTAAAGCGAAACTGTCTAAGATTTTCCCAGCAATCGACCCAAAAGTTTTTACTTATTTTGGTATGCTTTCGAAAGGATTGTAGAAAACTTCCCCGCAGTAAATATCTGTTAAACAAACATTCCCAGTTAAAGACCTTACCAAACATCTCTAACATACTATCTAAAGTAGAAATTGTTATTGACTTATGACACATATTAGTATCTTAATAACTCTATTGTCCGCCTAAATGAAATAAGACCCCTGTTTGAGGATTAGTTTGGAATTCTACAAACAAGCAACAATAGCTTAAGCAATTATTTTGCCTGACAACAGATACCCTGTATAAATGGATCTGGTTTACAAAACTATAGTGACGGGCCTCCGTGGCCTTATGGGTAAAAGCACTAGGTCTCTCACCAGTGTTGTTCCCGCGTCGCTCGGGCCATATGTAAACCGCCAAGTTCTGCAACGGAAGGTCAGATACATGTAGTTTTTCTCCGAATACTCTGATTTTCTTCCACCTCTGAATAACGAACTGTTCGAAATAAGTGAAATAACATTGAATAGGCCGTAAAACCCAAAACAAAAAAAATGTATATATAAAAACTTGTCTTTGAAAGCAATGGACACATTTTCTTCCACACCAGGTTTGGTTTGTTTGTTTGATTTGAGGGTTAACATCCCCATCAACATTGAATAGGTCATTTTGGAGACGTTGCTTCCAATTGTGTGGGACTTTTACCCTACATTGAGATGAAATGACATCTCAAGCCCTGTCGCCCAACGAAACCAAGAGGGTTTATAAGCATGGACGGTCCTACTCGCACCGCTTTGCGTGGGCAAGCTTAGATTCTCTAAGCGGTTTACCAGTACTCATGTGCAGCCGCGGTTTCAGCTGTGCGTGGAAGCATCATGCAGCCCAAATATTCCTTTAAGCCGCGATGAGCGGGGGCGACTGCACACCAGGTAGGACATTGTTGATTTGACTCTTATCCTACCCAGGTTATCCTGTCTATGGCTAGGATAAAAATCGAAGCTTCTCAACCGTTTGGTGTGCACTGGTTGAATAGGACGTCATGTTTGCCCTTTTTTATGTATTTATTTATTTATTTAGTTTATTTATTTATTTTGGATTTTGTTTTGTGGCCCTTTCGAGATTAATTCACTTATTTCGAACCGATCGTTAGAGGTGGGCGAAAACCTAAGTACCCGGAAAATAACCACCTGCCCTTCCGTTGCAGAACTTGGCGACTCACATGTGACCTCACATGTGACCCATGCGAGACTCGAATCTAGCGGATGGAGTTCCACCCTAAGAAGTGCACTGTCATAATGAGTAGTCGCAGATTAGATTGACTAGGCGGAGCTATACAGGTGTTGTCAATGGCGGTATTCGACTGGTGATTTCGTGGTCCACGAACTGAAGCGTGGAGCACGTTTTTTGTTCGACTGGGAGATTCGTGAAATTTCGAACAATTTCGTGGAGCACAACGGCCACGTTTCAAAAAGAGCGTGAAATCAGTCACGTGACTGAATTAATATGGCTGAATATAGAAAAGTATATGTTTTACTATTTAATACAATTTCGAGATATCTATAATTCTACGAGATATCTATAATTTTATAATAGATATCTATAAATCAAATTAAATGTATCTATAATAAACATTGGAAGTCATTGTAACAAGACATACTTTGGTTTGTAAAGAGATAAACATATAAGTAACTGGCTTATAATGTCATTGATCAAGTAATTTCGCATTGACCCAGGTACAGGTCCGAGGTCTGCTGCATTGGCCCGAGGCCTCGTGGCAATTTTAGAAAGTAACCATAATACAAGTTTTATAAACTTAAGCTATTTATTGTGCTTGTCATTTCTAGTTAATATGGAGTTAAGACACAGCTCGGATCTATCTGATTATAAATGATTCGCTTGGAGGTGCCTCTTTGCCTTATGACTGTTAATCATAGCTCTCTCACGGCTGTGTTTCGAAACTGGCTAGGGTCACATGTGAGACGCCAACCGGAGGTCGGGTGGTTTTTCTCCGGGGATGCCGGCTTCGATTTTCGCCAACCTGTGATTAACGATCGGTTAGATATAAGTGAAATAATCTCGACAGAACAACTTGAACAAGGCAACGCAAGCGTAGCATCCCCTCGCAACAGCATACCATTCATCGACATGAAGGTTTGAAGCTTCTAAGATGATAGCTGTATATTCTGTCCTATTCATAAGATTTTTAAGGTCAAGTCCATTGTGACCTTGACCTCTGACCACTGACCTTGAAAGTCAATACGGTTCATCGTCTCTTCATGGGGAACATTTGTAGAAGGTTTGAAGCTTCTACGATGATAACTGTACATTCTATCCTGTTCATAAGGTTTTAAGGTCAAGTCCATTCTGACCTTGATCTCCGACCATTGACCTTGAAAATCAATAAGGTTCATCGTCTTTCCATGGGGAAATTTTGTGGAAGATTTGAAGCTTCTACGCTGATAACTGTGTCTTCTATCCTGTTATTAAGGTTTTTAAGGTCAAGTTCATATTGACCTTGACCTTTGAACATTGACCTTGAAAATCAATAGCGTTCATCGTCTATCCATGGGGAATATTTTTGGAGGGTTTGAAGCTTCTATGATGATAAATGTGTCTTAAATCGTGTTCACAAGGTTTTTAAGGTCTATCTAATGTTTTCATAACTTGTGTCCAATCCCTTTGTATGTTTATGCAATAAAATATGTTTATTCATTGTGACCTTGACCTTTGACCTTGAAAAGAAATAGGGTTCATTGACTTTCAATAAGGAACATTTGTGGAAGGTTTGAAGATTCTAGGATGATCTATTTGTCTTCTAATCTGTTCACAAGGTTTTTAATGTCAAGGCCATTGTAGCCTTTACCTTTTACCCTTGACCTTGAAAATCAATAGGAGGTTTAAGAGGTTCCGTTTATGACGTCATTCTTTTGCATGCGCAAAGCACTGGCCGTCAATTGAAACGGCCATCGCTATTCAAATGTGTTGGCGGAATTTAAAATGCTAACAATATTCAGACATTTTGATAGAAAATGTACCCGTTACATTGAAATAATGCCTCGAGAAGAAAAGAATGATATTTTGCTTTTATTACTGAATTTCGTTTATCCTGGATCCGTTTGTTATTGACGAAAATCTCTTCGTGAATGACCCATGTCAATGGCTTACGAAAGCTTACTTGAATGACCCATGTCAATGGCTTACGAAAGCTTACTTACAAAATAGGGTTTTACGTAACTTTTCGTTATTCGCTATCCAAGTATAGCTATCACATACGGACAGAACTTCTATCTATCTATCTATCTATCTATCTATCTATCTATCTATCTATCTATCTATCTATCTATCTATCTATCTATCTATCTATCTATCTATCTATCTATCTGTCTATCTATCTATCTATCTCTATATATATCTATCTATCTTATCTATCTATCTAACCATCTATCTATCTATTGAGAAAACTGTCCAACGATCTGTCTACATGTGCAATTATAAAAATGTCCAACGATCTGTCTAGAAGTGCAGTTTTAATAAATTGAAAATTCTTGTGGACAGATAACGTTTGTTTTTGTTTAAACAATATTTTATTTCTAGCAAACATCATGTACAGAGAGAGAGAGAGAGAGAGAGAGAGAGAGAGAGAGAGAGAGAGAGAGAGAGAGAGAGAGAGAGAGAGAGGTTTGACTGAGAAACTGACAGTAGACAGACAGACGACAGACAGACCGACTGACCGAATGACTGACTAACAGATGAACGGACGAACAGTTAGACAGAAAAATAAACTGATACTGATAGTAGAAAACAACTAATGAGTGGACTGACAGACGGGCGTCGAGTCAACGTTGGTTCGACGTCATGCCGTCGACACCAACTCCAACTCACTTCAACGTCACATGACCGTTAAGAGAGAGAGAGAGGTTTGACTGACAAACTGACAGACGACAGACCGACCGACTGAATGAATGAATGACTGACAGACGTACGGACGAACAGACAGAAAAATAAACATACTGACAGTCGAAAAAAAGGCTAATGAGTGGACTGAAAGACGGTCGTCGAGTCAACGTTGACTCGACGTCATGCCGTCGACACCCACTCCAACTCAATTCATTGTCACGTGACCGTTGAGATTAGAGAGGTTTGACTGATCCGTGTATCCAAGAAGATATTGTGGAGCTTAGCTACTAAGCCATTAACCCTTTTTGTACCAAAAAAAATGAATCTTCCTCCTTATATATAGCAGGAGTCCATTTCAAAATTTAGGCGTGTCAGGTTGTGTTTTCTTCAAAATTTGTTTGGAAATTGGCTTGACTTTTGCAAATAGTGTAGGCCCTGATCAGACGCCGCGTTCTGCGGCGTCTGATCTGGGCCTGCACTGTTTGCCAGGGTACCCGTTTTGTGGTTCCTGGTAATGTAAGGGCTGGGCAGGTTGCTCTACCTGATTTTACTGTAAAATCTTGCACTTGCGAAGGAGTGTTTCATTCTCATGCACTGAAATGGTGTTCTATGTTTGTTTTGAATTTAATGTTCCAATGCACTTGAGTATTGATGGGTCCGAGCACTAGGCAAATGACATCTTATTAAGCAACGCCGTATTATCGCCAACGCAACGTTCTGACGTTTCATCGACGTTGCAAAGTCAAATTCAGTGCATCGCTTTGATGTTTGTTTGATGTAGACACGACGTTGTCTACAAACGTGCAAGTGATAATAGCAGTAAATATGTTTAAAGAAAAGAAAAAAAGAAATAAACATCCACCGTGATTTGAACTCACGCCCCCCTTGCGGTGCAAAATTGAACTTTTTGAACGAGATTCGTCGATATAAGTGATTGAATTCAAGCAATATAGAGCATATATACGAATATATTTGATAATTTGTTTTCTATTTGTTTGTTTGTTTGTTTCATTCGAGGTTTAACGTCCCCGTCAACACTGTATAGGTTCATTGCTTTCTGTACAACCGAGGGACATACAAGAATGCTCAAATATAAAACAGTCACATTAGTTTTTCATTTTCTTGCTTTAGGCATCAAACTGGAAGCACGGATCACATTTGACTGGTACGAAAACGTGGAGCACAATTTTCCACTGCGCATCATGGACGGAGCTCAGACGTGCTCCACGAAATGTCTCCAGTCGATTACCGTCAATATGTGTCAAATACGCCGAGTCCACCAGAAGATTCGATAGAGTGCCTTTCGCACGCTTTCTACAAGCGGACGAAATGGTCATATACGCCACAGCTCTGCTTGTGTTACAGTTGAATTCACACAATCGGGTGAATTGCTTTACCTTTTTGTTAATGGAATATTCCTAAGGCAGGTACAAACGATAGCTACACCTTGTCAATCTTATCCACGACTACTATACCAACAAGCCAAGGGTTATCAACACCAGCTACCAACTTCACGGTCACATGTTAGCGGGTTGTTGACAGCAGCAGGTACCTTAGTGTCACCATTGGTGTAGATCTGACTTGAACAAAACATGTCGAGGATACCGTAAACAAGGCCAACAAGACACTAGGTTTTATCAGGCGAAACCCCAGTGAGTGCACATCCCGAGTCAAGTCAGTTGCCTATTACCACCATGGTACACCCAAGGTTTGAGTACAGTAAAATTATGCTATTACATTTAAGATCACCGAAAATTCAGACTATTTCTGCTTTATAAAAGCTTATTTAGTAGGCTGACGTTATTCTTTCTTTGTGTTTTCTGCATGCGCGTGTCGTCTGATCAAAGACCACCTTTGGGACTGTTAAAAAGTGGTCTTTAATCAGAGACCACTTTTGAACAGTCCCAAAAGGTGGTCTTAATATTGGCTCCGCTACAGTTTTGGATCCTCACCTGGCAAGCGACATCCACACCCTAGACCAATTTCAATAAGAGTAGCTAGATTCGTTCATCGGAATTACACCGAGAGTACCCCAAGCTGTGTCTCAAACATGGTCCAGTGCCTTGGATGGAAGTCCCTCTAGCAGCCACGTTACGTGGTCAGACTTCAAAATCTAGCACTTACTCTGAATATCTTCATCCCGATGACAACCGCACAAGATGAACAAAGCGTCTTCGATAGCTGGAAGCCAATAAGTTTCTACTTCCCTCGAACAATCAGCGACTGGAACCGGTTGCCATCAGTAACCGACAGCCAGGCTCTACAGGGGTGCAAGAAAGCCCTTGTCTACCTGCCTCCCTCACCCCATCTGCACTCGTAGTTTAAAAAGGGATTCGGGGAATTTTATCTGCTATCTTTGAACCTCGCAAGTTTTAAGAAGTATACCCTTATAACGGAAGATAAAGAAGAAGAAGAAGAAGAAGCAGAAGAAGAAGAAGAAGAAAAAGAAGAAGAAGAAGAAAAAGACTCAAAGCGGTCAGAGACGTAATGATTAAGAGTCAAACGTCAGCGCTCTTCCCATTAGGCAACGGAGGCTGAAGATACAAAACGTCAATTTTTTTATCATAATATGTCGGTCGTCAGCTTTCAAAGTGATTGCATTCTTAAACAGCCACATGTACGCAAGAAAAGATAGCTGAATAGGAGCGATCGGTCGAAAGAAAAATCCGTCCTGCAGGATTGCTTACCGGCATCACTCGGCAAGCCTTGTGATGCTGGACTTTGGCACCCGAGGCGGATTTTCTTATTGAGAGGTATGACACACTTTTGAGTACTGTGGTTAAGACGATTTGTTCCCGCCTTTTCCTGGTTAAGACGGAGCCATTTTGAAATCTAACAGCATATGCAGCACACTAAATAGAGAATACCAGGTGAGTGTCTTTTGATATCATGTTATCAGGCAAGGCTTCGAGAACGCTTGTAGAATCGCGAGGCTTGCCGAGCGATTCTACATGCGTTCTCGAAGCCGAGCCTGATTAACTTGATATCAAATGACACGAATCTGGTATTCTATTTTATCAGTCAGTTCATCTCCTTGTATACACTCTTGAATTAGCAATTTACGATCAGTTATCGATGGTCATCAGTGCGTCCCAACATTCTGGCGGTCTATGTATTCAGTATCAGCTGACATCAATCTTTCCTATGATATTTTTAAAAAGTATTTTTTTTTTCATTTTCTTTTCCAGTAAAAATAACATTTTTTTCAGTAGTCCGCCTCATTGATAAAAGTGCACTGTCACGTTGACGTGATAAAGCTCACTTGTCCTGAGATAGCATATCTTTATCAGGTCAATGTGTTACAATGCAATATATATAGGGAGTAACTGATAAATAGTATTTTCACTTCTTATCATGCGTTAATTTTCACTAAAAACAGACGTCTTATGTGACTTTATCGTCTCTGAAAGCTACATATGTCTGTGTTTATGTTTATTCACTCATTATGACCATCATTTTGTAGACCTCCTTCAAAGCGACTCTCTCTCTCCTCAAAGTTTGTTTTGGGTTTAACGTCTCGGTCAACACTATTTGTGTCATTGTGGAGACAATACTTCCAATTTTATGGGCCTTTTATCCAACATTGAGATGAAATGGCATCTCAGTCCCTGTCGCTAAATGAACCCAATGGGGTTTATATGCATGATATGCATGAACGGTCCGACTCGTGCCACTTTGCCTGCGCAGGCTTCTAACCGGTTTACTCATGTGCGGTCGGTTTCAGCTCTGTATGGAAACATCATGCAGCCCAATCTATTTCTCTAAGCCCCGATGAGCGGGGCCCATCTATCCTCAAAGCAAAGAATTCTTTCCTTGAAGGGTAGATCATTTTTTATCATATGGCGTCGCGTCTGAGAGTGTAAAAAGACCATGTAATATTTTCGATAATCCACTAATATGCAAAATAGCTAGATACGTCCCGTAACGTTACATGTACGACGTCTTTAACAACGTCGCGTTTACTATTGACATTTTTGTAAAACAATCGTGAATAAAATGCGTTTTAAATGTCATATAATAAATAGAATCTTGCATCCGTGCTCATGTAGTATTGAATGTATTAAACTCGTTGAGGGAAAGGGATAGAATGCTCGGCAGAGCCTCGCATTTTATCCCTTTTCCTCAACTCGTTTAAAACATTCAATTAAGAAATGAAATTTATTTTTCTGCTGTTCATGGAAGTATGAATGCAGTGGGTCGCTTGCAAAGTAAATGAACCCCGAAGGGGTTCATGCAAACTTTGCTAGCGACCCACTGTCGTTCATGAAAAGCAGAAAAAATAAGTTTTTTTTTTATATTTACATTATTTGCCCCACATCACTGGGCTGAAAAATGCTTGTAGGGCAAACTTTTAAAGCTGAAAATCATTTACACGCTGTTTTTCTACAAAGAGCGGAGCAGCGTTGACATCATCAACGCCCGTAGAGAACAATGGTTTAAAATGACGTCACTTAACGTCACTGAAAATCATGTGATTCGATGCGTTCATGGAAGTATGAACGCAATTGTTTTCTATATGTTTACATTAGACTTTACACTGGAAATGTAAATATTAATACACGAACACTCATGTAATATCCTCTATATATAGTGGCTGCATTTATGGGACAGCAGATAGAATGTCTCGAAACTTGAGAAAGTGGCGGAAATATTTCACGTGTGGTTGTTCCCCTCAATCCTTGCCTCAGCCTATGAGATATAGAGGATCTTACATGAGTGTTCATGCATTATTGAATTTATTAAACGAGTTGAGGTAAAGGGATAAAATGCGAGGCTAAATAAATTAAATAAAGTTAAATAAAGTTAAATAAATTCAATAATACATGAGCATTTATCCCTTTTCCACAACTCGTTTAATAAATTCAATAATACATGAGCACGAATGCAAGATTCTATTTATCATTTGACATTTAAAACGCATTTTATTCATGAATGTTTTACAAAAATGCTAATATTCCACCGTTCGTAAACGCGACGTCGTTAAGAACGTCTTACATGTAACGTTAAGGGGTGCAGGGGTGCATATTAAATCCACTGGTGGATTATCGAATATATTACATAGCGTTATTACATTCTCAGACGCGACGTCTTATGATAAAATGCCTTCACAAATTTTGCAGGTACGCATGCTCTTTAGGAAAAACTAAAGAACATGCAAGGGCAGCCAAATGTACTCTACCATGAAACCACCTTGTTGGAGCGATCGTCTATCAATTGACTAAAGGTTACTTAAGAATCAGAGTTCCATGTACATTGTATATTGCTACGGTCCACATGACGGTCGCTGACCAGCCCAAAAATAGTGTTTGTACGAAAATCAGGTAAGGGTTATTTATGGCCGTGATATTCTTGTCGCTGTGACGTCAGGGTGCAGTGTAAAGAGTGTTATCTGTAAAATCGGTCCCGACTTATGAACTGGAACATTGGCAAACAATAAAGACCTAGATCTTGCGCTGCATTAAGCGGCGTCTGGTCAGGCGTCTACACTGTTTTCTTAAGGAACAAGAACTGAAAGATGAAACAAAATAACTCGACGTCCCCATTCAGGAAAATCCCCGCCCACTTAGCCTCTAAGTGGCAATCGACCGATCATCGTTGTCAGTGGTTCGATTTACTTTGCAGCCTCAACTTATGTGTATGTACTGTTCCTGAAGGTGACCACGTGTTTTTTTTTTTTTTACCCTGTGCAAGTTGGCCCATAATCTCCGCCCATTGGTAGTTTAAAAAAAACACTGATATCCACAAATATTTCTCTTATTGACACAAGAACATATTATATGGATTTTAGTCCCAAGTTTATTCGATTTAAGAGTCTTAAGACTAATTTCCGACCCATTCCGAGCCACGGCATGAGAAACCTATTTTTTGGTGTTTGCGAGCAACAATGGCGCAGATCAGTCTGCGCGCATGCGCAGGCTGATCTGTGCCATTGTGCTTGCCTTTTGGATAGTATAATACCTCTAGTTTCTATATCTATAAATTTCAAGACTCTTGCCTCCCTGTTTAACTGGACAGGCTGGTTAGTATTTTATCCTGTCGTAGACCCCTTAAGACAGGATGTCTCCCGACTGGGCAAGTGTTTTCACTGAAAAGGATATGTTTGCTCTTATGTTGTAAAAACGGTTTTCAAATACCCTTAAGAAGAATTTAGTCATATGACTTACTGAAACGTCACAGATAAAGGATTTTTGACGACCATTTCATATGAAATTTATGAAACGAGCCTTTGGCGAGCTTCATTAAATTCATATTGAATGACCACGAGTGCAAGATTGTCTTTATCATATAACGGTTTTAAAAACGATTTATTCGCCGAAGAAGTTCTAAAGAGATTCAATAGAAAGCATAAGATTTTCACGGACGGCGTCATGACTATACGCGCCAATGACCATGTGTGTATGGTCATATGATATCTGTGACATGACCTTATCCACCAAACAACAGCGACTTTATATGAGAATATAGGGATCAACCATAGTTTTTCATGCATTAACATTTGCCGGGTCCCGAGGAAGCTGTTTGAACATGAGGCCGCCAGGCCGAATGCTCAAATATCTTCTGAGAGATCCGGTAATTGTAAATGCAATGAAATAACCATGGGTGATCGTTGTTCTTGCATAACTTACGATTCCGACAGCACATTTTAACGGAAACGCATAAAAGCTCTATACAAACTCCATACAAACTCTTCAAATGCGACCGGTGAGCCAACATGGCGGCCAGTTCAGAATGTTGTTTACAATGACGTTGTTACGCAGTAACCATCTGACATTATCATAGAACCCTAAAACGCTACTTTCAGGGCGATAATCTAACGTCGCTCAACGTAAGGTAACAAAGCAAGGCCCGTCTTGTGATATCATAAGCTCAAAATCCATGTTTAAACAGCACGCGAATTTCATGATTTGAACATGTTTTTTACTGTTTGAGCACGGCTTTCGGCCCATATGACAATGGCTTCAAACAGCCATGCGCATAGATATTTATGCAAGTATATGTTTTATCACATAAGGATGCTGTTATTTAAATGATAACGTCTTATCTTGACTACACGGTTACTGTCGCGTAATGTCATGACGCCATCCTTGGCCTTGCATAAAACCCATTGAATGGGTTGGAATTCGTGTTCAAACAACAAATCCCATGTTCAAATCATAAAATTCACGTGGTCTTTGGTCATGGGTGTTGAACTTTTGATATCAAAAGATGGGCATTGCTTTGTTTTCTTTACGTTGAGCGGCGTGACTTTTGCGCCCTTAACGTAGCATTATAGAATATATTGATGACGTCAGCTGAAGGTCAATAGCGACATTGTAAACAACATTCTGAGCTAGCCATGTTGGTTTGCCGATCACATTTGAAGAGCTTTTTATGGAGTCAATATGGAACTTTCGGGCGTTTTCGTCACAATTTGCTGTTGGAAACGAAAGTTGTGCAGCGACGACGATCATCCAGGTTTATTTACAGCATTTGTCGGGTCCCTCGGAAGATATTTGAACACACTAATGTATTTTTAATAACCCGTATGTGAGACCAGGACTGGGGACGGGCTAGAGCAGCAGTCATACCTGGATAATGGGTGATGTTCTCCTGGCAACATGGCTGGTGTCTTCTCACTTCAAGATGGCCTGCTAGACTCCAGAAGCGTGGTCTCTTCTGCACGATTTTCTCGCTTCCCAGGTACCATGGAATACCAAAGTTGGTAAAACCCATCACCTTCCGGGTCGGCGTTTCTGGGCAGGTCACGACACAACAACACTTTCTTGTACCGAAACCCTTCCGAGAAAATTGTATTCACTAAAAAGGAAGAAATACGGTTTTACATGTACCATCCAGACAAAAACAAATTTTGCAAACCAACACAAACCACGTTAACCAGAGCTCAAGTTGGAGAAACTGGCACTTTCCACTGGTCTCCTGGCAGGTATGTTTTTCGACAAAATATGGCACCTTGAAAAATCTAAGTACAGATCCATACATTGATCACTGACGCCGATTTGAAAAGTGTGAAGTTTGTTTTACCACATTTGGGCATGGAAGCCATCTTGGCCATAGTTATCAACATCCAAATATCATTTCGGACATCTAGGCTACAAGAGAATCCGAAAAAAACACTGTTTTGCCCTTTTCACATTACAAATGCCAAAGTAACCAAATCAACAGATCACCCTTGACATAAAATAGGTCAAAGTCTTTAGAACAAACTCATAAGGATATCAATTTTAATGCGACCGGCTATGAAAAAAGAAGACAAAGCCACCATTTTTCCTTTTTCCCATGCAAAAGTCTAAGAGATCAAAGTTGAGTAAGATTTCCAAAGCGGTTTAACATATATGTGTATTGTGGCCATCTTGGATATGTGACGCCAATCCCATGAATAGATGTCCATCGCCTCATTCCGTAGAGGGGCCACATGTAATTTGTTTTCGATCCGTGTTAGAACATACTGAATCTGAGCCATCCAGGATTCACATGACCAAATGACCTTGACCTCTGAAATTAATAAACTTTCCAATCAGCTGATTGCAGATATAAATTCTTTCTTTCTTTCTTTCTTTCTACTTATACTGCGATCGGTCACATCTGACCATTACTCGCAGGTATACATTACATACACACCAGGTTTGCAGGATGAAAGCCTACACAGTAATCATGTAATTACGGTAGGAGTCTTTAACCTACACAGGGCATGACTCTCCCTGCACATATAGGGGGCCAACAGTTAACGTCCCATCCGAAGGACGGTGCACTTTATGACATGCATTCCTGCAAATGATGCCAATAGAGCGTGTTCGGACACCGAACTTTTATCGCTGCTGCCAGGGATCGAACCCGGGGCCTCTGGCATCAGAGGCAAGTGCACTAACCACTGAGCTATCACACTTACCTTGTAGATATGTTTAGTTCCTTCATACAAAGCATGCATTACTTTCCCTGGTGAGTGAATGTGGCGTGAATGTCACCAGGAACAATTCTGATGCAAGCTCCGTTATCATTAATTCTGTTGTCACATGCTACAATAGAATCAGAGAACCCACTGTTTTGCCTTTTCCTTGCCAATGTCTAAAGGAACAAATTTTAACTTGACCTGAAAGGGGCAAAGTCAACAGAATGCCATCATTTGGACAAACTTGGTAGGGCGTGAGTCACAGATACTTCATACAACCTTTCAAGGTCATCGGCCCTTTGGTTCCTGAGCAGAAGATTTTTAAATGTTTTCACCGTATATGCGAATGGCGGCCACCTGTGTCATGTGACCAAGACCCCATGAACAAACTTTATTCCCCCTAACATAAAGAGGCCCCATGTATAATTTGGTTTCAATTGGTCTACCAGTTTTAGTCGATAAAACTTTGGGGGAAAAAATCCTGAATTTGAGCCATCCAGGGCAAAGGCGAGCAAATGACCTTGACCATTGCAATTGATAAACTTCCATTCAGCTGATTGAAAATATCAATTCTTATGTCAAAGGCGACCATATAATCAGAAAAATCAACTGTTTTTTCCATACAAATGTCTCAGTGGCCAAATTTGACCTTTACGTAAAATAGGGCAAGGTCAACCGAAGTTCATCATTTCAACGAGTTTGATAGGACACGAGTCCCGATGCTGCATATTGATCTTCAAGGCCATCGGCCATTTGGTTACTGAGAAGAAGGTTTTTAAATGTTTTAACCATATATGGGCATGGTGGCCAGCTTGATAATGTGAGGAAGACCCCATGAACAAACATTTCTTCCCCTAACCCAAGGAGGCTTCACATTTAATCTGGTTTCAATTGGCCTATCAGTTTCTGAGGATATGTCGTTTGAAAATGTTGACGGCGCAAATGCAGCTACAGACGCAGACGAGGGACAACGGACCACTGAATATCCTATCAGCTCCACCGGAGCCTTTGGCTCTGGTGAACTTAAATTGTTTATTACAATTCGTTGCCATGTACGTGTGTTTTATTGGTTCTTGATGCAGTCTTTCTATAAAATAACGACCTGATTCATACAACCCATCCTAACAAAGGGGCCGGGTACCTATACGCCCTGTAGAATTAGCGAGCAGCGAAGGCTCAGGTGCGTCTGCGCATGATGCGCAGACACACCTGAGCCTTCGCTGCTCCCATACTTGTAGATGATACCGCAAGTTAGCTTCGAGCAAGAAACAATTGAAGGTAATGATCAGAAAGAAATACAATTACCTAACTCCTCCCATCCAAGACACCGAAGGCAAAAAACACAAACACAAAACAACTTCAACATAATGCAAACATCATAAGCGGGAAGCCAAAAGGACAGTTACTTTCTTACAAAATTGCCAAAAGGCTATCCAAAATAAAAAGATGTTAGCAATGCATACATGCAAAGACGAACTTTAACTACAATAGAAGACTCATTGGTTGACTGTTTTGTGTTTAACGACTAGTCAACCCTTGTGGGTCATCTTGTGTCTTCTCCCAGAGAAAGGGAGAAAAAGAGATAGAAGTGGTGGTAGAGAAGTTGAAATTTGGGAACAGAGGAGAATGGAAAAAATGAATGGAAGCGTAGAAACCGAAAAAATAACAACATTTCTTGCACACCAGACAAGGAAATCCGCGATTTTACCCTGGGATAGAAATTTATGTTCTGACCCTGGTATTCCGACCCCAAATTGAATATAATCGCGTGTTGGATAAATGCACTGGTTGATTACAACCTCATGCGCAGCTTCGTCATGCGTGACGTCACTAAACATACCTGTTGTGTCATCACAAAATGGCGGACGTCGGTAACTGAAGTGTCAGCAGCATTAAAAATTCGCAATAGAAATGGAAGGTATGCAAGAAAAAGAATCCAATATGGGTGTGAGGGGTGGATAGAAAAATCCGTCCCTCGGGATCACTGTCCGGCATCACTCGGCAAGCCTCGTGATGCCGGACAGTGACCCTCGGGACGGATTTTTCCATCCACCCCTCACACCCATATCAGATTCTTATATTCCCCTGTAGCGTAATCTGCTGCAAGGACAGCAGGCCTTGTCCAACAGTAAGACAAGATCAGTTGGACGTCCTAGTGACGCAAGATACACGTCACCTTTGCCTCACCCTTCCACCCCCACTACAACAGAAGAACCGTCTTGGAATGGTCTGATAGTAACACAACTTTTGCTGTGGGGCTTAAATCGATTTTACGTGGCCTGAAAATTATCGCCTTTGGTAAGCAGTCATGTATCTAACATGATCAGTTACCTGCGCAATGACTAGCATGTGACGAAACTCTAAGTACCTTTTTTCTTAGATTTGCTCAGCTAGAAGTCATCTTTCCATACTTTACTGCGTGTAATATTGTAGGGGGTTCAAATGAGCAGTTTCAAAATGTGGAGGACTAGATAATTCGAAACCTTGCATCACGTGAACAAGTCCTTGAAATGAACACCCCCTAAACCCCACTTTATAAAGTGAAAAAGGGTATTTACGGGGGTATACATTATATTTTCCTATTTCTAATCCAAGATATAGGTTATGGGTACTCGTTAGAAACGCCTCAATGAGGCGGTTCTAACGAGCACCCACAACCTATGTTTGGAGTATTAATAAGAAAAAAATATCACTAATTTTCATCGGAAATGTAGCCATTTTGGAGATATGAAAAAATGCACAATGTCACACCGGTGTGTTATCGTAATGGTTTTGCTAAAAGCGTACAGTTTTACAATCGTCACCACAAACATGCTCGTCTGTTTGTCGGTTAGTTAATAGTATAGCTCGTAATCCAACAAACCTCCAGCAGTTTCAACGTCATCCTGGCCGACCATGTGTATAAATGTCGGACAACTCTGATTGGGTTACAAGCCGAAGAGTTGCATGCCTTGGATTAACTTCGAATTTTTAAGGCGGGGGCATTCATCCCCTTTTACGATCGTCTAGGTACCATTATTCCTTGATGACACAAAATCTAAGTACGAAGGAAAAATAGATTGGGTTGCATGGTGTTCCGCGCAGAGCTGTAACCAACTGGACATTTCAGTGCTGGTAAACCGCTCAGATCTAAGCCGGCCCAGGCAAAATGGGGCGAGTCGGACGGTCCCTGAAAATCGGCGGTATTACTTGAGACTTCATTTATCTAACTGCATCAAAATCGGATGCAATGCCTCCAAAATGACTTTTATATTGTTGAGAGACGCAAAAAAAAACTCATTTGAGAAACAATAGGATGTTATGTACTTGATGGAAGAAACCAGAAATCCCGGAAGAAACCAAAGACTAAAGGGAGGGTCGCTATAACTCGCAACCCCGACGTAAATAGACCTTGAGTCATGAATGAACTCAGGGTGTACGCGGTGTAACAATAGGGTTAGAACAGAATTTCTATCCCAGCTAAAACTATTGATTTCCTTATCTGTTGTGTAAGAATATTTTATTCGGCATACCATCTACAAAGAGAGTGTTCACCAGTAACAAACAGCAATAAATAACAAATGGGAGTATTCTTTCTTGTGCTGCAATGCTATTGCCAAATTCCTTTGGTACAACGTTATTTCCAAACTCGAAAATTCTTTCCTTTGGAACAATGCTATTTCCAAACGAAAATTCTTTCCTTTGGTGTTATGCTCGTTCCAAACGGAAGTATTCTTTCCTTTGATTGGACCGCCCATGAATTAGAATTACCTTTGCTACCCGACGACCCAGCCAATCGGGGCTTGAAGAAATAGATGGGCTGCATGATGCTTCCACGCAGATCTGAAACCGACCCGCACATGAGTACTGGAAATCCGCTTAGGGGATCTAAGCCTGCCCTGGCAAAGCGGTGCGAGTCGGACCGTCCATGCTTATAAACCATATTGGTTTCATTGGGCGTCAGGGCCTGAAATGCCATTTCATCTCATTGTCGGGTAAAAGTCCCACAAGATTGGAAGCAACGTCTCCAAAATGACCTTTACAGCGGACATTAAACCTCAAATCAAACAAACAAATCAAACTTTCCTTTGATGCAATGCTATTTCCGCACAGGAGAATACTTTCCTTCAGTACAACGCTATTTCCAAAGTCGAAAATTCTTTTCTTTGGGTCAATGCTATTAATTCTTTCCTTCGGTGCAGTGCTATTTCCAAGTGGGAGAAGTCTTTTCTTAGGTAAGATGCTATTTCAAAACGGAAAAATTCTTGCCTTTGGTGCAATGCTTTTACTAAACGGGAAAATTCTTGGCTTTGGCGCAATGCTATTTCTAAACGGGAAAATTCTTGCTGTTGGTGCAATGCTATTTCCAAAAGGGAGAATTCTTGCCTTTGGTGCAATGCTATTTCTAAACACGAAACGGATTTGCTTTGGTACAATGCTATTTCGAAACGCGACAATTATTTCCTTTGGTGCAATGCTATTTGCAAGTGGGAGAATTCTTTTCCTAGGTAAAATGCTATTTCAAAACGGAAAAAAGTCTTGCCTTTGGTCCATTGCTATTACCAGACGGGAAAATCATTGCCTTTGGTACAATGCTATTTCCAAACGGGAAAATTCTTGACTTTTATGCAATGCTATTTCCACAAAGGAGAATACTTTCCTTCGGTAAAGCGCTATTTCCAAACTCGAAAATTCTTTTCTTTGGTTCAATGTTCTTTTCAAACACGAAAATTCTTTCCTTTGGTGTTATGCTATTTCCAAGCGGGAGAATTTTTTCCTTAGGTAAAATGCTATTTCAAAACGGAAAAAAAATCTTACCTTTGGTGCAATACTATTTATAAACGGGAGAATTCTTGTCTTTGGTGCAAAGCTATTTCCAGGCGGGAAAATTCTTGCCTTTGGTGCAATGCTATTTACAAACGGGAAAATTATTTCCTTTGGTGCAATGCTGTTTCTAAATGGGAAAATCCTTGCCTTTAGTGCAATGCTATTTCCAAACGGGAAAATTCTTGCATTTCGTGCAATGCCATTTCTAAACGGGAGAATCCTTGCCTTTCGTGCAGTTTTGCCTTTTTGTGCTGCAACATATAGTTCTATGGTTTGCTGTTCATCTACGACATTCTTCTCCTACTTTTGGTTTGAATCATTTCGAAAACACGCCTATACGAATACATTGTAAATTTTACTGCGAAACAAAAGAAACATTTATGATGACGAATTGTTATATTTTTCTCATTTCTTCTCAAAATATAGATTGTGGGTACACGTTAGAACCGCCTCGTCGAGGCGGTTCTAACGAGTACCCATAATCTTTATTTTAAACCAGACATAAGAAAAATAAGGTTTACCCCGGAAAATAAATTGAAAAATAGGTTGACGTTGGAAGGTAAAGAATACATATTAGAATAAAACACGGTAACTCTGTTTTATTGAGTTTCTTCATAAACAGAACTGTTGTCTGGAGGGCTAAATTTCAGCGGTACAATGTTTTCAAATTTCTCGCAATGGACTCGATGCATCGAAAGAAAATAAAATGTAATCTGCACTATGGTTTACTACATAAAATTAGGATTCAAGGGGGGTCAGAATTATATAGGCGTGTTTTCATGATGGCCAATTACAGAAGAAAAAAAAAAAAAACATTTTTCTCCATATAAACCGGAGTTTGTCAGGATATCAGTTGCACCGATTTGATAAAACAAATTCAGATTAGATTAAACATATTTTATTGCATGAAACACAATGGGATTGGATACAAGTTATACAACATTAGTAAATCCTCTCCCTAAACATTAACAGATAACAGCACATATGGTACAACGGTGTGACAGGAATGTTTTGAAAATAATAAAAATGAGATACAAAACCAACAGTAAGACAAGTGGTAACGGCACAAAAACCTATGTAAACATATGGATGTGATTCATTTAAATCTTCCCGTTTCCTTTACAAATTGTAGCACAGACTTACGTATTTGACGATTTGTTTCTGGATTAAAGAATTCATTACCATTAATAAGCAATTCAATGTTGATATCCACCTGGGGTAGCGACGTTATTAATCGGTTTCTGGGAATCAGGTACAATGGACAGTTAAGAAAGTAATGATAAGCATTTTCAATGTTTGGTCCACAGGTACAAAATGGACTCGGGACAATATTAACTCGGTTTAGATCGGCATTTAAGCTGCTGCAGTTGTGTTTGATTCGTACTAGGGATATTTCGTGGGTTCTTTGTCCGACAAAAACGTAGCTTGTGGGTTTTTCTTGTATGTTTTTATTTTCCGTTGAAACTCCATCAGCGAAGATGAATTTCTTGTTTCTAGGTCTAGACCATTCCATAGTCGTAAAGTGGATGGAAAGAAGGAATTTTCAAATGAACATAATCGAGAAAAGGGGACATCGAAGTTTTGATTATTTCTTAACTGGTATGGTGTTTGTTCATTTACTCGATTAGGCATGAGATTAATAAGATAACTTGGAGCCTCATGATTTACTATTTTGTACATTAATGAAAGTTTCTTATTTACTCTTCTCACTGATAAGGTTTCCCATCCAGTTTCTGCGTAAAGTGAGTTAAGAGAAGCAAAAATTGGTAGGCCGATAACTATTCTGGCTGCATTTAATTGGACATGTTCCAGTCTATTTGCATCCGTTTTGGTACAGCCATCCCAAACTTCACTGGCATACTCTAAAAGCGGCCGTATGTACGAGGAAAATAGGGTATTAAGAGTGTCTTTAGAAAAACGATATTTAATTTTCCTTAAAAATGATACTT
The DNA here is from genome assembly GCA_963580285.1 of Lucinisca nassula. Taxonomy (NCBI): domain Eukaryota; kingdom Metazoa; phylum Mollusca; class Bivalvia; order Lucinida; family Lucinidae; genus Lucinisca; species Lucinisca nassula. The sequence continues at coordinate 54,764,312 of OY757012.1, forward strand.
GCTTAGATGCTGATTCTATTATTATGTCGATGTGTTTGGACCATTTATTTGTTGATGATAGGTTTACTCCTAAGTGTTTGTGAATTTCAACAATTTTCAAGATTGAGCCATCCATGGTCAATTCAAAGTTATCATCATGGAAAATGTTCGAAATTAACATGACTTCTGTTTTAAGCGGGTTGAAGAGTATCTGCCATTTCTTTGCCCACTCACTAAGTTTGCGTAAATCTTCATTCAATACAATTTCGATCTGCTGTAGGTTTGCGGACGAGTAACTCAAGGAAGTATCATCTGCAAACAGTCTGGCTAAGCCATTTAAATCATCTGAAATGTCATTAATATAAATTAAAAATAACAGTGGACCGAGAACGGATCCTTGCGGGACACCTGCCGATAAAAGTTTCTCAGATGAACATATTTCATTAACTAAAACTTTTTGTCGTCTGTTGTTTAGATAATCTTCAAACCAGTGTAACATGTGCCCATCAATTCCATAACTTTCCAATTTCAGTAATAAACCTCGGTGCCAGACCCGATCGAGCGCTTTAGAAATATCGCAAAAAAAATTGGCAATTGGTTTCATATTTTTCTAGCTCTAAACATGTTTGGTGAGTCAGTTCAATCAGGTGATGTACAGTAGAGTGACCTGGTAGAAATCCTGACTGGTATTGATATGTAAGTGAATTAGTGATAAGGTGATTATATACATATTTAAATACAACTCTTTCGAATGCTTTACCAACGCAGCTTACAAGTGATATTGGTCTATAATTGCTCACAACCGACCGATCTCCTTTTTTTAAAAATGGGCATGACATGTGCAAGTTTCCATAAAGCTGGAAACGATTTTGAACGAAGTGATATATTAAATAGTATATATATTAAACAAATTCAAAACTGTTTATTCATTGATTGATTGATTTATATTTTTTTTCCATCACGAAAACACGCCTATATGATTTTGACCCCCTTGAACCCCTCTTTTGTATAGTAAAACTGGGGTTTCCGGGGGTATACCTTACTTTTCTTATTTCTGCTCTAAAATATAGATTTTGGGTACTCGTTAGAAGAGGCGGTTCTAACGAGTACCAACAATCTATATTTTGAGCGGAAATAAGTAAAATATCACAAATTTTCATCATAAAATTTCATTTTTTCGGCGATAAAGGTGGCAATGTATTTGTATAGGCGTGTTTGCGTAATGTTTATTTATTTATTTATTTATTTATTTATTTATTTATTTATTTATTTTTATTTATTTATTTCTTCATTCATTTATCAAATTCAAACACTGATATCAACTATGACCCAGCGCAATTCATGCTAGGCGCTTAACACCACACCAAAGCAAAAATTAAAAATTTCATTAAAAGCAGTATTTAATTGAAAATTTTGTCAATATCGCTGTATTAAAAATAAAACACTCAATAATTCGCTAAAAACTCTTTAAGAATAGTCAACAACGTATCATTTGCTATAACCTAATATTAGAGCACAAAACACTATGATAAGTGTATACATTCGCAAATGCTTTACTCATGTCCGCCATGTGCACATAATACCGGCTTTTAGATGAGACGGCCCATGAAATAATGGTATTTGTCGCACTGGCGAACGGTGGAGGCTCTGGCGAGTCTGCGCTTGCGCGCAGGCTCGCCAGAGCCTCCACTGTCTGCCTCAATGTGGTATGGAACAGGACAATGATTTAAACAAAGCGCCTAAGGTCTGGTCTGAATAAGGTATCGCGCATGCGCATTCGTGTGGCCACAGTTCGCAAGTGTAGAAAGTACACTATCACGCGAACGAGCTGAAAATGAAATAGGAAGACCCTGTCAGTTTCAAAACTTTGACATACATCAATTAGTGTCAGCCCATATGCTAACAAGCGATACAACGGCTCTATTATCGCAGATTAAACATAACTTAATTCAGTTTTTATTCATCCAGGCCGCTTAAAATTTCAAGCCATTATCGCGATCTTAACTGAATGATTCTGACCTATTCAGAAACGTTTGTTTGCACCTAAATGACGTCAAGTAAAATGGTTCAGAAATCGACCGCTGTACCTGTATATGGTAAGATATTATAAATGGGGCGGGGCGGAGTTGTATTACCGGTGGTATGTATCGACAATCCCGGCTTTTATTCGTGCTCAAAAGGGTGAAAAATTATACCCTGGAATTATACTTATAATGGATTAGTTGGCACTAGGTACCGAGTCAGAAATTGACAATCAAAAATATTTAAACGAAGCAAAATATTCGCATTATACTGATTACAAATCCAATGTAATTTTAGGTTTAATTATTAAATGTAAATACTTGGGTTTTATAGCCTAAAGTGTTACCACCAAATTTAAGTATCCTTTCCAATAAACTGTTTGCGGTTTGCTTTTTTGGTGGGTACTCATGTTTCAGCGGTATAATGAAAATGGCTTACATAAAAGCTGCATGCAAATACTCAAGGACTGAACGTGGTGTAACCGCACATTTAAATTAATCTAAATTTACCGCCGCCCATCGGGGCTTGGAGACATACATTGGGCTGCATGGTGCTTCCATGGCCACACATGAGTACTGTAAAACCGCTTAGAAGGATTAAGCCTGTCCAGCCAAGTGAGTGAGTGTATTTGAGTTTTATGTCCCACCTACAGCTGAGGTCATACGGAGACGGGACCTCGGTTTTAAGACTCATCCGAACGTCTTCCAAAGTTTCTGAACTAACTGGAAGTCAAACATGAACGGGTCGAGGCGAAGGTGTAGTGTATCTTATGTCACCGGTGCGTCCAACTAATGTTGGCTTACAGCTTTGCAAGGCCTGCTGTCCTTGTAGCAGGTAAGGGTAGCGGGCCCTTTTTTCATCCATTTCTTCACCATCATTCATTTTCCCTTGTCTTCCTTATCCCTCTCTTTCATCTCCTCCACTGTCTTTTCTTTCTCTCCATCACGAAAACACACCTATATAATTTTGACCCCCTTGAACCCCACTTTAATATAGTAAAACAGGGGTTTACAGGGGTAAACCTTATTTTTCTTATTTCTTCTCTAAAATATAGATTCTTGGTACTCGTTAGAACCGCCTCGATGAGGCGGTTCTAACGAGTACCCACAATCTTTATTTTGAGCAGAAATAAGAAAATATCACGATTTTTCATCTTAAAATTTTCATTTTTCGGCGATAAAGGTGGCAATATATTTGTATAGGCGTGTTAGCGTAATGTTTCGCCGCAAACAAATTCATAATGATTGACGTGTATTTTAACCCAACACAATCAATCAACCAATCAATAAATCAGTCAATCAATCACTTTATCGATCGATCGATTAATCATTCGAGCATGGGTAATTTTACTTCTACCATGTCATTTAAACAAAGAGGCCCTCACACCCATGAAAATTGTTTAACGTTTCATAAATTTCATTTTGATATTTTCGCATCTGGTACCCTGGTTTATTCTACAAAAATCCGCCTGTCTCCTTTTCAACACGGAGTACCTACAACAGAAGTTTACAACAACAACATCTTTTTCCCCGACATAGTAGATTTTGTTTGTTTGATTTGAGGTTTAACGTCCCCGTCAACACTGTAAAGGTCATTTTGGAGACGTTGCTTCCAATTTTGTGGGACTTTTACCCGACATTAAGATGAAACGACATAGTAGATAAAAAGCTTGCTCTGAAATGCTTTATATGTAAACCGGTAAAGACGTTTCAGCACTCCGTGCGACGTTCGGCTGTTGTTTAATAATTATGCGCATTGACGTGCTGTTCTTATGTGTAATCAAATCCTTGTTGCCGTGTGCATTTTGCAGCAGTTGCGTGCTAATACTCATTTCATCATTAAACTATCTTCCATTCATATAACTCATGTTCGTTTTGAATTCAAATAAAAATGTATTAAACTACTAACTTCCTATGCACATCATCTCATCCGACCGGTTTAAAATGAAACCTGAAACCGGTACACGCATTCATGTTAGAAGTGCCAAAGGCAACGTCGTGATTCAGAACATCGACGTTAATATGAGATTGTTTAAAAGACATAAGCCCAGTGGATATGTATTTGATTATGTCTCTGGTACTGGGTTTCAGTTACGGTGTTTCGTAGCATCTGGTGTAGAAAACATAGTGCCGCTTTAGATTCGACCAATCAGAACCGCCGTTCTATAATTATGTATGCGAAATGATCAACGATTGGTTTATCAATGGATCATACGATTTGCTTTTCATATTCTTTAGGCGGTTAGGTGAGGCGAAGGTGATGTGTATCTTGCGTCATTAAGGCGTCTAAATGATATTGGCTTACAGATGGGCAAGACCTGCTGTGCTTGCAGCAGGTAAGGAAAGAGGGGAACGTTTCTACACGTCCATTATTGCCAATCCTTCACTTTTATCTCCTCTATTGTCTCTTCTATCGCTTTTCTCCCTATCTCTGGGAGATTACAGAAAATGACGCAGAAGGGTTGACGTGTCGTTATAGAGGATCTTACATGAGTGTTCATGTATTATTGAATTTATTAAACGAGTTGAGGAAAAGGATAAAATGCGAGGCTTTGCCGAGCATTTTATCTCTTTTCCTCAACGAGTTTAATAAAGTCAATAATACATGAGCACGAATGCAAGATTCTATTTATCATATGACATTTAAAACGTATTTTATTCACGATTGTTTACAAAAATGTCAATTTTCCGCCATTAGTAAACACGACGCCGTTGAGAATGTCGTACATGTAACGTTACGGGACGCATCTAGCTAATTTGCATATTTAATCCACTAGTGGATTATCGAAAATATTACATGGCGTTATTACACTCTCAGACGCGACGTCATATGATAAAAATCCTTACTTGATATTCTGCTTATAATGTAGGTTTATTGCAAAGACAATTTCGTAGGGCTTGTCTCCAGTATGACTGATTCATTCGAACTGGTTCTAGTTGCCTTTAAATCATACAATTTTCGTCTTCACGGCAATCAAAGTAATTTATTTCATTACGAAAATACGCCTATACAAACACATTGTAAACATTACCGCCGAAAAAACGAAAGTTTTAAGATGAAATTTTACTTCTGCTCAAAATATAGATTGTTGGGTGTCGTTAGAACAGCCTCATCGAGGCGGTTCTAACGAGTACCCACAATCTTTATTTCAGAGCAGAAATAAGAAAAATAAGGTTTATCCCTGTAATCCTCAGTTTTACAATGTAAAAGTGGGGTTCAAGGGGGTCAAAATTATATAGGCTTGTTTTCGTGATGTTTATTTATTTAGAAGTATTCTCATAAAACACATTTACACATCTCAAGTATATATACAGTTCATATAAGGAATGAGACAAGTTCGTTGATTGTTTAGTTTGAGGTTTTACGTCCCCGTTAGCACTGTATAGGTCATTTTGGAGACGTTGCTTCCAATTTTGTTTTACCTCACATTGAGATGAAATGACATCTCAAGCTCAGTCGCCCAATGAAACCAATAGGGTTTTTAAGCATGGTCCAACTCGCACTACTTTGCCTGGGCAGACCTAGATCCTCTTAGCGATTTACGGTCGGTTTCAGCTCTGAGGGAAGCATCATGCAGCCCATCTATTTCTTCAAGCCCCGGTCGGCGGGGGGGAGGGGGGGGGACGAGAATCAAACAAGGTTTGAGCGTAGTGCTTTCTCCGAACGGTACTACAGATTACCGGTAGTCGTTCGAATCAGCTCGATGATGTCAAACATTAGTGCTTCAAGCGACAAGGAATAGACAACTTGGTTCGGCTTATCTCCAGTATGAATGACTGATTGGAATTGCCCGTAATATGACATTGTAGCTGCCCTCAAATTATGCACATTTCGTCTTCACGACTGTCAAGTTAATATATCGACTGGTCAGTTCCACCCCTTGTTCCATAAGAGAGGCTAGTTTCGGAATTCCCTGTTGGTTTTCCAATATATTTGGTCCCCTCTTAAAAAAGCCTACTCGCAATGGTTAGACAATCTGCCTCAAGCTCAGACGGACATTTCGTGCTTTAACCCATTTTGTACCAGAAGCCCTAAAACGGGTAATTGACAAACAGTGCAGGCCCGGATCAGTTGCCGCAAAACGCGGCGTCTGCTCAGGGCCTAAACTGTTTGCAAAACGTTCAGCCATTTATAAGTGAACTTTAAACATAGCACGTGACACCTAAATTTTGAAATGGACTCCTGCTATATGTATGGAGGAAGATTCCATTTGGTACAAAATGGGTTAAAATACAGGAAATAGTAAAATTCAGAAAGAGTTGTCTACCTGTAGATGTATTTATTCAATTATATTTTATAGCGACATACGTGTGTGTGTTTGTCTGTGTGTGTGTGGGGGGGGGTAGTAAGAGGTTTGGGTAGCTCGAGCCACTGACGGTTGATCATATTGAATGCGGACAATGTATCTAGCTACTACAAAAAGTAGCCGGCCCCGGTAGCTCAGTCGGATGCGCGTCAGACTGGTGATCAGGAGGACGCGGGTTCGATACCTGCCGGGGTCGGTAACATTCTTTCGTGGCGATTGATCAGGAAATATTTTCTACGGTCATTCTCTCCCGCTGATCCAAGAAGGGCAGTTGTCAGTTTCTGGCGAAAGAATGTGCGCTACATGTGCTGGTTAAACGCTTACGTATAGGCCTGCCCAGGTGAAGTGTGAATAGGTAAACTGACCGGCTCAAAAATGGCATAAAATAGTGTTGACTTGGCCGTTAAGCTCCTATTCAAAAGAACAAACAAACAAACTACAAAAAAGTAAGATATGTGGTGTGTACTCAATAGAGTCGCCTCATCGAGACGATTCTAATGGGTAAATACATCATACATGTACAGTAGAACTTCGATTGCTCGAACATCGATTGCTCGTTTACTATGGCTGTGTCGAACCCTTTCTTGAGCCCAAGGGAATTTCTCTTTATAAGTAATAGTTGGGGGAAATTTAAGATATGTTCATCTTTTTTTTGCAAATGGATGTTGTGTTTGCTCACCAACAGCTCAGGTCATATGGAGACGGACCCTTTGCATAAAGACTCCCTCATGAAAACACGCCTATATAATTTTGACCCCGTCGAACCCAACTTTTATATAGTAAAACTAGGGTTTCCGGGGGTATACCTTATTTTTCTTATTTCTGCTCTGAAATATAGATTGTGGGTACTCGTTAGAACCGCCTCGATGAGGCGGTTCTAACGAGTGTCCACAGTCTATATTTTGAGCAGAAATAAGAAAAATAGCACAATTTTTCATCATAAAATTTTCAATTTTTCGGCGATAAAGGTGGCAATGTATTTGTATAGGCGTGTTTGCGTAATGGGTACGTGTGTCATGTCTAACATTGAATTGGTTCTTTTATCAGTATGTATGAGTTTGATTTTAACGTCTCACCAACAGCTAAGGTCATATGGAGACGGACCCTTGCTATAAAGACTCATCCGAAAGTCTGGAGAAGCCCGGGATCGACCCAGAAACCCTGGATTATGAGGCGAGTAGCAAAACCACTATACCATGGGAGGTTCTGGATCTGTAATTAGAGATTCCCGAGATATTGCAGATACATGTAGATTTGTTTGATTTGATGTTTAATGTCCCCGTCAGCACGATAAAGGACATTTTGGAGACGTTGCTTCCAATTTTGTGGGACTTTTACCCGGCATTGAGATGAAATGACATCTCAAGCCCTGTCGCCCAATGAAACCAATAGGGTTTATAAGCATGTACGCTCCGACTCGCACCTCTTTGCCTTGGCAGGCTTAGATACTCTAAGCGGTTTACCAGTACTCGTGTGCGAGTGGGTTTCAGCTCTGCGTGGAAGCATCATGCAGCCCATCTATTTCTTCAAGCCCCGATAGGTGGGGGCCGGAGTTGATGCACATGTACTTGTTTCGCTAACAATAAATGAAATGAACATTCATAATTCATGCCTGATACAGTCCAATAAAATTTAAATTCAATTTCCTAAAATTCTGTTTGTCGGTCTGATCAAAGGCATCCCCAAGACACGGAATTCCGCGAAGAAAATTAACGCCATGAAGAATGTGCGCAAACATGACCACTTGTGACTATTGTATTTCCATGGGCCAGCACATGAAAAATGAACACAAAACACTGTCCGTGTTTATTTTCTTCAAACGCGCAAGCGCGGTAAACTTATACGGATAGGCGCATGACATCCTGCCCGAAGCTAACTCATGATCTCTTGTACACATCTTCGACCTGCACAGGCTCAGGCGAGTCTGCGCTTATGCGCAGACTCGCCAGAACCTTGGCTGGTCGACCATGCGACAAGTACCTTTTTCATGTACTGTCCCATATATTTATTCATTGTTATTGCAATTTGATAAGTTCCGTAGGCCTAACGAACAATATTAAGACAACTATCAGATGAACGATCGAACAATAATGTCCAGCGATAATAAGCATCTAATAAAGCAAAGAATTCAATTTGGTAGACATTTACAACGGATGAGGCATCAAAAACGCCTTTGTTCGGTGAATTCCGTCTCTTTTATTCATTTTACTTTTTGAATATAATTCTTTCCTGTAAAAATATGAACAGAGCAACTTGCAGTATAAAGTTCCTCGTCTACAACACACATAACATGAATACATTTAACAAGCTAACGAGACCGGTCCCTATAAATATAGTTATTGCATGGTTAGTGTCTTTAATAATCTCGCCCCTATAACATTGTATAAGGCTCACAGATTATATTTTATTATTAAAGACACTAATTATGTGTTTAGTTTATACCGCAATTCAAAACAATCAAGGGTTTTGCAATTATTTAGCAAATTTAAGCCAAAAATAAAACAGCAGGCAGTGTGACATGTAAAACGACATTAATTGCCTTGGCGCGCACACGTATTATAACGTGACGTCACATAGCGCAAAGTTTCTGACGTCACCGCGCAAAAGAGACGCAGGAAACAACATGGACGCTCGAATAAAAGTTTCTCAGCGCTTAACATTCTGTATGAAAATGTGCAAAAAACTATTTATTTTAGCTTTAGAAATTATTTTCGAGGTTAAGACGCAACCACAGAAGCAGTGCGCAATTATTCCAACTGACCATTCAAACCATCATCATCTTCATCATTCTTTATTTCCTTTTTCAAGATTTACATAGATAATCAATTCCAAAATACAAAACTATGAAAAAACTAAATTACATTAAAGCACATAACTGAAACAAGGACACACAGCACAATGCACAAACACTGACTCAAAATACTTGAGTTAAACCAGTTTGAGGTAAACAAACACTTTTTAGTAATAATCTAGCAGTAAAATTGTTTTGAACATGAAATGATGAAAGGAGCAGTCTCTATAAGGCTGTTTTCATGGCCACAACCGATTTCCTTTAAACTTTGTAGCTTCAAATTGGTACATATTGACTGTCTAATGGTGAATTTTTAGACTCTTTGGTCCACTGGTTTTTGCTGTATACACTATTAAAGTGGGTGGGGTAATATCACCCCATCAAGGGTATACCAACAAAAGTGTTATTATATTTGTTCAAAGTGCATGACTGGAGGCGATGTTTGCCGTATGCTTACTACCCCTTTAGGCATAACAGCCGGTGATAACAGTCTTATAAATATCAAACAAGAGAAGAGTTTATACGCGCTTGTAAGTTGTACCCAAATATCAGTAATTTTTATTCCCCAACTTTACGAAAAACCACAACACCTTTACAGTTTTCAACTTACTTCAAAGATCTTTCATTAATATAATGTTGATGTAATAGTCATTCTAGGTATATGTCAAAATTATTGTTAGTTCATAAAACTTAATGAGTTACCTGCCCCTGAAATTGGATTTTACCCATTTTTTAAATCGGAGTGCATTTATCCGTTTGTAGTACTCACAACTTCATTTGAAAGTGAATAAACCGATTCCATGCAAATATTATTAAATAGGTGTGGACAAGGAAGTCATTTTATTTAATAGTGCATGCTAGTATTTCTTTTTTTTTTTGGGGGGGGGGTTATTTATGAACTCTTAATTTCCAGGTGCAAATGGAACATTTGTCAACTGTCAAACATTTTTGACCACCAAAGCAGGCTTTGCTCATGTTGTGGAACCTCATTCTAGACTGATACTGTGCTTAAATATAAGCCCGTATGGTCTCACGACATGTTTAAGAATTTGTTAATTTACTGATCTTCCTATGAATCGCTTGATGTACTCCATGTGTTAACAGCAGCATCATAAACAAAATCAATATGTTCCCGGCTTGGTTTTGCTTCACTATTTTCTGTTTTGTTCTGGTAATATCCCAAATACCAGAGAACAGAAGCCGCATGTGTGCAACATCCCACGGTACGAGCTCCACTTCTGCACCCACAATACCATCCAGTGATTGGGTTCAGTCCTTGAGTATATTCAACCCACATGTTATATGTTTTATTAGACGTGTGGCGATAACGTATCTGTGCTTTGAGAACACCATCTTCTTCTTTGTGTGCCATTATCTCATATGATCCATTGTCGTAAAAATGTTCATCTGTGTAGGATTTGGCTTGTTTCAGCTGGTATATACCAAGTTTCAAATCCCTGAGTTCATCCACAGTCATCTCTGGGAAATTCTCAAGTTTCTCATCATCGATGTTTTTCCAAATAACCCGTGTTTTATCCCAGCCATTTTTGTCGCGCCTGCTATTAGCATGGCGCGATATAGGCGCCCGGTTTTCCGTCCGTCCGTTCGTCAAGGCGTCAACATTTGCGACCACCCTAGTGTTCACCCTAATGGTCAAGTTTATTTCTCAAGAATTATAAGAGCTTTATTAATGATACTTGGTACAAACTTGTATCTGGGGATCGTAACTTAAATGCAAGCATCCGTATTTAACCTTGACCTATATTTTATGGTTCACCGACTTTGTAAAATAATGCGACCACCCTAGCGTTCACCCTAATGGTCAAGTTTATTTCTCAAGATTTATAAGAGCTTCATTAATGGTATTTGGTGCAAACTTGAACCTGGGGATGGCAATTTAAATGCAAGCATCCATATTTGACCTTGACCTAAATTTCATGGTTCACTGACTTTGTAAAATATTGTGACCACCCTAGCGTTCACCGTAATGGTTAAGTTCATTTCTCAAGAATTATTAGAGCTTCATTAATGATACATAGTACAAGCTTGCATTTGAGAATGGGATCTTTTGAGCAAGCATCTATGTTTGACCTTGACCTACATATCATGGTTCGATGACTTTGCGCCCCCACAGGCGGGACATAGCCTTCGGCGGAATTCTTGTAACAACCTTATCCTGCAGCTTATTTGGAGTTTTTGCTAGGGCCATCATTCTTCTATCAATTACTTTGCCTGAATCTTTGCTTGCTACCAAAGGTGGTCTTAATGCATTGCACAATGAGCAAACAATCCTTACATAGTCGCCAACATATGGTATTTGACTATTGGGCATTGTGTTGCTAAGGGCTTTCCACTTTTTAATTCTCCCATTAGCTGATGAGACAACCCATCTCACCTTTGTAACTAGCCTCGACTCATTCGCCTCTTCAGTCGTATGTTGCTTCTGCGATTTGTTTAGGAAGTGAGGCATATGAGAATTGATTCCAAAATCCTTTAGTATATCTATAGCATCCCTGAAGCCGCGGTCTACAACGAGGACATCATCTTCTTCAAACCAGTCAGTAATATTTTCTGCATTAGTCTTTAACATGTGTTCGGTAATCTTAGCATCTGTGTTTTTCCCATCTGCAAGATATGGTCCCATCACAGTCAAAATGTAGCCATCAGTGGCCACAAGCATCATAGGTTTCAGCAAAGGCTGTCTTTTATGTACGGAATAAGATCTTCTCTGAAATGAGTAGTTTCCACTCTCAATATCAATATATATGTATGTTCCATCAGCCACTGCGATTGCAACATCAGAATTTGAATCCCCAAATAGGACATTTGCAAAAGTTGATATGTGATTCAGGGATGTTAGAGAAATACTAAAGGGTTATGAAATCAATTCTCATATGCTTCACTTCCTAACCAAAATCTCAGAAGCAATATACGACTGAAGAGGCGAATGATTCAAGGCTAGGTACAAGGTGAGATAGGTTGTCGAATCAGCTAATGGGAGAATTACAAAGTGGAAGGCCTTAGAAACAAAATATCCAATAGTAAAATACCATATGTTGGCGACTATGAAGAATTGTTTGCTCGTTTTGCAATGTGTTTAGACCACAAGGACTAAACCCAATCACTGGATGGTACTGTTGGTGAAGAAGTGGTGCTTGTACCATGGGATGTTGTGCTCATGTGCTTGCTAGCATGCACTATTAAATCAAATGTCTTCTTTGTCCACATCTATTTAATTATATTTGCATGGAATCGGTTTATTCACTTCCAAATGAAGTTGTGAGTACTACAAACAGATAAATGCACTCTGATTTAAAAAAAAATGGGTAAAATCCATTTTCAGGGGCAGGTAACTCATTAAGTTTTATGAACTAACAATAATTCTGACATATACCTAGAATGACTATTACATCAACATTATATTTATGAAAGATCTTAGAAATAAGTTGAAAACTGTAAAGGTGTTGTGGTTTTTCGTAAAGTTGGGGAATAAAAATTACTAATATTTGGGTACAACGTACAAGCGCGTATCAACTCTTCTCTTGTTTGATATTTATAAGACTGTTATCACCAGCTGTTATGCCTAAAAGGGTCGTAAGCATACGGCAAACATCGCCTCCAGTCATGCACTTTGAACAAAAATAATAGCATTTTTGTTGGTATACCCTTGATGGGGTGACATTACCCCACCCACTTTAATAGTGTATACAGCAAAAACCAGTGGACCAAAGAGTCTAAAAATTCACCATTAGACAGTCAATATGTACCAATTTGAAGCTACAAAGTTTAAAGGAAATCGGTTGTGGCCATGAAAATAGCCTTATAGAGACTGCTCCTTTGCTGATATCATCATGAGTTTTATATATTCATCATCATCAAGTGCTTTAGTTTCTTTTGTTGTTTTACCTAATTAGAAATGAAGAAAAGCTTCATTATCTAAACCAGTAACATAAACACTAAAGTTTGGAGTGTAATGGTCAACAATATACTCTAAAAACATGTCACGAATATAAAGAGTCAGCTGACATGATGTGACAACATATAATAATAAATCTGTAAACTGATAATTACAATAACAGCAAACTTGATTTATTCTTTGTGGAACTAATGTAATGCATTTAATACTGAAGTGAATCGCTCGCAATTCTGGAACACTGATCGGTATCTTCCAGAGATGATACAAACCTGCATTTGTATGCATATGTTTGAAACGACTAAAATCTAAATCAGCCTGCATCAATTCTTGCATTTGTTTTGATTCATACTCATGTACAGAACTACGAATTATTCGGTTCCAGCAAAATTTGTTGGAAGCGGAATATTTCGAATGTAATCATTGAGAAACTTTACCAATTGATATTTTGTTAAAATCTTATAAAGATCTGGGATAAATCCCATTTGAACAGATTGACACAAGCTGCTCTGTCTTTGAACATATAAGAACAGTCTTCGCAAAAAGATTTTCTTTGTCAGACTTGTATCTGGCAAGTTGGTAATTTTATGCAAAAATAACATTTTTCTTTTATCAATTTCACCTACCAGAGACCCCATACCCAACAATGATTGACACATAACAGAACGTGTATTCATTGGTAGGCAGTGGATCTTTTTTAAGCAATAATCGTGAAAGACTTCTATTTCCTTCACTTTAGTTTGTGTCATATTATGCCACATTTCACACCCATACAAAAAGGTTGGTAGAACTACAGAGCAATAAAGTTTGATACTTGAAGACGGGTTCATTGAGATCCGAGTTTTGGCAGCAAATCCAAAAGTAGAATGAAAGACTGCTCTCCCCTTTCGACAGACATCTTCAACAGCAATATCAGGTTTTAAATTTGATGACATTGAAATTCCTACATGTTTGGCAGCACTAACAACTTCAAGAGGTTGAGAATTTAATTTCCATTTAAAATGCTGTGGTATATCCCAACTTGATGTTGTTATTGTCATAATAAAACTTTTTGAATGGCTTATCTGCAACAGCCACTTTTTAACATAATTTTGCGCAATTACAATCATTTTTTGTAAATTTATAGGTGTCTTGGCAATGAGGGAGATATCATCAGCCAGTGTTGGGTTGCCTGCTTTGATATCACATATAACTGTTCCAAGATTGCTTGTTTCAAGTTCTTCAAGCAGGCTATCAATAAAAATTAGAAATAGTAATGATGATAATACACCACCTTGTCTTACTCCATTTCTAATATTAAAAGGATTTGATCTTGCACCATTGATAGATACAATACTTTTGATGTTTGAATTTGCTTCTTTAATTACTTTAATAATCCATTTTGGAATATTTAAGTGTTCTAGCTTCTGAAACAGCAAGTTGTGAGAAACTGAATCGAAAGCTTTCTTTATATCTAACAAGGCTACATATGCTACCTTGTTAAGTTCTACTGTATTGTATATAGCCTCATGTAAATTGAAGGAGGCTGTTTCTGAAATCCTTGTTGTTGTTTTGAAGGGACATGTATTTGGTTGGATGACAAAAACATATGAATTTTCTCATCAATAACCTTTTCAAAGAGCTTGTATAGCTCAGGGAGAAGTGATATAGCACGATACGAGTCTGGATCATCTTTTGCTTTTGGATTACCTTTATAAATAGGTATCAACAAACCCGTCTTCCAAACAACTGGAATATAATTGACATGTATAATGGCATTGGAAAGGTTACATATGCACATGAAAAGTGTTCTTCCGCCATAGATAATGTGTTCATTTTGAACCCTATCAATACCTGGTGCTTTCTTCTTTTTAAGGGTTTTTACAGCCCGTATTATATCTGTTATATCAATTGTTTCAGAAACAGTTTGAATGTCTTCATAGTAACTTGTATCTGTTTGGGTATGTACTGAATTATACAATATTTTAAAATACTCACCGAATAAGTGTGCAATTGTCTCTGGGTCCCTAGCTTCTACGTTATTGTGTTTAAGCTTATAGCATATATTAGATTTTCTTCTTTTGGTTCCTTTAAGAAGACGCCAAAAGAGTCTGATATCATGTTCGGCTGCATTGTTTAACTTTGCAAAAGTATCATTTTCATGATCATATATTGCTTTTTGCTGAGTGCTTCTGAATTCTGACTTTGCTATTTTATAATTTTTATAAGTTTCATAAATCATACCACGAGGTTTACCCTCACTAACCCACAACTTTCGTTTTTGTCTTGCATGTTTATGTGCTTTTTTGACTTCTGAAGTCCAGTATGGTGTAATATGAGGCACAAAATGTGCTTCTGGAATATTACTTCTGGATGAGTAATGTAGTGCCTTTTCAATAGCATCTAGATAATTATCAATTTCTGCGCTATTTGTTGGAATAATTTCAGATAAAGAAGCAAGATTGTAAAGTAGAAGTAAAACAACGATCAGGAATTGATACAATTAACTTACTCCATCCATAAATTTATCTGATAATTAATAAGCATTTCGTGATTGGCTTTACGCCATGCCAATAGTGGTTCATGTTGGTTTACAATATTTGTTTCTGTGGGTATAGATAAGGTACAAAACAAAACTAAGTGATCTGATGCAATATCAATATTGCTATTAATCATTGTTTCATATGATAAAACAAGATCTAAATGTTGTTTATCTATCATGATGCAGTCTATTGTTGTTTTAGTAGGCACAAATGTATATGGCATACTCTGATTTAATTTAGATTTGTAAATCAGCTCCAAATTATGAAACTCAACAAAGTCAGTGAGAATCTTTGATCTTTTTTGTGTGTACGAGTATGAATCCTCCAAAGCTCTTGCATTGAAATCAACAGCAAGAATGATTATACCTTTCTCTGCATAAATGTTCATTATATCATATAGTTGTTGCATATATTGCTTATAGAAATCGACAGCATTATCAAATGGTCAATATACTCCACATATATAGACTTTTTGGAATGTAGAAGATGTCAATTCTAGAAGTACTATTCTGTCATTGCAGCATTCCCACAAGAGGGAAACTGAAAACATCAACTGTTGCTTTACAAGCACTGCAACAGAGTTTGTATAGTCAACAGTATCAGCAAAAGGGAAACCAGTATACTCTAAATAGAGTATTAAGAAAGGATAAATTTTGATAAGCCAGCTTATGTTCACATATAATCATAATGTCAGGCTTATAAATACTAAGAATATTACTGAGGCAGAGTGCAGAAGACATTACATCTCTTATATTCCAGCACATTATCTCAAGTTCATTATGCATTGTGACGGCAGAAGATAGTTTGTTGAGACCTGTATAGTTAAATATATACTATGTGAAGTTTTAGTCCAGCTTTGAACTACAACCATTTTCATAATCAAACCAATCATTATTCTTTGAATTATGTGAATAACCCCTACGGTATCTATCATATGTGTCATTTTCTTGGTTATCTTGATAACTATCATAATCATCATAATCAATATAGCTATCGTATCTTCTTGGCTTTGTATTGTGAATATGCTTGAGACGATTCTCATAACGTTCCTGTAGTTCACCTTTGGAGAGCCATTTTTATCGACTATTCCATCAGGCCAGTACACATCATCAATATAATCCGCCTCGGAATCGGGTATATTTATTCTTGCTGCTAAATTTCCTGAGCGCGTTCTAAATAGTCTGATTTGCATTGGATGGAATTCATATTCAGTTAAGAATGTTGCGATTCCATTGTATGTTGAAGTTTCATGAATATTTCCTATGAAGAACTGAGTTATGTGCTTTCTGGAAGCAGCTATGAAGACATTATCATTAGGTGGTTGCCTTCTTCTAGGATAACCACGAAAAGTAGCATCATAAGTTTGTCTTTCTGTGGAGTGTTGATGTTTATAGGTTTGTCTTTTTCATTATTATTTAATTGCCTTTAACTCTTGTTTGGTTTGTTCTCTAAATTATTTGGATACTTTTCATAACCATGCGACTTTGGTTTCTCATTCATGTTACTGTTCATAGTTTTTACAACCTCGGTTTCAGTAACATTGTTTTGTTGTGCTGTTGATTGAGTATTCTGGTGAAACAATGCTATTTGGGATACTGATTGATCATTCTGTGACTCCACTTCCGTGGTCACGTTAGCATGGATTTCCTTTTCAGAATCACATGATTGATTCAAGGTATTGCTTTGTGGTGTTGATTCAGTATTTGTCATTCTATTTTAAGCATGCTCATTTGACTTGGCACTGACATCATCGTTTGATTTTAAGTCTTTTGAGCTTCCACATGCTCCACTTGGAGATTTTTGGTGTAAAAAGTCTGTTTCTGGTGTATATATAGTCTGGGTTTTGTCTTTTGTTATACAACTTGAGTATGTTTTAATCCCTGAATTTGTTTAACACAGTTTGAAACTTGGTTTGTTACAGATTTGACATTATTTTCTATTTGTCGAATTCGCATATCATTCAGGTAAATGTCAAAATCACCTATGTTTCGCAGAGTAGAGTTTGCACTTTTTAAGGAAAGCCGGAGAAGGTAAGAATTAAGCTGAAATTTCTGAAAATTTGTTTAAATAAATATTGTAAAGGTTATAACTTGCAGTTCCGTTGTTTTCTCGTGTACAAAAGGTTCCCTGTTATTGTTTATGCTTGTAAATTAGGGCTCGGAAAAGTAGGTCCGATATATAAACGGTCACTAGACGTATTATAGGTCAGTAGAAGGTATTATAGGTCACTACCGATTATAGCGAGCAGTTATTCGACCCCCTTAATTAGGTTACTAGAATGCCTGATTGCGGTATAAATCCTTATATCACCCACTCTTTCTGCGGTAAAATGTGAATGTTCCAAGAGTTTACATTTTTTTTTTTTTTTATTTTTAAACTATACTGGGAGGACCGAAGTTCGAGGACGTAAGCGACCTGACCGGTTTATATTTCTATAAATAGCACTATGTTAAAAAAGTTGGTAACAAAATAATCAAACAACATTTGATGAATAAACTGTCAGAAACAAACATGAAAATTAACGAGCAAACATCGACATAGCTTAATATTTATCGAATGACCCATTTCCTAGTCATTTTCAAAATGGCATTTAAGTTCGAGGATGCAGTTGTCATGGTGATCATTAAGGTGCTGTGCGGAGTAAAAACAAAATGAAGGCATGTAATGATAACAAGTTACTTTTATTGTAAATTACATAAATTTTACTGGAAATAATTTTGAAAATGGTGATTTTTTTCACCCATTCTCCATTTGTCCTCAAAAGTTTATTCTTCTTCTAGATATCTGTTTGGTTCATTCTGTTCTATTCCATACGAGTCCAAAAGTTTAGCCGCATTTTATATTTTGTTTATTGTTACTTCAAAAGAGAATTAGATGTCCCTAGAACAAGAACAATTAACTAAAGTTTTGAATATCAAGGATTTAATATTTCTTAAGAGCATCATATTCACTACTGCTCTCCATTTCCCAGAAGACAAAAGAAGCCTCTAAAGTAATAAGGACAGCACGTATGTTTATTTAAAGAATTTTCCCACATTGATCCTCATACCAAAATAATGGATAAACAGGTATGCTGGTATGTGCCAACAGTAAACAAAGGACGCTTGATATTTCTGCCAGAATGTGTATGAATGAAGAAATCATTGGGTTAAAGTTTGGTGTAAAAGTATTAGCAAAAATGGCTGATTTTTGTAACGTTTTAATGTCTCAAGCAATATTTACCTCTCTGATCGGCATCCCAAGAATACTATACTGCCAAAATGTTGGCTTACATTTGTTGTTTGTTGTTGTTGATTCACGAGAGAATAGCATCAGTAGTAATCGATATATTTATATACAAATGACGTCATCGAACTTGCGTCACCCTCGAAGTTGCATGACGTCACTATATGCCTAGATAGTGATGCCTCTAATACATTAATTGTGGATACATGAAGCGATTCTAACAAACAACCACAACCTACGCATGTTTCAAACTTAAGTAAAATGTACTTGTAAGAATATAAACACTCCTTTAAACCTCAATTTATGCAAAGAAAATTGAGCTTAGCAGAGGTATTCAATATTTTCCTTATTTTGATCAAAAACATACATTACAATAACACACCCGTGCGGCATGTTCCATTTTTCTTATCTCCGAAATGGCTACTTTTCTGGTGATAATCCGTGAAATTTGTCTTATTTATACTGCAAACATAGGTTGTGGGTGGTCGTTACCGAGGCGGTTCTAACGTGTACCCACAACCTATGTGTTGGAGCAGAAATAAGAAAAATAATGTTTACCTCCGTAAACCGAAGTTTTCTCTATATAAATTGGGGCTTAAAGGGGTGTTTATTTCACGGACTTGTTCACGTGATGGGTTGCTGTTGCTCGTTAGGACCTCATTGAGGCGGTCCTATCTACATTTGAAATAGAAGTTAGAAAATATCAAATATATGCATCTGTAAAAATCTGTAAAAATATCTGTAAAAATATCTGTAAAATACGAGGCGCCATTTCAGTACATGGACACGTTATCGTTTTTTTTTTTTGTTTTTTTTTGTTTTTTTTTTTTTGAAGACATGGAAAAAGCATTTATCGCACGTGGCTCTTATTCAAAAGTGAATGCCACAAGCGGCCGTGACTTCAAAGGGACCATTTGTGTGAGTTTATAAATGAATATTTTCAAATAATATATCTTTTTACGACCTGAGATAACAATTGTTTGCATTTGATCAAGATTTCAAGTTGATGAAATGTTTGATCACTTTTTCTGTTCGCCGAGAGATTTGTTTTAGTATGTTTTTTTTTTTTTTTTTTTTTTTTTTTTTTTGGTTTGGGTTTTACGGCCCTTTCAAGATTATTTCACTCATATCGAGCCGATCGTATCCAACTTTGGGCGACCGCCGTATCCGATTTACCTGTAATAATATTGGCGGCGAAATGTAAAGAAATATATAACGACACTTTAGTTTTTATTTCATAAAATAAATTTGTAAATAATTACAAAATTTTTGCTGGAAAATTTCGAAACTTCATTTATTCACGAATATGCTGATATTATTTTCATATTTTTTGGACAAAAATTTGCTATACCTTTTGTTGATTGTTTTTGGTGCCTATCGAAATGATTAAAATATATAGTAAAATGTCCATTTCTCTCCTAGGGTTTATTAACAAAACTTAAAAAAAGAGATTTAAATGCCATGTTTGGAAAAAAGTTGCTGGGAAAAAAACGTAGTGGTGATAATTATGAACGATTTAGTTTTTGTTTCAATTAAATAGAATGAAAATTACTATGTCCTTTTGGCATTTTGTTAGTAGTGGTATTCTTTTTTTTTCTTCTAAAATTCTGATTCGGAAATTATCGGAAGACAGCGGAAAATATCGAGTTATAATTCGGGACCAGGCCTTAACAGTTTTTGTACCGGAAACCCCTCAATGGGTGATTGGCAAACAGTGCAGGCAAGATCAGAACGTGGCGTCTGATCAGAGCCCACAATGTTTGCAAAATGTTCAGCCAGTTTTCAAATAAATCTGTGAAGAAAACACGACTTGACGCCCCTAAATATTTAAATGAACTCCTACTGTATAAAAGAAGGGAGATTCCATTTGATACAAAAAGGGTTAATAGCTACAATTATCTATTAATTAGCGGAGCAGAAAAAATATTATGATTGCAGTTTGTTTGGTAATTATGATGTCTCCTTTGTGTCTTGTTGTTTTTCAAGTAGGTGTTAATTAGAATAAGCCCTTCTTGAAAGCCCCCGCCCATAGGGGCTTGAAGAAATATATGGGCTGCATGATGCTTCCACGCAGAGCTGAATCCGGCCCGCACACTAGTACTGGTAAACCGCTTAGAGGATCTAAGCCTGTCCAGGAACCGCGGTGAGAGGCGGACCGTCCATGCTAATAAAACCTATTGGTTTCATTTGGCGACAGGGCTTGAGATGTCATTTCATCTCAATGTCGGGTAAAAGTCCCACAAAATTGGAAGCAACGTCTCCAAAATGACCTTTACAGTGTTGACGGGGACGTTAAACCTCAAATCAAACAAAAGCCCTTCTTGAATATTATACGGAAGGGAGAGAATGTTCATGATCAATCTATGGAAAGAATTTCCTAGGGTGCAGAATGTTTTCGAATCAGTCATGGTAAACGAGCAATTGATGTTCGAGCTAGCGAAGTTTCACGGTGTATGTTTTTGCATGTATTACCAAAAAATACGTTTATAATTTGGTTGTAGGAATAAAAGTCACAGGAAAAAAATTCCGCGCACCAATAAATTTGACCCTCTTAAACCTCACTTTTATATAATAGACCAGGGGCGTTCACAGTAGAGTAAATTCCTATATTAAGACCACCTTTTGGACTGTTCAAAAGTGGTCTTTAAGAACATTTTTGAACAGTCTCAAAGGTGGACCCTGACCAGAGGATAATTAGTGCAGAAAACACGAAGAAAGATAAAGTGCAGCCTTCAAAATAAGCTTTTTAAAGCAGATTTAGTCATAATTTTAGGTGGTCCGAATTGCGGAATTTCACTGTATTTTCCTTATTTCTGCTCCGAGTCATACATGTTGGGTACTCGTTACTTGCCAAGGCGGTTCTAATCTTAATTTTTGAAAATATCAGACTTTTTTATCTGCATATATTTATGTATATATAAATAGGCGTGTCTTCGTAATGTAGGGCATAAACAGGTTTTCTTTCGCATGGTATCATATAATGTTTGCATATAATTGGTGGACCAGTGAAAGCCCATATCAGATGCGG
This sequence comes from Lucinisca nassula, assembly GCA_963580285.1. NCBI lineage: Eukaryota > Metazoa > Mollusca > Bivalvia > Lucinida > Lucinidae > Lucinisca > Lucinisca nassula. Next base: position 54,786,098 of record OY757012.1, read on the forward strand.
CATATGCTCTGGGTCTGGACTATTCACGTATAGTCAGTATCATATAGGTTATTGTTACACAGAACCATTGATCTTAATCTGGTCTGAACTTTTTCCTTATTCGGAAAATAATGATATATGAGCCTGCGCATGACAAACCTGCAAAAGGACCATTGCAACCAGCAAACCTGAGATGTGCACAGTCTGATCACAGTTTTTGCTGTTTGAATGAGTCTTTTAAGGCATCCGGATTAGCCAGAGAGCAACACGGGAAGATTGACCAGACTGAATGTAATTGCAGGTTGATCTGTGTCTTCGCTGGTTGTACTAATCTTATTGTAGGTTTTAACACGCACAGGACCATATGTTTTTGTGAAATACCTTTAACCCTTAAGATGCCAAGAAAAACTGCATCTGAAAATATTGTCATTTTATGTCGTGTGCTTCATACTTGCTAGCATTCGCAAACATTTGACACGCATGCAAACAGTGTAGATCCCGATCAGACTGCTCCTCATGTAGCAATCTGCTCGTTTTGCAACAAACCAGCTGACAACAAAGACGAGAATTGTTGTAATTGGCATCTTAAGGTTTAAGTAAATTTATGATTTTTATAATTCAGCCAAACTGTTTATTGCGATATCCAGGACAAGCAATAATTACCCCTAAGGGATAGGTAAATAACCCTTTCACCCCTACTTTCTGAAGTGCATTCTTTCGCCTTCTTATTAGGAATTGATATTCTTTTTAAATAATGTTTAAGATCAAGAGCACACTGGACATTATGATGAGCTACTTGTTCAGATATATTTCTCTGAGTATAATTCTGGCAAACCGTGTTGATCCTGATGAACCTCATATGGATCTACACTGTTTGCATAGGTATATGAACCGATCTACAAGGTTGGAAGGTTTAAGCCATAAACTTCTGGGATCAGCAGCATAATGGCTCGGTCAACACTATTTTGGTCATATTGAACCTGTTGCTTTATCCAGCCATACTATGAGTAATGGTACCCAGAACACGACATTGAAATGAAATCTCAAGCCCTGCCGCCCAATGAAACCAAATAGGGTTCATGAGCATGGAGGTCCGACCTGCATACTTTAGTTTGTTATACTGAAGGTTTAACATGTCCGTCTACACTATATAGTCATTTTGGAGACATTGCTTTTTTATTAATAAAGCAGCGTCCAGGTGATGCGCAAATAAACAGGTAACCTTTGTATTTATCCTCTCTTTCGTGAAAGATAATCGGTAAACTCCGCTGGTCAATAAAGCAAGGTAATTCGTGAGGATTATCAATCAGGAGAGAAAATTGGATTATGCCCCTTGATCTCAGTGGACCTTCAAAGTTCCATATGCGTTAATCAGAGGTGGGCGAAAACCCTTTAGTGTGTTTTAGCATTATAGGATGCAACAATAACAATTGTAGTAATAATCAGCTGAAGTGCACGACCCGCCGGTTGCTTTTAGCTTTATGAGTGTTACCATATATGGGTATGGCGGCCATTTTGGTCATGTGACCGGGACCTAAAACGGTTCCCACAATAAATGCGCCTTATCGTAAGGAGCAAAATATATCTTATACTTTAGTACTGTATTCTGAATCGTTTGCAGGATAAAATGCATTCTTACTTTTCCAATACAAAAGCATATGTGTCAAAGTTTGACCTAGGCACAAAGAATGTCAAGGTCAACCCAGGGTCACCATTTTAGCATTTTATGATGGGCCTACGTCCCAGATGCTATTTATCAAGTTTCGTGGAAATCTGCCCAGTGGTTCTGGAGAAGACTATTTTTGAAGGTTTTTTACCATATATGGCTTGGCGGCCATTTTGGTCATGTGACCTGGACCACATGAGCAAATTTTGGTTTTACCCATCCCATAGAGGCTCCATATGAAATTTGACTTCAATCGGCCCAACGGTTTCCGAGGAGAGGCAGTTCGAAAATTTTCACATTTGTCGCCTCGGCGAGGCTATACTAAATGGAATGTAGTATTTGGCAAGTTCATTGGTTAGATCTCATTGATATCTATCAGTATGCCAAAAATTATTCAAATATTCCAATCGGTTAAGTCACTATCACCAATTTTCACAAACGGGTTACAGACAGACAGACAGACTGACAGAATGACACGGTGATTTTAGGGCACTCTTAGAAAATCAACCGACTTCAGTCTTGACTACACCAAGGTAATGTTGATAATGCAAGATGATTATGAGATGGTAAGCGATGCTGTCGCTGTGAGTCTGATATAAATATTCAACAGACACTGCAGCGACATATTTGCTCGCCACCTCTTTAAAACATTCACCCTCATTCTGGTACTTGCAACCACAACATTTCTATCCATGTGAAGTGTATTAAAGCATACATACCACTAGAATCAATACATCCACCCTCCAGTCCTAGTGTTAACAGATTATAGCATCTGATGAAACCAATCTGGAAAAAAAATCAATCTCGTAGAACCGCCTCATCGAGGCGGTTCCAACGAGTACCCACAATCTATATTTTAGAAATAAGAAAAAATATGTTTTACCCCTGCACACCCCAGTTTTACTATATAAAAGTGAGGTTCGAGGGGGTCAAAATGATATAGGCGTGTTTTCATGATGAGTGAGGCGGTTCTCATCGGCACCCCCAATCTATATTTGAAGCAGAAATATAGCAATGTAACATCATAAAAATGTCAGTTGTTGTCCTAATAAGTATGTTTGACTTACTTATACAGCCTAAGTTCTAATGACTACACTCGGCCCCCGCCCTTTGGGGGGCTTGAAGAAATATATGGGCTGCATGATGCTTCCACGCAGAGCTAAATCCGGCCCCCCACACTAGTACTGGTAAACCGCTTAGAAGATCTAAGCCTGTCCAGGAACCGCGGTGCGAGGCGGACTGTCCATGCTAATAAACCCTATTGGTTTCATTGGGCGACAGGGCTTGAGGTGTCATTTCATCTCAATGTCGGATAAATATCCCATAAAACTGAAAGCGACGTCTCCAAAATGACCTATACAGTTTTGACGGGGACATTAAACCTCCAATCAAACAAAAATCTAAAGCTCTACCGCCCTAATAATAGGCAGGTATGGTTCGACGCGCACCACTTTAGCCCCCTACACTTAGTGCAATATTTTGCTTTTCAATTACCAAACACTTGAAACATATGTTTTAAAGACCCAGTTCACTTGTTTGGACTAAACGAATAATATACATACAATGATAGACAGAGGGTAAATACAGACAAATTGATAAATTGGGTTGAGTGATGGCTCTATTACGCGGGCCCATGTGTGGGCCAAATGATGGTAATAGATAGAAGTGACACTTGTCAGAAAAGGGGATTAGAGCTCAGTTAAGTGGAAGTTAGGCACTGAGCCTCGCAGCAGGGAAAAATACATACTTCCTGACGTTGAAGGTAATTTGACCACAAATTGTGTTCATTTCACATCTAATTCGTGTTCATTTCACCTCGGATACGTGTCTATTTCAACTTTTATTTAAGTCTAGTAATATCTGGGAACATTCCTGTCTCATTTTTCCGTTTTCAAATCATCACAAAAACAGGTCTAATTTTCTATCCCCTTAACCCCAATTTTATATAGTAAAACTGAGGTTTACAGGGGTATAATTTATCTAAAAACATAGATTGTGGGTACTCGTTAGAACTCCTCGCCGAGTTGGTTCTAACGCCTCATCGCCGAGTCGGTTCTAACGAGTACCCACAATCTATATTTTAAACAGCAAAATGAAAAATATAAGAATTATTATATGCAAATTTTCATTTTTGGTGGTTAATTTTTTAAATTATATGAATTGGCGTGTTTTCAAATACAGCGAAATTTTATTGACTGGAATCTCCATCACAAAAACACGCCTATATAATTTTGATCCCCTTGAACCCCACTTTTATATAGGAAAACTGGGGTTTACAGGGGTAAACCTTATGTTTCTTAATTCTGCTCTAAAATATAGATTGTGGGTACAGGTAAGAACCGCCTCGATGAGGCGGTTCTAACAAGTACCCACAATCTATATTTTGAGCAGAAATAAGAAAAATATCACATTATTACATAATAAAATTTTCATTTTTTCGGCAATAAATGTTACAATGTATTGGTATAGGCGTGTTTTCGTAATGGATGACTGGTTTACCACGGATGAGTCGAAACTTTTCCTGGGTCCGCACGGTATTTTTTCCCCAGATCCAGATAAGAAAGATAAAGGTCCTTCGTTATAACAACCATATTTTTCTTTCACACCAGACAAGGAAATCCGTGATTTTACCCTGGGATAGAAATTTATGTTCTGACCCTGGTGTTCCGACCCAAAATCGAATATAATCGCGTGTTTGATAAATGGACTGGTTGATTACAACCTCGTATGTGTCGTCGTTAAGGTTGACGTCATGCACGTTACGTGACGTCACTAAACATTCCTGTAGTGTCATTACAATATGGCGGACCTTGGTAACCGAAGTGACTGCAGCATTAAAAATCCGCGCTAAATGTAAGGTATGCAAGAAAAAGAATACTATATGGGTGTGAGGGGTGGATAGAAAAATCAGTCCCTCGGGATCACTTTCCGGCATCACTCGGCAAGCCTCGGGATGCCGGACAGTGTCCCTCGGGACGGATTTTTCCATCCACCCCTCACACACATATAAGATTCTTATAGTCCCCAACACTTTACCGTTGTAAGGAATTTGCCGCTTTAAGGATATCCCAATTAGGAGTAGGTTTACGATATCACTACCGCGTGACATACTTAAAACCTTCATATCTCCTAAACGATTATTTTCTGGTGAAAATGTGTAATATTTTCCCCTGTATTCTATTCTCCAATCAAAGGTAAGGGTGTTCGTTAGAACCGCCTCTTTTAGGCTGTTCTAACCAGTACTCAAAACCTATGTATTGGAACAGAAATGAGAAAGCATATGTATACAGTGGGGTGTAAAAGGGTGTTCATAATAGGGTGAATGGCTTCCCCTCCCCCTTCAACAGATCTTGTGGACTTTTGTTAGAGTCGCCGCGCCGAGCCGTTTCTTCCAAATGCACACAACAGTTGTTTCTTGGAGAAATACACACACTAATACACATACTAATCTTGAATATCTCAATTAACCCCCAACCCATCTCCACGACCATCTTGAGCTAAGGACTCGTTCATTTTAAACTGGCCTTGTTATTAGTTATGTCGTTATATACAGGCCTGTTATTTTTCAGGCATTTGCAGGATTTCAGGCTTTTAGAGCTTGATAGTTTTCTTAATTTCGGGCTTTTAGGTTTTGATTTTTTGTTCCTTTAGTCTGTTTAAAAAACTATTTAACCCTTATTCTGCTGAATAAATTTATTTACCCACACCCATTTCTGACTAAGCCAACCAAAATGCTTGATAATTTCACAAACTGCATTACAAACAGTGTAGATCCTGATCAAATGGCTTCTGAAGAAGCCATCTGATCTAGATCTACACTGTTTGTAAAGGTAAAAGTTGTGTCTTGTTCAGCAGGATAAGGGTTGAAGCTGCAAAAACTGGCCTTTCAGGCATGGAAAATCGTGGTCAGTATTAAGCCTGAATATAAAATGTAGGTATGAAGAGGTAGTGTGGGATAATTTTGCGGAATGAACTTATTTATGGCAAGCCAAGTGCCGACAATAAATCTTTCAACTTCGGTTTGAACTTGACACCCCAGTTTGAATTTTTCAAACCACGGTTCGGGTTAGGACGCTATTTCCATAATAATTTATCGTTTTTATTTTAAACCTTAGTTTCAAATATTCAATCCCAAGTTTGAAGGCATTTAATATACAAACTTTCCTCGAAGTATATACGGCTTCAACCTTTAAACAACGTATTATAAACCTGTAGAAGCCTCCGTGGTGTAGTGGTTATGCTATTCGTCGCATAAACTAGAGGTCGTAGGTGCCATAGGCTTCTCCAGACTTTCGGGTCTTCATCTCGGTATGACCCTCGCTACTGGTGGGCCATAGCACTCGAACACACACACTGTATTTCGATTCACACATGATAGACACATTTAAATCCATACATTACGAAAACACGCCTATACAAATAGACTGTAAATTTTACTGCCGTAAAAATGAAAAAAATTAAGATGAAAAATTGTGATATTTTTTCTTATTTCTGCTCAAAATATAGATTGTGGGTATACGAGTACCCACAATCTATATTTTAGAGCAGAAATAAGAAAAATAAGGTTTACCCCTGTAAACCCCAGTTTTACTGTATAAAAGTGGGTTTCAAGGGGGTCAAAACAATATAGGCGTGTTTGCCTGATGTATATACATAGCTACCCCAAAAATGAGCGTACAGTGAAATTCCGCTATTAAGACCAATTATAATTAGGACTAATTTTGCTACAAAAAGCTTATTTAGTAGTTTGCAGGTATTCATTCTTTATATATTTACTGCAGACAGTATCCGCTGAATAGATACCACCTTTGGGACTGTTCAAAAGTGGTCTTAAAGATTAAGAAAACTTTTGAACAGTCCCAAAGGTGGTCTTAATAAAGGAAGTTTACTGTATATAATACGCCTAGATTAGCTGCTGCCTTTTACGAAATTTATGCCTAGCTTTTCAGAAAGTGGACATAAGCAAACGATATAGACCCATATCAGACGCTTCCTCTAAGCCCTTAAATGCCTAATGTTCTCAACAATGGGACATAACCAAACGGTGAACAGCCATATTAAACGCCGCCCTTTAACTCATATATGCCCAGCTTTCAAAAAGGTGGACACTGGCAAACAATGTCATTCACCATTTGGGCCGGGGCACAGCATTTCCTACGTTTACATGTGCGCCAACGAAAAATCAGATCAGCCTGTGCATCCATATTGTCTGACCAAGGACTTCGGTGCATTGGGCCCTTAGCTATCCTTAGAGCGCACAATGAACACTGATAAACTGGAATGATCTGAGCCTTTGCCGGGCGTACATGTAAATTGTAGGAAATTATGTTTTCCGGCTCACTTTTTGACACGCCCGCCTTCGTGGTACAATCGGATGCACATCTGACTGGTGATCAGGAGTCGCTGTTTCGATTCCCGCCGCGTGTGCCTCATTTTTCCGTCGAGACTGATCATAAAGTTTTTTTGTTTTTTTTGTTTTTGTTTTCCTTCGGTCAGTCTTTCCATCACGAAAACATGCCTATATAATTTTGACCCCTTGAACCCCTTTTTATATAGTAAAACTGGGGTTTCCGGGGGTATACCTTATTTTTATTATTTCTGCTCTAAAATATAGATTGTGGGTACTAGTTAGAACCGCCTCGGTGAGGCGGTTCTAACGAGTGTCCACAATCTATATTTTGAGCAGAAATTAGAAAAATATCACAATTTTTTATCATAAAATTTTCATTTTTTCGGCGATAAAGGTGGCAATGTATTTGTATAGGCGTGTTTGCGTAATGCCCTTCCGCTGATTCAAGAAAGAGAGTTGTCAGTTTCTGCAAAAATGTGCACAGTTTTTTTTTTTTTTTTTTTCCAATCGTAATCTGACCAGCTCGCCAAGATCTAAATAATGCTTATTGGGCCAGCCCAGTGACTAGTGTTGTTACAGTTGTCTCCCTTTGGTTAAATCCGTTCTTCAGATATTAGGTAGCATTGCACTAAATACTGGGAGGTGCCGGGTTTTATCATTTTGGGACCGAGCTTTTAGTTGCGTACTAAATACCAGACTTGCTCACATTGGATATATATATCACATGTTTTATTTCAGTGTGAGAAAATGATAGGTATAAGGGACTAAACTGATGCATGTTTTATAAATATATAAGCTCAAAGAATTTTTTGCTGATTTTATATGGTCACCCCTCCTTTAAAAATGTTGGTATGTATATTTACTCCGTTATCGTAGGTAAACAAACATGGTTGTAACTTGAAAAGGAGCAGTTCAACATGTGGATTTTTCTCATTAACATGTTGGGCTAGGATGGCTCTATACACATGTAATGTTTGAAAAGTTTTGTATGTGAAGTTTTTGTGGGAGCAGGTAAAAGGTTACTATTGTCGCCTATGGAAAAAATTTAGTGGGAAGCTCCCTTTGCCGTATGCTGATAATCTATAGAAGTAGCGTTTTTCAAATGATTTTTGTTTGTATGATTTTTATTGTTGGTCCAAACATAGATTGTGGGTCCTCGTTAGAATCGCCTAATGAATCGATCATCACGTGAACAAGTCCGTGAAATGAACACCCCCTTACACCCCACTTTGTATAGAAAAAAAATGGGGTTTACGGGGGTAAACATTATTTTCCTTATTTTTGCTCCAAGACATAGGTTGTTGGTACTCGTTAGAACCGCCTCAATGAGGCGGTTCTAACGAGCACCCACAACCTATGTTTGCAGTATCAATAAGAAAGATATCATGGATTTTCATCCGAAAAATAGCCATTTTGGAGATGTGAAAAAATGCACTATGTCTTACGGGTGTCATTATGATAACTCACCTGTGCGACATAGTGAATTTTTCATATCTCCAAAATGGCTACTTTTCTGATGAAAATCCGTGATATTTTTCTTATTTCTGCTCAAAATATAGATTGTGGGTATTCGTTAGAACCGCCTCATCGAGGCGGTTCTAACGAGTACCCACAACCTATATTTTGAGCAGAAATAAGAAAAATATTGTATACCCCCGTAAACCCCAGTTTTCTCTGTATGATGTGGGGTTTAGGGGGGTCTTCATTTCACGGACGTGGTCACGTGATGGTAATCGTAATGTCTAACCAGTACCCCAAACTATGTTTGAAAGCAAAAAAAAAAAGTACATGTAATTCTTTGTGTTGAGGTTTTGCATCCCCGTCAACACTATTTAAGTGATTTTGGAAATGTTACTTTCTGTTTTGTTGGACATTTACCCGACATTTAAATGAAATGACAAAATAAGCCCTACCACCAAAATAAACCGCGTTAGGGTTTATATGCAGGGACGGTCCAACTCACACCACTTTACCTGGACAGGTTGAGTTCTTCCGAGTGGCTCGTATACCAGTACTCATGTTCGGTAGTTTTAGCCCATGTTGTCCAATCTATTTTTCTGATCCCCGATGAACTTGGGAAGGGGTTGAGGTAGCAAACGTCTGAGCAAAAATAAAGAATATATTGTACACTTTTTATTATGTTTGTTTGTTTGTTTGATTTGAGGTTTAACGACCCCGTCAGAACTGTACAGGTCACTTTGGAGACGTTGCTTCCAATTTTGTTGGACTTTTACCCGACACTGAGATGAAATGACTTCTCAAGCCCTGTCGCCCAATGAAACCAATAGGGTTTATAAGCATGGACGGTCCGACACTCGCACCGCTTTGCCTTGGCAGCCTTAAATCCTCTAAGCGGTTTACCAGTACTCCTGTGCGGGTCGGTTTCAGCTCTGCGTGGAAGTATCATGCAGCCCATCTATTTCTTCAAGCTCCGATGGGCGGGGGCCGACACTTTTTCGTGAAAGTGTGGTTTACATAGGTTTTGTTTGTTTATTTGTTTGTTTTGCTGTTAAACGTTCCCGTCAACACTCTTTTGGTTACTTTGGAGACGCTGCTTCCAATTTTGCGGGACTTTTATCCGACATTGAGATGAAATGACAGTTTAAGCACTACCGCTCAATGAAACGAAAAGTGTTTTTTTTTTTTTTTTTTTTTTTTGCATGGACGGTCCGACTCGCACTACTTTGCCTTGGCAGTCTTATACCTATTAAAGCAGTTTACCAGTACTCAGGTGCGGTCGGTTTCAGCTCCGTGTGAAAGCACCATACAGCCCAATCTATTTTTCCAAGCCCCGATTGGCGGAAGCCAGATGCGTACCTGTGTATCGAACATTAGTATTTCAGTTTATAGGGTATGACGTTTATACCACGGGCTTAGCAAACCGATTGAGCCAAGGTTCCTACAAGTTCAGTGGCTGACTCATTGGAGTCTGTGTTACGAGTATATAATAATTTCATGTTTTAACGATTCATAAGCAAAAGCAAACACTTGAAAACGAAATCAAATCATAGTGTCAAATATTTCGCCGATTTCGTCTTCTATTGATACTTGGTACTTGAAACTCAACTGCTGTCACGGGTAATCAATTTGATTGGTTAAGCAGAATAAACAAAAGCTTGGTGCTTGCCAATTTCCATCGCGTCAGAAATTCAATGTACAGATGTTTCCTACGTCTAAATAGCTGAAGTCTAAAATTACTCGCCGCAGGAACTCTCTAACAATATGAATTGATCAGGTTTTAGAATGTAGGGAAATATGAAATTTGAGAATTTTAAGCCGTACGAGTCCTCTCCGCTGTTCATAATCTGAGTCAACAAAACGCCGTGCGCATGTCTGATTAGAAGAAACAAATCTCATAGATTATCGCTAATTCTCTCGAGATGAAATCCTATAATCAAATGGGCGGTGCTTGGGAAGATTTGGTTGTCAGAAACGGTATGGTAATAATGAAGGGACTTATTAATGAAATTTAACGCTAAAGAAGTTTGGTATTTACTTACAATTTGTGCCGGAGCACGTCAAAAACCAGAGTTTGACATATGAATCCGAGATACGACTCCATAAAGCATGTGAAACCACAAAGGATAATCAGTCTTTACTGATGGCGATATGGCTTTGTCCAAGGCGGAAAGCGAAGACTCTGATCAGACTGCGCGATCGCGCAGTCTGATCTGAGCCTTCACTGAGAACCTATGGAATTTCGGAGGTTTTCGCTGTGCCTCGGCTATTCTAATAGAAACAATTTGCTGGACTGGGGAGAATAAAGTAAGCAAATATTACACATGGTAAAAGTATGTTTCCCATTGTGAAGCCAGAATCTGGAGAGAATATTAGAATACAACGATTTAAGAAATTAAACATTGAAAGTGTCAGAGCAAATTGGCAAAATCTCATATAACAAATCTAATATTTAGAAGCTCGTATAAAGTAGTTATACAGTAATCAGAAATACAATCAGAAAAGTTGATATATGATATACTAACCACGACAGCATATAGGGTACTCGAAGATTGGAATGTTAAATATGTTTTGAAAGGGAAACGAACTGAAAATGCGATTCTATTCCAGCCCACTAGTCTTGTCAAATGCTGTCAGGGGCGTTCATTTAATGTATAGTGCGCGTTATTAATTCCATTCACATTTCGTTTACTTCAACCCTTCGAACAGCTCCCGCCCATCTGGGCTTGAAGAAATATATGGGCTGCATGATGCTTAGTGGATCTAAGCCTGCCCAGGCAAAGCGGTGCGAGTCGGCCCGTTCATGCTTATAAACCCTATTGGTTTCATTGGGGGACAGGGCTTGAGATGTCATTTCATCTCAATGTCGGGAAAAAAGTCCCACAAAATTGGAAGCAAAGTCTCCAGAATGACCTTTACAGTGTTGACGGGGACGTTAAGCCTCAAATCAAACAAACAAACAACCCTTCGAAGAATTCTCTCTTGACGGAAACTTACATTTTGGCCCCGTCAAGCGATTTTGGTACTTATCGCCTATGCAAGCAGCGAAGGTTCAGGCGAGCCTGCGCATCCGCGCAGTCTCGCCAGAACCTTCGCTGCTCGCCCATACAAGCAGTGAATCAAGAGGAACCTTCAGACAGAAAGCCCTATCCCTGGCCCTTCTGAATGGCAGGGCATGCGCAGTTAAAATTTGTCATGACGGAATGCTCGAAGACACAAATTCGCTTGGCGGGGCTCATTTCAAGTCCCAAAATTTATTTTGATAAGGCAGAGAAGAAGGCCTTTTCAGGTATATCCGGAAGACACCGGTAAACTGCATTGCCAAGTACACACTGGGATTCATACCGACGACCAGAAAGAGTTCATTACGAAAACACGACTATACAAATACAATGTAAACTTCATCACCGAAACTGAAAAATTTAAGATGAAAAATTGTGATATTTTTTTTTATTTCTTTTAGAGCAGAAAAAAGAAAAATAAGGTTTACCCCTGTAAACCCCAGTTTTACTATATAAAAGTGGCGTTCAAGTGGGGTCAAAATTATAAAGGCGTGTTCGTGATGTTTAACAGGAAACAGTCGCAAGGACTAAGGTCTGGCGAATAAGGTAGATGTCAGAGCTGAACTAACTTTTCCTACTTCAAGATGTCTAGGACAAAACACGCTTGTGAGCAGGTGCGTGTCATCGATACGAAACAGACCATCTTAAACCTATTGCAGGTCTACGTTTTTCATAGTCTGCCTTTACTTTTGACAACACGCCATGCTTATAAAAGGTTGCGTCTACGGACGGACGAACGGACGGACAGACGGACGGACGCCAGGCTGATCGCTATATCCCACGAACCTACTCGGTCGATGGATAAAAAGTAAACTTGGGGTCTGGTATGCTTTATATATCATGACATCAGTGTCTGATGGTATTTTGGTACAATTCATACTGTGGGCGAAACTGTTACTAAAGTTCAAACAAAGTTATCAAGCCTAAAGATATCGCACAAATACATTTACTGCTATAAAAAAAAACTTGCCGAAGCTTATTAATAACAGAAAAATTTCGACAACAGTATTACTTGTATCGTCCAACTATTAGCAGGCACCTGTAAAAAATATGTATTCTACTATAGATTACCAGACAGGATTCCAGACACGGAAGTCCTGAACAGGGCAGCGATGCAAAGTGTACATACTCGTCTAAAATTAGCACAGTTAGCCATGTTTTCAGTGTTATCAGAATGCCTGAGGACGTTTAACATAGGAAATTCTCAATGGCGAATTAGAAATGGGCAAACGCTCCCAAGGCGGTAAGAAGAAGCGCTACCAGGACACCCTCAAAGCCCAGGGACTTCAACCAGCCAGCAGGGTCGTAAGAACAAATTGCACAAGACAGAGAAAAGTGGAGAGGTCTCATCAGAATGAATATAAGGCAAAAGAATCAGTGAAGTTGAGCAGAAACGCGCACAGCGCAAAGCCAGAGCTAAGGCATCACCAACAGAGCTGTCTTCCTCTAGCCTCTGTTGCTCTATATGCAACAGAAAATTCAGAGCCAGAATCGGTATCATCAGCCATCTTAGAACACACAAATAGTAACATTTCACAAATACGATTATGATTGGTCATTGTCAGTAATGACAGACGCACTATTTATTATACCACCATGCAAGGCCAGATTTTATTTCATCCTGTCTCAAAGATGTAGACAGCTGAAGCGAAACTGTGTTAGGAATGGCACATCTATTCATGGTATGAATTAAAGATACCTTATGAAAAAAAATCAAATATCATCAGACTTTATATGTCTAGGAACTCGACAACAATCTGACATTTGAGCGGAAGAATCAATATTTGGGGTCTACAAAATCGTTCCTCTGGTGGGAGCAACACCCTACTGGCTCACTCATAGTCTACAAGGTGCCGTAACTCTGTACAATTACCGGGATGTTCGCGTGTCCAAACAGCCTTAGACAAAATTAAAAAGGAATCTTCCATTTACGGATAAGGGAAATATGTTGATTACGTGATCCAAGTAGAGATAACACCATATAAAGAGGATGAAGATGAGTATTATGGGGTTAACTGACCTTATTTCTCAATAAAAAACATATACTGTGGGTACTCGTTAGAATCGCCTCGTAGAGGCGATTCTAACGAGTACCCACAGCATATGTCAGTAACAAGAAACAAGGACAATCATCCCTCATTTATCCGTGTTTCATCGCCTCATTCGGAGAAGTATTGTTCGAGATATTAGAAGCGAAGGCTTAATACTGATCTTTGACCCTCTTTCTGTCAAGAAGGAGATGAGAAGTTGAAGTACTAGAAACAATCTGCATAATTGTGATTGCATGTCTAAAAGCTCGCTAGAAGTCCAAAACGAGGCTATAAGCAATTGGTTGCGTGTTTGGAACGACGTTCGAAGAAGATGCAGCCCATATGTCGCAGAAACCATCGTGCACTAAGCGCAAGATCTACTTTTCGTTTGTAGGTTAAGGCCCGTTTGCGCTAATGTGTTATTGGCCAAGTTTCTTGTTAAAACAATATTAGTCAAGAAAATAAAATGTTTGAATGCTACCAAGCCCTTAGCGTAGCCACTAAGCGTTAAAATGAATAATATGGAATTAAAATCATTTTTTGCACTAAAATGAACAGTGTATAAAAGTTTAGCTAGTCTAGTCACTCTGGCTCAATTTTGTGTGATAATCCTAAGATTTGAGACTCTACCAAATAGACTTGCCATTACTAAGAAGGTGATAAATTTTTAAACCAATAAAAAGATGATCATTCTTTTATTATCAGACTAGTAGCTAGTCTACCTAGCCCTTGGCGAAGAAAAATACATGTGCAGCTGTAAATATTGTGTCTGTGCGTGTGCGCGTGCGTGCGTGCGGGCGTGCGTGCGTTGGGGTTTATTGACACTATCAAACAATTTCATCTGTAAAAATGTTAGTTCTAGAGATAAGATTGACACCATTTCAGCGTACGTGTGTGTAATCGTAATGTTGATTAGGCAGTCCTAACAACATCAAATCATCACAAAAACACGCCCATTTTGACCCCTTAATCACCACTTTTATACAGTAAAACAGGGGTTTACAGAGGTATATACATTATTTTTCTTATTTCTTACAAACATAGATTGTGGGTACTCGTCAGAACCGCCTCACCGAGGCGGTTCTAACGAGTTCCCACAATCTATTTTTTTTGGGGGTACAAATAAGAAAAATATAAGATTATTTTAGCTGAACATTTTCATTGTTTGGTGGTAACATTTCCAATATATTTGAATAGGCGTAAATTCGTAATGATAGAAATGAGAGAACACATCAGAGCATTAATGCAAATATGATAAATATTCCGGGCCTCCGTGGGCGCTGACTCTTAATCATTAATAGGTATCTCACTACTGTGGTTGGAGCCTCGTTTGGGCCACATGTCAGACGCCATGTTCTGCAACGGCAGGCCAGGTGTTTTTTCTCCAGGTACTACCGCTTTCGCCAACCACTAATTAACAATCGGCTCGAAATTTGTAAAATATTCTTGAAAAGGCCGTAAAACTAAAACCAAAATATTATAAAGTAAATATCACGTGTACAGTATGATGTTAATATATTATGACACTGGCGTATGATCGAAATGTTAGACATTTGGAAAACAAATAAAAACAGTCGGCAAAGGCAACGGCGTGCGTGCCTGTCAGCATAGAAAAGAAAAACAAGAGGACCATGATAGTCCTATATCGGTCACCTGAGCTGAACGATTCACACATGGTACTTAATACTGAGGTTTCACATAAGGTCATTGCTTTAAAATGTTTACATAAATTGTAAGCTCAGAATGTGATGTTTCGTCCTATAAAATTCACATGATTTAGGAATGATCGAGGCGATTCTAATGAGTACACACAGCGTACATTTGCAAGATGAAAGAAGAAAATCCCCGTACATTATCCCATTATACTGGTTGGATGAATTGCCTGCTGACTCAAGAACGGGTTCGACTCATCCACGATAAACGTGCCAGCGGGGTTCGAGCCATTAAAGTTCTACTGTACCCGGATTTTTCAAAGGCACGTGCATGCATGATACGTGCAGGGAGCGCTACGTACGCCCATATGGATGTTCTGGCTTTAGTTTCAATCAGTCCCAATACGGAAATATCATTTACACAAATGATCATACCGAACAATACAAATTATATTCTCTGAGTAAATACATATTCGCTTTAAAAAGACACTTAATCGCACGCCAAATTATTAGGAATTATCCCATATGGCGTGGCGTCTCGTTATGCCCCCTTCAACCGCTCTTCAAGGAGAACGATCGCGATTTCTCTTATTTTATCCCCTCCAACTCGAAAGAATAGCAACAAATTAAATAAACACTACATCTGTAGCGATGTCTGGTGGTGAATAGAAAAGAATAGTATCGTTAGGCTCAAAGTATAATTGTCCTGTACCAATCACACTGATTATGTTCACAGAGACTAATGGTTCAAGACAGGCTATTAGGCAGCACGAGAGGGCGATGATCGTGCCGGATTCTGGAAATCGTCTCACTACACTATAGTCCTTACATGTTTGTTTGTTTGATTGATTATAGGGATCAACCATGGTTTTTCATGCATTAACATTCGCCGGGTCCCGAGGAAGCTGTATGAACATGAGGCCGCTAGGCCGAATTTTCAAATATCTTCCGAGGGATCAGGCAAATGTTAATGGAATGAAATAACCATGGATGTTCTTGCATAACTTACGATTCCGACAGCACATTTTGACGAAAACGCCCCCAAAGCTCTATATAAACTCTTCACATTAGACCGGCGAATCAACATGGCGGCCACTTCAGAATGTTGTTACAATGACGTTGTTACGCAGTAACCATCTGACGTCATCATAGAACCCTAAAACGCTACGATCAGGGCGATAACGTTACGTCGCTCAACCAATCTGATTAAAATCCGATCTCGCTGCGGCTAGCATCAGAGGCAACACCTAAACAAGTAGGCTTGCCAACAGGTCTTTACAATGACAGCAAACCAAAGGAAGCGTTAGATTAATGGGTACTCGATAGAACCGCCTCATTGAGGCGGAGACTGTGGGTAACCGTTAGAACCGCCTCATTGAGGCGGTTTTAGTGAGTACCCACTATCTTTAATTTAGAGCAGAAATAAGAAAACTAAGGTTACCCCTGTAACCCAGATTTACTATATAAAATTGGGGTTCCAGGGGGTAAAAACTAAAAAAATATATAGGCATGTTTTCATGGTGCAATTATCAAGAATGGCATATTGTAAGCTATCTCCATATACTGCAGCAACCTTTTGGGAGTATTACGTGCAGTTTAAGCAACTTGGACTTGGCCGTTGAACACACTAGGTTAAAATAATGATGTCTGGACAAATAGGTCAAATTTATATAGGTTTTTGTGATGGTTGCAAATTAACGATGGAAATTTTGCCCATTTAATAATGCCATTAAGACATGCAGTAAAATTTCAAAATAGAGCCCTAATGAAGTTTCATGTTGGATTACTGAAATAGTAGATTTTATCAAACATGACTGTCACTAACAACACCTTAGCCCCTGAACATTTGGGCTTGAAGAAATAGATGGGCTGCATGATGCTTCCACACAATGCTGAAACCAATCCGCACAGGGGTACTGGTAAACCACTTAGAGGATCTAAGCCTGCTCAGTCAGTGTGGTGCAAGTCAGCCCATACATGCTTATAAACCCTATTGGTTTCATTGGGCAACAGGGCTTTTTTCAGTTCTATGGTGTATTTCTTGCTTCCAAAGGATAACCCTTTTATAGAACATATTTAACTTCACTACAGCTGGTGTGTGGGAATGTGTGGCGGCGGTAAAACGTCTCCCTGCCCTACATCATAGTGTAGATTATATTTTCTTGTCCTTTGGGATCATTGATTCCATTGTGGAAATTTGAAAATATCTGAGGGTCACTGATGAGGCCTAATTGGCCGAAACTAGCTAGTCTGGCCCAGAAAACATGTACATATTTTTCAGTTCTATGGTGTATTTCTTGCTTCCAAAGGATAACCCTTTTATAGAACATATTTAGATGTCATTTCATCTCAATGTCGGGTGAAATTCCCACAAAATTGGAAGCAACATCTCCAAAATGACCTTTAAAGTGTTGACGGGGATGTTAAACCTCAAATCAAACCACTAACACCACTATATAACTTTCTAAATCAAATTTGGGATTTCAATGCCCCTGTCATTCAGAATTGGTTGTGATTTTACAGTGAAAGCAACATTTCCACTTTGTGTCAAAATTCATATCTTCCCACGAATAGAAGATAGCAGTGCAGCCTGTTTTCAGGCACCTTTGGCTATAATATAAGCTTATTTATCAAAATAAGAACCAGCTAGTAGCAATCCTATTTGAATGTTAAGGTTATTTGAGTATGATGAGGTATAGGCAAATAGCTAATTTTTCAACTTTGCACCATAACAAGGGTAGGTCAAAAATATTTTCTGCTCTTCTATAATACATGTTTATAGCATGTCAACTTTGTTGTGTTATCAGCATTAACAGTATGCAATTGTCCAATGACTGAACTAAAGTTAATGACCAAATATAAAAGACAAGCAAGAAATCAAAATAATGATGCACAGTTTATAGGGCTAAATTTTGACATTATCAAAAAATCATTGTTTTGGCCTTACTCAAAATTCTGTCAAATGTCCCATGAGCAGAAAATGCTGGTACATACATTTTTCAGACACCTTTGCTATATGGTGTTTTCATCAAATAAATAAGAACCTGCTAGTATCAATCATTTTTTTATGTGAAGATTATTTGAGTAACCATTTTTTCAACTTATGCACCATTTCAAGGGTTGATCAAAAAATTATTCTGCCCTTCTGTAATGTAAAAGCATGGCTTTGTTGTCTTCAGCATTAACAGAAGGCAGTTGTTCCATAATTTAACTGCAATTGAAAGTCCAAATCTAAAAGTGTAGCAAGAAACCAGCATTAAGCTACACCATGAATATGGCTAAATTCTTACATTTTCATAAAACCATTGCTTTGGCTTACTTAAAAATCTGAGAAACTGTCCCATGGGCAGAAATGCTAGTTCACCCAGTTTCTTTAGGCACCTTTGGCAATAAGCTGATTTATCAAATAAAAAAGAACCTGCCGGAAGCAAACCGTTTTGAATGCCAAGGTTATTTGAATATGTGGTAAAGGCATGACTTTAAGGGGTTGTCAATATTTGTTGTGTCACTCTATAATATAGAAGAATGTTTTTGATTTTAACGGCTAAGCAAGAAATTAGAACTATGCTACAGCATATGGTGAATATTAGATATTTTCATAAAATCTGTGTTGTTTGCCTTCACTCAAAATTCTGCTAGATCTTGCCATGAAATGAAAATACTGTTTCTTTGACTTTTAAGGTCTCCTTCATAAACAGACTGATGAATCAAGCAATTAAAAACCTGCTAGTATAAATCCTTCTAGGATGCCTTTAGGCTTTTCGAATTATTATGCAGTATATAGGCAAATATTGCCATTTTCCAATTTCATACCACAATTTGGGGTGGTCAGTTATTTTTTCTCCCCTTTTATGATATAGACGCTTCATTTTGGTGCATTCAGGATTAACAGTACTTAATGTTCCAGTGATGGAATTAAAATGGAAAGACTAAATCTAAAGGACTGCTGAATAATTAGCATTATCCTACACTATGTATAAGGCTAAATTCTGATAGCACAATGTTTAAAGCATATATACGATTATCCCAATTACAGAAAATTGTCATTCTTGTAGACACAGTGGATAGCATTATCTCACATAAGGGTTTGTAATATGGAAGAAAAAAAACTTGCCATCAAATCAAATAAGCAAGATCAGATCAACAACTGGCCTCCATGGATTGCAATAATGAAAACAGATTTGCTATTGATAGAATAATAACTCCCAAGTATTATTACTCTTGCAAAACTGGAAAAAATACTCTTCCTGTTCATGGGGATAATCCACCATTATGAAATTGTAAATGAATACATACAAAATATCATACAATGCCTTTTCCAATAAAATGCAGCAATGCAAAACTGAATGATTTTCCACAACTTACATTAGCCGAATATATACCTTCCATTGTCCCCTGCTCATGATGGGAAGGTGGAAGACTGAGCAAGATATTTTACTACATGTACCTGTATGTATTTTAAATGAAGTCACTTTTGATTTATGTATTTTGAGCAGTCACTACTGTGAACAAAAGATACTTGACTGCCTTAACCAATTTAGTACTAGGTACCCCAAAACGGGTAATTGGCAAACAGTGCAGGCCCTGATCAGATGCCGGGGCCTACACTGTTTGCAAAACGTTCAGCCAGTTTCCAAATAGATTTTTAAGAAAGCACAACCTGACACCCCTAAATTTTGAAATGGACTCCTGCTTTATATTAAGAGGAATATTTGGTACAAAATTGGGTTAAGGCTGATCAAATTTACAAATTAAAAATCCCACGGGAAACCAATAATGAATGTCATCATTTAACAAGGAGACAACTTTCATGACCTTTTGTTTATCTTTTTACTTTTTTTTTCTCCAAATGAGGACCTATGAAGAGGGTTCTACTCTATTTTTTGTTTGCATATGCCATTCTACTATACAGCCCGGGCTTCTCCAGACTTCTGGTTGAGTCTTTAAACCGAGGCATTAGGAAAAACAATAAAATGATTCAAGGAAATTTAAATGGATTCAGTTCTGGTGTCATTGAATTTTTCAATATTGTTGACAGAAGTGACAGGACTTTAATTATTCTCGAAATGACCTGCTGTGATGACGTCATGTAACTCTTTCTTTAAAAAATAATGCGAGGGAACTTACAGTCACCGAAACAGGTCAGTCACCATTTCTGGGCTTCTGATACTGTAATCGGTCAAATGTGACCATTGCTCCCATGTGTATCTATCTATTTATACTGCAGCAACTAGCCTGTAACTATTGTACATTGTATACACTCCAGGTTTGCAGGATGAAAGCCTACACAGTAATCATGTAAGATAGGGCTCTTTAACCTGTGCAACAGATGGTTCTCCCTGCACAGGTGATGGGGGGATGTAGCCCCCCCCCCCAGCGAGGGAACTTACAGTCACCGAAACAGGTCAGTCACCATTTCTGGGCTTCTGATACTGTAATCGGTCAAATGTGACCATTGCTCCCATGTGTATCTATCTATTTATACTGCAGCAACTAGCCTGTAACTATTGTACATTGTATACACTCCAGGTTTGCAGGATGAAAGCCTACACAGTAATCATGTAAGATAGGGCTCTTTAACCTGTGCAACAGATGGTTCTCCCTGCACAGGTGATGGGGGGATGTAGCCCCCCCCCCCCCCCCCCCCCAGTAACGTCCCGATCCGATGAACGCCTTACGGTACATTTTGTGGCAATCATCTGGGTCTGATTCTCCGTTCAAAGCAATATATAGTTGATAAGATAATGATTTCCTGTAACTGTTGAAAGAATGGCAAGACAATCTAAATCGTTTTCTGATGGATTTTCGATATTCTTCGATATAAAGCTTCCACCGCCATTTTGTCCTGCTCACCGAGAATGTTTCGTAAAAGGTGCACCGATTGGTTCGTTTAAAATAGAATAAAACGGAAATTCCGAGGTCATGGAAGGTGACCTTTCATGGGTCGTTGTCAGATCTAGGCGTACATAGTTCAGCTTAGATCGGGTTTCAATCAGATTGGTCGCTCAACGTAACGTAAACAAAGCAAGGCCAGACTTGTGATATCAAAAACTCAAAATCCATGTTCAAACAGCACGCGAATTGCATGATTTGAACATGGTTTTAGCTGTTTGAGCACGGCTTTCGGTCCAATTTGACAATGGCTTCAAACAGCCATACGCATAGATATTTATGCAGGAATATAGGGTTTACGTCCCCGACAACACCATATAGGTCATTTTGGAGACGCTGCGTCCAATTTTGTGGAACTTTTACCCGACATTGAGATGAAACGACATCTCAAGCCCTGTCGCCCGATGAAACCAAGGTGAGATGAGCCAGGCTCGAACCCACAGCGGTGAGAGACCTAATGTTTAAGAGTCAGCGATCTTATCCACTAGGCCACGGAGGCCCGTTACACCGGCATTATAAAGGGATAACAATGGGGTTTAAGAGGGTGTACATTACTTTAATTATTTTTGCTCCAAGACATAGGTTGTGGGTACTCGTTGGAACCGCTTCAATGAGACGGTTCTAACGAGCACCCTCAACCTATGTTTGAAGCATGAATATGAAAAAAATATCTCGGATTTTCACCAAAAAATAGTCATTTTGGAAATGAGAAAAAATCACTATTTATCGTTATGCTACGACAACATATTATTGTGGCTTAGTGCATGTTTAGCTTGGCTGTTTTCGAAGAAACCGACGTGGTATTGTCATAGCTCTGGCGTCGTCTGTGTCGTCTGTGTCGTGGTCCTCGTCGTCCGCGGGTCGTCTGTGTCGTGGTCCTCGTCGTCCGCGTCGTCGTGCAAACTTGGACATTTTGTTATATCGCTGTCATTATTGAGCAAATTTACTTGAAACTCGGACTAGTTGTTCATTATGAAAAGGGAAATTCATCTTTATAGGTGAGGTAACCCTCAAAATATTGTTGGCGCAGTTATGCCCCTATTTTTCGACTTAGAATTTATGCAGTCGAGCGTTGGCACCCGCATGCGGTGCTCTTGTTTGATATCCGGCTGAGGCGGCAGGGCTTGAGATGTCATTTCATCTCAATGTCGGGTAAAAGTCCCGCCAAATTGGAAGCAACGTCTCCAAAATGACCTTTACGGGGACGTTAAACAAAATATCAAACAAACAAACAAATTATATCCGGCTGATACAACGCAAAATATACTGAGTATTTAATGTTTGTTAGTTCGATTTGAGGTTAAACGTCCCCGTCAACACTGTATAGGTCATTTTGGAGACGTTGCTTCCGATTTTGTGGGACTTTTACCCGACACTGAGATGAAATGACATCTCAAGCCTTGGTTTATTAGCGTGGACGGACCGACTCGCACCGCTTTGCCTGGGCAGGCTTAGATCCTCTAAGCAGTTTACCAGTACTCGTGTGAGGTCGGTTTCAGCTCTGCCCGGAAGCATCATGCAGCCCATTTATTTCATCAAGCCCCAATTGGCCGGGGGCCGTCTGTGAAATAAAGTATTTTTTTTTTTTTTTTTCATTTTCATTATTTTCTATCATCTTGCTTTTCACAGTCTACGCAAATTGAAATAAATATAAAAACAAAAGATTTTGCGTTGATATGTTTCATTTCGACGCAAAATGAAATAATGATAGAAGAACATAGCTGTCTTCGAAAGCAAACCAAACATTGGATAATGCTAGTAAGATTAACATTACGCAAACACGCCTATACAAATACAATGCCACCTTTTATCGCTGAAAAAAATGAAAATTTTATGATGAAAAACTGTTATATTTTTCTTATTTCTGCTCTAAAATATAGATTGTGGGTACTCGTTAGAACCGCCTCATCGAGGCGGTTCTAACGAGTACCCACAATCTATATTTTGAGCAGAAATACGATGAGGCGGTTCTAACGAGTACCCACAATCTATATTTTAGAGCAGAAATAAGAAAAATAAGGAATACCCCCGGAAACCCCAGTTTTACTATATAAAAGTGGGGTTCAAGGGGGTCAACATTATATAGGCGTGTTTTCGTGATGAATTGAATGTCTTTAACATACTAAGGTATTTTGGTCTCATGTCCGTTGTTTTTAACTCATCTGTGTATTAAGGCTCATTACATGATCGTGTTGTGAAGTCTGAAGTTGGAGCGGGGCATCGTATTGACTCGGACCTGTTCGTGGCCCGGTCTGTCTGTCTGCCCATCTATGCAACCAGCATGTTGGCACTTCCACAGCAGCAGGCACCTCAGCTGCAGAAGGGAATTCAGAACCTTACTGAGTACCAAACCCACCGCACAGACCCTGTTTCAAGAACCACTTCCACCACAACCCCGTCTCTCGGGACTTGAAGTAATAGATTGGGCTGCACGGTGCCTCCACGCAGAGATGAAACTGACCGGACATGAGTACTGGTAAACCGCTTTAAAGGACTAGTGGCAAAGTGGTGTGTGTCGGACCATTCAATGCATATACGCCTTTTGGTTTTATTAGACGGCAGGCCTTGAGATTTCATTTCGTCTCAATGTCGGGTAAAAGTCGCACAAAACTGGGACTAAATAGTGTTGGCGAGGACTCTAAACCTCAAAAAAGGAAACAAAAAAAAAAAAAAAAAAACACCCATCGCCACTTAGACGTTCCTTAGGCCTACGCAATAACGACTGCTGACTTGGACTGCATAATTTATAGATTGGGAACATATCGAACTTCTCACCAGAAAAAAAATGGAATGTTTTTTAACTCATCACTCCTTTTTTGTTGATCATGCACCGTCATTTTAGTCATAAAAGTCTGCACATGGATGCATCAGCCTTACTTTTGTTTCCGTGATGATTGTAAAGATGTGCCATCGTTCAAAGCAAAATATATGTGCTTTTTTTTTTTTTTTTTCGTTTAGAAGAGACCTCACACGGTCGATGCAATATGAAATAAAATTAAGTATACCAGCTATCATCGCAAAATGTTTTTTTATCAAATTTCTTAGTATCGACACATAATAAAGTAAAAACTGCATATTATTTCATTTCGCATCGACTAGGCCAACGCAAAATAAAACGTTTAAAATGAAAAAAATACTTCATTACTTTATTTTGAGTTGTATCATTACGTGAACAAGTCCGTGAAATGAACATCCCCCTCGCACACAACCCATGAGCTGCTTACACGATCTATTAGTTTAACTGTGTATTTTCCTTGCAGTTCAGTAAGAGAAAAGGATTTGTATGTCACATTTATTGACAGTAATTAAAAGTTTTTCCATAGACACTTTGTAAAAAAACTAAGGTTGGGTGTGATTATTTGGGATAGAATATTAAGCGATCATTTGACGGATATTATGAGGGTGCATAAGGAACGTAGTGGACTCAGTACCATTGGCGTTTTTGTATGGGAAGTTGTGTTTCAAACCTGCCAACATGTGCATTTTGCTGTGCACTGACTTTGGAGAGAAGCGATACAATATGCTAACTTATAAGATATAGCACTTTAGTCACTAAGATAATATATAGCTGTCCACAATATTAATATTATTGTGACTCGAAAGTGCTGATTGTTCTAAACTGTTCATATGTCACTAATATTAGAGTTTAAGATTCAACACGGCAGTTCTTACACATTTTCTTTACACAAGTAGTTCTTGAAATGCAGCAATTCTTACATGAAGATTTGATCTTATTTGATCTTCTATCTGTTCAGCAAGAAAAGGTTGTGCATCACATTTTTATTAATAGCATAAAGACTGACTCTGATTATTAAACATACTCAAGTACCACATAAAAAGATCTGTTGATGAATATTATAAGGTTGCGTAAGGAATTTAGTGGACACTTTGTAAGGGAAGTTGTGTTTCAAACTTGCCAACTTGTACATTTTGCTGTGCCCTGACTGTGAATATAAACAATCAATATGCTCTCTTAGAAGACGTATAACTGCTATAAGCACTTTAGTCACAAAAATTAATATAAATCTGTCCACAACATATCGTTTCATTATGTTTCTCATTTGTTTCAAATGAATCAGTTCATAAGGGCAGAAAACACATTTACAATTCATCCATAATAATGCTGTGTTTCTTGACTGTAAAATTGCATTTTTCTAACAATAATTATTCAATTGAAGGTTGTTGGTTGAAATATTGTCAAAATAATGTAAATAACATAAAATCAAATTTATAAGGGCACTACAAGAGCATGTTTACGTGATGAAAACGAAATTTGATAAACACTAGCCAATATTGTTTGTAGGAATGTACATACGAGTGAAGGCTGAAAAGTTCTGAGCCTGACCAAGATCCAATTGTTTGTCCATGCTGAAAGTGCCTTATTTTTCAACATAGTCTCCCTTCCTGTCCACACACTTCCTCCAGCGATGCTGGAGTCCTTGGATCCCAGTGGTATAGGAGGTATCATCTTGGTCCCTGAAAAACTCCTCCACAGCAGCTATCACCTCCTTGTCTGACCGATAATGCTGCCCATCCAAGTGCTTTTTCATGTTTGGAAACAGGAAATAATCTGATGGAGCTAGATCAGGTGAATACGGAGGGTGATCGACAAGTGTGAAGCCACAGTCATGCACAGCAGCCATTGCGGCAACCAATTTATGAGCAGGCGCATTGTCCTGATGGAACAAGACCCCTTTTGTCAATTTTCCGGGTCGTTTAGCCTTAATTGCTTTTCGCAATTGTTTTAGCAGATCTGCATAATACTCCCCATTAATTGTTCTGCCCTTTTGAAGGTAATCTATGAATATTATACCCTTGGCATCCCAGAACACTGATGCCATCACCTTCCCTGCAGAGAAGACGACCTTTGCCTTCTTTGGAGGGGGTGAGCCAGGGTGCGTCCATTGCATGGGTTGTCTTTTGGTATCTGGCTCAAAGTGATGAACCCAACACTCATCCTGAGTGACAAAACGGTCAAGGAAAGCATCTCGGTCTGCTTCAAAAATAGCCAAGTTGGCTTGTGACAGGTTCATTCTGGTCAACTTTTGGTCAGGCGACAAAAGCCGTGGCACCCATCTGGCGGAAACCTTCGACATTCCTAATTCACTGTGTAGAATGTTCTCTACTCGTTCACGGGAGATGCCAACAATGTTAGCTAACTGATTCACAGTTAAACGCCTGTCATCCATCACGGCCCTGTGCACTTGGCTGATGGTTTCCTCAGTTGTTGCCGTTGTGGGTCGATCACACCGGTCTGTCCTTGCTCATCTTAAAATTTGCTGCCCACCTTTTCACGGTTGCATACGAAAGAGCATCACCCCCTAATGTAGCAACCATATCGGCATGCATGTCCTTAGGGGCTAACCCCTTTTTATGGAGGTACTTGATGACACCACGATGCCAGAGTTTGTCCATTTTCTCAAAAACGTGCTAGTATCAATTTTCAAAGTCTAGAATTTCTACGTTATTGCAGGTAAACTTGAACTTATTTGAGTCAAATCAAGTAATAAAGGTTTGGATTTAATGAATACAAAATTTCATGGCTGTTCGATGCCTGCTTCTTGGTCAGGCTCAGAACTTTTCAGCCTATCCTCGTAATAATAATAATAATAATAATATCACAACAACAACTACTACTTCCACTGCTACTGATTATAATATTAATGAAAACGATGATGATAATAATTAAACTACTACTACTACAACAACATGGGCTCCTGCCCATCGGGGCTTTAAGAAATAAAATGTGCTGCATAATGTTCCCACGCAGCGCTGAATGAGTACTGGTAAACCGCTTAAAGGGTCTAAACCTGCCCAGGCAAAATGGTGCGAGTCGGAAAGCCCCTAAATATAAACATTTTGGTTTGTTTGGACTTCAGGGCTCAAGATGATATTTCATCTCAATGCGGAAACAGCTCAGGAACGTTTCCAAAATTATCCTAGATAGTGTTGACGGAGATTCAAACAAACTAATACTACTATTTCTGCCACTTATGATAATGATAATTCCAAAACTAAAACCAATTAAGATGATAATTATACTCCAACTAAAACTCTTACTACAGTCCCCGCCCATCGGGGCTTGAAGAAAAAGATGGGCTGCATAATGCTTCCACGCAGAGCTGATTCTGACTTGACACGAGTACTGGTAAACCGCTTAGAGGATCTAAATATGTTCTATAAAAGGGTTATCCTTTGGAAGCAAGGAATACACCACAGAACCAAAAAATAAGGAGTGTACATGTTTTCTGGGCCAGACTAGCTAGTTTCGGCCAATTAGGCCTCATCAGTGACCCTAAGATATTTTCAAAATTCCACTATGGAATCAATGATCCCAAAGGACAAGCAAATATAATCTACACTATGATGTAGGGCAGGGAGACGTTTTACCGCCTCCACACATTCCCACATACCAGCTGTAGTGAAGTTAAATATGTTCTATAAAAGGGTTATCCTTTGGAAGCAAGGAATACACCACAGAAACAAACAAGAGCACCGCAAGCGGCGCCATGCTCGTCTGTTTTTCCATGTCACATAGACAAATCAGTGAAATTGCATCATAGATTTTTTTTTCGAAATGGATCAAAGTGCAAGGGTCAAGGTTACAGGCCAAAATGTAAGGTATCACTGAAAAGGTCTTGTACCAAGGAACAATGATGTGAAGTTTCAAGGCTCTGTTGCAAATAGTATTGAAAAGAGAGACAGAAACAGTTTTAAAAAATGGAGAGAAAAAGGGAGATAATTCAGTCAAATTGAAAGATGGAGTTATGAAACTTGGAAAGAATGTAGCTCCTGTGATGGTGAGTATGTGTATGAAGTTTCGTGAAGGTAGGCCAAATACATTTTGAAATATGGTCAAGGTTCAGGTTTTTGGTTAATTTTTTTAAAAAAAAATAGGTCAAAGTGAAAAGGTCAAGGTCACAGGCCAAAAAGTGTGGTATCAGTGAAAAGGGATTGTCCTAAGGAACATCCGTGTGAAGTTTGAAGGCTCTGTTACAAACAGTACTGAAATGAGAGCAAAATATGTGTTTGAGAAAGAAATTGGAAAAGGGGAGATAATGCTGCCAAAATCAATAATATATTTATGACCCTTGGTCAAAATGTAGCTCTTGTGATGATGGGTGAGTGTGAGTATGAAGTTTTATGAAGGCAGGCCAAATACTTCTGGAAATATGGTCAAGGTTAAGTTTTTTTGTTAATTTTTCGAAAAATAGGTCAAAGTTCAAAGGTCAAGGCCACAGGTCAAAAAGCGTGGTATGACTGAAAAGGTCTTGTCCCAAGGAACATTAATGTGAAGTTGGAAGGCTCTGTTGTGAATAATATTGAAATAAGAGACAAAAACAATTTAAAAAAAACGGAGAGAAAAGGGAAGATAATTCAATCAAATTGCAAGATGGAGTTATAAAACTTGTAGGGAATGTAGCTCTTATGGTGGTGAGTATGTGTATGAAGTTTCATGAAGGTAGGCCAAATACTTTTGGAAATATGGTCAAGGTTAAGGTTTTCGGTTAAATTTTCGAAAAATAGGTCAAAGTTCAAAGGTCAAGGTCACAGATCAAAAAGTGTGGTATCACTGAAAAGGTATTGTCCCAAGGAACATTCATGTGAAGTTTGAAGGCTCTGTTGTGAATAGTATTAAAATGAGAGGAAAAAATGTGTTTCAGAAAAAAAATGGAAAAGGGGAGATTATTCAGCCAAAATCAACAATGTTGTTATGGTCCTTGGTCAAAATGTAGCTCTTGTGATGATGAGTGTGTGTATGAAGTTTCATGAGGCTAGGTCTAATACTTTTTTAAGTTATAGCCAAGGTTAAGTTTTTTTTTGGAACGACGACGCAAGACGGCGCAAGACGACGACAACGACAACGCAGACGCCGGAGTGATGACAATAGCTCGAAAGTTTTTTTTTCAAAAAACAGACGAGCTAAAAATAAGGAGTGTACATGTTTTCTGGGCCAGACTAGCTAGTTTCGGCCAATTAGGCCTCATCAGTGACCCTAATATATTTTCAAAATTCCACTATGGAATCAATGATCCCAAAGGACAAGAAAATATAATCTAAGCCTGTCCAGGCAAAGCGGTGCGAGTCGGACCGTCCAATGCTTTTAAACCCTATTGGTTTTATTGGGCGACAGGGATTGAGATGTCATATCATCTCAATGTCAGGTAAAAATCCCACAAAATTGGAAGCAACGTCTCCAAAATGACATATACAGTGTTGACGGGGACGTTAAACCTCAAATAAAAAAAAAACTCTTACTACTAGCCTGTTCAAGCAAAGAGTCGCGGGTCGGACCGTCTATGCATATAGACCCTATTCATGTATTGGTTTCATTGGGCAACAGGACTTGAGATGTCATTTCCTCGCAATGAAGGGGAAAACTCTCACAAAATTTGAAGCAGCGTCTCTAAAATTACCTAACTAGTTTTGTCATGGACGTTAAATCTGATATCAAACAACCAATACTAACTTATTACTACTACTACTTCTACTACTACTGCTACTACACTACTTCTACTACTACTGCTACTACAATAATAATAATAATAATAATAATAATAATTTCAATAATCCAAACGATGATTTTAATAATTATACTTACTACTATTTCCACCATTACTTCAACTGCTACTGCTACTTTTACAACAAGTACTATGAGTTTGATTATTATTATTATTATTATTATTATTATTATTATTATTATTATTATTATTATTGTTGTTGTAATATATGTGTTGGAAAAAAAATGAATTGACACTTGCTGAAAATTCATCAGTAATAATAATATATATAGAAAACCATGATTCAGTTGATAATAATAATGATAATAATAATAACAATACTAATAATATATAAACACGCACGGCATTAATAGACTCCTGTTGTTCTTGATGTTGAAAACGTGCGTGCTAAGTACATGTATAAAGAAGACCAGTCTCTTTGTTGATTGCGCTTGTCGGTTTGTTATATCTCTAAGGCTTTGCCCATTGATTTGAACTCTGTTATACTGTTGAATTCAACACCGTTGTCAAACTGGCAAGACAACCGGTCATGTTGAATATGATACTGCAAATTCAGTGTTCATGTCGACACGATCAAGTAATTCTAGTTTATAAGTTTATAACTGAACAGTTGAATAATAAGATTTCATTGCCTGTTCCTTTCTAAAATACTGCAATGCAATCACAATCGTGTCACTTGATATGGCACTTTGTGTTATATCTTTTCCTGTTAGTTATTTGTTTCAAATGAAGTTCATAACAGTTAATTGCCATAATTATTCTGTGTAATTGGCATTTCTCTAACGAAAATGAGGGTTGAAATATAAACCTTATTTTTCTTGACATAATGGTATTACATGAATGTTAACGTGATGAAAATAAAATTGGATAAAACTAGCCAATATGGTATGTTGGCAAATACACAAATAATAATAATAATAATAATAATAATAATAATAATAATAATAATAATATAACTACTACTACTGCTACTTCTACTACTACTACCGATAATAATTTTAATAATAAAACGATGATAAATATTATACTGTTAATACTTTTTCCTCTACTGCTACTATCATTGGGCCCCCGCCGATGGGGGCTTGAAGAAATAAATTGGGCTGCAAGATGTTTCCACGTAGAGCTGAAACTAGTATGAAGTAGACCAGACATTTTGCTGATTGTGCTTGTCTGATTATAATTTCGCTAAGGTAGCAAACCACTATTTCAAGCTGTCGGCGAGACTCGGACGCGCAGTGGACGAAGTTTTTGAGCCGTAACAAATAGTACACTTTGCAACCCTTCTCTTTTGTGTTATCTCTGCATTGTGACTTGCCACAGAATAATTTGAAGCTGGTTTCTATAGCTTGTACACTGTACAGCCAATGCAGTGGCTATGTAAACAAATCCTACCCCACCCACTTCTGCTGCTTTTTTACCATTTTCTGCTGTTTTCAAGGGAGCCCTGGCAGCACACTGCATTCGCAAGGACAATTATCAGAATTCAGCTCTATGGTACACCTACCAAAATGAAAGGGGGCTAGAAATTGACCCCAGCCAGCCGTTTACTTTTTAGCAATATCCAAATGAAGTCAGACAACTATTTTAAAGAGGAAGTGTAGCGATAAATTCATATAGCAGTAGTTTCGTATTTTCAGTTACATCCCTTGATATTCAGGTCATGTGACCATGAATTAATTCCTATTTCTCCACAATGACACACAAACAATACACTGAATTCAAGATATTGCTTTCATAATTGCCAAACAGTATTTAGACACTGAATTTGACCCCTACGCTTACTTATGAAGAAATTTCCCCATGTGCACAGGCTGGAAACTGTGTTCTGCTACCTAAGGCTTTGCTCGCTGATCAATCATGGTCGAATTCAACCCTGTGAAATATACATTGTTAAATTCAACACCGGTTTATACGCCAGTTAGGATAATCAAACTATAGAATTCAACTAAAACAAAAAAATATATACAAGCGGCATTTGATACTGCAAATTCACTGATCATGTAATTCTAGATATAATTTTATAAATAAACGACTTTAATAATGAGCTATCATTGGCTTAAAGCCATTTCTTTCCGTAATGGATAAATGCAATCAAAATCGAGTCGCTTAATATGGCACTTTGTGCCATATCTTTTCTTTTTTTACCCCAAGACATAAGTGGCGTGTGCTCGTTAGAACCGCCCCAATGATCTGGTTCGGACGAGAAAAACTATCATGGCTTTTCATCCGAAAAGTACCTATAGCCATTTTGGAGATGTGAAAAATGAACTATGTCGCAAGGGCATGCCTTTGAGCAGAAATGGTAAAAATAATGTTTACTCCCACACGGCTGGTAAACTCGTAAGGGGTTACCGCCGGTTATGCACTCAAAATCCTTACGGGAACTCCCGGTTATGACTTCCGAGGCCACAAATATGTCAATAAACATATGTGTGTTCCCGATACATGATTGTTAGTCATTTTTTGTAAACATATTTTGAGCAATCGGACAATGCTATTCTCAACAACTTTCATTTCTGCATCAGAAAAGATGGGTGTGGACATTAAAAGGCAAGCGGTCGATTTTTAATTTAATTTCTCCCTGAGGAAGGTAGTCAGATATTTCTGTTTTGACTGTGACCTGTTTTCTAGTGCCGAATGAAGGCATTTTCAGATACCCGGACGATGCGAAACTAATCCAACATGCCAAATAACACGTAATGCAAACCACTTTCATGTTGAAAGACATAAGTTGCAAAATTTCCGCAGAATTTGTTCCAGGAGCTTTAATATATGTGCCGATTATGACTTACGAGGACCGATAACCCTTACGGGAGCATTACCCCTTACGGGAACAGAAAAAGCCAACTAATGGGTGACTGATTGAAATGCGTTTCTTCATTCAATAATTCAAGACGGTTCAGCAAAGCCCTGAAGACACTGTAGTTGCTCGGTACGACTGGTAATACTGTTAACTTTATTCAGAACGATAACTTAAAATCGAAATTCGTGCGCTCGTATGAATAGCTCGTACGAATGTATCCAAATTCGTGTACTCGAACGAATTGCTGAAAACCTGATATTGTTACATTTTCAAGGCATTTTATCTGATATGCTCGTACAGTAGAATAAATTTCATATTAAATACACATTTTACTATACACCCCCGCCCAACGGTGCTTGGAGAGATAGTGCTTCTGCGCAGAGCTGAAACCGACCAAACTTGAGTACTGAGTATTGGTAAACCGTTTAGGTCTAAGCCTGCCCAGAAAAACTGCTGCAAGTGGGAACGCTCCTTAAACGTTAGCGATTTCTATGGGCCGACTCGCACCGCTTTGCCTGGGCAGGCTTAATCCTCTTAGCGGTTTACCAGTACTCGTGTGCGGTGGGTTTCAGCTCTGCGTGAAAGCACCATGCAACCTATCTATTTCTTCAAGCCCCAATGAGAGGGGGTGGGGAGGTGGAGGTGGAGTAAGGGTAGGTTAAATTATTTAATGAAGTGACGCATTTCAATCAGACACCCATTAGTTGACCTTTTCTGTCCCCGTAAGGGGTAATTCTCCCGTAAGGGGTAATATGTCCTCGTAAGTCATAATCGGCACAAATATTAAAGCTCCTGGAACAAAGTATGCGAAAATTTTGCATCATATGTATTTCAACATGAAAGTGGTTTGAATTACGTGTTATTTGTCATGTTGGATTAGTTTCGCATCGTCCGGTAGCTGAAAATGCCTCCATTTGGCCCTTGAAAACAAGTCAAAACAGAAATATCTGACTACCTTCCTCAGGGAGAAATTAAATTAAAATTGACCGCTTGTCTTTTCATGTCGGCACCCATCTTTTCTGATGTAGAAATGAAAGTTGTTGAGAATAGCATTGTCCGATTGCTCAAAATATGTTTACAAAAATGACTAAAAATCATGTATCGGGAACACTTACCTGTTTGTTGACATATTTGTGGTCTCGGAAGGTATACCTGGAAGTTCCCGTAAGGATTTTGAGTGCACAACCGGTGGTTACCCCTTACGAGTTTACCAACCGTGTCCCAGTTTTCTCTATATAAACTTGGGTTTAGAGCAATGTTCATTGCACGGATGTGTTAACACATTGAGATGTGCTGAAAAATTGTACTTGGAATCTTTGGATTTTTTTAAACAAACACAGTAAAATCCCCTTTCAAGACCACATTTGGGAGGTGGTCTCTTATTAGGAGACACTGGGTGCAGTAAACATAAATTTGTTGTTAGATTTGAGGTTTAACGTCCCTGTCAACAATGTATAGGTCATTTTTGGAGACGTTGCTTCCAATTTTGTTGGACTTTTACTCAATATTGAGATGAAATGACATCTCAAGCCCTGCCGCCCAACGAAACCAAAATGGCTTATAAGCATGGGCGGGCCGACTCGCTCCGCTTTGCATGGGCAGGTTTAGATCCTCTAAGCGGTTTACCAGTACCCGTGTGCAGGTCGGTTTCAGCTCTGCGTGGAAGCATCATGCAGTCCATGTTTTTCTTTTGGCCCCGATGGGCGGGGGCCGCAGTAAACACAAAGAAAGAATAATAAACCTTCTCAGTAAGTAAAACGTAGGTTCAAATCTTGATTTTAGGCTTTCTTAATAGCGGAATTTTATTGTAGTCTTTCAATGACGATGAACACGTAATCCAATCAAAGCACAGAGAGCACCGGTGGAGTGTAGATTTGGAACGGGGACTTAGACTTAGACATTTAACCCTTAAATTCCTGAGCTGTAAGCAAACCGTGTAGATCCTGATCAGACGCTGCGTTTGCGTTTTTTTTCGGCGGCTCAGCCTTAAATTTCTGTACTGTAAGCAAACAGTGTAGACCCTGATCAGACGCCGCATTCTGCGGCGTCTGATCTGGGTCTACACTGTTTGCCAAGCTCAAACCATGATTCCAGCCCAGATTCTACAGATAACTCTTTTACGCAACAAGTTACATGGATTTCGATATTCACGTGGACAACAGCACGAATTCAGTTTCTGCCTTTTATAAAATTCGGTCGATTGTAAAACAATCGACCAAAAAAGGAATGTTCGAACCCTGAGGGATGTTTATAGCACCAGCTCAGAAGGGCAAAATGGGGATGTCTAGAGGACATCTTTTTGGTCTACTATTGTTTGTTTTAGTTTTACGGGCCTTTGAAGATTATTTCACTTATTTCGAGCCGATCATTGATCATAGGTGGGCGAAAACGTGAGTACTCGGAGCAAAAACCACCTGACCTCCAGTTGCAGAACATAGCCGCTCTTGCACACCAGACAAGGAAATCCATGGTTTTAGCTTGGGATAGAAATTCTGTTCTAATCATGATGTTCTTACCCAGAATCGAATAAATTGCACTGGTTGAATATGACCCCATATGCGCCGTCGTTAAAGATGACGTCACAGCACGTTTAGTGACGTCACTTAACATTCCTATAGTGTCATCACAATATGGCGGACGTCGGTAACCGAAGTGACTGCAGCATGATCCGCGCAAAGAAATGGAAGGTATGCAAGAAAAAGAATCCTATATGGGTGTGAGGGTTGGATAGAAAAATCCATCCCTCGGGATCACTGTCCTGCATCACTCGGCAAGCCTCGTGATGCCGGACAGTGACCCTTGGGACGGATTTTTCCTTCCACCCCTCACACCCATATAAGATTCTTATAGTTTCACATGTAACCCGAGAGAGGCTTGAACCACATAGTCTAAATAGGTATGTTGTATGTATATGTGTTTGTTTATTTGTTTTTTAGTTTAACGGCCCAGTCAACACTATTTATGTCACTTTGAGCTGGGAGGGCTTATACGTAAGGGGGTTAACCAGTATACTACAGTGCACATTCTTTCGCCAGAAACTGACAACTGTACTTCCTGAATCAGCGGAAGGGAGAGAATGACCGTAGAAAAGGTTTCATGATCAATCTCCATGAAAGAATGTTGCCGACGCCGGCAGGTATCGAACCCGCGTCCTCCTTATCACAAGTCAGACTCGCATCTGACTGAGCTACCGAGGCCGGCGCATGTTGTGTGTGTTTGAGAGCGCGTGCGTGCGTGGGTGTTTGCTTACGTGTGTGTTGAGTTTTACGTCCGACCAACAGCTAAGGTTTAAAGACTTATCCGAAAGTCTGGAGAAGCCCGGTATCGAACACACGACTCCTGATTTATGACGCGAGTAGAATAACCATTGCACCCTGGAGGATTCTGAGAAACACAGTGTTTTATACAGGTTAGCCGGTTTTGCATAAAGTATGTTTTTATAAAATGACCGGCTCGATATGACACAAATGGTTTCTAGAGGGCCAACCACAAAAAAAAAACTAGAACAATTAAAAACTCTAAAAAAGAATGAACATGTAGGTAAAGATCATGGACTTTTCTGAGTCGATTGTTTGTCAGTCGACCCAACGTTGTAAAGCACTGAAGCTATTCACAGCGGAAGATCAACGGACTATCACTGACTTGTAAGAAATCCAAGTTATCTGTTATTTACAGAAAGTTGCGGTGCCGCGTAGTTTGATTTTAAATAAGTCAGCAGTTTGTAGGAGTCGATGTACTGGACTGAGCCTCGATAAACAAAAAGAAAAACGTGTTGAATATGAAATGTGCGCAGAGCAAACACTCAAGTGAAGTCTGATCAGAGTCTTCGCTGTCCCTACATGGATACTCACTGGTATGTAGCCCGCGAAATGCGTCTTGTAAATGAATGCGTACGCAGGCTGATTTGGATGTTCGCTGAATGCGCATGTTCGAAGCGTCATTTCCGCTTGCCGCTGCTAAATTTAGCATGATGAAGAACCATCAATCTTCAAATCAAGACAGAAGACGCGGTCTGTGTCATTTCGGTTTGACATTGTACACATGGTGTTTCAAGCAATTCAGTTGACATCTACCATAATTAGCTGACATCCCTGAAAAGGATCCTATGGCATAGTCTGATCCATGCTCTTGAAATGCACATGCGAAGTCAACAAATGGAGCTACATATAGATGGATGACTTCGTGAAAGCAGTCTACCTCAAATTCTGCGAGCGGCAGTCTTCGCTGACCGCCATTGCGAAAGATACGCTAGTTTTTCCATTAATTGGCTCATTTAGATATAATAACTTCGATTATTCAAAAGCGCAAGATAATGAGACCTCGTTGGACATATTATGGTACGCATTTAATCTTGTCTTACAGGTTGCGAACTCAATAGATTGATTAATACAAATTAAAACAGTGGAGTTCCATTACATCTATCTTACTGGTTGACAGAAAGGACACGATGAACTGGGATGTTTGTCAGTCGACCCAAATGAAATAATTCTGCTGCTTGTTGTTCAACTGTTCAATACTGACTAATGTACCGACCGGTGACGTTTGACCGCATGCTTGTTAACCCTTTTTGTACCAAATGCAATCTTCCTCCTTATATATTCACCATATTTGCATTATTTGCTGGCTTCCAGCTTGCACATTGTCCATATAGGAAAAACAGGTTACCAGACCCCCCTGACCTTTGGTCAAGGGGGTCTGGCTACCAGTTTTTCCAACACTGATAACCTTCAGACTAGGAACCAGCAGATAATGCAAATAAGATAATTTCAAAATTTAAGGGTGTCAGGTTGTGTTTTCATCAAAATTTATTTGAAAAAAAACTGAACTTTTAGCAAACAGTGGAGGCCCTGGGCCTACCCGGTTTGCCAGGGTACCCGTTTTAGGGTTTCTGGTACTAAATGGGTTAAAATAAATAGAATGGACCCACTTGCAAATGTACATTGTATCGGTACGTTTTTGTCAATACTGAATTGGATACCTTGCGTCCCAAAACGGAGACTAGACCAAGATCAGACGCTGCCGAATGCGGCGTCACATTATGGTAACTCACCCGTGCGACATAGTGCATTTTTCAAATCTCCAAAATGGCTACTTTTCTGATGATTTCTTTACTATGTCTTGGTGCAGAAATAAGAAAATTAGTGTATTACCCCGTAAACCCCAGTTTTCTCTATGTTAAGTGGGGTTTAGGGGGTCTTCATTTCACGGACTTGTTCACGTGATGAGATCTGGGTTCAATTTCTTCATAAAGTACGGGAATTTAAGGATTAAACGAAACAGTTCAAAAGGATATAGAAAAAGATGTTTGTTTGTTTGATTGATTTGAAGTTTAACGTCCCTGTCGGCACTGTAAAGGTCATTTTGGAGACGTTGCTTCCAATTTTGTGGGACTTTTACCCAACATTGAGATGAAATGACATCTGATGCCCTGTCGCCCAATGAAACCAATAGGGTTTATTAGCATGGACGGTCCGACCAGTGCGCATCGCTTTGCCTGGGCAGGCTTAAATTCTCTAAGCGGTTTACCAGTACTCGTGTGCGGGTCGGATACAGCTCTGCGTGGAAGCATCATGCAGCCCATATATTTCTTCAAGCCCCGATGGGCGGGGGCCGTAGAAAAAGATGTCCATCAAAGATTACAGCCTGATGTAGGGCTGGCTAATCGGAGCTGAAAAGATAATCGATTATCACTCATGTCGTTGTGATCGATAATCGATTAGTAATCGCTAAGATTTTTGTCATTATTTTACCTGTCTGGCTTTCTGTCTGAGCATGACTCTTACCATATGTTGCACTTGACCATATGTATATTTGAACAGACAGGCCTGAGCAAACAGTGTAGACCCAGATGAGACGCCGCATAATGCGGCGTCTCATCAGGGTCTGCACTTTTTGCCACTCATCCAGCTATTTTAGGCATAACTTTGGGTAGTAAATTGTACCTATCAAGTAATCGATTAAAAGCAAATCAGAAATGATAATAATTTTTGTGGAATTTATCGATCGATTAATCGATTATACGATTAATCGTGGCAGCCTTAGCCTGAGTCCATCAAAGATTACAGCCTACCAATGGCACCAAGCGGAAGAGTAACTTTACATCCTCGCCCCCGCCCATCGGGGCTTGACGAAATAGATTGGGTTGCATGATGCTTCCACGCAGAGCTGAAACCAGCCGCACATGATTACTTGTAAACCGCTTAGGGGTCTAAGGCTGCCCAGGCAAAGTGGTGTAAGTGGAGAGTCTCTACATATTAACCCTTTTGGTTTGTTTGGGCGACAGGGATTGAGATGCCATTTTATCTCATCGTCGGGTAAAAGCCACACAAAATTGGAAACAAGGTCTCCAAAAAGACCTAAATAGTGTTGACGGGGTCGTTTGGTCATTTGGGAGACGTTGCTTCCAATTTTGTGGGACTTTTACTCGACATTGAGATGAGATGAAATCTCAAGCCCTGCCGCCCAATGAAACCAAAAGGCTTATATGCATTAGTTGGTCCAACTCATACCACTTTGCCTGGACAGGCTTAGTCCTTCCAAGCGTTTTGCCAGTACTCATGTGATAAGTTTCAGCTCTGTGTGAAAGCCCAATCTATTTCTCCAAGCCCCGATGGGCGGGGGCGAAAGAACAGAAACATATGGAAAGCTTTAAGGAAAGAGCAAATAGCCGTTTGAGCAATTTTAGGGAATAACTGTTTTCAAAATTATCATTTGGGGAGGTAAATCGGTGGTTACACTGTCGGGGCCACGCATCATCGGAGACTAAACCGGAAATTGCGATCGTTAAACCGAAGATGTACCTCCGCGAATGTATTTGTTTTTATACCCCCACAAATGATATTTGGGGGGGGGGGGGGGGTATATAGGAGTGAGCTTGTCGGTCGGTCTGTCGGACGGTCTGTTGACTTGGTTTCCAGACGATAACTTAAAAACCGCTTCACTGATTTTTATAATTTTTGGTACACTGATGTAACATCATAAAATACAGGTCAAGTTCGATTTCCACTACAATTTG
Source organism: Lucinisca nassula (assembly GCA_963580285.1). Lineage (NCBI taxonomy): Eukaryota > Metazoa > Mollusca > Bivalvia > Lucinida > Lucinidae > Lucinisca > Lucinisca nassula. Next base: position 54,825,527 of record OY757012.1, read on the forward strand.
TCAATTTTCGACATAGTTATGGCCCCTTTCAAGTGAAAAAATTGCAAAATGCCGCTGTTGTACTATCAAGGCAGTTTTTGTGGGGGTATTCATCACCTTTAGTGATAGCTCTAGTTAATTCAGTCATCCCAATATTCTAATGCCCTCATTCACTTGTTTTGTTACATAATAGTCCTATCTGCCACAAGAGCTACGTACAACCATTTTTACCAACCAATGATGATGACGTCGGGATGACGTCGGGTCTCCGACAGTAGTACAATACGATAACTCACCCGTACGACATAGTGCATTTTTCACATCTCACAAATGGCTACTTTTCTGATGAAAACCCTTGATATATTTCTTATAAATGCTCAAAACATAGGTTGGGCGTGCTCGTTAGAACCGCCTCAAAGAGGCGGTTCTAACGGGTACCCACAATCTATGTCTTGGAGCAGAAATAAGAAAATTAGTGTATATCGCCGTAAACCCCAGTTTTCTCTAAATAAACTGGGGTTCAGGTGGGTCTTCATTTCACGGACTTGTTCACGTGATGATCTGTATTGTACCGTCGCAATTTTTGACGTGTTCCATTCATACGCCGCTTACATGCGCAAATGTATTAAACTGTCATGCAAATCACACGCAATGTTACTTTAATAACACAATATTAACAACATTTTTCTGAATACTGCAATATTTGTTCTTATCAATATGTATCATATAAACCAAAATTCCTTTATCAAGACCAACTTTGGAACTGTTAAAGACCAGTTAAATACGGTCATTTGCCAGGAGGACCAGGAAAAAATACAACGAAAATATAATGAACCCTTTTCGGGTGAATTTTTAAGAAGAACTGGTGTTAATTTTATCTGGTCTTAGTCAATGTATTTTTATGCTTTTTGAAAGTTGATTTATAAAATCAAGTTTCTATTGTCATTACATTTCTACTTCCGGTACTGGACCGCGTTATTCCACTTCCGCTGTTCGTTCGCTGCATAAAATAGTCCAAAGGAACTCTTGAAAACTAATTTTGCAGGCATGAAACGTCTTTCATTTGTAATGTCATGAAAGTTGATTTTCTTGTAATATCATGTGAGCAAGTCCGTATAATAAACACCACCGCCTAAACCCCACTTTATATAGAGAAAACTGCTGTTTACGGGGGTAGAAAGTATTTTTCTTATTTCTACGCCAAGACATAGGTTGTGGGTACTCGTTAGAACCGCCTCAATGAGGCGGTTCTAACGAGTACCCACAACCTATGCTGGTAGTAAAATTAAGAAAGATATCACGGATTTTCATCAGAAAAGTAACCATTTTGGAGATATGAAAGAATGCATTATGTAACACGAATGTGTGTAATTGTAATGAAAATTCAGCTGTACTATTTTACAGTTGAGTGAGACTCAGATGAAACTGAAACTCTTCTGTCTGAAACACAAACTCTTGTTTCCATTGCGTATTATCCACACTCTATCCGGTACAGGAAATAAAACCGAGGATTGAGCCGAGATATAGCATCGCCTTACCAGCTTCAAAGAGTTAAGCTTTTCAAACAACAAAATTACATTTGACAGCTCAACGTTGATGCCGGATTATTTCTGATACTTACGATTTTAATCAACTAAAACGACTATTATTTTGGATAAACGCTTCCACAAATATACCGATAACATTAGGCATATTGGATGTATCGACAGATGCCTGTTTTGTTGTTTCGCCTTTGTTGCAACTGTGTTACATAAAATGCGCTAGTCATGTATATACCGAGCCCTATGGTACCCAGGATAGCGGCGGCCCCCGCCCATCGGGGCTGCCAGAAACAGATGGGCTGCATGATGCTTTCACGCAGAGCTGAAACCGACCTGCACACGAGTACTGGTAAACCGCTTAGAGGATCTAAGCCTGCCCAGGCAAAGCGTTGCGAGTCGCCCGTCCATGCTTATAAACCCTATTGGTTTCGTTGGATGGCAGGGCTTGAGATGTCATTTCATCTCAAGGTCGGGTAAAAGTCCCACAAAATTGGAAGCAACGTCTCCAAATTGACCTTTACAGTGTTGACGGGGACGTTAAACCTCAAATCAAACAAACAAACAAACCCCCGGATAGCGGGAACATAGCGGTCCTTAAGTGTCGGGTTTTAACAGCCGATGAGTCCCGGCAGTACCGAAGATGTGACGAGGTTTTAATTTCCCGCTAAAATAGTGTGTTTCTTCCCATGACTTAGCCCTATTCAAAGTAACCATACACACCCTAACTCACCTGACCCCACACCACCCTACCCTATCCCGCCCCAATACATCCCACCATACTCCACCCTGCCATACCCCACCCATCCTTATTTATTCAATTTTTATTTATTTTACTTCTACATTTTTTTATTTATTATTTCTTTTGTTTTGGCCATCAACCATCTTTAAAGTTGACCTTACTTCTTTCAGGGTGGCCATTTACTGTTGCAACTTGCCGTTACACCCAGTCTTAGACTTCGGGCTCGTCATTTGAAGCTTTCAACAGCTGCTTGAGGGCTTTGTGTAACGTCACTGGCTTTTTGTTTGGGCCTGTCCAGGTTTACTGTGATCCGATTTTGGCCTTGCATGCCCTAAAACCCAACCCCACATCAAACTATCCTGTCCTTGTCTCAACAACCCACTTCCATATTACTCCACCCCACCCCATAGCATGGTACCTCTACATGTCTCTCTCGGCCCCCGCTCATATGGGCTTGAAGAAATATATGGGCTGCATGATGCTTCCACGCAGAGCTGAATCCGGCCCGCACACTAGTACTGGTAAACCGCTTAGAGGATCTAAGCCTGTCCAGGAACCGCGGTGCGAGGCGTACCGTCCATGCTAATAAACCCTATTGGTTTCATTGGGCGACAGGGCTTGAGATGTCCTTTCATCTCAATGTCAGGTAAAAGTCCCACAAAATTGGAAGCAACGTCTCCAAAAAGACCTTTACAGTGTTGACGGGGACGTTAAACCTCAAATCAAACAAACAAAATCCACATGTCTTTTGATTTTAGTATCAAGTCTTTCTCTTCACATCCTTTCCGAATACATAAGTACCAATAATATAATGTCATTAATCAAATAATTTCGTATTGGCCCAGTTACAGGTCCGAGGTCTGCTGTATTGGCACGAGGCCGAAAGCCGAGGCCAATACAGCTGACCTCGGACCTGTAACTGGGCCAATACGAAATTAGTTGATTAATGACAATTTTATTAATTGACGCAATTAAAAATTAAAAAAAAATGATTTATGATTTTTTAATATTGGTTGACCTTGTGTAATATAGGATAATCATTTAATAAGTAAATAAAAAGCCTCGTCAGAGCTACGGTTTCGTACTAAGCAATGGTTTTGTTTTTGTTTGATTTGAGGTTTAACGTCACCGTCAACACTATTTAGGTCATTTTGGAGACATTGCTTCCAATTTTGTGGGATTTTTACCTGACATTGAGATGAAATGACACCTCAATCCCTGCCGCCCAATAAAACCAATAGGGTTTATATGCATGGACGGGCCGACTCGCAGCAGTTTTGACCTAAGCAGATTACCAGTACTCAAGTGCGGTCGGGATCAGCTCTGCATGGAAGCATCGTGCAGCCCAGTCTATTTCTCCAAGCCCCGATGGGCGGGGCGAACTTAACTCTGGTAATGTGCCAGATTATTAGAATTAGGCATGCACCATCACTTCATTTCTCACATTCATCACGAAAACACGTCTATATAATTTTGACGGCCTTGAACCCCACTTTTATATAGTAAAACTGGGGTTTACGAGGGTAAACTTTATTTTTTTTCTTATTTCTGCTCTAAAATATAGACTGTGGGTACTCGTTAGAACCACCTCGTTGAGGTGGTTCTAAAAAGTACCCACAGTCTATATTTTGAGTAGAAATAAGAACAATATCACAATTTGTCTTCTGAAAATTTTAGTGTTTTCGGCGGTAAAGTTTACAATGCATTTGTATAGGCGTGTTTCCTTTAATGTATTTTTTTTTTCAAACAGCAGAATGACCTTTTTGTCTAAATTCTTTCCATATAATTTGAGCCACAACATGAGAAGAACTGTTTATGACATTTGATTACGACAAAGAGGAAGATTAGTCTGTGCATCTGTCTGTGCATCTGCACTTGCTTTCGCTCCCTACATAAATAACAAATATAACATAGTTCTTTATTAAGACAAACTCAGGTCATGCATATGACATATGAGTGGAAAATTATTATTACCGTATTTATCATCATCACCACCTTTATTATTGATAATAATAACAAAAATGTTAACAAACTGTCAAAAAAGACGATAAAATGTATCACGTCAAACAGTGCGTGCAATGAATACCCCCAGATCCTACTTTATGTAAAGAAAAGTGCGGTTTACTGTGGTCATACATTATTCTCTTTATTTCCGCCACAAAACACAGGACGTGGATACACGTTAGAACCGCCCTAATGAGGCGGTTCGAACGAGCATCCCAAACCAATGCCTTGGAGGGGGGGGGGCAAAAATATGAAAAATATCAAAACTTCTCCTCAGAAAGATGTCAGTTTTTGCTCGGACCCAACATGTATATTGGGTCCGTGGTTTTCGGGATTGGAAAAAATGCACTTTGCATCACGGACATGCTTTATGCGCTGGACAAGGCAAGTCTGTGTTGTAGAGGCATAAGGTCACTGAACTCTTTTCATAATAATCATTTTTCCAAAAATGCAAAGTTTGCGTAATTGGACTTCATTTTAGCAGTTCCGACCCCGCCCATCGGGGCTTTGAGAAATAGATTGGGCTGCACGATTCTTCCACGCAGAGCTGATACCGACAGCGATTTAGTACTGGTAATCCGCTTAGGTCTAGGCCTGCATAGGAAAACTGCTGCGAGTCGGCCCGTCCATGCTTATAAACCCTATTAGTTTCATTGGGCGGTTGGGCTTGAGATGTCATTTCATCTCAATGTCGGGTAAAAGTCCCACAAAATTGGAAGCAACGTCTCCAAAATGACCTAAATAGTGTTGGCGGAGACGTTAAACCTCAAATCAATCAATCAAAATCATTTTAGCAGTTCAATAATTCTTTGAATTTTAGTACATTGGTGGATGTATAGTAATATTTATCTATGTATTTCTGTCTCTCACTTTTGAAAAAAGGGCATAAGTTAATACATAATGAAACTCACCCCCTACTTCATGTAAGTTACATAAAGCACACTTTCTGTATAGCATCACGAAAACACGCCTATATCATTCTGATCCTCTTGAACCCCACTTTTATACAGTAAAACTGGGGTTCACAGGGGTAAACCTTATTTTTCTTATTTCTGCTCTAAAATATCGATTGTGGGTACTCGTTAGAACCGCCTGATGAGGCGGTTCTAACGAGTGCCCACAATCTATATTTTGAGCAGAAATAAGAAAAATATCACAATTTTTCATCTTAAAATGCTCATATTTTCAGTGATAAAATTGACAATGTATTTATAGGCGTGTTTTCGTAATGGTATATTAAATACTCATACTTGCCAAAACCTAAATTTCAGGTCTGTGTAGCTGAGCATACCAGTTTGAATTGTTATATATGGCATAACGAAAATACACCTATACAAATACATTGTAAATACCGCCGAAAAATACTAACCTTTTAAGATGGAAAACATGTGGCATTTTTCTTATTTCTGCTCAAACTATAGATTGTGGGTACTCGTTAGTACCCACAATCAATATTTTAGAGCAGATATAAGAAAAATAAGGTTTATCCCTGTAAACCCCAGTTTTACTATTTATAAGTGAGGTTCAAGGGGATCAAAATTATATAGACGTGTTTTCGTGATGGGTTACAGGTTAACATATGAAATGGCTCATGTGCGCATTGATATTAACTATTTTTGTTTGGTGTGCTGAATTATTAATATTATTATTTTTTTTTTTTTTTTTTTTTAATTTTCCACATTTGAATTACTTTTATGGTCTTTATTTAATTTTCAAATGTATCCGTACACCCACATGTCGCAATTCAAGCAACTCCCCCAGAATTTTTCATCTAGAACAACTCTCATGTGTTGGATACTCGTGTGCAAGAATACAGGGGCATGCACAGTTAATAAATCCAGAAGGCTACCTGGTGATAGGACGTATGTTCTTGTGTGTGTTTGTGTTCAAATTCTTCTCTGAAACCACTGGGCCAACTTTGGCCCCAATTTCATGTGGTACCACTATGGGACTCGGCATCACCAAAATACGCCAATGTTATTCTGACCCCCTTGAACCCCACTTTTATATAGTAAAACTCGGGTTTACAGAAATAAACCTTATTTTTTCGTATTTCTGATCTAAAATATAGATTGGGAGTACTCGTTAGAGCCGCCTCAATGAGGCGGTTCTAACGAGTACCCGCAATCTATATTTTGAGCAGAAATAATAAAAATATCTCAATTTTTCATCTGAAATTTTCTCTCTTTTTTCATCAATAAAATTTACAATGTTTTTGTATATAGAGTATCTTACACGAGTGGTCATTTCATATGAAATCTATGAAACGAGCCTTCGGCGAGTTTCATAAATTTCATATGAAATGACCACGAGTGTAAGATTCTGTTTATCATATGACCACTTTAATTTGGATTTTATCGCCTTGAAATTTTACAATTTAGCCACAAAAATGCATGGCTGACATGGACGTCGTCATGACGTTACTTAATCCCGCCAAAGTGTTATTACACGTGTGGTCATACGATTTTTATTACACGACGTTATCCACTGCTTATCAACGACGTCATATGATAAAGGCATGTTTTCGTAATAGGAGGAAAGTTTATTAAATGATTCAGGTCATTTGTTGTTCTTCATGCTTGTCAGCCTCCGGGGTCGGGGGCTTTTAGTAGGGTTTGTACCACAAATTTGGTCCCGCAGTGCAAGGCTATAAAACTGAAAACTGAAATGCTCCGCTATCCCCCGGACCCTATGGGGCCGGGGATACAAACATCTGATGTATAATATTACATCACGAAAACATGCCTACATAAATTTGACCCCTTGAACCCCACATTTATATAGTAAAACTGGGGTTTGTAGGGGTAAACCTTATTTTTCTTATATCTACTCTAAAATAGAGATTGTGGTATTCGTTAGAATCGTCTCGTTGAGACGGTTCTAACGAGTACCCACAATCTATATTTGGAGCAGAAATAAGAAAATTATCACAATTTTTCATCTTAAAATTTTCTTTTTTTCAGCGGTAAAATTTGCAGTGCATTTGCATAGGCGCGGTTTGATAATGATAAGGATAACACAGTGATGCAGTTAAGGACTTATCATTCGGGGAGGTTAATCGGTGATTTTGTGGTCGGAAATTTAATTTTACGGCGACGCATCAGTGGGGCAGCAAAACGTAATTTGCGACCATGAAACCACTGATTTACTTCCCCCATTAACGGCACCCGCCCGTCGGAGCTTGGGGAAATAGATTGGGCTCATATTGATTCCGCGCAGAGCTGAAACCGACCGCACATGAGTGCTGGTAAACCGGTCTGAGCATGTCCATGCAAAGTCGGGTAAAAAGTACCACAAATTGAAAGCAACGTCTCCAAAATAACCTTAATAGTGTTGATGGGGACGTAAAACCTCAATTCAAACAACAAAATACCTCTCCCATTAAAATTTGTTATCTCCAGTCCGATGTAATTATTCATTTGTTTTAATTATTTGCAAAAAAAAAAAAAAAAAATAGGAAGAGCTGTAAGCTGCATATAACTGAGTAACAGCCAATGAAAAGCGGCTTTATGTGAGTATAAAAACAAGTAAATATGATATTATTTCGAACCCCCTGGCAAACCTACTCTTTAAAAGAGTAATTACTCTTGCTCTATTTTTCTACATAATTATACTTTGTGAGTATGTTTTGAGTACTTGTTAAAACCACTTCAAACGATAAGAGAGAGAGAGAGAGAGAGAGAGAGAGAGAGAGAGAGAGAGAGAGAGAGAGAGAGAGAGAGAGAGAGAGAGAGAGAGAGAGTCTTAATTCCGAATTCTATTAGAATGTTTTAAATGTCACGCATTCTTACCCCGGGCAACAAATGTTAATTCATATACGGAGGCAGCTTTTAATCAACCATCACGAAAACAGGCCTATATAATTTTGACCCCCTTGAAACCCACTTTTATAAAGTAAAACTGGGGTTTACAGGGGTATACCTCATAGTTTCTTATTTCTACTCTAACATATAGATTGTGGGTACTCTTTAGAACCGCCTCGATGAGGCGGTTCTAACGAGTACCAACAATTTATATTTTGAGCAGAAATAAAAAACAAATTCACAATTTTTCATCTTCAAATTTTCATTTTTCGGCGGTAAAGTTTACAATGTATTTGTATAGGCCATGTTTTCGCAATGATTGACCTAAAGTTTTGTTCCCGCTTTGTTACTACCTTTTTATTTAAGTTTTTGTTTAAAAAAAAAAGTTAAAAGCACTGGCCATCTCGCACCATCTCGTATCTCGCGGTATCTTACATCGTTCCATATCTTCGCAACATTATGATAGGTATCAATGTTGCTAATTATCCTCCCATTATCATGACAGCTATTACTATTATCTCCCGTCCAAAGTACATTATCTCCTCGAAAAAGTATATTACCCAACCAGTGTGAAGATTAGACTCCGGATAAGCCCGAGATGATTTTGCCGACGACAAAACTGTCAGAGGTCATACTGAGCTTTACTTCCGGTGGACGGATTAATTAGATCGAGGCTGATCTGCGGTCTAGCGCGATTTATGACACTTCCTGTTAATTTTCACTGGGGTAATATATTTTAGTGAATTATGAAGGTGTTTTTCATGCCTTTTCCAGCCGATTTGTGCTTTTTCACTTTCCTTTACAGTTGGGCCAGGCCTGCTGTCCTTGCAGCGGGTAGGGGGTAGGTGGGTCTTGTTGTTTCTTCTGTTTCTATACACTTTCATTCATTTTCCTTTTTTTCCCTCTCCCGCACTTTCCTCTTTTTCTCCCTTTCTCTGGGAGACGACACAAAATGACCCACAAGGGTTGACGTGTCGTTAAACCCCAAACAATCAGTCAATTAATCATCAGGGTTAACAGGTCCATGTAATGAACACCCCTTTAAACCCGAATTTATATGGGGAAAAGTGGGGTTTACAGGGATGAAACATTATTTGCTTTATTTCTGCTCCAAGACACACGTTGTGGGTACTCATTAGAACCGCCTAAATTAGGCAGTTCTAACGAGCGTCAGTAGCCTATGTGTTGAGGAAAAATAAAGATTAAAATCACATTTTTACTACTGCGCATCGGCCCTCGCCCATCGGGGCTTGAAGACATAGATGGGCTGCAGGATGCTTCCACGCAGAGCTGAAACCGATCGCACACGAGTACTGGTAAACCGCTTAAAGGATCTAAGCCTGCCCAGGCAAAGCGGTGCGAGTCGGCCTGTCCATGCTTATAAAACCTATTTGTTTCATTGGGCGAAAGGGCTTGAGAAGTCATTTCATCTCAATGTCGGGTAAAAGTCCCACAAAATTGGAAGCAATGTCTCCAAAATGACCTATACAGTGTTGACAGGGACGTTAAATCTCAAATCAATCAAACAAACAAACAAAACTACTGTGCATCAGAAAATTGACCGTTTTGGAATATGAAAGAATACTCTCTCAATGAGGCGGTTCAGTAAATGATTTGAGCAAAAATTAGGGAAAATTAATATTAATCCCTGTAAAACCCACTTTTTATTTTTTGGAAGTGGGGTTTTACAGTCATGTTCATTTACATTACGAAACTATGCCTATACAAATACATTGTAAATTTTACCAATTAAACCAAAACGAAAATTTTAGACGAAAAATGGTGATATTTTTCTTATTTCTGCTCAAAATATAGATTGTGAGGACGCGTTAGAACCGCCTCATCGACATTCTATATTTTAGAGCAGACATAAGAAAAATAAGTTTACCCCGGTAAACCCCAGTTTTACTATATAAAAGTAGGGTTCAAGGGTTCAGAATTATATAGGCATGTTTTCGTTAACATGATTTCAGAACTGCGACATTTTTTTTTTTTTTTTTTTTTCATTATGCTCTGCATCTAGTCTTGTCGATCCATTTTCAATTATTAATTGCTGTATTAATTGGCAAACATATACCACCCACAAAAATGTACTCAAAAAGTCGCCTTCTGTGTGGTTTTATTTCACGTTTATGGGCTATAGACGTCTTTGCTACTGTACCAAGGCGAGCCAATTATCATTTTGTCGACTCCTGTGACAGACTCATGAAATGGACACCAACAAAGACTTAATAAAAATGTAAAAATTACTGACAGCCCATCTCTTAAACCATTCTCATTTAGCATAAAAGGTAACGATGTGTTTATAAAGAGGTATTTGTGTCTACCAGTGTTATTTTTCTAAAAAAAAAAAAAAATATTGCATTAATTCTGAACAATCCTTTTCAGAAGTTGTAGTAGTGGCGGTGGTGGTGAAGGTTGTAGTAGTAGTAGTAGTAGTAGTAGTAGTAGTAGTAGAAGAAATAGAAGTAGTTTGTTTGTTTGTTTGTTTGTTTGTTTGTTTGTTTGTTTATTTGTTTAAACAGAGGTTAAACGTCAAATAAGATAATTTTGTAGACGTTGCTTCCAATTTTTACCTGACATTGAGCCGGATCAAATGCCCTGTCGCCTAACTTGAAGAAATCATAATGGTCTATAAGCGAGGACTCGTGCCATTTTGCATGTACATTTCAGTTACGTCTTGGAGTCCTTGCTTCCAAATGATTACCTTTCTCTAGAACACGTTTAACTTCGACACAGCTGGTGTTAGGGGAACGTGTGGCGGCCGTAAAAATTCTCCCTGTCATTCATCAAAGTGTGGATGTTTGCATTATAATATACGATAACACACCCTTACGACATAGTGCATTTTGCACATCTCAAAAACGGACATTTTCATGAAAGAATGTGCGATATCGTTCCTTATTTTTACCCCAAACATAGGTTGTGGGTGCTGGTTAGAACCGCCTAGGCGGTTCTAACGAGTACCCACAACCTATGTCTCGGAGCAGAAATAAAGAAAATAGTGTATACCCCCGTAAACCACATTTCTCTCTATAAAAAGGAGGGTTTAGAGGTGTGTTCATTTCACGGACTTGTTCACATGATGGTCTACTACTTTTGTATCATTGATACCAGCGATGCCATTGCGAAATTTTGAAAATACATGAGGGTCACTGATGAGGCCGAATTGGCCGAGACTAGCTAGTCTGACCCAGAAAAATCTTAAAATCCATAGTTGACAGTTCTGTCTTGTAGTCCTTGCATACGGCCCCCGCCCATAGGGGCTTGAAGAAATATATGTGCTGCATGATGCTTCCACGCAGAGCTGAATCCGGCCCGCACACTAGTACTGGTAAACCGCTAAGAGGATCTAAGCCTGTCCAGGAACCGACTTTTGTTTTGTTTGATTTGAGGTTTAACGTCCCCGTCAGCACTGTAAAGGTCATTTTGGAGACATTGCTTCCAATTTTGTGGGACTTTTACCCGACATTGGGATGAAACGACATCTCAAGCCCTGCCGCCCAAGAAACCAATACGGTTTATAAGCATGGACGGGCCGACTCTCACCGCTTTGCCTTGGCAGGCTTAGATCCTCTTAGATCCTCTAAGCGGTTTTTGTTTGTTTGTTTGTTTGATTTGAGGTTTAACGTCCCCGTCAACACTGTAAAGGTGGACGTTGCTTCCAATTTTGTGGGACTTTTACCCGATTTTGAGATGAAATTACATCTCAAGCCCTGTCGCCCAATGAAACCAGTAGGGTTTATTAGCATGGACGGTCCGCCTCGCACCGCGGCTCCTGGACAGGCTTAGATCTTCTAAGCGGTTTACCAGTACTAGTGTGGGGGTCGAATTCAGCTCTGCGTGGAAACATCATGCAGCCCATATATTTCTTCAAGCCCCTATGGGCGGGGACCGTCTAAGCGGTTTAACAGTACTGGTGTGCGGGTCGGTTTCAGCTCTGCGTGGAAGCATCATGCAGCCCATCTATTTCTGCAAGCCCCGATGGGCGGGGGCCGTGCTGTTGTTGTAGTAGCATTGGTGATGGTGGTGATGGTTGTGTAAGTAGTAGTAGTAGTAGTAGTAGTAGTAGGCGGGGGAGGAGGAGGAGCAGTAGTAATAGTAGTAGTAGCAAAAGTAAGAACTAAATATCGTACTTTACATGTAGCTGTAGAGCAAAGAACGACGCCATTTTATCATAAGGAAATTTGATCGAAATGTCGTATAAAAGCACCTATATCTCGCTTGTGTGTTCCTTCAACAAACTTTGCAGCAAACTTGCGTAGGTCATTTTTTACTTATTTCTGTCAGTGGCTGACGAATTACGAAAACACGCATATACAAATACATTGCCACCTTTATCGCCGAAAAAAAAATGAAAATTTTAAGATGAAAAAAAGTGATATTTTTGGTATTTCTGCTCAAAATATAGATTGTTGGTACTCGTTAGAACGAGTACCCACAATCTCTATGTTAGAGCTGAAATATCAAAAATAAAGTTTACCCCTGCAAACCCATGGCCAACTATATCTGACATTAGCCCGATGACTTTCAACCGTGAGAGTCGCACAGAAAGTCAATATTGGGTTGTCTCCCTTTGACTGAGGCCTACGATAGATACCTGTCGTGTACCTATCGTGTAATCAATATTGTGTTTTAATCCGGCTGTGTGTGAAAATGACCCCGGGGGATATTGAACGATAGATACGTCTAGTTAATTAAGAACTGCGTGTTTTGGTACTTTAAGCGAGAAAAATTCTCTTTTTGTCAAACGGTTAAAATTGAGCCTTTTTGTACTTAAAATATTATTGGTTCTCATAAATCCATTTTTTTTCTGGGATGTGATATTCCACATTATTTAAAAAAAAAAAAAAAAAAAAAAAACATTTATAGTTAATGGATGTCAGATTGCATTATTTAAAATTGCATTGTTTAGAAAAGCAACATGCTCATAAGTCCATGTAATAGAAACCCCAGTAAACCCCACTTTACATTTTATACAGAAAAGAGAGGTTTAGAGGGGTTACAATGTGTATGTTATCCGCACCAAGACATTGTTTTGTTCATCATAAAAATAATGTGTTTTTTTTTTTTTTGTTTTTGTTTTTTTGTTTTTGTTTTTGTTTTTTTTAGATATAAGTTAACATTTCGGAGATAAGAAAGAAAACATTGTCACAAGGATATGTTTTCTTAATGGGTTGACAGTTTTGTTTCATTGGAGGCTTAACGTCCCCGTCACACTGCATATGTCATTTTGTGGACGTAGCTTCCAATTTTGAGGGACTTTAAGCCCGACACTGAGATGACATCTCAAGCCCTGCTACCCAATGAAACCAGTAGGATTTATCTGCATGGACTCGCACCACTTTTCGTGGACAGCCTTAGCGCCCCATGCAGTTTACTAGTACTCATGTGCTGTGCAGTCAGTTTCAGCTCTGCGTGGAAGCATCATGCGGCCAAATCTATTTCTTCACATCACGATAACACACCCTTGTGATATAGTGCATTTTTTCATACTTCAAAAAAGGTCATCTTTCTGATGAAAATTTGTGATATTTTTCTTATCTATACTCAAAACATAGGTCGTGGTTGCCAGTTAGAACCGCCGCAATGATGCGGTTCTAACGAGTACCCACAACTTATGTCTAGGAGCAGAAAAAAGAGACATAATGTATACCCCCGTAAACCCCAGTTTTCTCTATATAAATTGGGGTTTAATGGGGTGTTCATTTCACGGACTCGTTCACGACGGCGCAATGACGTCACGATGTAAACAAGATGGTTGTCTTTTCGAATCTGAGTGAATTTTAAGTTTCAAAAAGAAGATTGGAGTGAAAGTAAAGGTCAAATGACATTGGGTAAATTTAAATCTATCGTGTTTTTAGCTGTATTTGAAACATCTGAGCGGTCATTGGATAGATCAACGGCGTTTTCGTGATTCTAGTGTTTTCGTATTTTGACAGCTGCTATGAGAGGAATTTCAACATTGATCTAAAGACAATTTCAAGGTATTTAAAGAGACTATTATTATATTTTGAGAAAAGAGGGTAATATATTAATTAGATAACTAGCACAACATATGATTTATAGCTCATAATGCCTGCTGGAAGACAGAAATTTAATTTTTATGCCGTAACAAACGGGAGAGAGATCGGCATTTATACAAATTGGCCTCAGGCAGGTGATGCAGTGTTAGGTTTTGCCAATGCAAAACACAAGGGCTTTGTGACATTTAGTGATGCTGTAAATGCAATGGTTAGGGCAGGCTTCTCTGATTTCGCTGTCATTGATGGGCAAAATTCCTATACAAAATCTGAGTATGAACAGAAATGCAACATTGTACCGGGAGGCATAAATGAAAAAGATACGCCACAGGATGAAAGGACATTAGTTGAAGTTGTCTATAAGGAGGATGAATCTGAGCCTACAACCGTATTTATAGATGGTAGCTGCATAAAGAATGGAGCGAACTGTGCTAGAGGTGGATTTGGCATTTACTGGGGGGCTGATCACCCATGGAATGGCAGCTACACTATACCACAGGAGGATGGGCCGACAAATAACAAAGCGGAATTAAGGGCGGCTATTAAAGCCATTGAGGTTGCGCAAGAACACTGTATAGGCAAGTTAATCATCAAATCTGACAGCAAGTATGTTATTTCTGGAGTAACGCAGTGGTCTGATACCTGGAGCAAAAATGGTTGGAAGACGTCAAATGGTGAGCCAGTTAAAAATAAAGAAGAATGGGTGCAGTTACTGAAGTTGTTGAATGATTATAAAATATCAATTACATGGAATCATGTTCCTGGTCATAATGGTGTCACAGGTAATGAGGAAGCTGATAAGTTGGCTGTTATCGGTGCTAATAATAAAGAGAGTGACCAGAAGAAAGAAGATGAAATACTTACTGTTAAAACAGCATCAGGACCACAGCCCAAAGTTATTGTCATATCCAACTCTAAGAAGCCAGACCAAAAGCAGAAAGATACAAATAAAACTGAAGAACAAATCTATTTCACACCTAAGGTAAAATTAGTAAAGGACCGCTCAGACACACCAGTTCCAGGCAGTATTAATGGGTCAAGTATTGACAAAAAGAATGTTCAAGACAGTAGAAAGAAGGATAATATCAAAGTCAAACCACCAATAACAGTGGACAGTGACCAGTTTATACGAATAATGCAGAATATGGAAGCAGTGCTTGAAACTGTATTATATCAAGTAAACCAATCAAGAGAAGACAATCTGAATTTCAAGCAAGATGTTTCAAAGAAGCTGGAAGATATTACCACGCAGCAACAAAGCCTTGCAGAATCACTGTCAACAATACCAACAAAAATATCTTCAGAAGTTCATGACTGTATGAGTAAGCTGAAATGTATAAATAACATGCCAGGGAAAGAAACAATAGAAACCGCCAGTACTTTTAAGGACATACAGACTGGACTTCAAAACCTGCAAAAGAATGTCAGTAGTCGTCTAGACACCTTACAGTCAACATTACATAGGGCTGAATCCTCGTGCTCTATTTTGAAGAAAAATGTTGACGAATCCTCTGTCAAAAATAAGAAAGAAAGCGAGAATATCAAAACAATGGGGAGACAACTATATCAAGCTATTACAGAAGTCAGAGACGAAAGCAAGCGTACCAGAGAACATGTGGCGGAAATGGAGAAAAGCGTCAGCACTTTAACAGAAATTGACACATTTTCTACAGTAAACACCAAACCAAGGAAAAAAGAAGTTAGCATAGAGAAAGATTGTGTCTCTTCTCAACAACAAGATAATATTGAAAGTAAAACTACAGACATGGATGAAGATGCTGAAATAACATATGTAAAGACTGTTGTTGGTAAAAGAGAAGACACACAGAAACTTAAAAAGCCATTAAATGAAGCAGAGGCATCTGTCAGCAGCCAAAGCAATACACCAAAAGAGCAGCAGATAAAAGAGGATGGAGGAGGAAGCAGAAAGCGAAAAGTATGTCTGATCGGCGACTCTATTGCGGGTCAAGTGAATGTTGTCATGCTAGGGAAATCTACAAATACATTTGTCAGAAGAATCAGAGCACCAAAAATTAAAGATATAGGAGAACATGCTGAAGAAGTTAAAGATGCCAAGCTCATACTTATCCATACTGGAATAAATAATCTTAGAGATAAAGAAAGTACAGACTCATGTATCAAATCACTAATCGAAGGGATAACTACACTGAGAGAGAAAGCACCAGACGCAAAAATAGCTGTATCCAAAATGACACCGGTAGGCGATAGAGAATTAGATATTGAAAGGACATTTTTAAACGCTGGCTGTGAAAAGATGTTACGAGAAGTGCAGAATGATATACTCTTCATTGACAATAGCAACTTAGCCGAGCAAGGGAGGCCTATAACACAATTCTACATTCAAGACTTGTTGCACCTATCACATACTGGGGCGATCAGGTTCGGCAACAACTTAAAAAGGACAATAGATGAAGTAATGAGCTATGAAGAATCCAGAGCGAGACCAGTTGCGAGACAAGATGGCTACAGGAGAAGACGTGATGGATACCGGCCAAGAGGTGACTATGGGGCGAGGTCAAATGTTTACCCAGCAAGGTCAAATACTTATGGGTCTAGATCAGATGGAAACAGTGCGAGATCAGATGGGTACAGAGTGGGGGCGAGACCAGATGGCTACAGGGCGAGACCAGATGTCTATGAGACGAGACCAGATGGCTATGGGACGGGACCAGATGGCTATGGGAAGCGACCAGATGACTATGGGACAAGACCAGATGGCTATGGGACGGGACCAGATGACTATGGAGTGAGACCAGATGATTATGGGAAAAGACCAGATGTCTATGGGGCAAGACCAGATGACTGTGTGATGAAATCAGATGACTATGGGGAGAGACAAGATGGGTATTGGGCGATACAAGATGGCTGCAGGGAATTATCAGATGAGTATGCGATGAGACCAGATGACTATGGCGTGAGAACTGATGGCTATAGCATGAGACCAGACAGTCGCGAGGCGGGGTCGGATGGAGACAAAAGATCAGATGCCTACAGGGTGAGATCAAACAGTTTTGGGATCAGATCAGATGGTTACGGAACGAGGCCAGATGGTTACAAGACCAGACCACATACTTATGGGTCAAGACCATATGTTGACAGGGCAAGATCTGATAGCTACAGGGCAAGATCAGGTCACGGGTCAACATCAGGTGGATACGGGACAATGTACGATGAACACAGAGCGAGATCAGGGGGATACAGTATGAGGTCAGCTTTACGGAATCCTAACGAGCATAGACCGGGCAAGTTCAGGGGGAGATCACGCTGGGACACGAGATACGCTAAAGACAGACATGAAGGAAATTTCAATTCTAGGGACAAATATCAAAGCAGTCGGTTAAATGGTCCTGATTACACATCACGAAGACATAAGGACAGTGACTACTTAGAATTCAGGAGATACTAAATCTATGTGAAATATGTGACTGTCGGTGAATCGCAGGGGCTTGGGGTTTTCTTTAGTATGGCCGCTAACAGACTGGAGATATTGTGAGTCGAGCATTTTTCATCAAAGATGCTGGAATTGCACTATTTACTGGCCAGGATGTTTTTTTTTTTTTTTTTTTTTTTTTTTTTTAGGGTGATGGTGGGGGGGAGTGGGGTGTGGGGAGGGTGTCATACTGATTGAATTTCTGGCTCCTGTGATATCAACCACAATGTGAGTTTAGTGTCATACAGTTATATTCATTTGTGCCATACAGTTACATTTTATGAACAATACTTAATTACACAAGAGATGCATTGAAAATGTTTGACAAATTGTTGTGTCATATGAGGCTTCAAAGGATTATGGGTATTTTTTTTTTTTTTTTTTTATGCATTCTCTTGGATTCAAATGAATGATCTTTCTAATCACTCTAATCTTCAAATAGAAACTTATGCACCTAAGTTCTGAATGAAAGGACGGCTTTCAAATATGTTATTTTCCATTACTTCCTGGAACATAAATGGTCTTGAGCATAAGAGTCATGGGTTAAAATGTAACAAACTGGATGATCCTGAAGTTATAGATTGTCTAAAATCTTCGGATTTAATTGGCCTTTTAGAAACACATGCTGATAAGTCTGTAGATATAAGCCTTCCTGGATATTATGTCTTTCGTAAGGATAGGCCGAAACACCAAAATGCCCGTAAACCTTCTGGTGGAATAGCAGTTCTTTTAAAATCCTCTTTGCGACATATGTTTAAATTTGACCCTGTCTCTGACAGCGATATAATTTGGGTGCGGTTGCTAAAAGAATTCACTTCACTAAAGAATGATCTCTTTTTAGCTTTTGTATATCTACCCCCGTTAAATTCTACTTATGGAAAAGTCAACAGTAAAGACATAATGTCAAAATTACAAAAACAAATAGAATATTTTGCTTGTAAAGGCAAAATAATTATTTCTGGTGACCTAAATGCAAGAATTGGAGACTGTATAGATTTAATACAAAATGAAGTTGACCCATATATACCAGTCCCTCATGATGATACTTTTGATTTGATTTTACCACGAGTTTCTCATGATAATTCAGTTGTTAACCAAAGTGGCAGATGGCTGATAGAACAGTGTATCGATAATCAGTTATATATTTTGAACGGGCGAACATTAGGCGATTTAACAGGCCAGTTTACTTGCCACACTCCACGTGGTAGTAGTACAGTTGATTACTTTATAGCCAGCAGATCTCTATCAAATTTTATTCAATGCATGAAAGTTCAAGATTTCAATTTCCTTTCTGACCACTGTATGTTGACTGCAAAGTTGATGTTAGGTTCACAATTATGCCAAGAAGAGCATATTTGCTCAGCTGATTATTTGGGGTGCTTAGCACCAGATAGCTTTGTGTGGTCAAATCGTTCTAAAGTCCAATTTCAGGATGTATTTTCTTCTCCAACTATTAAACAAAAAATAGACAGTCTTAACATGATCACTGGACAAGCTGATTGTAATGTTGATAGTTTAATTGAGGCTGTAACAGAGGTAATTGTTTCTGCTGGGGACATGACACTTTCAAGAAAAACATATAAAATAAAGAAGAAAAAAACTCACAAATTAAACAAAAAATGGTATGATAAGGATTGCCATTGTTTGCTAAGGGAATTGAAGGCAGCAAAGAATGCATTTAATAGAAACACTGATAATGCTTACTTACGTAACGTGTTTTACAAAAAGTTTAAGGAATATAAAAGATTAACTAAATTTAAAAGAAGAAAGTTTAAACAAAACTTAACGAACATGCTAAATGATGCGATAGAAAAAGATCCACAAAATGCATGGAAAATAATTGACGAATTGAAAAAAGAGTCATCCCCCACAGACAAAGCAGAGAAAATAAATCACCAGGCATGGTTTGATCATTTTAATAAATTATTAAACACTCAGTTCAGTCCAGTTGACAAAAATAGACAGGATTTAGTGAAAAACGAAGTTAATATCTATGAGACGTTAAATCAAAGTAGTAATCTTGATTATACCATGACTGAAAAAGAAGTTATTGCAGCTTCAAAAAGGCTAAAAAATAATAAAGCAAGTGCGTATGATTTGTTAAAAAATGAGATGATAAAATCAGCACTTCCATTTCTTTCCAAGCCAATAACTCAAGCATTTAATATGATTCTAAATACTGGAAAATTTCCAGAGTCTTGGAAAAATGGAATTATTATACCAGTGCACAAAAACGGAAATCAGTTTGACCCTAACAATTACAGGGGTATTACTCTCAGTAGTTGCCTGAGTAAGTTATTCTGTCATGTTCTTAACAACAGAATTAGTTCTGATTTAGAGAACAGAGCTCTCTTAAAACAAGAACAGGCTGGTTTTCGGAAAAACCATCGAACATCTGACCATATATTTGTGCTGAGAACTATAATTGATAAATATGTTTTAAATGTAAAAAATGGTAGTAAGTTATTTGCCTGTTTCATTGACCTGAGAAAGGCATTTGATACTGTATGGCATGATGGATTGTTGCTTAAATTACAGAAAGCTGGGATCTGTGGTAAAATCTACAATGTTATAAAGTCTATGTATAACAGTTCGCATTCAAGGGTTAAATCTAAGCATACAATGTCTGAACATGTTGAAATTACTCAGGGCGTCCATCAAGGTAGTGTTCTAAGCCCCTTACTGTTTAACATATTTATAAATGACATAGGTGATGATTTGTTAGACACTGGTGTTCCAACTTTGAATGGTCATAAAATAAGTCACTTGCTTTATGCAGATGATTTATTACTACTTTCAACATCTGAAAATGAATTGCAGTGTAATATAACTAAGATAAATGAATTCTGTAATAAATGGGGTCTTTCTGTAAATGCAGACAAGTCTAAAGTAATGGTATTTTCAAAAAGTGGGCGTATGCCAAAAAATCAATATATATTTACCATTGGGCAGACAATTTTGGAAAATGTGAACCAATATAAATATCTTGGGATCACCATATCTGCTAATGGCAAGTTTTTGGCAGCCGAAAAGAATTTAAGTTTAAATGCTAGCAAGGCATTGTTTTCGATTAAGCAAGGTATTTTTGACAGTTCTATCAAGCCTTCTGCAGTTCTGCGAATATTTGATTCACTTATTAAACCAATTGCCATTTATAATAGTGAGATTTGGGCAGGGTATAAAACATGTTACCATAAGAAGTCCATTGATGAAATGTTTGAAATGTCGTTTAAAGGTCATAATGATTTTGATAAGATTTCTACACGATTTTCCAAATATGTCTTAGGAGTACATTCAAAAGCTTCCAATTTTGCTGTTTTTAGTGAGCTAGGTCAGTTTCCTTTAGTAATCTCTATTATAACCAGTTGTATTAATTTTTGGCTACATACTTTACAATCAGATACAGAGTCACTTATATCTGCAGCATATTGGGAACAATGTAATAACCCTGAATTGAAAAGCTTGTGGCTATGTTTCATTAAAACTGTATTAAGTGATTTGGGATTTTCACATGTATGGGATAATCATAGTACATTCAATGTACCTGCTTTAATTGAATGTATAAAAGCCAAGTTGAAAGAAAGGTTTATTTCATTTTGGAAGAAAAGTATTAATTCTGAAGTTGGAATGGATAAGTTAAGGACATATAAATTGTTTAAGCAAAAATTTGAATTTGAAAAGTATTTGGATATTCTACCAGACAGAAAACAGCGAAAAGCTTTAACAGCCTTCAGAATAAGTGCACATCATCTAAAAATTGAAAGGGGGCGATATTCAGGGCAAAGACTGGAAGATAGACTATGTAATATTTGTAATATTTTAGATGACGAAATACATTTCTTTTGTGATTGCTCTAAGTATAATGATCTGCGAAATAAAATGTCTCAGAACATGGCAGTTTTAAATAATCATTCATTGCAATCTAAAAAAGAGCATTTCGTCAAACTTATGGCATCTACAGACGATACTATTTTGAAAACAATTGGAATATTTGTAAGTGAATGTAATATATCATAGCATGTCATGGCTCTTATGACTCAAGGCTATTAATATTATTATTTTTTTTTTTTTTAACTATTATTTATTTATTATTATTTTTATTCATTTATAAAATTATTTTCATATCATTGAAGAATGTATTATGTCATGTTTGTATTTGCTTGCCTTTAACCCTTATAGGGTATAGTTGTGCAGTAAATAAAATTCTATTCTATTCTATTCTATTCTATTCGTGATGAAGCCCCGCTGGGCGGAGGCCGTAATGGGTTGACAGCAAAGGGCCTGATCTAAGCTCGACGTCTGATCTGAGCATGCAATGTTTCCAGCATAAGTGTCCATGTTTTGGCTTTCCCGTCCAAAATGCACTTAAATCTGCTTGACTATCATTATAATGTTAACAAGTCCATGTCACGGATGAACACCCCTTCTAAATCGAACTTTATAGAGAGAAAACTGTGGTTTGTTGGAACATACATATATATTTTTCTTTTACTTTAGTCCCAAACATATGTTGTGGGTACTGCGGTTGGAAGCGAGGCGGTTGATCCACAACCTATATTTAAAGTAGTAATAAACTATGACACATTTTTTAATAACCGTTTTCTGCAACCTAAAGAATGCATTATTTCACACAGATGTGTTATCATAATGGTCACAATGATCATTCAATGTTGTAACATATCCATGTAAGGTAATGCTTACTTACACTGTTTGAAATTAACTGTGACTAATCAAAAATATAAAACGAAGCATTAGGTTTTAATTACTCTTTATTTACCTGTAACTATTTTAATTATCTATAATAACATACTGCAAATTCAAACATCAAATATTTATTCTGGAAAGAAAGGTTCATTGATTGTTAATATGTTTGTTTGATTCGAGGTTTAACGTCCCCGTCAACGCTGCATAGGTCATTTTGGAGACATTGCTTCCAATTTAGTGGGACTTTTACCCGACATTGAGATGAAATGACATCTCAAGCCCTGCCGCCTAGTGAAACCAATAGGGTTTATAAGCATGGACCTTCCGACTCGCACCGGCTTAGATCCTCTAAGCGGTGTGCAGTCGGTTTCAGCTCCGCGTGTACTTGCATCATGCAGCCCATCTATTTCTTCAAGCCCCGATGAGCGGGGCCGTTATTGATTGTTAATGTAAAGGAATATGTTCAAAATACCGACAATAACAAACAACAAATTGGCCGATTTATCAAAAGGGACCAATCACTTACATATCTGCAAATTTCATTACGAAGACACGCCTATACAAATGCATTGAAAACGTTACCACCGGAAAAAAATAATAATAAGATGAAAACTTGTAATATTTTTCTTATTTCTGCTCAAAATATAGATTCTGGGTACTCGTTAAAATCGAGGCGGTTCAATATGTAATCTAACGAGTAACCACAATCTATATTTAATCTAACGAGTAGCCACAATCTATATTTAAGAGCAGAAATTAGAAAAAAATTGCTTTACCCCTGTAAAACCCAGTTTTACTACATAAGATGGGGTTCAACGGGGTCGAAATTATAAAGGCGTGTTTTCATGCTTGTTACAACCGCCTCTTTGAGGCATTTCTAACGAGTATCATCAATAACTTTTTTAGCAAAAATAAGGAAATCAATGATTACCCTTGTAAACCCACCTGTAAAGTGGGTTAAGAGGTGTGCTCATTACACGGACATGTTAATCTCCAAAATGGCCTTTACAGTGTTGACGGGGACTTTAAACCTCAAATCAAACAAACAAACAAATAATAATAATAATAATAATAATAATAACAACAACAATTGGTACTCATTATCTAAAAGCACCAATACTTCATATGAATAAAGAATGCACAGCAGTACCCATGACACAATCTTTCCGGAAATAAGGTAATCCATTATACGTGCACGCGTGTCCATTAATCTTCGGGCTACCTGACGGT
Source organism: Lucinisca nassula (assembly GCA_963580285.1). Taxonomy (NCBI): domain Eukaryota; kingdom Metazoa; phylum Mollusca; class Bivalvia; order Lucinida; family Lucinidae; genus Lucinisca; species Lucinisca nassula. The sequence goes on from OY757012.1 coordinate 54,849,001, forward strand.
CGGTAGCCGGAACGCAATACACAATCAACGTGTCATAAAAGCGATAATTGTCTTCTGCTTAAATACCCGTGATATTTTCCCCTGAGTGTAATAAAACTTTGATTATTGGCACAGAAGCGCCAAATTGAAATCTTTCTACCTATGTTTGTGTGTTTATTAAGTCAAAATCATGCTCAAAACATAGGTTGTGTGTGCTCGTTAGAACCGCCTCATTGAGGCGGTCGTACCGAGTACCCACAACCTATGTCTTGGAGCAGAAATAAGAAAAAAAAAATAATGAATACCCCCGTAAATCCCTTTTTTCTCTATATAAACTGGGGTTTAAGGGGGTCATCATTTCTTGGACATGTTCACGTGATGCATAAATAAATAAAAAAAAAAAATCAGATTGAGCTGGTTCTAAATAGTACCATCAATCAACGTATTGAGCAATAAATAAATTTTGAATAAATAACTCGTAAATAAATAAATTACGATAACACATCCGTGCGGCATAGTAGGGTATTCTTGATATCTCAAAGACAGTTAATTTATTAATGAAAACTTATCGATACTCAAAACAGGTTTTGTATTCTCGTTAGAACCGCCTCACTGAGGTGGCTCTAACGAGTACCCACAACCTATGTCTTGGAGAAGAAATAAAAAAATGAATACCCCAGTAAACCCCAGTTTTCTCTATATAAAGCATGGTTTAAGGGGGTGTTCATTACACGGCTTGTTGTCGTGATGAAAAAACAGCAGTGACTAAAATAATATAAAAGAATAAGAAGCAAGTACTTTCGAACTATGTTTTTGTGTTATGTTAAAATCATGCCGATCCCTGAATATCCGACTGTTCAATATATAAAGTTGGGTTTATATGCAAATTGTTTTCCCCGGTATGATGGAAGGAACACCAGAAAAGGTGTACACTCTGATCTTAATAAATCATTTAACAGTTAAAATAAATACATAAATATAAAAATAAATAAATCGGAATGAGCTGGTTCTAAATATAACCAACAATCCACGCATTGAGCAAAAATATAAACAAATAAATAAATAAATTACGATAACACATCCGTGCGGCTCAGTCGATTCTCGACAATTTGTTAATCATTACGTGAACAAGTCCGTGAAATGAAGACCCCCTATACCCTACTTTATAGAGAGAATACTGGGGTTTACGGGCGTATACATTATTTTTCTTATTTTTGTTCCAAAACATAGGTTGTGGGTACTCGTTAGACCCGCCTCGATGAGGCGGTTCTAACGATCGAGGCGGTTCTAACGAGCACCCACAACCCATGTAAACACTTTTACCCAATCAAGGAAATAATAATGAATACAAAACAATTTACATGGCCTCTTTAACGGCTATTATCTGATCTACCAGACGGAATTAATAATCAAACGTATGTTCCGAAAAGGAAAAATCCAAACATCTCTTTTGTGTTCTTGTATTCAATCAAAACAATGTGCGAATAGCGAAATGTCAGAAATGCGAACAGCGAAATGTCAGATTAGACTGCACATACGGCATCTTTCTTTCTGTCTTTCTTTCAATTGTAATCTTATTACTAGCAATGTTTGTTTAAATTGCTTAGTAAGTATAAAAAATCTAATCGGGTCATGAAAAATAAATAAATAAATAAATAAATAAGACGCAGATCAGACACCGCATTTTAGATTGATAAATAAATAAATAAGACGCAGATCAGACACCACATTTTAGATTGATTTTCATTCCAAGGAGATGCCCAGACGAAGATGTGTTCATTTCACGGTCGACGGAGAATGACACGCTTTGGGATTACACGCGTGTGTAGACGATAAAGCTTTTTCTGAATAAGCTCCAAGTTTAATCGCAAAATGCCGCTATTAAATATAATTTTGAAATATTATAATTGCTATCAAAGTGCACAATATTGTAACCACATTGGGTCTGATGCGGGCGTTTGTTTGCAATATTAACAGAAAGTGAAGATTTTAGCCGTTAAAGTAGGGTACGGTCGTTGTTTTTCCAGAGTTTTGTATGCTTCATATAAGGATTAAGGTTTGTTAATTTGAAAATAAAAATGCCGGCAGCTAATTAAATAAAAGTTCCACTTATTTGATATCTTTTTGAAGGTATTTAAACGGACAATTAGATTAAATCGGAACTTGTTTGTCAAATTGAAAAATGAATAAGTTATATTTGTTTAAAAAACAGTTTCCATTAAAGCGCCTGCTATTTCCAACAAGACATTCTGTACAGGTAAGCCGAGAAGGTCAGCGCACAGTAAAAGGCTTAATCCTTTGCGCCAACGGCATAAATGTCAATAATAGTTGCGGATGCCAGGTTTTTTTCTGTATAAAAGTGAGGTTCCAAGGGGGTCAGAACCATATATGCGTGTTTTCGTGATGAAAACCGGAATTCCAGGAGAAAAAAAAAACCTGACCTTTTCGCTGTAGTTATTAAGGTCTCACATTTGACCCGAGTGAGGCTCGAATCAAAGCGTAGAGAGCTACGCAGATCCGTAACAAACAATACAGCATTTGCTATCAGACCAAAAAAACAACAACAACAACAACATAAATGTTTGGTTCATTTAGACATCCTGCGCAAAAGTACATGACAGTGAATCGCGTCTTTATTTCAGCTAATCATTTTATGGTTATATCAGCCTTATAACTGCAATTTAAGTCCATTTGTGTATTGCACGTCGGCTAATAACTACATGAATTACCCGACGACACGCAAAGGTCATTTAAAACGGGGATGTCCATGGAAGTACCGTAAATGTATTGAATGAAGAGAAACTCCATGTAATTTTAATTATCCTGCTTTTTGGCAATAAATATAACTGGTATCGCAATGATCAAAGAGTATGGCTATCTCTTTTAGTATGTTTTGAATAATGTATAATTGATAAAAAAGCGATGGTTGCGTTACATTGTATGAAGCGCTCGTCAGATGGTTTGCCGGAGGCAACTATCAACATCATTGTCAATGTTTTGATGTCTCTATTACCATAGATTTAGTTTAATGAAATCGCCGGATAATTTCAGCAACTGAGACTCGTATGAATAGACGTATCATTCTTTGATAGGAAACCCAATATATAATCATGGGTTGTGATCAGCCCCGTCTGAGGAAGAGGTCACATACAACATGTGCGTCCAGTGGATGCTCAGATCAGCCTGCGCAGGGCGCAGGCTGATCTTAGCATTCACTGGACTCACAAGTCAACTATGAGAACCAAGCTGTCCGAAAAGGGCACAAGGACGAATCGTGTCAGCTTTTACATTTGCGCAGACTTATTTGAGTCTTCCGTATTCGCAACTGACGCAAAATGTGTTTTTCGTGTGGCGTGAATCAAATTAAGGGTGTACTGGTTTCAATGTTTTGCATGGAGCAGATTGTCGCCATAGATCCTGAGGGAAGAATTTTAGACAATTTAGACACTTTTGAAGCTCTGATAGAGAACAATCGCGTCAGCCATGTTTTCAGAACGAACACACTTGCAATGAGTATCTTTCAGTAACGGCGCCCCAGGAAGTAGGCCGTTTTCACGAATATCATACCATGCGATAGTATAATTTTCTGTCTAAAACACCTCGAATTGGCTCATCACCATAGAAACGTAGCTGATCTGTTGGTGGTGGGAAAGAAATTCATGATTTCAGACGACCGTTTCGTGTCTGATTGCCAGTGACTATATTGTCCTGCGTGGACTGTCGCGGTGCTCTCAGCGGAGTCAAAAGATCTCATCGAACTACTTTCAAATGGTGTTCAATTCAAAATCTCGCCTTTACGAGAACTCCCAGTGGGATATAATTCGCGATAGTTTTCCACTTAATTATCTCCGCTCATTATTCTCAATTTTCCATCACTTTGTTATCTTTATAAGTGAAATGTCTGGCTGATGGCCTGTAATGCTCTTTGCCCAAATGACCAGACCTCATTACCCAGAGATCCGCGCAAGAACAAACATGGTGACCACGCAATTGAGTCCGAACAATAGATCAGTATGGCCCCATGGTGAAGCAGGTGAAAGGGAATTGCCAGCAAAATTAGACTTTATTGAAACTCCAATAGAGAAAGGTAAATTAATTTGTCCACAACGTCAACACCCTTAGAAATTTCGCCAACACGTTCTTAAAAGAGGTGATCAAGCGAGCATATTAATCCGCCAAACCGAACACGGCGACAAATCGTTCAGATTCATGCTTGGTTTAATAACCAAAGATGGTGAATAGGTTATGATAACCCTTGATCCTATTAACGCGGGGGTTTGTAAACATTGTGCAATAATGAGTAATTAAGATTTAGAAGTTGACAACTTTAGATTTAAAAGTTAACAACTTTATATTGTCACATGGATGCATCTTCCGATTGTCATAAATTTACTGAATATTTATGCTGCCTTTTGACCGTATTAGGTTGCAAGCGACAATCAATGCTTTGTATAAGAAACATTCATTTAGAAAATACGCCTATACAAATGCATTGTAAACTTAACCGCCGAAAACATGAACATTTTATGGTGAAAAATTGTGATATTTTTCTCATTTCTGCATTCAACATAGATTGTGGGTGCTCGTTAGAACCACCTCATTGAGGCAATGTATGTTTTTGATCATAAATATAACATGCACAGTAAAATTCCTCACCCGTACGTTTGGGGCTGTTCAGAAGTGGTCTTTAAGACCACTTTTGAGCAGTCCCAAAGTTGGTCTCTGACCAGATGAGACTTTATGCAGAAAACAAAAAGAAAGTATAACTGGAGTCTACTGAACAATCTTTTTAAAGCAGAATTAGTCTTAATTTTAGGTGGTCTTAATGGCGGAATTTCACAGTAATATATACATGTACGCCCGTAAACCCAACTTTCTCTATATAATGCTGGGGTTTCGCGGACGTGCTATCGTGATCATAAATTTACTGAATATTTATGCTGCCTTCGGATCTCATCACGATAACACACCCGTGCGATATAGTGCATTTTTCACATCTTAAAAAGGTCATTTTTCTGATGAAAATATGTGATATTTTTCTTATAAATACTGCAAACATAGATTGTGGGTGCTCGTTAGAACCGCCTCACTGAGGCGGTTCTAAGTTCTAACGAGTACCCACAACCTATGTCTTGGAGCAAAAATAAGAAAAAATAATGTATACCCTCGTAACCCCAGTTTTCTCTATATAAAGTGGGGTATAGGTGGTCTTCATTTCACGGACTTGTTCACGTGATGTTATTAGGTTGCAGGCGACAAGCAATGCGTTTTATAAGAAACTTTAAACACGTTCATTGACAATATATAGAGCTGATTTACTTTTTTCACATGAATACCAAAAATATGATTTCATCGAGTGTGTTGAAAACATCAGAATTTTCAAAAGTGCGAAGCAACAGTGAAAATTCAGCAGTTTTCAACATACAAGATGAAATATGTTTGGTATCTATTGAAAAAAGTAAATTTTCTTTTTATTTTATACACGACATTGGCGAAAAAACGCTTTACCTAAATGACAATTTCGAATACTGTTATCTCCGTTTTGATGCACACAATTACGTGTAAGGTTGAAAAATCATAGAATTACGCCAACGCAAAGAGCTGCTTGCTACATGGAACTGAACGTCACCCTCTTGGAAACGACATTACGCGATGATTTTCGGCCCCCGCCCATTGGGGCTTGAAGAAATAAATGGACTGCATGATGCTTCCACGCAGAGCTGAAACCGACCGCACACGAGTACTGGTAAACAGCTTAGAGGATCTATGTCTGCCCAGGCAAAGCGGTGTAAGTCGGTTCGTCCATGCTTATAAACTCAATAAGTTTCATTTGGCGACAGGGCTTGAGATGTCATTTCATCTCAATGTCGGGTAAAAGTCCCACAAAATTGGAAGCAACATCTCCAAAATGACATATTCAGTGTTGAAGGGGTCGTTAAACCTCAAATCAAACAAACAAACAAATACGCGATGATTTTATATGCCTCGCTTGAGTAGTGGATATGCTACTCGCCTTGCAAACCATGGGTCGTGGGATCGATGCGGGCTTCTCCAGACTTTCGGATGAGTCTTTAAACTGATGTCCTGTTAAAATCACGGACTGTATCACATGCATTTCAATCCTTTTGTAACGTTTTTGATGCGAGAAAATGACGTTATATCCTCTAACGCCAAACGGAATCTTCGGTTACAAAATAGCGTTTTTTTGTGTGTTTTTTTCTTCTTTTTGTTATGTTCTTCTCCCAAGTGATTTATTACAGAATAAATCACATTTCCTTTCCATTCTTTCCATTGCAAATATAGGTGTGCTATGTGAGAGTACCATAATTCGGAAAGGACTCAGAAGGAAGTGAAAAATTTATTGAATCTGCATCCCCTAAAGCGATGGATAGAGTACACATTGAGGACAGATGTCACCATCCAAAACTTAGCGCTCACACAACGTGTAGGCTACGTCGTATCCACGTCGATGCTATGCTGTGGCGTTGTTTAGACGTTAATGCGACGTTGCGGAAACGTCGTATTCCTATTGAGCAGACGCCTACTCTAACAGTATAGACCGCTAAGGAGCACGGTGAGGAGCAAGAGAAGACCCCATTTTTGAGGCGAAATACGGAAGCTAACTTTCTAGTTTAAACTTCAAGAAAATATGCCGACTTACTCTTTTTTTCCCTGAGTTTCTGAAATGGAATCATGCAGCTTTGATTTTGGACCTATCCAATTTAGACAAATAAAAAATCATTTACAGGAATCAGAGGCGTCTCAACTTTTAAGCAAAACGCATTTGCATACACATTGTAAATTGAGAAGTGGGGAGAAGGGGACGAAGCAAGTGGGTGTTTCAGTTTTACGTCCCACCAACAGCTAAGGTCATACGGAGACGGGACCTCGGTTTAAAGACTCATCCGAAAGTCTGGAGAAGCCCGGGATCGAACCTGCGACCCCTGGTTTACAAGGCGAGTAGCGTATCCACTCGACCACGGAGGCTTCTGAGGGGACGAAGCAAAGACGTAGTATGAGAAGAAGAAGAAGAAGAAGAAGAAGAAGAAGAAGAAGAAGAAGAAGAAGAAATGAAGAAGAAGAAGAACAACAACAACGACAACAACAAACATGTTCAAGTAATATCTTTCTGAGAGTGGGACCACTGGAAGGTATTTAAGTTCAAAAGAGTACACATAGATGTCCAAAACGTGAGGCTTGCAGGAACATAAACCATCAGTTTGTGTTTATACCTATCAAAGATACATTCTGGGTACTCTTACATGTAGTGCTTTCTCAGTTTTTACTGCACACGATTTTAGCTCGCCTTACGAAAGTAAAGGGAGGGGTATAGCCACACCCCTAGCGACTGGCATCGGCGTCGGTGTTCGTCCGTCTGACTGGCAGATTGTTTGGTGGTTAACGACACGTCATTGGAACCATTGTGGGATATTTTATGTCGTCTCCCAGAGAAAGGTAGAACAAACAGACAGAAGAGATACGTACAGGAGACGAAAGCAAGGAACAGGGGAGAAATATGAAAATGAACGAAAGTGTAGAAACAGAAGAAACAACAACACTCACCCTCTACCCTTACCTGCTGCAAGGACAGCACGCCTTGCCCAACTCATTACGAAAACACGCCTATCTAAACATAATGGAACTTTTACCTCCAAAAAAGAAAAATTTCTGATGAAAACTTACGATTTGTTTCTTATTTCTCCTCCAAACATAGATTGTGGACACTCGTTAGAACCGCCGGGTTCAATGGTTTCAATGATCCCAAAGAACAAGAAAATATAAACTACACTATGATGTAGGGCAGGGGGACTTTTTACGGCCGCCACACATTCCCAGACACCAGCTGTAGTGACGTTAAATATGTTCTAGAAATGGTTATCCTTTGGAAGCAAGGAATACACCACATAACTTGAAAATGTGGAGTGTATTTGTTTTCTAGGCCAGACAAGTTAGTTTAGGCCAATTAGGCCTCATCAGTGACCCTCAAATATTTTCAAAATTCAACAATGGAATCAATGATCCCAAATAACAAGAAAATATAAACTACACTATGATGTAGGGCAGGGAGACTTTTTACGGCCGCCACACATTCCCAGACACCAGCTGTAGTGACGTTAAATATGTTCTAGAAATGGTTATCCTTTGGAAGCAAGGAATACACCACATAACTTGAAAATATGGAGTGTATTTGTTTTCTAGGCCAGACAAGTTAGTTTAGGCCAATTAGGCCTCATCAGTGACCCTCAAATATTTTCAAAATTCAACAATGGAATCAATGATCCCAAATAACAAGAAAATATAAACTACACTATGATGTAGGGCAGGGAGACTTTTTACGGCCGCCACACATTCCCAGACACCAGCTGTAGTGACGTTCAATATGTTCTAGAAAGGGTTATCCTTTGGAAGCTAGGAATACACCACAGAACTTGAAAAAATGGAGTGTATTTGTTTTCTGGGACAGACTAGCTAGTTTCGGCCAAGTAGGCCTCGTCAGTGACCCTCAAATATTTTCAAAATTCAACAAATGAATCAATGATCCCAAAGAACAAGAAAATATAATTTACACTATGATGTAGGGCAGGGAGACTTTTTACGGCCGCCACACATTCCAAGACACCAGCTGTAGTGAGGTTAAATATGTTCTAGAAATGGTTATCCTTTGGAAGCAAGGAATACACCACAGAACATGAAAATATGGAGTGTATTTGTTTTCTGGGCCAGACTAGCTAGTTACGGCCAATTAGGCCTCATCAGTGACCCTCCAATATTTTCAAAATTCAACAATGGAACCAATGATCCCAAGGAACAAGAAAATATAAACTATACTATGATTTAGGGCAGGGAGACATTTTACGGCCGCAACACATTCCCAGACACCAGCTGTAGTGACGTTAAATATGTTTTAGGAAGGGATATTCTTTGGAAGCAAGGAATACACCACAGAACTTGAAAATATGGAGTGTATTTGTTTTCTGGGCCAGACTAGCTAGTTTCGGCAAATTAGGCCTCATCAGTGACCCTCAAATATTTTCAAAAATCAACAATGGTTTCAATGATCCCAAAGAACAAGAAAATATAAACTACACTATGATGTAGGGCAGGGAGACTTTTTACGGCCGCCAAACATTCCCAGACACCAGCTGTAGTGACGTTAAATATGTTCTAGAAATTGTTATCCTTTGGAAGCAAGGAATACACCACATAACTTGAAAATATTTGAGTGTATTTGTTTTCTAGGCCAGACTAGCTAGTTTCGGCCAATTAGGACTCATCAGTGACCCTCAAATATTTTCAAAATTCAACAATGGAATCAATGATCCCAAATAACAAGAAAATATTAACTACACTATGATGTAGGGCAGGGAGACTTTTTACGGCCGCCACACATTCCCAGACACCAGCTGTAGTGACGTCAAATATGTTCTAGAAAGGGTTATCCTTTGGAAGCAAGGAATACACCACAGAACTTGAAAATATGGAGTGTATTTGTTTTCTGGGCCAGACTAGCTAGTTTCGGCCAAGTAGGCCTCGTCAGTGACCCTCAAATATTTTCAAAATTCAACAATGGAATCAATGATTCCAAAGAACAAGAAAATATAAACTACACTATGATGTAGGGCAGGGAGACTTTTTATAGGGCAGGGAGACTTTGCCCTGGCAAAGTGTTGCGAGTCGAACTGTAAATGCATATGTCCATGTATATGGTTTCGTTTGGCGGCAGGCTTGAGACATTATTTCATCTCAATATGGGGTAAAAGTCCCACAAAATTGGAAGCAAAGTCTCCAAAACGACTTACATAGTGTATATACTGACGTTAAACCTCAAATCTAAAAAAAAAAAAAAAAAATATGCTACCATTTCCAGTAATATATAAAGCTTATTCTTGTTTCTTAAAAAGAAGCTGTATTGGAGAGGGAAAAAAAAAAACAGGACGGGGGTCTAAAAAATAAATAAACAGGCGGTATCCATTTCTTGAAGAAAAAAACTAGGGACTATTTTAATCACCACCGTCCCATAAAAATCAAATGGTCACTCCCTTAGAACCACCTCATCGACTGTAAAAGACTCTTGCTTTGGAGCAGAAAAAGAAAAAAAAATGCATACCGTTGTAAATACTGCATTTTATGCCTCGATAAAAATGTGGCGGTGTATTGTGTAATGCCTTCCGAAATTTTAAGTGTGCTTCCGTAAGTGTCTCAGTTTAGGATTCGCTCCATAACCCTGATTCCGTTTGAGATATTTTAGCGAAAATTCAAAAATATGTAAAGCATAATGAAACGTTGTGCAGAACCTCTAAACCGTAACTCGAGTTGCCTAGTTGTTGAGTTATTGCCCTTTGAATAGTCAAATAGCCACTACTACCATATATTCCTAGCCGCCCGATAACTCTGACATCGTTTTCATGAAACTTCATAAAAAGTAAACCACCTTAAGGCAACGTACAGAGCGTATAAACCATAACTATGGTTTGCAAACTTTAGGAGTTTTTGCCCTTTGAACACTCGACATAGGCATTTCTACTGTGTACAAAACCGTAACCCAGGTTGACTAACTTTTGAAGTTACGGCCCTTTGATCATATTAATATAGAAAATAACCGTTTCTACTAATTGTACTCGTGTCCGCTCTGTGTGTTGGAAACCGTTTCAGATATTTTAATGAACTTTCACATAATTGTAAAGCATAATTAGTCGAGTTGCAAAATAGAAGAACCGTAACTCTGGCTAATATACTTTTGAAGTTAATGATCCTTTAAACACTGAAAAAGGTGTTTCCTGTAATGTATTTATGTCTGCTCTGTAATAAAAAACGGTTTCAGATATGTTCTCGAAACATTATGCTTATGTACATCACCACATGATATGCAGAACAAAGAACCATAATTCTGAATTACCTGCGTTTTGAATTACTGTCCTTTGAATATTGTAATCAGTCAGTGTGCCCTTTCTATAAATTGTAAACGGTTCCAGGGATTTATGTGAAGCCTCGCAAAAATGTAAAACAACATTAGATGACATGTAGCACACACGGCCATAAGCCTGGCCCAACAAATGTTTGATTTGTGGCTCTTTAAATATTGAAAATACCGGTTTCTGTGATATACATGGATCTACTCTGCAAATAGAAAACTGTTTTGAGATATTGTCAGTAATCTTCACACAAAAATAAAGCATAATGACGGGATCTACAGAAAACGAGAACTGAAATTCCGGTTTAACTATACTTTATGGTCATGTCAGAAGGTGTGTGAAGCTCTCGCCTTTCTACTTGACAATATTTACATTAGTTACTGGTACTAAGTTATTTAGACATGGCGTGGGTATTCCGATGGGTACTAATTGCGCACCACTTGTGGCTGATCTGTTTTTGTTTTGTTATAAGAGCGACTTCATGATGTCCCTTTCTGCTGATAACCAGTCTGTAATCATTGAAGCTTTTAGCTCCACTTCTAGATATTTGGATGATTTATTAACTATTGATAATACCTATTTCGATGATTTGATCATTCACATTACGAACACACACCTATACAAATTCAATCTAAATTTTACTGCCGAAAACAATAGACAAAAAATTGTGGTCTTTTTCTAATTTCTGCTCTAAATATGGATTGTGGGATTTCGTTAGAACCGCTCATTGAGGCGGTTCTAAAGAGTACCCATAATCTATATTTTATAGCAAAAATAAGAAAAATAATGTTTACCCCTGTAAACCCCAGTTTTTCTATATAAAAGTGGGGTTCGAGAGGGTCAGAATTATATATGTTTTCGTGATGAAATTTACCCCCAACGCCCCCCCCCCCGAACTTAAGTTAAATAGAGCAAATTCGTCTGATACCGAGGCCCCGTTTTTGGATTTACATCTATCTATTGTGGATGGGTTTGTTTCTTGCAAAATGTATGATAAACGCGATGGTTTTGATTTTGAGATTGTAAACTTTCCTTTTTTGGATGATGATGTTCCACGTGCGCCATCCTATGGCGTTTATAGTTCACAATTAATTCGATTTGCCAGAGTGTATAGTCATGTAACTGACTTCAACACTCGTAATAAATTGTTGACGGCTAAACTTCTTAATCAGTGTTATCGGTACCATAAACTAAGCAAAGCCTTTTCAAAATTTTATAGACGTGATTCTGATTTAATTTCAAAATTCAATACTGGACTTAAATCTCTTCTGCAACAAGGTCTATCGGAACCTGAATTTTATGGTGACTTAGTATATAAATTAAGAAAATTTATAACCGCAATGACTTCAGCACCAAATTTCGTAAAACCATTCTTCGATATAAAAAGATAAGGTACAACATAAATATTATTCGACAGACTGCATGCATGGTAGTTAACCCAGTCGAGGTTGGCAACTTTGCTTCCCTCTCTAATTGCACGCCGGTTGGTCAGGCCTCATATTCTATGACGGTTCCAACGTAAAGACTTAATATGTTGGTTGGTACCTGATGCTCTGCCCCTGGTCGGGCCCATCGGAGTCTAACTGTTGGTTTTCTTTTGCTCCAGCATTTCTGTTGTTTCTTGCTGTCGAGTCCTCACTGTTGTTTCATCTCTGTGGTTGTTAGATTTTTGTGTTCACGGAGATGTTGCACTGACGAGTTAGGAGGCCTTCATGCGGACTGAACATATTATTTGTCTCAATCACGACGGAAATAAGGGCGAGGTTTGTGGCCATGTAACATCGATTTGAGCCCCCCCCCCCCCCCACAGTGGAATTCGTTTCCGCTGACCTTTCCAAGGCGGTTCTTCTGTCGCGGTTTATTTTTGTTATGGTTTGTCTTTGGGTGTTTATGTCGCTTGTATTATTTTATTTTGGATAGCCTTTTGGACATTTTGTGGGAAAGTAACTGTCCTTTTGGCTTTCCGCTGTTGGTGTTTCCGTTGGGGCCTGTTGCTTTATGTTTGTATTTCTTTCCCTTTGGTGTCTCTGATGGGAGCTGTGGGTTATTTGTATCGGTTCCTGATCATTGCCTCCACTTCTATTTTACTATACTATTTTACCGATCGAACTTGACTTTGAACACATTTTTGACAGCACTATGCGTGATGGAAGTGCAGTGTCGGGGCATGGTGAAGTGATTGTAGAGCATCTATTAAAATGTGAATTATTATGGTATACATTAAATGAACTTCCGCTTATGGAAACGAAACCTATCTTGTTTCGTTCATACGACCATTCGACGCCGTATGCCCAGTGTTTCATCATCAAGAAGTTCATTCTTTTTCTAGCAACTCGAACTATTTTCTGGCCTGCTTTGCAAACCAAATGGCATGGCGCTGAACCTAAACAGCACTTATTTACTTTTTAATTTACCTTTCCAAAATAACACTTTGTCCCGAGAGTCATAATATAAAAGTTCAACATTAAGAGATGCAATATAACTATGCTGTTTAAGAATTATGCCGCCCAGATGGTTTTTCTCTAATGATATGATTTAACACCACGCGGATATGAATTTTAATCGGTCTTAGCTAGTTTAAATCATTTCAAAGCTACGATAATGGAGTTTTCTGGCCTTTTAAATGTCATATCATAGGTGTAGATCACCTTTTACGTCGAACTTTGACTATTATACGCGTTTGAGGTATAAAGCGTAAAGACAGTTTACGACGCTGTAAAACAAAAGAATCCGACCAGGTGTTCTTTCTTAAAATAAGCGACTTGCTCCTGAAAAGAAGTACCGTATACCAATTTAACCCATGTAAACCGTATGTCCCATAAATGGGGCACTGGCAACCAGTGCAGACCCAGGTAAACGTTCAGGATTTGTATATATGCATCACACTACAAGGCCATGCAATCAACACCCCTCTTAACCCCACTTTATACAGGGAAAACAGGGGTTTGGCAAGGGTAAACATTATTTGTCTTACTTCTGCTCAAAGATATAGGTTGTGGGTACTCGTTAGAACCGCCTGTATGATGCGGTTTTAATGATCACTCACAACCTATGTTTCGAGTATAAATAAGAAATATATAGCAAAACTGCGTCATTGGAAGATATGAAAGAAGGCTCTATGTCATACGGGTGTGTCGATTTGAAACGGACCCGTCCCGGATGGTAGGGGGTGGGGAGGGGAGAGAGATTCTATGTGTCATATGTGGCTTATCCCTTTCATCCCCGAGTTTCTGACTTTCAATTTGGGCATGTCTATTATTGTAAATAGGAGATATTGTCAAAATCATTTGGGCCCGTCAAGCGATTTTGGTACTTATCGCCTATGCGAGCAGCGAAGATTCAGGCGAGCCTGCGCATCCGCGCAGTCTCGCCAGAGCCTTCCCTGCTCGCTCATACAAGCAGTGAATCAAGGGGACCCTTCAGATAGAAAGTCATATCCCTGGCCCCTCTGAATGGCTTGGCATGCGCAGTTAAAATTTGTCATGACGGAATGCTCGAAGACCCAAATTCGCTTGGCGGGGCTCATTTGGGAATGAAAACAGTAACGATTCAGATGAGAGAGCTCAATCAGAGCCGTCTTATCTGGACACACGCTGTTTGCATAGGTATTGGCACCGCCGAGTGAACATGGTTGAAAAGATTCATACAGATACGCTAACCTAGGAATAAACGCACAATACGCGTACGGGCATTGGATTTGGTTTGTTTGATTTGATGTTTAACATCCCCGTCAAGACTGTATAGGTCACTTTGGAGACGTTGCTTCCAATTTTGTGAGGCTTTTACCCGACAATGAGATGAAATGACATCTCAAGCCCTGTCGCTCAATGAAACCAATATGGTTTATAAGCATGGACGGTCTGACTCGCAACCCTTTGCCTGGGCGGGCTTAGATCGTCCAAGCGGTTTACCAGTACTCGTGTGAGGTCGGTTTCAGCTCCGCGTGGAAGCATCAAGCAGCCCATATATTTCTTCCAGCCCCGATGGGCGGGGACCTAAACGTGCATAGGTTTTACATTTCGTAATAGAAATAAGAATAAATGAAGACAAAACTGATCAGGCGGACACTTATTTCTTTGTCTAAACGTTCTATAGTGAGTGACATGAAATATCTTTTGTCATGAAGTTATTCAGTTATGATATACAGAGATAATTCATTAAAGATTCTTTCCCTGAATTATGAAATCTTTACAACCTGGGCGATCTTCTTGTGTGACCCCTGTAATCCATCACTGAAACTGTCGATGTGCTATTGTTTATGAATGAATACAATATGACAATAATAAATGACCCAGCGCACGACAAAACTACAATAAGACATGTGCGCCCAGCGAAGACTCAGATCAGCCTGCGCATCCGCGCAGTCTGATCTGAGTCTTCGTCGTGCGCTCAAAGGATAGCTAAAGGCCCAATGCACATTCATGCAGCACAAGAAGTCTCTGGTCAGACTATATTGATACGCAGGCTGATCTGATTTTTCTCTGGGAGCACGTCTTAATGTAGGTTTTGTCGTGCGCTGTCTAATATGACAAAGGGGTAGATATGTCGAGTATAGAGACAGTATGGCGATGATGAGGAGGAGAAGAGAAGAAGGAGGAGGAGAATGAGCTGGAGAAGGATGGAGCTGAAGGCGGCCGATGGCGACTGATGATAATGATGAGGAGGAGGCGGACAAGCTAGAAGTCACGATTTTGTTAATGATAATGTTGAGGAGCAGGACGACGCTAGTAACAGTGCTGACAGCTACGACGACGAATACGCTGTTACCCCTGATGATGATGATGATGATGATGATGATGATGATGATGATGATGATTATTATTATGGTGATGATGACGACGACGACGTTGATGATGATGACGACGACGACGACGATGATGATAATGATGATGATGATGAGGAGGAGGAGGGGCAGGAGGAGGAGTTACAGAGACAATTCATTTAGATTCTTTCAAATCTTTGAAACATGGGCGATCTTCTTGTCTGACCTCTGTAATCCATCATTGAAACTGTCGAAGTGCTATTTTATGGATGAGTGCACGTGGACGTTATTCGTTAAAATGCCGAGATATATCAAGAACTTGAACAGGGCGATGA
The DNA here is from genome assembly GCA_963580285.1 of Lucinisca nassula. Classification (NCBI taxonomy): domain Eukaryota; kingdom Metazoa; phylum Mollusca; class Bivalvia; order Lucinida; family Lucinidae; genus Lucinisca; species Lucinisca nassula. Next base: position 54,864,990 of record OY757012.1, read on the forward strand.
TTAGATGGTTGAGGACGAGGATGAAAATGAAGGTGACGATGCTGCTGATGTGGATGATGCTGCTGATGACGTGGATGATGCTGATGATGACGATAATGTTGATAAAGGAAATAATGCTGCTGCTGCTGCTGCTGCTGCTGCTGCTGATGATGATGATGATGATGATGATGATGATGATGATGATGATGGTGATGGTGATGACGATGATGATGACGATGATGACGATGATGATGCTGATGATGATGATGCTGATGATGAACATGATGGTGATGATGAGGAGGAGGAGGATTACAATGATGATAATGATAAAGAGGACGACGATGACAGAAGCCAAAATGGTGTAGTGGTTATGCTACTAGGCTTATTAACCAGGGTTCGTGGGTTCGATTCTGGACTTTTCCAGACTCTAGGATGAGACTTAGCTATTGGTGGGACATGAAACTCAAACACACACACACGACGACGACTTTGATGATGACAGCGAAAACGATGAATGTGATGCTAGTAATAATGCCATTGTTATTGATGGTGGCTATTTCAGGAGGAGGAGGCAGAGAAAGGCAACCTAGCCGACGGTGAGCAGGAAGAGTAATGTGTTGCTGATGAAGATCAGGTGGAGGAGGGCGAATGTAATAATGTTTTAATGTAAAGTAAAATTCCGCTATTAAGACCACCAAAATTGAGACTATTAATTTTTCAGCTCTAAAAAGCAGATTTAGAAAGTTGCAGTTATTCATTCTTTGCGTTTTCTGCACACAGTGTTGCCTGGTCAGAGATCACCTTTAGGACTGTTCAAAAGTGGTCTCAAAGACCACTTTTGAACAGTCCCAAAGGTGGTCTTAAAATAGACATTTTACTGTAATTATGTTTTACCCCAGTAACGTACATGACTATGAAGAAGATGGTAATGAGTTTGTTGTTGTTGTTGTTGTTGTTGTTGATGATGATGATGATGATGATGATGATGATGATGATGGTGGTGGTGGTGGTGGTGGTGGTGGTGGTGGTAGTGGTGGTTGTGGTGGTGTAGGTGGTTGTTGTGGTGATTGTGGTGGAAATGGTGGTGGTGGCGGTAGTATGGTGGATCGCCTGTGTTATAGTAATAGCCTGAGTAACAGCAGTGATCTTACTATGCAAAGAACGGTTATCCCATTTTGCGAACCCAAACGGAGTCATAGGTGTTTTGACTAATTAACTATTTAGGGTGGGCTTGCCAAGACTTGGAGAATCGCCCGAGGTCAGGACGTCTGCCCGTTACAGTAAGTGAGAGATCGGTTTACACCAACAATGGAAACTTCAATTCACACTGACGTCGCATAGCCCACAGGCTGTTCGCCAACGACTTGCTAAGCGGTTTACTAGTACTCGTGTGCGGTCGGTTTCAGCTCTGCGTGGAGGCATAATGCAGGCCATCTATTTCTTCAAGCCCCGGTGGTTGGGAGCCGAATCGGCTACTTTACTGATGAAATTAAGTGATATTCTTTCCTTATTTATACTGGAAACATAGGTTGTCACCGAGGCGGCTCTAATGAGTACCCATAACCTATGTCTTGGAGAGAAAATAAACAGATTAATGTAGACCCATGTAAAACTCAGTTTTCTCTATGTTTTTTTTTTTTTTTTATTAACGTGGTGTATGTCACAGTGACCTAAATTTAGTTTTAGACCAAATGTCTGATCGAAATGTCTCATAATCCAGAAGTATGATGTTTTAATATCAAATGGTCTTCAAGATATAAGACAGAATCACTTGACCATGAAATATAGGTCACAGTGTCCCACATTTGGTTTTAGGTCAAATGTCGATTCATACTGACTCATAAGCCTGAAGTATGATGTTCATGCATCCAATAATCCTCACGATATAAGTCAAAACCTACTGGACCATGAAATATAGGTCACAATGACCGGCAAATATTTTGAGGCAAAATGAAGTGTCATACTGACTCATAATCCTGAAGTACGGTGTTCATATATCAAAAGTCAAAAAGATTTTGATGTCAAGTCCCATTACGGGACATCAACCTGACAAATATGGCTGCTTTCTGAAGAGTGGCAGTCGGCATACGAAAATTTTGAGAAAAGAAAATAGCATCTTTAAGCTGACTAATTTCTAAGCTAAAATGACATGGTGAACAATAAGCGTTGGGATCGCACATATAATCGACAGTCGCGACGCTTAGTATGGGTGCAACGGCGTGCTGTTTGGACATTGGTTTGCGCAACACGACCCTCGTCCCAGCTTCCAAAAGATAACCCTTTTATAGAACATATTTAACTTCACTACAGCTGGTGTGTGGGAATGTGTGGCGGCGGTAAAACGTCTCCCTGCCCTACATCATGGTGTAGATTATATTTTCTTGTCCTTTGGGATCATTGATTCCATAGTGGAATTTTTAAAATATCTGAGGGTCACTGGTGAGGCCTAATTGGCCGTAACTAGCTAGTCTGGCCCAGAAAACATGTACACTCCATATTTTTTGGTTCTGTGGTGTATTCCTTGCTTCCAAAGGATAACCCTTTAATAGCACATATTTAACTACCCTACAGCTGGTGTGTGGGAATGTGTGGCGGCGGTAAAACGCCTCCCTGCCCTACATCATAGTGTAGATTATATTTTCTTGTTCTTTTGGATCATTGATTCCATAGTGGAATTTTTAAAATATCTGAGGGTCACTGATGAGGCCTTATTGGCCGAAACTAGCTAGTCTGGCCCAGAAAACATGTACACTCCATATTTTTGGGTTCTGTGGTGTATTCCTTGCTTCCAAAGGATAACCCTTTTACAGAAAATATTTGATAGTCAAGATCCTTTCTACGTGTAATGTATATATTTGTGTATATGTTTTAACTTCATAAATGCTCATGTAAATGTTACAATAAGGACCATATGTTAGACTGGCCTGGCACTCGTGCAAAAATATGTTATCATTACGCAAACACGCCTATACAAATACATTGCCACCTTTATCGCCGAAAAAATGAAAATTTTATGATGAAAAAGTGTGATATTTTTCTTATGTCTGCTCAAAATATAGATTGTTGGCACTCGTTGGAACCGCCTCATCGAGGCGGTTCTCACGAGTACCCACAATCTATATTTTAGAGCAGAAATAAGAATACCCCCGGAAACACCAGTTTTACTATATAAAAGTGGGGTTCAAGGGGGTCAAAAGTATATAGGCGTATTTCGTGATGCCTCTTGAATTTAAGTTATTATTATTATTATTATTATTATTATTATTATTATTATTATTACCATCGATCAGATAAAAGTCTTCGCCGTTCGAAATGCCGTTGCAGGTTTTGATTGTTCGTTCTTTTTGGGTTTAACAGCCCAGTCAACGCTACTTAGGTCATATCGACATAGTCAATTAAAATAACCACATTTAGAATCAGTTTCACAGTAGAGTGCACATTATGTCGCTAGAAACTGACAACTGCGCATATTGAATCCGCGGAAGAGAAAGAATAAATGTAACATGAAAAGATATGACACATATCAACTGACTCGATTGTGATTGCATTTATCCATTTCGGAAAGAAAAAGGCAATGATATTTCGTTATAAAAGCCGTTTAGTTGTAAACTTATAACTAGAATTACATGATCAGTGAATTTGCAGTATGCCGGTTGTACATATATTTTTTGTTGAATTCAATAGAATGAATATCTAAATTGACGTACAAACCAGTGTTGAAATTAACAATGTATATGTCACAGTGTTGAATTCGACCTTGATTGATCAGCGAGCACAGCCTTAGGGAAATTATACGGACAAGCACAATCAACAAACAGTCTGGTCTTCTTCATACTTAACACCCTCCTTTCCAACATCAAGAACAACACATTATTATTTTTATTATTATTATTATTATTATTATTATTATTATTATTATTATTATTATTATTATTATTATTATTTGTTATCATTATAACTATTTTTATATGTTCTTTCCTACAAGCAATATTAGCTATTTTTTAGTGTTTATCCACTTTGTTTTCATCACATTAATAATAATTACAGTAAAACCTGTCAAAGTGGCCACCTCTATTAAGCAAGTAACCTGTCTTAAGCAAGCAAGCATTCAGTTCCCTACAAAGGCATATGCATTATAGGTCACCTGTAATAAGCAAGCACTTGTATTAAACAAGCAGATTTTTATTATTGTAGTACTGGGTTGTAGTAGTGGGAGTAGTAGTAAGAGTATAATTATTATTTTCATCGTTTTTTATATTTAAAATTATTACTTTCGTTATTATAAGTAGTATCAACAATAGTAATGGTTTGTTTGCTTATACATGTATTGAGATATTATGTTCCCGACAACATTATTAAGGTCATTTTGGAGACGTTGCTTCTAATTTGTGAGACCTTAACCCGACATTGAAATGAAATGGCATCTCAAGCCCTGCCGCTCAAACAAACAAAAAGGGTTTATATACAGGGATTGTCCGACTCTGATCAATTTGCCTAGGCAAGCTAAGACCTCCGAGGCAGTTTACCTGTACTCATGTGCGGTCAGTTTTAGCTCTGCGTGTAAGCATCTTGCAGCCCAATTTATTTCTTCAAGCCCCTATCGGCGGTGGCCCAGTGATAGTAGCAGTAGTGAAAAATGTAGTAATAGTATAATATTTATCATTTACTATTAAAATTATTATCAGTAGTAGTAGTAGTAGAAGTAGCAGTAACAGAGGTAGTTATTATTATTATTATTATTATTATTATTATTATTATTATTATTATTATTATTTATGTATATTCCAACAGACCATATTGGCTAGTTTTATCCAATTTTATTTCTATCACGTTAACATTCTCATGTAATACCCTTATGTCAAGAAAAATAAGGTTACATTTCAACCCGCAATTTCGTTAGGGAAATGCCATTTACACAGAATAATTATGGATGAAAAGCAAATTGCTTTCAGTCCCTTTCAATTAACTGTTATAAACTTCATTTGAAACAAATTACTAAAAAATATTACAAGACACATAATTAAACGATATTTTGTGGACAGCTATATACTGTATTATCTTTGTGACTTAAGTACTACATCTTATAAGTTAGCATAGTGTATCGCTTCTCTCCAAAGTCAGGGCACAGCAAAATGCACATGTTGGCAAAGTAGAAGTAAACCAAAGATAAGGAATCGATACAATTAACTTACTCCACCCATCAGAGACACCAAAGGGAAAGAAACACAAACATAAAGCGACCAGGCCATAATGGAAACCTAAACAAAGAATGGCCATAAGGACAGTTACTTTCCCACAACAAATATATATAACAAACAACAACATAAATAAACCGCCACAGAAGAACCAACCGCCTTGGAACGGTCAGTGGAAAGAATTCCACTGGTTTGAAACACAACTTCCCATACAAAAAAGCCAATGGTACTGAGTCCACTACGTTCCTTACGCATCCTCATAATATCCGTCAAATGATCTTTTAATATTATATCCAAATAATCAGTCCCAATCTTATTTTTTTCACAATGTGTCTATGGAAAAAACTTTTAATTGCTGTCAATAAATTAGTTTAATCATATTTTATTGCATATAATAGCAAGCAATGGGGTTGGGCCACAAGTTCTCACAACATTAGTTACGCCCCTTCCCCTACAATTATACACACAAATCATTTATGCACATGGTAATGGCTAAATATAATACAACATGTTGAATAAATAAATGAATAAAAATGAATAAATAAATAAATAAATAAATAAATAAATAAATAAATAAATAAATAAATAAATAAATAAATAAATAACCATGTCGGGAAATTCTGTAAGTCAAGGCAGCCACTTTTAACAAGTAAATAATAGACAGATTCATGATCGGTCAAAAGAGATGCATGTCCATACATGTACTTTTTAAGAATTATTGAAACGTTTAGTATCTTTGATAAATTTTTGGACAGCACCGAAAAGCAGTAGATTGTCAATAAATGTGACATACAACTGAACTTCAAGAAAAATACACAGTTCAACTAATAGATCGTGTAAGCAACTCGTTAGAATAAATGTGTTGAAGTATTTTTTTTTTTTGGTTTGGATTTTACGGCCCTTTCAAGATTATTTCACTCATATCGAGCCGATCGTTAATCAGAGGTGGGCGAAAACCGGAGTACCCGGAGAAAAACCACCTGACCTTCCGTTGCAGAACTTGGCGTCTCACACGTGGCCCGAGCGAGGCTCGAACCTACGGCGGTGAGAGACCTAATGACTAAGAGTCAGCGCTCTTATCCACTAGGCCACGGAGGCCCGTTGTTGAAGTATTGAAGAACAATATTGGTGACTATAAAGAGTAAGGTAGCCAATAGCCCGAGCCACAACATGATTATAGGAAGGAATTTCTTTTTTTTTGTAATCACTCACAAACTGCATATTCGCCGGAGTTAACACGTCGAAAAAATCCACAACAAATGATAATTCATTCCTTATAATTCCAACTTTGTCATCGAAATGTTTAAAATATCACCAAAATGGTAAATTTAAAGGTTAAGAATTAACTTACCATTGAATATGACGAATTGATTATTCAATTATTTGAAAGAAACTAAAGCGAAAAAAAAAAAAAAAAAAAAAAAAAAAACCCGCAAAGTCTTTAAATTCAGTTTATTTGTCTTCTAACATTTACTTTTATAATTTTGTCGTTGTTGACGTCACTTCATATTTACAATGATGTAACGCGTGGGTTCTAAACGTGCTCTTTGACGTCACGTTATATTACTACCTGTCGCTGTGTGAAATAGCTCTGAGACTCTTGCTCATGGAATTTATCGAAGTATAAACCTTTTTTTTTTAACCAGTCAAATCGCTGGAAATGTAGATGATGATCGAGAATTATTGCATGATTAATCTCCACATGCTATAGGTCGAGCCAAATTTTCTTAATGTGGACGGAGAGACCGCGCAGACTAATTACAAAAACACGCCTATACAAATACATTGGAAATTTTACCGCCGAGAAAAACTAAAATTTTAACTCGAATTCGACTCGAAACTGTTGATTGGCATAAACTGTTCATTTGTCACTAATATTAGAGTTTAAGACTTCAACACGGCAATTCTTACACATTTTCTTTACACAAGTAGTTATTGAAATTCAACAGTTTTACATGATCTTCTAGCTGTTCAGCAAGAAAAGGTTGCACATCACATATTGATTAATAGCATAAAGGTTGACACTGATTGTTTTACATACTCGAGTACCATATAAAAAGACCAGTTGATGAATATAATAAGGTTGCGTAAGGAACTTAGTGGACACTTTGTGTGGGAAGTTGTGTTTCAAATTTACCAACTTGTACATTTTGCATTGCCCTGACTGTGGATATGCTCACTTAGAAGACGTTTCACTGCTTTTAACCATTTAGTCATGAAAACATAATATAAAGCTGTCCACAAGATATCGTTTTAAAATGTTTCTCATTTGTTTCAAATCAACATATTTACAATTCATCCATAATAATCAGATAACGCTGTGTTTCTTGACTGTAACAATTGCATCTTTCTAACAATTCAATTGAAGGTTGTTGGTTGACATATTGTCGAAATAATGCAAATAACATTTTTTTTTTTTTTTTTTTTTTTTTTTTTGGTTTGGGTTTTACGGCCCTTTCAAGATTATTTCACTCATATCGAGCCGATCGTTAATCATAGGTGGGCGAAAACCGGAGTACCCGGAGAAAAACCACCTGACCTTCCGTTGCAGAACTTGGCGTCTCACACGTGACCCGAGCGAGGCTCGAACCCACGGCGGTGAGAGACCTAATGACTAAGAGTCAGCGCTCTTATCCATTAGGCCACGGAGGCCCGTTTGCAAATAACACACAATCGGATTTATAAAGGCACTACAAGAGCATGTTTACGTGATGAAAACGAAATTTGATAAAAACTAGCCAACATTATTTGGAGGAATGTACATAATAATAATGATAATAATAATGATAATAATAATAATAATTATAATAATAATAATAATAATAATAATAATAATAATTATAATATCACAACAACAACTGCTACTACTGATAATAATGTTAATAATGAAAATGAAGATGAAAAGACTTAAACTACAACTACTACATGGGCCCCTGCCCATCGGGGTTTGAAGAAATAATATGTGCTGCATAATGTTTTCACGCAAAGCTGAAACCGACCACACATGAGTACTGGTAAACCGCTTAAAGGGTCTAAGCCTGCTCAGGCAAAAAAGTGCGAGTCGGACAGTCCCTGCATATAAACATTTTGGTTTGTTTGGGCGTCAGGGCTTGAGATGACATTTCATCTCAATGCGGGATAAAAGCATCACAAAATTGGAAGCAACGTCTCCAAAATGACCTAAATGGTGTTGACAGGGATTCAAACAAACTACTACTACTAATTCTGCTACTTATGATAATGATAATTTTAATACTAAAAACAATTACAATAATAATTATACTCTAACTACAACTCTTACTACTAGCCTGCTCAGGCAGAGTGGCGCGAGTCGGACCGTCCATGCATATATCCCCTATTCATGTTTTGGTTTCATTGGGCGGCAGGATTTGAGATGTCATTTCATCTCAGTGTAGGGTAAAACTCCCACAAAAGTGGAAGCAGCGTCTCCAAAATGACCTAAATAGTGTTGTCGGGGACATTAAATCTGATATCAAACAAACAATACTACACTTATTACTACTCCCACTACTTCTACTACTACTGCGATTACAATAATTATAATGATAAAAATAATTTCAATAAACCAAACGATGATTATAATAATTATACTTACTACTATTTCCACCTTTACTTCAACTGCTACGGCTACTTTTACAAGTATTATGATTATTTTTATTTTTATGATTTTGATTATTATTATTATTTCTATTATTATTATTATTATTATTATTGTTGTTGTAATAATATGAATAAACACTTGCTGAAAATTCGTCAGTAATAATAATAAATATAGGAAACGATGATTGAGTTGATAATAATAATACTAATAATAATACTACTAATAAAATTATAAACACACACGGAACTAATGGACTCCTGTTGTTCTTGGTGTTGAAAAGGAGGGTGCTAAGTACATGTATAAAGAAGACCAGTCTCTTTGTTGATTGCGCTCGTCGATTTGTTAACTCTCTAAGGCTGGGCCCATTGATCAGTCATTGTCGAATTAAAGTCTGTTACATTCTTAGATTCAACACAGTTTTCCACAAACATGATCAAACTGACAAGACAACCGGTCATGTTGAATATGATACTGCAAATTCAGTTTTCATGTCGACCAGGTCATTCCAGTTTATACGTTTATAACTGAACGGTTGAATAAAAAGATTTCATTGCCTGTTCCTTTCCAAAATAGTGCAATGCAATAACAATCGAGTCACTTGATATAGCATTTTTTGTCATATCTTTTCTTGTTCTTATTTCTGTTCAAAAGCTACAGTAGAACTTCGATGGCTCGAACACCGATGGCTCGTTTACCATGGATGTTTCGAACCCATTCTTGAGTCCCTAGCGAAATCCTCTACATAAGAAATAGTATGGGATGATTAAGGAAATTTTAGTCTTTAATCTTGCAAATGTATGCTGTGTGTACTCATTAGAATCGCCTCGCATACATTTTCATTATAGAACACCGAAAAGATGTCTACGAGAAAGTATCTCGTTATACCTCCTGGCAGTCACCTCAGTGGCTCGACCCCCCCCCCCCCCTGTCTCAAACAGATTTTCGAGGTCCCAAAGGTGTTCGAGCAATTGAAGTTCGACTGTAGATTGTAGGTACTCGCTAGAACCGCCTCATCGCCTCATTAGCGTAGAAATAAGGCATAAAATTGCTGCGTTTCCGCTAACATGTGTTTCCGCTAACATGCCGAAAAAAAATTGGGTCGGTAGGTCGATTATACTTTTTTATTTTTAGTCAACTTTTTATTTGATGGAAAAAGAGCAAAAAATCTTTAAAAGGGCTTAATTCCAGCCATATTTCCAGAAAACATTTAAATAATGAGGTTTAGAGCATCAATGAAGCCAAAAGAACAGGATTTTAAGTATAAGTTTTGCTTTTGACAGTTTTATGATTTATTTATCAAAAGTGCTAGAAAATATTAAGGTCGGTAAGTAAAAAATATTTTTATTAGTATTTTTATGGATGGCCATAAAAATTGCAGGGTCGGCAAAAAAAAAAATCAGGGTCGGTCGGAAACACAGCTATTCTTTAGGCCTAAGAAAAATAAGGTATATCCCTGTAAACCCATTATTTACTATATAAAATATATAAAAGTGTGTGGGTGGCGGGGGGGGGGGTGTCTCCAGGGAGTCAGAATTATATAGGTTTGTTTAGTGATGTAATTTGACACATTTTCCTTTGACGTCTGAGTGCCGTGTACAGATAGGTATATGTACAACATGGACCTGCTCAAGTGTCCGGACATTCGCAAACAGTGGAGACCTAGATCTGACGCCGTAGACCGCACGGTTTGCTTAAAATACAGGAATGGGACAGCTAAACGAAACAATTTAAATCCACGATATGAATACTCAGAGACAGACTACCCATCAGCGCTGTCAGTGCTTTGATTATGACCCGGGTGGCGTTACGGCACTGAGTGACGGCATTGCCATGTGGGTCACGATTTTGTTTGTTTGTTTGTATTGAGGTTTAACGTGCCCGTCAACACTGTATAGGTCATTTTGGAGACGTTGCTTCCAATTTTGTGGGACTTTTACCCGACATTGAGATGAAATGACATCTCAAGCCCTGTCGCCGAATGAAACCAATAGGGTTTATAAACGGCATGGACGGACCCACTCGAACCTCTTTGCCTGGGCAAACTTAGATACACTAAGCGGTTTACCAGTACTCGTGTGCAGTCGGTTTCAGCTCTGCGTAGAAGCATCATGCAGCCAATCTATTGTTTCAAGCCCCGATGGGCGGAGGCTATGTGGGTCGCGGTAAAAAAGACTGAGGGATTTTCGAGCATTAGCGTCCATCGAAGATCCAAATCAGCCCGAGCATCCAGAGCCTTATTCGTGTGCAAGTAAAACTTAAGGGTCAAGGGGCATGCATTTTGCGCACAGTGAAGACACTGATCATACTGTGCGGATGCGCAGGCTGACCATAGTTTTCGCCAGGTGCACTTTCACGAATACCTTTTTTATGTTTTTCTTTTTTGTTTTTTTTTTTTTTTTTTTTTTTTTTTTTTGTCTTGCGCAACTATTATGATGAAACCTATTTGTTATCTCACTTCATTTTCTAGTTCAATTTTTCGATTATAAATACTGTCCCGAAACAGTCGCCCTTCCGAAACTGGATATACAGAAAATAGCAGCAGAGCTAAAATAGTGCCTTGTGGAACTCCAGCGATATAGCCTGCAGATGTCTGTTGCGTACAGAGCCAAGGCTATGACGATATTCATTTTAAAATTAATTCAAACTGGTTAATTATGTTTTTGTTGTCTATAAAGGACACTGTCACGGGCATAAACCAAAAATGCGCGGTTTAACAAGAATCATTTACTTATTTATCATATTTAAGCCTTTTATGACAACTTACTGTCGCTTATGACAAACATATTATTAAAATCAGACTCGCTTTTTGATCTTTTTTGATACGCTGTCAAATGTTAAGTAGATGAAAGTTAAACATGGACCATATACATTCAGTAAACGCCAAATTTTGGATTCAGATAGCCATGTGTTTTAGGCTTATGCAATACAACGAAGGTAAAATTCCGCTGTTTAGACCATCTAAAATTAAGACTCATTCTGCTTTAAAAAGCTTAGTTTTTAGATCGATCCTACTCTTCCTAGTTAACAAGGCGAGTAGCACAACCACCACACCACGGAGGCTTCGAACTCAACCTGGAACGTAAATTTAAAAATGGACTAGTACTCCAGAAAATTGGGTTAACCGCATCTCATTGTCTTCCTTGAAATGAGGCTTTTACGTCCACGAAAACGCTACATAGGTCATTTTGGAGACGTTGCTTCCAACTTTGTGTGACTTTAATCCGCTAGGGGTTTAAATGCATAGAAGGTCTGACTCGAACCAATGCACCCCATTGTACGTGTCAATGAAAAAGCACGCACGTGAAATCGACCTATTCCTCAGCAGTCTGCAAAAGATATACAGTCGAACTTCGATGGCTCGAATGCAATTGTTACCACGAAAAACTGTTCACGACAGGGGTAGTTCTTAATTTTAGCTTTAGAAATTATTTTCTAGGTCCAGGCGCAACTGCAGTAGCACTTAGTGCGCTTTTTTTCTAACGGACCATTCAAACTAGGTAAGCCGGAGAAGGTAAGAATTTAGCTGAAATTTATATTAAATTAATAACACAAAAATGAATGAAAAACTTTTTTTTTTTTTTTTTTTTTTTTTGGCTTTTCCAGCTATTTGTTATTGTCATTTGAACATTTTATGCCAATTCTCATGTATTATTATTTGCAGGGCCGGCAGGTTGTCTCAAGTGCGGGACAGACTTCTGTCCCGTCGCGCGAAAGTCTGTCCCGGCCCTCGAGTCACCTAGTTAGTTTATACTAACGTTATACTAATTTATTTTAGTTCGATTGCAATGAAAGCTCCAAGCTTATTGAATCGCTCTCGAACACTCATTCCGCGCGCGAGAGAGAGGCAGTGGCTTTTACACCACTGCTACCTATTTACACCTGGGTGTAGTGAGGCAGTGTCATTACGTGTCTTGTCCAAGGACACACCTCGATACCGGTGGCCGGATTCGAACGCACAACATCTCGATCGTAAGTCGAACGCGCTAACCACTGCGCTGTCGAGGCTGACTAGTTAGACTGTGTTGACGAGATGTCTGCTACTAACATATAGTAAATACATGGTTAGTGTCTTTAATAATAAAATATAATCGGTGAGCTTTAGACAATTTTATAGGGGCGAGCTTTAGCGAGCCCCTATAAAATTGTCGCGGCGAACCGATTATATTTTATTATTAAAGACACTGATCATGTATTTAGTTTATACCGCAATTCAAAAATCAAGGGGTTTTGCAATAATTTAGCAAATTTAAGCAAAAAAGACAGCAGACAGTGTGGCATGTTAAACGAAATTCAGTGCCATGGCGCGCACACGTAGTATAACGTGACGTCAACGAGTGCAAAGTTTCTGACGTCACCACGACACAAAGACGCAGGAAACAACATGGACGCTCGAATAAAAGTTTCTCAGCGCTTTACTTTCTGTAAGAAAGTCTGCAAATAAGTAGTTTATTTTAGCATCAGAAATTATTTTCGAGGTTGAGACGCAATTGCAGTAGCAGTGCGCAGTTATTCCAACGGGCCATTCAAACCAGGAAAGGCCGAGGAGGTAAGAATTTAGCTGAAATTTCTGAAAATCTGTTCAAATAAATATTGCAAAGATTTTAACTTGCAGTTTCGTTGTTATCCCATGTATAAAAGGTTGCATGTTATTGTTTACACTTGTAAATTAGTGACCTGAAAAGTAGGTCCGGTCTATTAACGGTCACTAGACGTAGTATATTATAGGTCAGTAGAAGGTATTATAGGTCACTACCGATTATAGCGTGCAGTTATTCGACCCCCTTTATTAGGTTACTAGAATGCCTGATTGCGGTATAAAGTGAGATAGGGGGTGCAAAATCTGTTGTCTCAAGGGCAATACAAGAATAAGTATATGATAAATGAAAGGTTACTCCCTTGGAAGCAAGAGTACACCAAATTCCCGAAAAATGTCCGGCGTACAAGTTTTCTGGGCCTGCTAGTTTAGGCCAATTAGGCCTCTTGAGTGACCCTCAAATATTTTCAGAGTTTCAGAGTTGGAATTTCGACCCTTTAATAAGAGAAAACGGGCGTTTACGTGGATAAGCATTACTTTTCTTATTTCTGATCTAGTAAACAGGTTTAGGTGGTTCTAATGAGCACCCAGAACCTTTGTCTCGAGTATAAATAAGTAAAAGATCACAAATTTTCACCCCAAAAAAACTGACCGTGTTGGAGCTGCGAAAGAATGCACTGTATCACAAAGATGCGCTTCCGTGATGATATTCGATGAGGACGAACATGATCTAGGATCCCATTTCGCTTGCAGCGACCCACAATTATGATATATCATCATCAAAATTTCTGAAACCAAGATAAAATGATGCTTGAGCAAACTTCATAAAAATTTCCCTTTCATCATATCTGGTACTTGTTTCATTGTTATGGATGACGGTAATATTACAAAGATAAATATGGCGAATCCATTTCATATCTTATATCAGTCACTTACTTGGAATGTTTGCGTTCTAATTTTTTTTTTTAAATTAGTGAAATAAAGATATTACGTGTGTCGTTAATAAAGCTGTTGCTTTTTCATCACGAAAACAAGCCTTTATAATTATGATCCCCTTGAACCCCACTTGAACCCCACTTTTATAAAGTAAAACTGGGGTTTACAGGGGTAAACCTTATTTTTCTTATTTCTGCTCAAAATATAAATTGTCGGTACACGTTAGAACCGTAGAACCGCCACATCAATTTCTTATTTCTGCTGTAAAATATAGGTTGTGGGCACTCGTTAGAACCGCCTCGATGAGGCAATCTATATTTTGAGCAGAAATGCATAAGAAAACTTGTTAAAATTTTCGCTTTTCAGCGGTAAAATTCACAATGTATTTGTGTAGGCGTGTTTTCTTAATGTGAAGCAAAGGGTGTAGAATCCCGTTCGTTTCATTTATACAGAGAATCTTTTAATAATAATAATGATAATAATAATGACAATAATAGTAGTAATAATAATCGACTTTATTTATTTAGTAAAATAATAATAACCTTCTCTTAGTACTAAGCAATGTGGATCAAGTCTCCTGCTCAGAGAGCACATCATGTGAACAAGTCCGTGAAATGAACACCCCCTCCACTTTATATAGAGAAATCCCGGGTTTACGGGGTATACACTATTTTTCTTATTTCTACTCCAAGACCTAGGCAGGTTATGGGTACTCGTTAGAAACGCCTCCATGACGCGGTTCTAACGAACACCTACAACCTTAGTAGGCAGAATAAATAAGAAACAAACATGGATTTTTTATCAGCAAAGTAGCCATTTTGTAGATGTGAAAAATGCACAAGGTCGCAACGGCTTGTTATTGTAATGACACATGCTATTGGTTGGAATCAAACCTGGTAACCCATGATCTTCAGTTCGAGGCTTTATCACTGCACCACCACCTTCCACATTATGTCTCGAACACAGATGGACACCTGTAGGTGAGCAGGTCGCCTTACGTGAGCAGGTCCGAACCTGTACGTGAGCAGAAGGCCTGTGCTCGGTCAGAACACGAGCAGCACACATGTACGTTAGCAGGATATCTGTAAGTTGAAGGACACCTGCATGTGAGAAGGACGTTTGTACGTGAGCAGTACACTTGTACGTGAGCAGGACACTTGTACGTGATAGGGAAACCTTTACGTGAACAGAATGTCTGTACGTAAGCAGGACACCTGGATAAGCAACACGCATTTATTTGCGCACGCGGGACTCATGTATGTTGGCAGGTCTCATTGAGGCGGTTCTAATGAGTGCCCACAACCTATGTCTTGGTGCAGAAATAAGAAAACTAATGTAAACCCCAGTTAGCTCTGTATAAAGTGGGGTTTCTTTACACAGACTTGTTAACGTGATGTATATCTACAGTCAACCTTCTTTATACCGACATCCGTTATAACGGCAAAACTCATTATAACGGCAATTTCAATGGAATGAATTCTTAGCTCAAGGCTTAGTCTCGATTCCGAGCGACGTGGACTTCCCTCGGGTTGGAAATGCCCAAATCGAACCAATAGTCATGAAAGATTCTTGTAATTTAATACTCCAAGAAGCGAATGTTATAGATATTTGTTAGAATCGCCTCGGTGAGGCGATTCTAACAAATATTTATAAAATTTGTTTGTTTGAGTAATGATGTGGAACAGACCTTTTATAACATATCATATCAAATCGAACCAATAGTCATGGTGGTTCGAGCCTCGCTCGGGTCACATGTGAGACGCCAAGTTCTGCAACGGAAGGCCAGGTGGTTTTTCTCCGGGTACTCCGGTTTTCGCCCACCTCTGATTAACGATCGGCTCGATATGAGTGAAATAGTCTTGAAAGGGCCGTAAAACCAAAACCAAAAAAAAAAAACAATAGTCATGAAGATTCTTGTAATTTGATACTCCAAGAAGCAAATGTTATAGATATTTGTTAGAATCGCCTCACCGAGGCGATTCCAACAAATGTCTATAACATTTGTTTCTTGGAGTAATGATGTGGAACAGACCTTTTACAATCGATCATACTCCAATCTGGGATACTTTAAAACGACAAATTCATTATAACGGCACAATATTGCCGTTATAACGCGACAATATTGCCGTTATAACGCGGGTCCTCTGTGTTATTTTAAACTTTGGTCGACAAAAAAAGAATCAGCTATAAATGTATGTGAGCATGCAATTATTTTTATGTATCAAACCTTTTATTACAGTTATTACTTGTCTCAACGAAGTAATCAATTTCAAGGGGATATTAAACGTTTTAAAACGCATCGGGACTGAAACGTCTGATTGTTGTCATACGTCAAATTCTGACACTTCAAAGGTAGAAAATAACACCAAGTCAGCGATTGCAATAAATACTCGTGGTATATGTACTTATTAATAATGTTGTTCGTCATTAAGATTCCTAAACGGTTTTAACCCTTATTTTGCTGTTCTCGACAACCATTATCTTTACAAACAGTTTAGATCCAGATCAGATCAGGAGCTACACTGTTTGGGATTCAGTTTATGAATTTGTGGCAATAAATTAGATCAAGTAATTTGATTGGTTGATAAACAGAAATGGGTGTGGCTTAAATGATGTTGTTAGTCATTAAGATTCCCAAATGGTCTTAACCCTTATCTTGCTGTTCTCGACATCCCCTATCTTTACAAACAGTGTAGATGCAGATCAGCTGGCTTCTTCAGATAAATGAAAACGGTTAACTTTTATAGCAAAGAATACATATTAGAATGAAAACCCGAAACTCGGTTTTATTGAGTTTCTTCATTAACAGCACTGTTGTCGGCAAGGCTGAATACGCCCCCTAGCATCGATTTCAGCGGTACTCGATTTTCAAATTACTCGCAATGGGCTCGATGCATCCAAAGAAAATAAAAATATAATCTGCACTATGATGAAGTACGGGGAGACGTTTAACGGCCGCCACACAGCACTAAACACCAGCTACAGTGTCGTAAAATAAATGAAAAAGGTAAACTTTGGAAGCAAAGAATACATATTAGAATGAAAACCGGAAACTCGGTTTTATTGAGTTTCTTCATAAACAGCACTGTTGTCGGCAAGGCTGAATACGCCCCCTAGCATCGATTTCAGCGGTACTCGATTTTCAAACTACTCGCAATGGACTCGATGCATACAAAGAAAATAAAGATATAATCTGCACTATGATGAAGTACGGGAAGACGTTTTACGGCCGCCACACAGCACTAAACACCAGCTACAGTGTCGTAAAATAAATGAAAAAGGTTAACTTTGGAAGCAAAGAATACATATTAAAATGAAAACCGGAAACTCGGTTTTATTGAGTTTCTTCATAAACAGCACTGTTGTCGGCAAGGCTGAATACGCCCCCTAGCATCGATTGCAGCGGTACTCGATTTTCAAATTACTTGCAATGGACTCGATGCATCCAAAGAAAATAAAGATATAATCTGCACTTTGATGAAGTACGGGGAGACGTTATACGGCCGCCACACAGTACTAAACACCAGCTGCAGTGTCGTAAAAAAAATGAAAAAGGTAAACTTTGGAAGCAAAGAATACATATTAGAATGAAAACCGGAAACTCGGTTTTATTGGGTTTCTTCATAAACAGCACTGCTGTCGGCAAGGCTGAATACGCCCCTAGCATCGATTTCAGCGGTACTCGATTTTCAAACTAATCGGAATGGACTCGATGCATCAAAAGAAATTAAAAATATAATCTGCACTATGATGAAGCCACCTGATCAGGATCTACACTGTTTGGCATTCAGTTTATGAATTTGTAGCAATAAATGACATCAAGTAATGTGATTGGCTGAGAGACAGAAATGGGCGTGGCTTAAATGTGTGTTTGATTTGAGGTTTAACGTCCCCGTCAACACTATATAGGTAGTTTTGGAGATGTTGCATCCAATTATGAGGGACTTTTACCCAACATTGAGATGAAATGACATTACAAGCCCTGTCGCCCAATGAAACCAATAGGGTTTATAAGCATGGACGGTCTTTGCCTGGGCAGGCTTAGATCCTCTTACCGGTTTACCAGTACTCGTGTGCGGTGGGTTTCAGCTCTGCGTAGAAGCACCATGCAGCCCATCTATTTTTTCAAGCCCCGATGGGCGAATGCGACCAACACTGAAACTGACCACACATGAGCACTATTAAACCGCTTAGACTGTTAGAAGGGGCAAAGTGATGTGAAATAGAAGTGAAGGCAATGACCAGGAATCGATACAATTAACCAACAGCTCCCATCAGAGACACCAAAGGGAAAGAAACACAAACATGAAACAACATACCCTAATGGAAACATCCACAGCGGAAAGCCAAAAGGACAGATACTTTCCCACAAAAATGGCCAAACTGCCATCCTACACAAAATAAAATAAACGAATTCCACTTGGGGTCGGGTGGGGGTGGGGGCTTAAATCGATTTTACGTGGTCACAATCCTCGCCCTTACTTCCGTCGCGAGTTGGACAAATAATTTGTTCAGTCCGCATGAAGGCCTCCTAACTCAACAAATCACAGACTACAGCTGATCCATTTCGATTATAACACGCTGAAAATCGGCAATAATATTGCTATTTCCTTCAAAATCTTGCAACTTTTCACCATTGTTAAAAGAAATTCCGCTAGAATTATCGACTGAAACACATGCATTTATATCATTTTCTTTCGTTTTCGATGCGATAAATGACGTTTAACCGTCTAACGTGAAAGAAATCGACTAGTGGCGTCATGAATTGGCAGTTTTAAATGACGTCACTCGTCACGCTCTTCCGAACTGTGATTTGATGCAGAATAAAACACGGTTATTTTCCATTGCTTATATAGGCTCGCTGTGTTAGAATTAATTATAATCCAGCGTGATTTCATGCAAATGACGTTTAGAACTGCATATGTATGAAAATACACGGCCTTTACCAGTAAAGTCATATTATAATATCATGGCAATGTTATTTCCTGATCAAAGTCTGTCAATGCAAGCTACACTTTAGTGAACGCATTATTAAAGTGATATGCCTTTATCCTTCCAATTACTTGCTGTTGGTGGTTGGATAAGGCATAGGTGACGCGTATCTAGCGTCAATGGGGTGTCCAACTGATATTGACTTTCACGGAGATGTTGCACTGATGAGTTAGGAGACCTTCATGCAGACTGAACACATTATTTGTCTAAATCGCGACGGAAGGAAGGGCGAGGGTTGTGGCCACGTAAAATAGATTTAACACCCCCACCCCACCCCCCACCCCAGTGGCATTCGTTTCGCTGACTGTTCCCAGGCGGTGTTCTGTCGCTGTTTATTTTTGTTATGGTTTGTCTTTGGGTGTTTGTGTCGCTTATATTATTTTATTTTGGTAGCCAATTGGCCATTTTGTGGGAAAGTAACTGTCCTTTTGGCTTTCCGCTGTTGGTGTTTCCATTATGGTCTGTTGTTTCATGTTTGTGTTTCTTTCCCACTGGTGTCTCTGATGGGAGCTGTGGGTTAATTGTATCGTTCCCTGGTCCATTAGGCCACGTAGAATCGATTTAAGGGTCTGTTTGATTCATGTTTGTGTTTCTTTCCCATCGGTGTCTCTGATGGGAGCTGTGGGTTAATGGTATCGATTCCTGCTCATTGCCTCCACTTCTATTTTACAGTTCGGCAAGGCCTGCTATCCTTGCAATGGGTTAGTGTAAAAGAGGGAGTCTTGATGTTTCGTCTTCTTCTCTACACTTCCATTCATTTCCCTCTTTCTTCCCTGTCTCTCACGTTCATCTCCTATACTACAGTAGAACTTCGATGGCTCGAACACCGATGGCTCGTTCACCATGGATGTGTCGAACCCATTCTTGAGCCCCTAGCGAAATCCTATACATAAGAAATAGCGGGGGATAATTAAGGAGATTTTTGTCTTTTACCTTGCAATGTATGCTGTGTGTACTCATTAGAATCGCCTCGATGAGGCGATACTAATGAGTACACACAGCATACATTTTCAATATAAAACACCGAAAAGATGTCTTAAAGTATCTCGTTATGCCTCCTGAGTAACCTCAGTGGCTCGAACTACCCCTGTCTCGAACAGATTTTCGAGGTCCCAAAGGTGTTCGAGCCATTGAAGTTCGACTGTATACCTTCTATCTCTTCCATCGCTTCTCTCCCTTGCTCTGGGAGACGACACAAAATGATACACAAGGGTTAACCCCAAACAATCAATCAAATCCAATTACTTGCTTCTTCAAATCACGCCATTGCCTTTAGGATGATAAGAGGAAGCGTTTAAGATGGCCAATAAAAAACACACACGAATATTCATCACGAAAACACGCCTATATAATTTTGACCCCCTTATACCCCACTTTTATACAGTAAAACTGGGGTTTAAGGGGGTATACATTATTTTTCTTATTTCTGCTCAAAAACATAGGGTGTGGGTACTCGATAAAACCGCCTCGATGAGGCGGTTCTAACGAGTGCCCACAATCTATATTTTGAGCAGGAATAAGAAAAATATTACAATTTCTCATCTTAAATTTTTCAAATGGCAATGTATTTGTATATGCGTGTTTTCGTCATGTAGATGGCCAATAAAAAACACTCAGGGATATTTAAGTTATTATATACATCTTCAAGCCGAATTCGCCAAGTGATAAAGCCCATCTTTCAATCGCGTGTCGGGAATATCAAAACTTTTTCAACATGCTTCTAATTTTGTGATGAATAAGAACATGCTCGATCTCCTACGATACACCTACATAGAAGGTTCTTTCAAGCCACATTGCTCTAACCTCTCAATATTGTATCTAAACGCCACAATAGATAAAAAGAGAATACCAGGTTTGTGTCATTTGATATCAAGTTTATCAGGCAAGGCTTCGAGAACGCTTGTAGAATCGCGAGGCTTGCGGAGCGATTCTACATGCGTTCTCGAAGCCGAGCCAGATAAACTTGACATCAAATGACACGAATCTGGCATTCTATTTATCAGTTGATCCCATTGTACACTCCTACTGTTTTGCTAATTTTTTCAGTTGTCCAGTTCGTAGAAGTGCAACATCACATTGACCTGATAAAGCTCACTTATCCTGAGATAGCATATCTTTATCAGGTCAGTATGTTACAATGCAATTATTATAGGGGATAACTGATATTAGTACACCTAGTGCATCGACATGTGACCCTAATGGCCTTCTCGGGGCATTGTTATGTAGCATGCATAAACTTTTTATACCTTTATTTGGATAATGTAAGTTATTGTGATAATTTCCATATATCCATTTTCAAATATGTATGTAAACGTGGAACAACCTCCTCGTACGGTGCAACGGTCTCGATTGGTCAGTCGGATACACGCCTGACTGGTGATCAGGCGGTAGCCGGTCTGATGACTGCCAGGCCGGCAACAGTCTTTCGCAGATGATGATCATGAAATGAGGTCATTCTCTACTTCGGCTGGATGAAAAAGAACAGTTGTTAGTTTCTGGTGAAAGAACGTGCATTGTACTGGTTAACTGCTTCCCAGGAGGTGTGGTTAGGTAAACTGACCGGCTCGATATGATCTTGATATGGTTGTCTGTCCCAGGAAAGTAAACCAAATATTGTCTGATGAGTAAAACGGCCAGCAGAACCTTCTTTTTAAAAAAACATATTGTTTAATTTTGTAACAGACACAATCATTACATGATAAAACGATGGATTACATTTTTAACGGTAAATCAAGGCGATTATATATTTTATTTTTGTCTTTTTCCCCCCAAACACATGTCGATAATTAGGCGAATGATAGATGCGTTTCAAATCATCGATCATTGGTATAAACTGATTATCGAACTGACAAATTGGTGTTTGAAATCACATTGTTGTGAGTGATTTAAAGTCATTTAAACAGATTCACTTTCAATTCATCATGGCCATTTTAGGACGCTTTATTTATCAAAGAGACTATCGTTTTTGTTTTTGCAAATCATATGTATAGTCGAAATAGAATCGCTAGAATACCTGAGGCGATTTGTTTGCATACGCAAAACATACCTTTTTACAAAAAAATGAGTCTACATTCCGATAACAACCCGTGCAACATTATGATTTTTTTTTTTTCAAATCTACAAAATGGTTTATTTTCTGAGGAAAATCCGTGACATTTTTTCTTATTTATGCTGCTAACATAAGTTTTCGGTGCTAATTGAGGCGGTTCTATTGGGTATCCACAACCTTTGTCTTGGAGCAGAAATAAGAAAAATAATGTATCGCCCCGTAAACCCCAGTTGTATGTCTGAAGTTGGGTTGGAATTACGCAATCGATGTATGAATTTTCAAAGTATGACTTTTTATGTGCTATTTTGTTTGTGGTGGTTTTATGCAAATTCATGATTAATTCCCCTATATCGAACCAATCGTTAATCAGATGCGGACGAAAACAGGAAAACCCGTAGAAAAAAAACGGACCTTCCTTTGCAGAACTTGATATCTCACATATGACCAGATCGAGGCTCGAAACCACAGACGGGAGAGAGACAGTGCTGCACGTACGAAAGCTACGGAATCCAATACGGAACACGTGTAAGGCAACCAAAGTTTCATTTTTCCTTGTTATATTTCGGTACTTCTGACGTGCGGTGATCTTTTAGAAACTGTAACTGTTTTGTATCATTCAGATTTTATTTGATATTTTGGTCCTTTTTTGTGAACAACCTTGGGTCAATTTTGGTTACATATACCAGTCTGTAAAATCATTTCCAGTTTCTGTATTCTTAAATATAGATTTCTCCATTATTATCAAGATTGTTATTATTATTTTATTATTATTATTTTCTATTTTTATCATTAATAACAATCCATTATTAAGTAATTATCCTTTGTTTCGGGACAGAGAGAACTAAGCAAATAGTGCAGACCGAGATAAGACTGGTCCTGTGGGAGCGATCTAAACATAGTCTACAATGTTTGCCATTACGTCTGCACCTTTTGGACTCTTTACTATTTGTCAGACGGTTTTTGAGAAATACAGCCACTTCTCAAGGTGTCCGAACTTTTATAATTTTTACCTATTATTCTCTATATGAGCCTGTGCACAAGATATGATATCTTGCAAGATCAACAGCAGTACAGCAGTACCAGCATCTGCCGTCCAAGGTTGACGTAAGTGATCTGCGAAAACACAGAACAGCCTGCGCATGCGCAGGCTGTTCTGAGTCTTCGCAGGTCACACATACCAATCCCCGCTTTTTCTTATGATTGGAAGAAAATAACAACATTCCCCATCTAACTATACCTGCTGCAAGGACAGCAGGCCTTGCCCAACTGTAACCCAATATCAGCTGGACGCCCCAGTGACGCCCGATGCACGACACCTTCACCTCACCCAACCACCCCAAGGATTGTAATATCTTAGAGGCTCAAATTAATTCGATAAGACAAATTGTTATCACGGACAGCGCCTTGACGTTGCGCGACAGTTACCTACTGTTTTAGCCCTTGTGGTCACGCCATTTTATTGACAACCTTGTTTGGTTGAAGTACAGTAATCAACCTTCTATGGCCTGGGTCGGGCCTTCACTCAGGAACAACCAAAACCACTAGTTCTGTAACTGGTTTGACTACCTCTTTGTGGGGATGGAAAAAAGGAATCGCAACGCACTTATGTCACGTGATGTAATGCGACAACTGATTGGATAATGTTATCATTTGGCGACAGTATATACTACGTTATGATCTAACATCGCTTTTCATTAGCTAGCATTTGGTTTTACGCAGGTCACAGCGCTTGCTGCCTTGTTTTAACTTTGCTCTGAATTAATGCATTCAATGGGGATAGCTGTATTGAAAATTGTCATTTCGGGAGGTTTTTATCGTCGGTTTTCGTTTTTAGGCTCCGCTGGCGTGTCGCCGTGAAAAAGAAATTTCAGACCTTAAACGGCCAATTTACCACCTCCAAACGACAATTTTTAATAGAGTTTACCCTAATTCGTGAGAAATGTATGAAACGAGGCTTCGAGAATGAACGCATTCGTGCTCAAGCGGATAAAAACCAACATTTCGAACATTTGAGTACGAATCGGACTAATTTAGTTCTTTTCTATCACACCATATTATTATTATTATTATTATCTGACTTAATCTTTGGTAGTGGATTATTCCTCTTCCATTACGTAACTTGTTTACTTGGTTACAATGTTCGACGAAAAATACACAAAATGGCGGATTGCTCAAGCGAATAAGCTGTCGATGTCCAAAGAAAGAACTTGTATCATGTCTCCATGAAAGAATTGCTTGCTTAACGCGTGGAATCGGTGTGCTGCGATAAATCTTAACTTACATCACTCGTTTGGCACAGACATTTGTGGCGAGTCAAAGGTTAGTAGCGATTGGTAACCCGAACAACTCAAATAGCGCGCGACGAAATTCCTGTGCTCAAATTTCATAGATAAAGTACGTCTAGAAACACAGAGACAAATAAGTAACAGGACGAGAATGGGTGTTAGAATGCGTGACATTTTACACGTTGCGTACGGAAAATATGAATTGGCAGAACACCACTAAATAACAGCGGCACCATTTGTGAATAACGTTCTGGATTGGGGTATATGATATGGATAAGATAGGATAATATACAAAATGGTAGCAGAGAACAGATATAATGTCTCTGGTCCAAAATGATGCTTTAAGAGTAAAGATATCCGTCCTCTGTATCTTAGACCGTCTGATGTCTGTCAAAAGGCTATAGAACAGTCGATATCAAAATATATCTTCGACTGTGTTGAAACGTCTGATGTTTACAACACACCAGATGAAGTTATTTTGGTATTCATCGAAAGAAAAGAAGACTGTCTTTTTATGTCTAACGAAAACAATTTTCCTTCATCGCCGCTGAAATGAATTAATCATGAATCTTCGGAAAAGCGTACTTGGACCATATTTGACTCGTGTCCCTGTATGCCACCAGAAACAGCCATATAAAAAGCAATGAGATATTGCTTTATATGTGTACAGTTAAATTATAAAACAAAGATCTGTAGAGGATATGACATTCAAAGAGTTTAGAACTAGAGTTGAGACATTCAAGAGTAGAACTAGAGTTAAAACATTCAAGAGTTAAGGACTAGAGTTTTTACCGACTTTGTGCATAGTCTTTCATAAGTGCCGTTTTAGATTGTTTATATTGCAGTACAATGGATATTTAACAGAGTGTTTATGTCAAAATGACGTTCATTGTAACAATTTTATAATTACAGATTCTATCTGTCATTCCTAACTGACCCAGACGATTCAAGCCACATACGGCTTACACTACCACTGAAATATGCAATTTTTTAAAGCTAAAGTCTTCCGGAATTTTACCTTGCTTTTCCGAGAAAATCAGACTTAGAGGCTAATAAATGCTACGATCGTGGTCAATGGCCTTTGAAGTAGCTCTTCTCACTAAATCTTAAACTCAGCATGTTCTTCGGCCGTTCATCGGCTCAGAAATTAAACATCATCGACATTTTATCGAAATACCTATCGATCTGCCCAGTAGTTTTAGAGAAAAATCAGTAACATCCTCTATTCCTTCATACTTTGAAAATTCTCAACGTTCCATTTTCTTCCATAAGTATAATAAACTGATTCGTAATACTATTTTACACTTTATCATATGACGTCGCGTCTGAGAGTGTAATAACGCCATGTAATATTTTCGATAATCCACTGGTGGATTAAATATGCAAATTAGCTAGATACGTCCCGTAACGTTACATTTACGGCATCCTTAACGACGTCGCGTTTACTAATGGCGGAATATTGATATTTTGTAAACAATCGAGAATAAAATGCGTTTAAAATGACATATGATAAATAGAATCTTGCACCCGTGCCCATGTATTATTGAATTTATTAAACGCGTTGAGGAAAAGGGATAAAATGCTCGGCACTGCCTCGCATTTTATCGCTTTTCCTCATCTCGTTTAATAAATTCAATGAATAATACATGAACACTCATGTAAGATCCTCTGTTTAATAAACTAGTGTCTGATCTTGATATTGAAACTAAAACTCATAATTCCTGCTATTGTAAGGAGTCCTAATACTGTTATCAACCGGCCGGGCGTGTCATAACTGGTGATCTAAACCCAAACTAGTCTTTCGTCACTTGAAGCCAGGGTTTCAAAAATTTCATGAGAATTTTGCTTTGGTCCCAGCCGGTAAAGCTGCTAACAATGATGTTGTTGCCTAACGACTGCATTATGTTCATACATTTAAACAGGAACTTAGCAGCACGAAAACATAAACATGGTTCCACCGATTGGAAGTGTATTTGTTGACAAACATTGTTCTCATATCACAGCTAAGTTCGCGGTTGGCATTCAGGAAAACCAGAACAAACTTTACACGCTCTTCTGGTTACAAAACTTCCATACAAGGCTCTTCAATCGTTAATTCTAGTTCATGTATGACAACTGAATTGTCCAAATTATTAACTTCAAGCCTTACTGCTGTGAAAAAACATATGCCGCATTGCGTAAACGTACATGAAAGAAGTGGTAAGAATCTTTTTTGGCCAATAAAAACTCTGGTGAGGTTTTGAATAAATTTAGATGCAAAGGTCTAGTTTATCTACATATGAAGTCTCCACCCTGTATACCACTCTATCGCGTAATTTTGTTACAGATAAATTGATTGATTTAATTTCGGACCCAATATAATAGGACTCGTCGATAGTATTTATCGGAAAATTGCTGTCGTGGCTGAGCCTTATACTTTTTGCAAGCTACAGTTTCATTGCTGTATATAACTTTTATTTTGAAAAAAAAAATGAATTATTATTTTTAAAAAAAAAGGCAACAGTTGAATGTATTGCTTGTAGGAATGTAACCTTATTTTATGACAAGTTCAACATTTTTTGTAAATTTTACCGAGAAACCTAGGCACATCATATAGGCGTTTTCTGCACGTTTGGCATAAATTCGTCAAATTTAGAGGTTTTAAGCTGCATTCGATTTAATTTTAACCAACACACCATTACAATGTTTTCAACCACACTGTGTCCAAATTGACAATAAAACTTATTTGTTGATAAAATTCATTTTCGTTAACTTTCGTTGACTGTAATTAATTAAAATAGCTGTAAAGTCAAGACACAACAACATATTTTCGCAACTCAGTAATTTACTTATTCGTGGGTCCGAGATTTAATTCAACGGACGTATACCCGTAAAGGAGCACATTATACAGCTTGTAATGAAAAACTCTGAAATGCATGACAATCACAATTTATGGTCGTGTCAAAACTGTTTGTGTTGCCCTTACATTCCTTCATGATAATATCTTTAGCAGGTTTGGAAATAAAATCTGCAGTCAAAATATGGGTATTCCGACGAGAACTAATTGTGCGCCTCTTGTGTTTTAATTTTGTAAGGAGAGAGATTATATGTTTTTTTTTTCTTTTCTTTTCTCTTTCGCGGTTAACGTTTGTTATGGTTGTCTTTTCGTGTGTGTGTCGTTTATATATTTGTGTTTTGGATAGCCATTTGGCCATTTTATGGGAAATTAACTGTCCTTTTGGCTTTCCGCTATTGATGTTTCCATTAGGGTCTAGTTTTTTCATGTACTATGTGTTTCTATCACTTTGTCTCTGAGCATTGCTTTCACTTCTATTATGTAATTGATGATTTTAATTCAACGTCAAGATACCTAAAATCCTAACAAGCTTTATTTTAAGCAAATCAATGACGTAGGGTTAATTTCTCGTATACTGCAGCAACCTTTGTAGGTCTGTCGGCCTCTAATGGTATAATCTCATCTAAGATATACGACAAATGGCATGACTTCAATATTGTCAATTTCCCGTGTCCTTCATGTGGAGTATATATATATATTTTTTTTTTTTTTTTTTTTTTTGCAACTTATTCGTTTCGCTAGGGTTTTATCTCATGTCATTAATAATCGGAATAATCATCTTACAATTCTTCTTTACAGGGCTTTCGGTATAACGAACTTCGGAAAGTTTTTTCTAAATTTTATCGACGACACTTTGTACTAGGCGCAAGAATACAAATTTAACTTAAAGACACTTCTGCAACAGGGCATATCGGACCAATAGGTTTATGGAGATTTGGGTCTATAGATTTCGAAAAACAATGATGAAATCTGATTACCGAACCGATTCAAAAAGGTCATCAAACGCCATTCAAAAACGGAGTACAATATAAGTGGTAGCAGCAGATGGCATGTCTAGCCTCCGTGGGCTAGTGGATTAGAGCGCTGATTCTTAACCATTAATCTCTCACCGTTGTGGCTATGTCCCAATGGTGCAAAGACATCCTGTAATCCTCTGCAAAGAAGAGCACAAAGTGGGAGACCTGATAAAGGGATTTCTGATGAACATGAAGCAAAGAGAATCAGTGTAGCATAAAGGGAAGAGATAAGGCATCTCCGAAAAAGCTTGCTTGCGCTATCCACCAACGGACAGTTAAGCGCTACGATTGGTCTCAGTTGTCTAATATCACACAAACATTATCCTTGAATTTAATTGGGCAACATGACAGTCGCTCGCGAGACTATGTTGTCCGCGCCTCATTTTTATCAAGCAACAACCGTTGAATGTTATCAAGTAACTTTTTCCAATTCGAAACATTTTAAATAGAGTTTATTTATTTATTTATTTATTTTATTTTATTTTTTTTTACCAATTACGGTGAAATAATTCACAAGTGTTCTAAGGCTTCCGAGTAAAAAGCGAGTGAGCGACAGCGAACGAGTTTTTTTTACACGAAAGCCTTAGAACACGAGTGACCCGTAATCGATCAAAACAACAAAATGAACTGTTTATTTCATTTCCATTCATGTTTTACCTTTGAATTATCATATTCAACAATTCTGATTTCCAACTAAAAGAGTTCCAGTCAGGGTTTGGATTTCAGGAGGCGTGGTTTAGTTTGAAAAACAGTCGCCATCTTGTTTTCATTTCACCTTGTTCTTGAAATACAGATGCATAAATGTCATGAAATTAGAACTGTATTTTCAAGAAAATAATACTTTATATTCGTGTTGCAGGTCTTTCCTCAAAAACGTCGAATGGACGCGAAAATTGAAAA
Organism: Lucinisca nassula; assembly: GCA_963580285.1. Taxonomy (NCBI): domain Eukaryota; kingdom Metazoa; phylum Mollusca; class Bivalvia; order Lucinida; family Lucinidae; genus Lucinisca; species Lucinisca nassula. The sequence goes on from OY757012.1 coordinate 54,894,334, forward strand.
CTAGAAGTAGAGGCAATGATCAGGCACCGATACAATTAACCCACAGCTCCTATCAGAGAAACCAAAGGGAAAGAAACACAAACACGAAGAAACAGACCCCAACGGAAACACCAACAGCGGAAAGCCAAACGGACAGTTACTTTCCCGCAAAATGGCCAAAAGGCTATCCAAAATAAAATAATATAAGCGACACAGACACCCAAAGGCAAACCACAACAAAAATAAACCGCGACAGAGACAGAAGAACCGCCTTGGAACAGTCAGCGGAAACGAATCGGTTTTACGTGGCCACAATCCTCGCCCTTACTTCCGTCGCGATTAAGACAAATAGTTTTTTCAGTCCGCATGAAGGCCTCCGAACTCATCAGTGCAACATCTCCGTGAACACAGAAATCAAACAACCACAGAGAAGAAACATCGGTGAGGACTCGACAGCAAGAAACAACAGAAATGCTGGAGCAAAAGAAAACGAACAGTAAGACTCCAATGGGCCCGACCAAAGACAGAGAATCAGGTACCAACCAACATAAGCCTTTACGTTGGAACCGTCATAGAATCTGAGGCCTGACCCACTGGCGTGCAATTAAAGAGGGAAGCAAAGTTGACAACCGTGACTGGGTAAACTACCATGCATGCAGTCTGTCGTATAACATTTATCTTGTACCCAATCTTTTTATATCGAAGAATGATTTTACAAAATTGGGTGCTGAAGTCATTGCGGTTATATTTTTTTCTAAATTTATATACTAAGTCACCATAAAATTCGGGCTCCGATAGAACTTTTTGCAGAAGCGATTTAAGTCCAGTATTGAATTTTGAAATTAAATCAGAATGACGTCTATAAAATTTTGAAAAGGCTTTGCGTAGTTTATGGTACCGAAAACCCTGATTAAGAAGCTTAGCCGTTAACAATTTATTACGAGTGTTGAAGTCAGTTACATGACTACACACTCTGGCAAATCGAATTTATACAACGAGATACGAACATCGGTCCAATTAAGACCTTCAACAGGTATCAAAAGGATGTCAAATTAAGGAACGATGAAAAGCAATTGTAAAACCAATCCCTGAGGATTGGAAAAAAAGAGCATTAAATGCATATACGGAGAGACCTTTTACAGCCACCACACGGCACAAACTGAAGTCTGATTTCTATGATTTTATCAGATTTTCCGCCTAACGTCAACTATTGTTATTGTTGTTACCAACGACGCCAGCAACGTCGCCAAGCAATTATGACGTCAAAACGTTCGAAATAAAGAAATGAAATAATTCACTGTTGAACGATTATCGGGTTTTCTTTCACCGAGAAAAATAGGTAATTCATTGTTAGAAATGTAATAAATTGATATAATTATGGGATAATGTCGTCCGCACACCGGAAAACTGTGAGCCTAGTTTTAATGCATTTTTTTTCTGAAAGTGCATTCAAGAAAATGGCATATATCAATTGACCTCATACTAGCCTAGTTATAGGTCCTCGGCCTGCTGAACTGACCATCGGCCTTCGATTACTACAACTGACCCGTTCTTATTAACACACCGAAACTGGCCACCGGAGGTGAGGTGTGTCCTTGGGCAAAACACGTATAGACACTGCCTATCTCCACCCAGATGTAAATGCCTCTCACTCTCTCTCTCTCGCGCGCGCGCGCGTGATAACATCCGCAATGAGTGTTCGAGAGCGATTTAAATAAGCTTGAAGCTTTCATCGCAATAGAACTAAAATAAATAAGTATAATCTATAACTATTATTCTAACACAGCGCGCCTATATAGGCAATGGAAAGTAACTATGTTTTATTCTACAACAAATCACAGCAAGGAAGAGCGTGACGAGTGACGTCATCAAAAACTGCAAATTTATGACGTCACTAGTCGATTTCCTTGACGTTGGACGGTGTAACGTCATTTTCTCGCATCGAAAACGTTAGAATAGGATATAAATGCATGTGTTTCAGTCGATAATTTTAGCGGGATTTCTTTCAACAATGGCGAAAAGTTGTGAGAATTTGAAGGAAACAACAGCATTATTGCCGAGTTTCAGCGTGTTTGAATAGAAAAAGATCAGCTCTAGCCAGTGATTTGTTAGGTAATAAATCACAGTTTGTCGGTCAGTTGTAAGTAGACACGCGCGCTACGCGCACGTGATTTGTCTACTTTACAACTGACCTCCAAACTGTGGTTTATTACTCAACAAATCACAGCTAGAGCTGATCTATTTCTTAAACACACCATTCTGGGGTCCATTTGAACAAATTGCAGGTCAAGTACATGTACATACAGTGAAATTCCGCTATTAAGACCACCTAAAATTAGGACAAATTCTACTAAAAAAAGCTTATTTTGAAGGATATACTTAGTTTGTATTTGTATTTTCTACATACAATGTCCTCTGGCCAGGGGGCACCTTTGGGACTGTTCAAATGAGGTCTTTAAGACCACTTTTGATTAGTCCCAAAGGTGGTCTTAATACAGTATTTTTACTGTAGATGAACACTTTGCGAAGACTGGAACTTATTGTGTGGACTTACTTCACTATATATGACCTACATTCAGCAAAACTCATGTAATCAGACGAGTCCAAAAAGTTTATAAGTGGTGTTTCATGCGGACCGAACAAATAATTTTGTCTAAATCGCGACAGAAGTCAGGGCGAGGATTGCGGCTGCGTAAAATCGATTTAGGTCCCCGCCGGTGAAATTCTTTTACTGAGCGTTCCAAGGCGGTTCTACTGTCGATTTTGTTTTGTTATGGTTTGTCTTGGAGTGTGTGTATCGCTTATATCTTTTTGTTTTGGGTAGCCAATTGGCCATTTTGTGGGAACATAAATGTCTGTTTGGCTTCCGCTATTGATGTTTCTGTTAGGGTCTAGTTATTTCATGTTTGTGTTTCTTTCCATTTGGTGTCTCTGTTTGGAGCTCTGGGTTTATTGTATCGATTCCTGACCATTGCCTTCACTTCTATTTTAAGGCCACTTTTAAACAGTTCCCAAGGAGGCCTTTTCTGTAGGTTACCCGGTTCAGAAAACACAAAGAATGAACAAATTAAGCTTATAATATGCTTTTATACCAGAATTTGTCTTAAGTTTAGTTGGCATTAATTGTCGAATTTCACTGTTTATGTTGTAGTTACTATTTAAAAGGTATAATCAAACTCATTTTCAAAAACATTCACGGATTGTCTGCTACATTATAAATATTGTTATTTCCGACACCGACGTCATTTACTTGAAGCAATTTGAACGTAACCAATAATCACTTACCGGATGTCTGGAACATGTCGAAATAATTGCTCGATGTTTTGCAAAACTCAACTTTTTTTTTCTTCAAGAAATGGAGACAACCAATGATTAAAATGTCCCTAGTATTTTTTGCCGACATCTTGCTTCAGGTCAAGGTCGCTTTATGTCTGAGAGAAAACACGTCCGTGCAAAGTCAAAGTTTTTTCCTATAAAACATCGGGAAAAACAATGTCGAACCAGTGCTTCAGCTGAAGTGCACGACCCGTCGGATGCTTTTAGCTTTATGAGTGTTACCATATATGGGTATGGCGGCCATTTTGGTCATGTGACCTGGACCTAAAACGGTTCCCCAAATAAATGCGCCTTATCGTAAGGAGCAAAAATATATCTTATACTTTAGTACTGTTTGCAGGATAAAATGCATTCTTACTTTCCAATACAAAAGCATATGTGTCAAAGTTTGACCTAGGCACAAAGAATGTCAAGGTCAACCCAGGATGATTGGCCTACGTCCCAGATGCTATTTATCAAGTTTCATGGAAATCTGCCCAGTGGTTCTGGAGAAGACTATTTTTGAAGGGTTTTTACCATATATGGCTTGGCGGCCATTTTGGTCATGTGACCTGGACCCCATGAGCAAATTTTGGTTTTACCCATCCCATAGAGGCTCCATATGAAATTTGACTTCAATCGGCCCAACGGTTTCCGAGGAGAAACAGTTCGAAAATGTTCACATTTTTCGCCTCGGCGAGGCTATACTAAATGGAATGTAATATTTGGCAAGTTCATTGGTTAGATCTCATTGCTATCTATCAGTATGCCAAAATTTATTTAAATATTCCAATCGGTTAAGTCACTATCACCAATTTTCACAAACGGGTTACGGACGGACAGACAGACTGACAGAATGGCACGGTGATTTTAGGGCACTCTTAGAAAATCAACCGACTTCAGTCGGTCGCTTTTTCTGCGAGTGGTGCAATCCCATTTTATATAGCGAAAACTGGGGATTAGGGGATAGACATTATTTTCCTTATTTGTGCTCCTAGACATAGGTTGTGGGTACTAGTTAGAACCGCCTCAACGAGGCGGTTCTAACGAGCACCCAAAACCTATGTTTGGAGTGTAAATAAGAAAAATACTACAAATTTTCATCAGAAAAATTACCTTTTTTGAGGTTTGAAAAATGCACTATATCATACGGATATGGTATCGTAATGGTCTGCTTCAGGTCAAGGTCACTTTATGTCTACTAGAAAACACGTCCTTATATAGTCAAAGTTCTTCTCCTATAAAACATCGGGAAAAACAATGTCAAGGTCACAGTTTCTGCAAGACTCGTCTGTGTTTGACCACAGTTTCTGCAAGACCCGTCTGTGATGGACCACAGTTTCTGCAAGACCCGTCTGTGCTACCCAAAGGATACGTTTTCCCTATATTATATCGACACCCACGATGGATAAGGTAAACTTCTAGGTAGGATCAGCACTGGACCAACCTTGACACGATGCTGCTCATATTCAATACTAAAACTTGACTATACTAATGCATGCTTTGTAAATTTTACAGCCGAAAAATCGAAAATTTCAAGACGAAAAACTGTCATATTTTTTCTTATTTCTTTTCAATATATAGATTGCGGGTACATGTTAGAACCGCCACATCGTAAACCCCAGTTTTACTATAATAAGGTGGGGTTCACGGGGGGGGGGTCAAAATTATATAGGCGTGGTTTCGTGATGTCACTGAACGTTACCTGGGATAGGAAATTTGATAATCGTTATTTCAATGTCAGTTTATTTTTTGGGTATCTGAGACAGACCAGACAACTCGTTTACACGTACAAAACGCACATACGCCTATGATGGAAAAATCAATCGGGGATTGTCAGCTTTCATTTTGCCGGAAATGAGACAGCTCAGCCAACTCGTTTACACGTAAAAAAAAAAAACACATACGCCTCTGATGGCAAAAATCTATCGTTATTGACAGCTTTCATTTTGCCGGAACTGAGACAGCCCAGCCAACCCGTTTACACGTAAAAAAAAAAAACGCACATACGCCTCTGAAGGTAAAAATCAATCGGGATTGTCAGCTTTCAATTTGCCGGAACTGCGACAGGCCAGCCAACTCGTTTACACATAAATAACGCACATACGCCTATGATGGAAAAAATCAATCGGGATTGCCAGCTTTCATTTTGCCGGAACTGAGACAGGCCAGCAACTCGTTTACACGTAAAAACGCACATACGCCTATGATGGAAAAATCTATCGGGTTTGTCAGCTTTCATTTTGCCGGAACTGAGACAGGCCAGCCAACTCGTTTACACTTAAAAATGCACATACGCCTATGTTGGAAAAATCAATCGGGATTGTCAGCTTTTATTTTGCCGGAACTGAGTTAGCCCAGACAACTCGCTTACACGTAAAAAATTCACATACTCCTCTGTTGGAAAAATCAATCGGGATTGTCAGCTTTTATTTTGCCGGAACTGAGACAGATCAGCCAAGTCGTTTATACGGAAATAATGTACATACTACTCTGATGGAAAAAATCAATCGGGATTGTCAGCTTTTATTTTTCCGGAACTTTGACAGATCAGCCAACTCATTTACAGGAAAATAACGCACATACGCCTCTAATGGAAAAATCAATCGGGATTGTCAGCTTTTATTTTGCCGGAACTTTGACAGATCAGCCAGCTCGTTTACACGAAAATAACGCACATACGCCTCTGATGGAAAAATCAGTGGCGGTTTGTCAGCTTTTATTTTGCCGGAACTGAGACAGATCACCCAACTCATTACGGTAACTCACCCGTGCGACATTTTCACATCTCCAAAATGGCTACTTTTATTATCAAAATCCTTGATATTTTTGTTATAAATGTCCAAAACAAAGGTTGAGGGTGCTCGTTAGAACCGCCTCAGTCTTGGAGCCGAAATAAGAAAAACAATGTATACCCCGTAAACCCCAGTTTTCTCTATATGAAGTGGGTTTTAGGGGGTGTTCATTTTACGGACCTGTTCACATGATGTCGTTTACACGTAAATATAGCACATACGCCTCAGATGGAAAATCACTCGGTATAAGCATCTATGTTCCCACTGGGACGGAAACCAGTTGAAAGTCCAAAGGACAGCGTGACAGCGTCCTATTGTTAGAATTTTAACCCCAAAAATGCATGATGAATGATACACCTACTTTGATCGTTTGTCGTATTCAGAACCGCACGGGCTCCGAAAAAACGCACGCAATCAGAGTCACTTGTTCCGAATATGAAATATCCTATCCTTAATCAAATAACTTTCCTTCATAGCTTATAGTTACATCATTTTTATTCATATTGTTTTGGACGAAAGAATCTGATATAAAGTTATTAGTTCAGTTGCATAAACTGATATAAGGTTTTAGTTCGAACAATTTGACATGAGACTGGCTTTTATGCAAGGAATAAATTAATCAATGTTATTGCCTAATACGTCGGCTTTCGTAAACTTCTCGTGATTTTTCGGCATCTCGTGAATTGCGACCCATTTACCGACCTCTATGTATTGAATAACAATATCGCCATTTTCGGGAGACGGCGAAGATAGATACATGCATTCTGTCTGGTGAAATTATGTTAATAGAGTTCACCAGTCTCAGGTCAATTTGTTCGAATTATATCTTTTCGTAGGAAGGCTTCCCCAGTTTTAAAGTTAAAATAGAAGCGAAGGCAATGATCAGGAATCGATACAATTTACCCACACCTCCCATCAGAGACACCAAAGAGAAAGAAACACAAGCATCAAATAACTGCATCCTAATGGAAACCTCAATAGTACAGTGACTTTCGCACAAAATGGCCAATTGGTTATACAAAACAAAAAGATATAAGCGATACACTCATTCAAAGACAGATTATAACAAAATAAGCCGCGAAAGATGAACCGCCTTTGAACGGTCAGTGAAAAGTATTCCACTGTGGGGTGTGTTGGCCGAGCTATACTAGAAGTCGTGGTCGGCCGAGCTGTCCAAGTCGAGAAGAGGTCGGAAGCCGGGGTCTGGCTCAGTTTTGACAAAAGTATGTCGTGCGGGGCCTGGAGGTACATCCGCCGGGAATCGGGCGGTGTCTGTCAGATTTTTGCGGGGAAGCATGGGCATATACGCCGGGCGGAAATCGGCCGGTGCACTGCAGATTACCGGCCGTACGCCTGCCGTATACCTGGCGATTGTTACTAGCCGGCCGAGCATCGGTCGATGTTCCGCAGATGTCCGCCCATTTCCCGGCCGGGCATGGCCCGTCGCCGGTTTATACCCGCCGGGAATGGTACAGTTGTCCAGGGCTATACTGCATCTTCTCCTATATGTACAAGAAAAAAGCTCCGTTGGTGGGTGAACACGCTTCTATTTGTTGACGTCGAAGAAACCTTTTTTCGAAGAAAAGCGAAGAAAAGCGATACAAGATGCCTCTTATCCCTACTGGTCTGCTAAAAACTGGCACGCATCGGAGATCGGGCCCTTACATAGTCGAGCGTCAATCAGTGGGACGCCGGCAGGAAACCGGTCGGTGATCGAGCGGCGACAGCCGAAACAGGATTCGTCGAGAGGATTCCGCTTGATAACCTGTCGGGCGTCGACCGGGCATCGGCCGATTACTGTCCGATTACCTGATTGGTCGGGTTCCGCTCTATACGACCACCGGATGCCAGCCGATGCCATCGACACCGTCCCGACGTCGGTACGAGGTCTGCTCGACTTTAATTCGACCTAGAAGTCGGTGAGAACTCAGTGAGAATTTTAAGTGCGAGTTAAAATTTCACCGGGCCCCTCCCGACCACCACCGATGCCTCAACATCCGGCGGGACGCCGGCCGGACTCCAGCCCGATTTTACCCCAAATCAGTCGCCAACTAGTCGGGCGGGGCTCGAATAGTGATTTGTGAACGTGGCTTTACTTCCATCACAATTTAGACAAATAATTTGTTCAGTTCGCATGAAGGCTTCCTAACTCATCAGTGCAATATCTCCGAGACAACGATGAGGACTCGTCGGCAAGACATAACTGAAATACTGGAGCAAAAGAAAACCAACAGTTAGACTCCATTAATAGAAGCTAGATTTTAATTGGTTTTCGAGTATACACTGAACATGTAAATGGGCCAGGGGTGATTGTTTAAGGTGACTAGGAACACCTGGCAGATTTTTCCGCCATTTTTTTTCAAAGGGAGACAACTTTCGGAGCTTCCTGGGCGGTTTTCTATAAGTCCTGTCGCGCTGAAAAAAGGAGTCTACTCTTTAAGGAAAGAACTTGCTAATTTGGAGCAGATACATTCCTTTAATAGTTGATCCCTACTGACATTGGAGGCAATAATACTTTTCTATGAGTTACCTCCCCCGAAGGTGTTCCCATTCCCCTTAAGGGCTGACACACGAGAACAGGACCTTATGAGTTTCAAATTTATGTTTATCCTATGCATGTGCGCAGGCAACTAAAAGGCCCGCTTACACTTCTCTTCTGCATGATTGAGAGCAACAAACGCTATGGCGAGCCTGTCAAGATCTTTGCGTATTATCAAAGTCTTCACAGTTTGCCACTCATACAACTATTTTTAGACACAACATCGTGTAGTAAGTTGCACGTGTTCACCTTAGGACAACTATGGTAAGGAGTTGAGTTGTCCGAATATTTGGGGTATTTTTGTTTGTTTGATTTGAGGTTTAACGTCCCCGTCAACACTGTAAAGGTCATTTTGGAGACGTTGCTTCCAATTTTGGGGGACTTTTACCCGACATTGAGATGAAATGACATCTCAAGCCCTGTCGCACAATGAAACCAATAGGGTTTATAAGCATGGACGGGTCGACTCGCACCGGTTTGTCTGGGCAGGCTTAGATCCTCTAAGCGGTTTACCAGTACTCGTGTGCAGGTCGGTTTCAGCTCTGCGTGGAAGCATCATGCAGCCCAACTATTTCTTCAAGCCCCGATGGGCTGTGGCCGGGTAAATACGATATACGAGTACAGTAAAATTCGGCTATTAAGACCACCTAAAATTAAGACATAATTCTTTTAAAAGCTTATTGACAAGTTTTCAGTTATTCTTGGGTTTTCTACGCCTAGTGTGTCCTTATAAGAGATCACCTTTGGGACAGTTCAAATGTGGTCTTAAAGACCACTTTTGAACAGTACCAAAGGTGGTCTTAATATTCAGATCATGCATTGTTCAATTACTGGGCCGATTGTTAATCAATCGACAAAAAGCTGCTAAGCGCAGTAGCTTTTACTTGCTGATGTTCACGTGACTATCAGTGGTCTGTAAAAATTAAGCTTAAGATTATTTATGTACCCGCGCGTTCTAAACGCTATGCGGTCAGACGGTTAGCTGTAGAATCTAGACTTGGCTCGTGTGTTGGATATTCGAGAGCCATTTCAGTTCGGCAGAATATGATTTTTTTTTTTTTTTTTTTTTCATATTCTGCCGACCTGCAATGGCTCTCCTTGCTGTTCTCCTCGAGCAATGCGTTGTGTTTCGCTGATTCTTTTCGTACATCCTGCGTATATTTAACCCATTGTATGCTAGTGGACTCGTCCATTGCTATATGTCGGACAAGTCCCTTTGTCATATAAGGGGTGTCAGGCCTATTTTTTTTTTTTTTTTTTTTTTTTTTTTTTTTTCGTTTTTATTCTATTTTTGACGTAAAATTCTGTTAGCAAATAGTGCAGGTCCTGATCAGACGCCGTGTTCTGCGGCGTTTGCCAAGGTTACCATTTAGGGGTTTCCCGCATAGAAACGATTTTGTTTTGCTGCTGTTCCAACTGTTTAACCTCCTCTCGTAAGCGGCCTCGGTAGCCGTCGGTATGCTCGTCTGACTGGTGATCAGGAAGACGGGGGTTCGATATCTGCCGGGGTGGGCAACATTCTTTCGCGGAGATTGATCATGAAATCTTTTTCGGCGCTGCTTCTCTCCCTTCCGCTGATTCAAGAAGGGCAGTTTTCAGTTTCTTACGAAAGACTGTGCCCTGTAACCACTAGACTGGCTCCCATCGTCAAACCATTAATTTGTCAAATTTACAAAAATATATTTTCACTGATGTTTTACGGGCTTGAAGAAATATATGGGCTGCATGATGCTTCCATGCAGAGCTGAATCCGGCCCGCACACTAGTACTGGTGAATCGCTTAGAGGATCTAAGCCTGTCCAGGAACGGCGGTGCGAGGCGGACCGTCCATGCTAATAAACCCTATTGGTTTCATTGGGCGACAGGGCTTGAGATGTCATTTCATCTCAATGTCGGGTAAAAGTCCCCCAAAATTGGAAGCAACGTCTCCAAAATGACCTTTACAGTGTTGACGGTGACGTTAAACCTCAAATCAACCAACCAACTGATGTTTTACTGATTCCAGCTGAGTTTGACGTTCTAACAGTAGAAAGAAAGACAACTTTGAAGGAAAAAAAAATGTTTGGATTGTGCTTCTTGATCAGGTTGGAAAACTATGAGCATACGACAGGGAGCCAGTCTATGTAACCACTTACGTACAAATCTGCCTAGGAAAAACGTGGATAGGTAAATTGACCGGCTCTATATTACCTAAATAATGTTGGCTGGGCCGTTAATCTCCAATACAAACAAAAGCCTCCTCTCGTTTATTTCAAGGATGTAAAGTGAACTTCCTATATTAAGACCACCTATTGGACTGTTCAAAAGTGGTCTTAAAGGCCACTTTTGAACAGTACCAAATGAGGTCCCTGTGGCCAGAAAACAAGCAGAAAGATAGGCGGTCTTAGTAGCGGCATTTCACTGTATATGTTATTTATTCTTTTTTCGCGCATTGATGATTGTAGATTCTACTCGGCGAGGCTGCTGTGATGAACACCCGATCATCTCGGCGACACCGCTTAAAGCTGTCCTTTGAAGGCACACGACCTCATGTAACCAAGTCCTTGTGATGGCTATCATTGGAAACACCACCATCTAGAGAGAACAAGAGGGGTTCATAATTGCCTACTATAAGAATCTTATATGGGTGTTAGGGGTGGATGGAAAAATCCGTCCCAAGGGACACTGTCCGGCATCACGAGGCTTGCCGAGTGATGCCGGACAGTGATCCCGAGGGAAGAATTTTTCTATCCAACCCTCACACCCATATAGAATTCTTTTTCTTGCATACCTTCATTTCTTTGCGCGGATTATTAATGCTGCAGTCACTTCGAGTACCGACTTCCGCCATATTGGGATGACACTACAGGAATGTTTAATGACGTCACGTAACGTGCATGTCGACAACCTTAACGACGGCACATACGAGGTCGTATTCAACCAGTGATTTTATCAAACACGCGGGAGTATTCGATTGTGGGTCTGAACACCAGGGTCAGAACATAAATTTCTATCCCAATGTAAAATCACGGATTTCCATGTCTGGTGTGCAAGAATATAAGAATCTGATATGTGTTTCTGTTATTGATGGGTGTTTCCTACCAGAGGGAAGACCTGGCTGAGCGGAACAGAGGCTACGCCGAGGTTCCGCTCAGCACGGTCATCCGGAGGAATGGAAACGCCCATCTACAACAGAACACCATATTAGATTTTTTTTCTCGCACAACACCACCGAAAACTTTCCGATTTTAATTTATTTAACAGTTTTATTATTATAATTATTATTTAATTATTTTTGCGCACTATTCATATGTAGTTTCCCTGAGAAAGAAGGTTAGAACAGAACTTCCATCCTTAGCTAAAATACGGATTTCCTTATTTATTCTTCTTTTTTGAGCTCACCTTTTGGGACTGTGAGATGTCTGGCGTTGTCGTGCATCGTCCGTCGTGCGTCGTCCGTCGTCCGTCGCCCGTGCGTAAACGTTTCTTGTGAATACTCTAGAGGTCACAGTTTTTGGGCCAGTCATCATCAAACTTGCACAGAATGATCTTCATGACAATACCTCGGTCAAGTTGGAATATTGGTCATGTCGGATCAAAAAGTAGGTCAATATGTCAAATAATAGAAAAACCTTGTGAACACACTAGAGGCCACAGTTTTAATCCGATCGTCATCAATCTCGCTCAGAATGATCAGCCTGACAATATCGTATATGACTCATGTTGGTTCAAAAAGTAGGATGGTCAAATCATAGAAAAACCTTGTGAACACACTAGAGGCCACAGTTTTGGTCCTAATCAGCAAACTTGCTCAGAATCATCATCTCGACAATATGGGTCATGTCGGGTCAGAACGTAGGTCAGTAGGTCAAATCATAGCAAAACTTTGTGAACACACCAGAGGCCACAGTTTAAGTCCGATCATCATAATGCATGCCCAGAATGATCATCTTGACAATAGTTCGGTAAAGTTCGAATATGGATCATGTCTGGTCAAAAATTAGGTCATTAGGTCAAATCATCGAAAAACCTTGTGAACACTGTAGATCCTCACCAGACTTACTCAGAATGATCGTCTTGACAATATCTCGGTCAGGTTCGAATGTGGGTCATGTCGGGTCAGAATGTAGGTCAATAGGTCAGATGATAGAAAAATCTTGTGAACACAATAGAGGCCACAGGTTTGGTCCGACCATCATCAAGCTTGCTCAAAATGATCATCTTGACAATATCGTGGTCAAATTCGAATATGGGTTATGTCAGGTCAGAAAGGAGGTCAGTAGGTCAAATCAAAGAAAAACCTTGTGAACACACTAGAGGCCACAGTTTTGGTCCGATCATCATCAAACTTGCCCAGAATGATCACCCTGACAATATCTTAGTCAAGTTCGAATACGGGTCATGTCGGGTCAAAAAAGTAGGACAGTAGGTCAAATCATAGAAAAACCTTGTGGACACACTAGAGGCCACAGTTTTAGTCCGATCATCATCAAACTTGCTCAGAATGATCATCTTGACAATTGTTCGGTCAAATTCGAATACGGGTCATGTCGGGTCAAAAAGTAGGTCAGTAGGTCAAATCATAGAAAATATATTCTATAAAAGGGTTATCCTTTGGGAGCAAGGAATACACCACAGAACTGCAAAATATGGAGTGTATATGTTTTCTGGGCCAGACTAGCTAGTTTCGGCCAATTAGGCCTCATCAGTGACCCTCAGATATTTTCAAAATTCCACAATGGAATCAATGATCCCAAAGGACAAGAAAATATAATCTACACTATGATAAACACTCTAGAGACCACATTTTTGGTCTGATTGTGATCAAACTTGCTCAGAATGACCATTTGACAATATCTTGGTTAATTTCGAATACGGGTCATGTCTGGTCAATAAGTATGTCAGTAGGTCAGATCATAGATAAACCTTGTGAACAAACTAGAGGTCCCAGATTTGGTCCGATCACCATCAACCTTGCTCAGAATAATCATCTTGACAATATCCGGGTCAAGTTTGAATATGGGTCATGTCGGGTCAAAAAGTAGGTCAGCAGGTCAAATCATAGAAAAACGTTTTGAACACTCTAAGAGGTCACAGTTTTAGTCAAATCATCATAAAACTTGCTTAGAATGATCATCTGGACAATATCTCAGTCAAGTTCGAATATGAGTCATGTCAAATCAAAAAGTAGATCAGTAGGTTATTTTGTCATAACTTCTGAACCGTTTAAGATAGAGCCTTAATATTAGGCGTGTAGGTTCCTTGTGACAAGGTCTTCCCACTCACATAAAACAATTGACCTGTGACCAGACCTGTGACCTACTTTATCATAACTTTTGAACCATATGAGATAGAGCCTTCATAGTTGGCATGTATGTTCCTCGTGACAAGGTTTTCCCGACAGTTCAAAAACTTTGACCCATCATCTTGACCTTTGACTTACTTTGTCATAACTTTTTGAGCATTTGAGATACAGCCTTCATATTTGGCATGCCTGTTCCTTGTAACAAGGGTTTCCTATTCATACATAAAATGATCTGTGACCTTTACCTTGACATTTGACTTACTCTTTCATAACTTTTGGACCACTTGAGATCGTGCCTTCATATTTGGCATGCATGTTCCTTGTGAAAAGATCTTCCCACCCATACACATTTTTTTGTCTTATGACCTTGACCTTCGACCTACTACTATTTTTTATCATTTGATATAGAGCCTTCATATTTGGCATGTAGTTTCCTTGTGTCATACAAAATTGACTTGTGACCTTGACATGTGACCTACTTTATCATAACTTTTGAACCATTTGAGATAGAGCCTTCATATTTGGCATTTATGCTCCTTGTGGCAACGACTTTCACCTATACAAAATTTTGACCCGTGACCTTGACCTTTGACCTTCTTTCTCGTAACTTTTGAACCATTTAAGATAGAGCCTTCATATTTGCCATGTAGGGTCCTTGAAACAAGGGCTTCCCAACCATGCAAATTTTTTGACCTGTGTCCTTGACCTTTGTCATAACTTTTGAACTATTTAAGGTAGAATATTCATATTTGGCATGTATGTTCCTTGTGACAAGGTCTTCCCACTCATGCAAAAAAATTGACCTGTGACCTTGACCTTGATCTGTGACCTACTTAATCATAACTTTCGAACCATTTGAGATAGAGCCTTCATATTTGGCATGTATATTCCTTGTGACAGTGGCTTCACATCCATAAAAAAGGTTGACCTGTGACCTTGACCTATGACCTACTTTATCATAACTGTTGAACCATTTGAGATAGAGCCTTCATATTTGGCATGTATTTTTCTTCTGACAAGGCATCTTACTGTATTACCTACCATTTCATTGCTACAGTGTGCATCAGGTGAGCGATCCAGGGCCATCATGGCCTCTTGTTTGTCCAAACGAGCAACACAGTAAGAATAGTTCCTTAGAAAAAATTGTCCTAGTCTTGAAGGACAAGATTACAAGTTTACCTCACAGCAGCAATTGGGTCCATTTTTTGTCAATCGACCCAATGTCGTAAAGCACGGTAGGTTTACACTGATGATGTCTACGTCCCTATCAATTATTTGGATTTATGAAACCTAGGTGACGGTTATTTATTTCTTGCACACCAGATAAGGAAATCCATAGTTTTAGCTTGGGACAGAAATTCTGTTCTAACCCTGGTATTCTTACCCAAAATCGAATATTCTCGCATGTTTGATAAATGCACTGGTTGAATATGACCTTATATGCGCCGTCGTTAAGGTTTACGTCACAGCACGTTACGTGACGTCACTAAAGATCACTGTAGGGACATCACAATATGGCGGACGCCGACAACCGAAGTGACTGCAGTAATAAAAACCCACACTCACAAATGGAAGGTATGCAAGAAAAAGAATCCTACATTGGTGTGAGGGGTGGCTCGAAGAATCCGTTCCCTCGGGATCACTGTCCGGCATCACTCGGCAAGCCTCTTAATGCCGGACAGTGACCCTCAAGATGTTTTTTTTTTCGATCCACCCCTCACACCCATGTAAGATGCTTATGGGAAATAGCCGTGCAATTCTTATCGTTGTGACGTCATAGGGCCGTGTACAGAAGGTTATAAATCCGTAAAACGTTGAATTGATCATGTGCCCGGACCTTGGCAAACAGCGTAGACCCAGATACAACGATAAAACGTTGGTCAGGGTTTACACTGTTTATTTCAAGTACAGGATTTCAAGGGTTAAATGAAACAGTCTGTCCCCGTTCGAGACCATTTTCCCGGCATACATTCCGAGACAATCGACCCAACAGTGCTGTCAGTCCCTTGATTTGTCGTTGCAATTTTTTAAACACGCAGGCAAATGTACTAATAAAGGAATGCTAAGGTCTGGAATAAAAGAAAACTTGACCATTCTGACTTTCACTGAATTTTAATAAATATATTTTGTGCACAGTCTGTTGTTATATTTTCAATAAAACAAATAAACAAATTCACCTAAGATGGCAATATAAACTTGAGAACACCATATTGACAAGGCTGTGTAACAATAGTCAAACTTCAACGGCTCAAACACCTCGGCTACCATGAAAATTTGTTCGAGATTTGGATTGTTTGACACAGTGAGAGTTACTGCATGACGCTGGGCCAGCGGGTGGGGCACAATTGAATCGTATAGTAACATCTCTTTCGATGTTCTCTTTCAAAAATTTATGCTGTGTATACTCATTAGAATCGCCTCTTCGAGGCGATTCTAATGAGTACACACAGCATACATGTATATTTCTGAGATAAAATAAGAACACATCTCCCTAAACCATGCCTTAAAGGTCATTATCTGGTGTTATGTGTAAAATCAGAATAAGTGCGACTCATCCCTAATAAAAGAGTCAACCGTGTTCAAGCCATTGAAGTGACACTGTATGAAGAAAGCGGATACATATTTCCTTATCGGAGATCAGAAACATAGATTGCATTAATACGTTAGACCCGCCTTAATAGAAACGCGGTTCTAGCGCGCAGCTACAATTTATATTTAGATTTGTTTGATTTGAGGTTTAACGTCCCCGTCAACACTGTAAAGGTCATTTTGGAGACGTTGCTTCCAATTTTGTGGGACTTTTACCCGACATTGAGATGAAATGACATCTCAAGCCCTGTCGCCCAATGAAACCAATAGGGTTTATTAGCATGGACGGTCCGCCTCGCACCGCGGTTCCTGGACAGGCTTAGATCCTCTAAGCGGTTTACCAGTACTAGTGGGCGGGCCGGATTCAGCTCTGCGTGGAAGCATCGTGCAGCCCATATATTTCTTCAAGCCCAAAAATAAGAGGTCATGCTTAGTCATTGGTCCAATCCCAGTTTTACAGAATGCCTAAAAGTATGAACAAGGCGGGTGTAGTATGGCGTATTGTAAAACTGGTCTGGGCTTTTTGATCAAAAGAGAAACTTTTCTGTCGTCATGAAATAATTTATTTTGTTACATGGCTCAACAAACCCTCTTGAGCCAGGGTTGCTAAATTAGCTCGACAACTTTTTCTGTGTATATAACAGAGCTACCTTTGCTGACTCGCTCTCCTGCTCAGTGGAACCTCCCTGTGGCTAGGTTGATTTCGTTTGAATTGTTGTTTTACGTCCCCGTCAACACTATTTGTGTCATTTTTGCTTCTAGTTTTGTTGGACTTTTACCCGACATTAAGATGAAAGGACATCTCAAGCCCTACCGCCTAAACAAACAAATTGGCTTTATATGCAGGGGCTGTCCTATACTCGCAACACTTTGTTAGGACAGGCTAAGACATCACAAGCGGTTCACCGAGTACTTATGTCCTGTCGTTTTCAGCTCTGCGTTGAAAAACCTTGCAGCCGAATCTATTTCTTAAAGCTCAAAAGATATCCCTTGTCTGTACAGCGATATATGAAATCAGCGTGTAGTAAAATAGGATAGTCTTTTTTTTTTCTTTTTTTTTTTTGTTTTTAGTTTGGGTTGTACGGCCCTTTCAATATTACTTTACTTATATTGAGCCTATCGTTAATCAGAGGTGGGCGAAAACCGGAGTTCCCGGAGAAAACCACCTGACCATCCGTTGCAGAACTTGGCGTCTCACATGTGACCCGAATCAAACTCGAACCCACAGCGATGAGAGACCTAATGCTTAAGAGTCAGCACTCTCATCCACTAGGCCACGGAGGCCCGTCAATAGAATAGTCTTCTTTCAGTCATTCATAAAAATCAAGATTCTTAGTTGGATATTCATAATTTTATTTAATTTATTTTTTCAATCAACAACAACAAAACATATATGAGCCAGACATTAAGGCATATCAACAGATAAGGCGAGTATTAAGAATAGGTTTTGTTAGTTCTCGATAACAACCTATGTTGTGGGTATTCATTAGAACCGCCTCGACGAGGCGGTTCTAATGAATACCCACAACATAGGTTTATATGGGGAAATAAGCGAAATTATCCTTCAGTTATCACAAAATATTCACTCTATCTGTTGTTGTGCAATCTGTTGAATATATCGCTAAGACAACCAGCTATAGCCCATGCAAGCCAAAACATAAGCGCTGTCACGCCAGAGCCTTACATTACAATATCACACCCATTTGCAAAAATGGGCTTTCGCCCGTCTCTGAGTTTGATTTTGTTCAAATTTCCAGTCGAAACAAACACGTAGATTATATGTGCTCGTTACAACCGCCTCATTGAGGCGGTTCTGACGAGTACCCACAACCCTATGTCTTGGAGCAGAAATAAGAAAAATAATGCATATCACGTTAAATCTAGTTTTCTCTGAATATAGCGGGGTTTAGTGACGTGTCTATTTCACGGATTTGTTCACACGATGGTTGAAGAACATAAGCTGGAGAATGCTACGGGCCTCTTTCTGGTCAGATGGGTTGGCTTTTACTTTAACAATATATGCAATGAACAACTCAACACAACGCACGTTATACAGAAAAAAGCGGGTTTTGCAAGTTTACACAAAGTACATGGCACATTACATGTATGCACATCAAATTTCTGAAAAGAAAAAATATAGTAAAATTCCTATATTAAGACCACCTTTGGGACTGTTCAAAAGTGGTCTTAAGATCATTTTGAACAGTCCCAAAGACGGTCTAAGACCACTTTTAAACAGTCCCAAAGGTGGTCTCTGACCAGGGGTCACTGTATGCAGAAAACACAAAGTAAGAATAACTGCACCCTTTCAAATAAGTTTTTAAAGCATAAATAGACTTAATTTTAGGTGGTCTTAATAGCGGCATTTCACTGTACTTGTTAGCAGCACCTCAATATGAGTCTTCTTTAGCTCTTCCTTAATTTCTGTCCATCAAACACAGACCGTCACAAAATTTCATCTTAAAATATTATAAAAGAAGCCGTTAAGCAAAGCTTTACATTACAATAAAAAATCTGCACCTACAGTATTCCAAATACAGCCGAATTCCAACAGTTAAATACAAAAAACAAATAAACGCATTCGATTGGGGATCACTGTATTAAAAATTGTCATTTGGAGGAGGGGTAGGGGGTGTATATGAGATAACTTATATCATACGAATATGTTATCTTCATGTAGGGTTGTAAATTTCGTTTCCCGAACGCGTCGCCGTAAACTGAAATTTCCAATCGTAAAATAGACGATATAACCCCTCTAAAGACAATTTTGAATACAGGTATCATTGCATTCATTTCTTGGGAGACCAGCGGCGCAACGTTTTCAGAACATTGCACGACCGATCGCAGAAAGTATGCAGCACAATATGTACTTTTTAGCCTGTGCTATTAATTGACTGGACGCGGTTCAAATTTTATTACCGATTATCAGTTTAATTTAGCAATCGATGATCGATTATATCGATAATATATCGATCGATGAAACTCCAATAGAAATACTTACCTTGTTGTTCTTCATTACAAGCTTTAGGATGCAACAAAAAACGCAGCTTGCTGGTAAAATGTATAGATTGTATAGAAAAAATGACCATTTACCATAAATGGTCTTTTTTGCTGTAAAATCTTAACCATTATCTTGCTGTTCACGACAACCCCTATCTTCGCAAACAGTGTAGGTCCAGATCGGATGGCTTCTACACTGTTTGGCAATCAATTTATGAATTTGTAGGAATAAATTACATCAAGTAATCTGATTTGTTCAAAGTCAGAAATGGGTGTGGCTAAACTGAATATTCAGCAAGATAAGGGTTATATACATGTATTTTCAATTTAGTGTAATTATTGATTTTAAAGTGGAAACGATTTTACTCTGCTTCTTTACTACGACAGGAACTGATTTATCTTATAAGCCGGGGCACAGCATTTCCTACAATTTACATGTGCGTCTTAAAGACCAGTTTTGAACAGTCCGTTCACCAGTGGTCCAATAGACCACTTTTTAACAGTCCCATAGGTGGTCTTAACATTGGAATTTTTACTGTATTTTCGATTTTCTACAAATTAAACGAATGTTATGTGTACTCGTAAGAATCGCCTCATCCATGCGATTCTAATGATTACACACAACATATCTTTTCAAGATACAACTGCCATAAATTATCCTTATGAGTGTATGGCATGTATGGGAAGAATTTTAGGAACCAAAAAAAATGGATTCAAATTCGCTATGGTAAGCGGACTGTCCGTGTTCTAGCTATCAAGATCTAACTTTATTTATCAAAAATGCCATTTTCGTTTCCTGTTAGAAACCATTATTGCTCAAAATGAATTGCACTGATGACAAATATGATATAAATAATCTTATGGGTTAATCTCGAGTATAAGGGGCCCAAGATGGCCCTGAATCGCTCCCCTGACTTCACATTGTGACATAGCTTGTGGTAGAGAGTCACATTGGCAACAGAATTTGAAGTTTTAGTTTCAATTGCCTTGGAGTTTAGGAGAACTTATCTTTTAAAGTTTTTTTTCTGCTTTCGATTCTGGCAGCCATCTTTATTCATTGAGCCAAATCTATTTTTTTTTTTGTACGAAGTAATACCAAAGCTTCCTGTGTTACAAGAATCATCAAATTGAAACAAAGGATTAGGAGGATATGTCATTTTAAAAAAAATATATATTTTTCTACTCGGTGCAGAATGTGAAGTTTCAATGAAAATTGGACAATGGCCCGGAGATCTTTGTCATTTAAAGTTTTTTTTTTTAATTTTCAGTTATTTTAGTAATGGGTCACCAAGGCAACATTCCTATGAAGTTTGAATGAAAACTTTTTTTATGCTTCTATTTGAGCTCTGGCAGCAATCTTGTTCATTGGAACGGATTCGGTAAGGGGTCACAAAATCCACGTTGCTGTGAAGTTGCAATGATTTTTGCATTATTGAATAGAGTGAATTGTCTTTAAAAGCAAGACGTACGACACACGACGCCCGTCAGGCGACGGACATTAACCGATCACAACAACTCACCATGGGTACTTCCGTACTCAGGTGAGCTAAACTAGTACATGGCGATGTTCTGTGATAAAGATGTCTTCCAGTTGCATATGTGTTAAGATTGCCAATAAAACAGTTGTACCATTTATTGCAGGTTTCGAAGAAGTTTTACTTTTATTGCATGTTTCGCCACAGCTATTTCAATGTAAATTTTAGCTATTCAGTCAATGTAAATTTTGCATCGTCACGCTAACAACACCTTCAGGGGAGACAACACCTGCAAAAGTATTTTTGTCTCTCATGTTGAAAGGGGTCTACTCTTAAAGGAAAGAATTTGCTCCTGATTGGAGCAAATTCGTTCCCTTAAGAGTAGACCCCTTTTTCAATGGAAAAAGGGTTTATAGAAAAGCGAACAGAAAGTCCCGAAAGTTGTCACTCTTTGAAAAATAGCGGGGGAAAAATCTGCCAGGTGTTCCCATTCCCCTTAATAAACGTTACTTTATAATGGGAAAATTTGGATTTACTAGGGTATATACTATTTTCGTCTTTTTGTTGTTGTTGTTGTTGTTGTTGTTGTTCGAAAACAGATTGTGAGTACTCGTTAGAACCCCCTCAACGAGGCGGTTCTAAGGAGCACCCACATTCTATTTTTGTAGCGGAAATGAGAAAATATAACACATTTTAATCAGAAAAAGGCAGAGGAAAACCTTGTCCTACATGGGTGTGTTATACATGTCATACATTATTTTGAAGTTCCTTTCACACTTAGCACATATCTGTTATACACTCCAAATTCAACTAACAATCACCTCCGATTAAATGTCACCACTTATCAGCAACCACATTCATTTCAGTATTTAGTGAATCTCTTGTGGACAGCCACTTCTATCATCAGGCCAGTAGCCAATTTACTGAACCTGAACTCCCTCTATTAAACAGCCACGTCTAAATTCATAGTCGAAACCCTCATGGCCAAAACTTGGAGGTGAAAATAAATATATTAACTCATTCAGTACCAGAAACCCCTAAAGGGGTACCTTGGCGAACAGTGCAGGCCCAGATCAGACGCCGCAGAACTGATCAGGGCCTACACTGTTTGCAAAACGTTAAGCCATTTCCCGAATAAATTTCGAAATGGACTCCTGCCATATATAAGGTGGAAGATTCCATTTGGTACAAAAAGGGTTAAGTTTTGTCCTGGTATATTTATTTCCCTCAAAATTATGGTTTTAATATCAGTGTGAAAATATGAGCACAATATAAATGGAAAGAAAATTAAATAACGACGAGGTTTCGGTTCAATGACACCTCTTCATCATTTAGTTTTCGTTCCGTACATCCATACTGAGCTATCCATGTCGTTACTGAGTTATCACTCGCTTATTGCCTGTCTTTACCAGACCATACATCATCTCACACACTGCCCTCTGCTAAACAGCAACCTCCTTTGAGCAGTCAGTTTGTAAGGTCTTCATTGGGCGGCTGCTATAAACATTTTACACTGAACATGTAAAATATATATCTTTGGGCATAGACAATCTATGATAACACGCCCATGTCTTATAGAGGTCTCTTTCTTGGCTCTAGACTCAGCATTGTTATAAAGGAAAACTGTGTTTTTCTCATTTTTGTTCCAAAATAAAAATAGATTTTGGGTGCTTGTCAGAACCGCTTCATGTAGCGGTTCTGACGAGTATTCGCATTCTAAGATTTCATGCTGAAATCAGAACTCCCACGTTAACCCTTGTCAATATGTTTTATAAATAGAAAAGAGGAGTTTACTATAATAAACACTACATGTGTTTGGCGTAGTTGTGCTGGATGAAGCGGTTCTAACGAGACCAACATTCTATATCTGTAGCCGAAACAAGAAAAAATATCACACATTACCATCAGACAAAAATCAGTTTTGGAGCCATGAAATAAACTCTTCTTATATTTTCCGTATTTAAACTCCACACACAGAGTGTGGGTGCTCGTTAGAACCGCCTACGGATTCAAACAATCTATGTTTTATCATCAAGAAAACACGTCCGTGAAATTAACACCACTCTAAACCTCACTTTATATTTAGAAAAATAAGACCTACGGTGTAGGTATAAATATTTTTTTCTTATTTTTGATCCGAAACATAGATTGTGAGTACTCGCTAGAACCGCCTCATTGAGGCGGTTCTAACGCGCACCCACAATCTATATTTCGACTACAAATAAGAACAAGTTCATATGTTTTCATTCTAGAAATGTGAACTACGCCATTTTACCATAAAGGTGTGTCATCGTAATTGAGTCAAAAAATAATGCAACGAATGCATATCCTTATAAAGCCCCTTTCCTCTATATAAAGTTGTGTTTACTTGGTCATTTCTAAACCCATGACAAAATATTTGTGGCACTAATCTATATTTCCTGATTGTGGACTGGTCACTGTCTCTATTTTCTCTTGGCAAGAAGAATTTGTTGCAGGTAAATGGTGGCTACCAGTCTGGAACTGTTTAAAATTGGCACGAACTTGCTGAAATACAGTCTGTGCTTGTAACGTATTCTGGATCTGTTGAAGGCTTTGATGCGTTAGTTGTAGACGATTCTGAAACGCTTGATAATTCTGAAAATTCACTGGCCTAGTCTGTGAATAGTCTAAGGGTGTATGTAAAATATCATCTATGCCAAATGATCTTATATTATTAGGACTTGTCTTTATTTTGGGCACAGTTAAGTTTAAAGCCCAAGGTTGTGGCATGTTAGTATTTATAGTTTGTGGGGTATCCTGACTTTTCCGGCCATATAGTCAGGTGGGCGAGGGCTGTGGCTCTATCGGGCTGGCGTGCGAAACTGGCAATGCAATCGGGCTGTTATCGTCGTCGTGTTCAATATCAATCTTCTCTTCGTCGTCATCCTCGTCGTCGAATGATTTATCGTCCATATCGATTTCATCGAAATCCGTTGAAGAATCGCGATCCGGCGACGATGCGTGATATCCTTCCAACTTTTCACCATGAAGCTGATGCTGGTGCAACCTGAAAGAGAATGAAAAGTGAGATAACTTGGATCATCTTTTCAAACAGCGACGCCATCATCTTTTCAAACAGCGGCGTCAAAATTCAGACATCGTTTTATCTGCAATTCTAACACAGCGCGCCTATATAAGCAATGGAAAACAACTGTGTTTTATTCTACAACAAATCACGGCTAGGAAGAGCGTGACAAGTGACGTCATTAAAAACTGCCAATCGATGACGTCACTATTCGATTTCCTTGACGTTAGACGGTGTAACGTCATTTTTCTCATCGAAAACGTTAGAAAAGGGTATAAATGCATGTGTTTCAGTCGATAATTTTAGCGGGATTTCTTCTAACAATGGCGAAAAGTTGTGAGATTTTGAAGGAAACAACAACATTATTGCCGATTTTCAGCGTGTTAGAATCGAAATAGATCAGCTCTAGCCAGTGATTTGTTGTGTAATAAATCACAGTTTGTCGGTCAGTTGTAAGTAGACAAATCACGCGCGCTACGCGCTCGTGATTTGTCTACTTTACAACTGACCTCCAAACTGCGATTTATTACTCAACAAATCACAGTTAGAGCTGATCTATTTCTTAAATCAAAGAAAAACAAAACGAAAGCATTCTGAGTAAATTGCAATGGAACATCGAAAACTCGAAAACAGATCCATAGCAACAGATAAGGGTAAGAATTTTGTGATAAGTGAAGGATAGTTTTTGTAAATTCTCCATAAAAAGCTATGTTGTGGGTATTCATTAGGACCGCCTCGGCGAGGCGGTCCTAATGAGTACCCACAACATAGGTTTATATGACGAAATAAGGAAACTTATACTTCAATTATAACTAAATACTTACCGTATCCAGATGGTTCGGATTCCATGGCTTATACGACCTCATTCTGAAGACCTTAGACGCGTTAGATAGCCATATATAAATTCTTTATTATTATTTTTCTTATTATTATATCATTATTATTATTATTTAAAAAAATAACGTCATGAAATAAAAGGTATATTCTTTTTTAAGGTACTTCAAGTTCCATAAATTAAAGAAACTGTATTAATTCCGTAAATATTTCAATGAATACTTCCGGCTAAGTACAAACAGTTCAAATTGTTCTAAAGTTTCTTCTAATTTTGGATTATAATTAAGCTCATAAATATATAGAACAAAAGCTTATTTAAATTTGCAAGAGCAAAGCATTACTTCAGCTTGTAAGATCCTTCATTCTTGCACCATTGCAAATCACTTATTAACATTCTTGTTACC
Source organism: Lucinisca nassula (assembly GCA_963580285.1). NCBI lineage: Eukaryota > Metazoa > Mollusca > Bivalvia > Lucinida > Lucinidae > Lucinisca > Lucinisca nassula. Next base: position 54,919,594 of record OY757012.1, read on the forward strand.
CGCACACACAAACCGGCCCCCCGCCCGTCGGGGCTTGAAGAAGTAGATGGGCTCATTACACGAACACGCCTATACAAATACATTGCCACCTTCATCGCCGAAAAAAAAGAAAATTTTAAGATGAAAAATTGTGAGATTTTTCTTATTTCTGCTTAAAACGTAGATTGTGGGCACTCGTTAGAACCGCCTCATCGAGGCGGTTCTAACGAGTATCCACAATCTATATTTTAGAGCAGAAATAAGAAAAATAAGGTTTACCCCTGTAAACCCAAGTTTTACTATATAAAAGTGGGGTTCAAGGGGGTCAGAATTAAATAGGCGTGTTTTCGTGATGTGCATGCTGCTTCAACGCAGAGCTGAAACCGGCCGCACACGAGTACTGGTAAACTGCTTAGAGGATCCAAACCTACGCAGGCGAAGCGCTGCGGGTCGGACAGTCCATGATTATAAACCCTATTCGTTTCATTGGGCGACAGGTCTTGAGGTTTCATTTCATCTCAATGTCGAGTAAAAGTCCCACAAAATTGGAAGCAAGGTCTCCAAAATGACCTGTACATCTGCATAGCAACGGATAAGCTGATTATTGAAGGATAAGTTTCCTCATTTCGCCAAATAAACTTTTGTTGTGGGTACTCATGGGCGGTCTGAATGGCGGGGGGGGGGGGGGGGGGGGGTGTGGACGTGACGCGTGTAAGCGTGCGGGGGCCGACGTGACGTGTGTAAGTTTCTCTATCATTACGCAAACATGCCTATACAAATACATTGCCACCTTTATCGCCGAAAAAATAAAAATTTTAAGATGAAAAATTGTGATATTTTTCTTATTTCTGCTCTTAAACATAGATTGTGGGTATTCGTTAGAACCGCCTCGTAGATTGTGGGTACTCGTTAGAACCGCCTCGATGAGGCGGTTCTAACGAGTACCCACAATCTATATTTTAGAGCAAAAATATAGATTGTGGGTACTCGTCAGAACCGCCTCATCGAGGCGGTTCTAACGAGTACCCACAATCTATATTTTAGAGCAGAAATAAGAAAAATAAGGTATACCCCCGGAAACCCCAGTTTTACTATATAAAAGTGGGGTTCAAGGGGGTCAAAATTATATAGGCGTGTTTTTGTGATAATACATGTATAAGTATACTGAAGATTATAATCTTTTATCATTATATATCTTCTGAATAAACAAAAACAGCATAACCAATATATATTACGCTTATAAGGGGCTATAATATGGTTCCTAGTGTTTCCATGTTTATTTAAGTTTCGATGATATCAAATACTATCTGAATAAAATGACTATTTGTTACAACAAATAAATGTAGGCCGTGTCATAATCGCTTTAGAAAGGCATATTTTACAAAATGAACAGGTGTCAAAATAGTTGATAAAAAGATAGGGGTAAACTTAAACAAACCATACGGGATCTCCCTCTAATATTATTATCCTTTGCATAAATAGCCCTACATGGCTTTAATATGTTACATGAAGAAAAATGTATAGATGACAAAAAAAAAAAAAGAAAAGAAAAAAGTATACATTATTTTTTTTCTTATTTCTGCTCCAATACATAGGTTGTGGGTAGAAAAAAGTATACATTACTTTCCTATTTCTTATTTCTGCTCCAAGACCTAGGTTGTGGGTACTCGTTAGAACCGCCTCAATGAGGCGGTTCTAACGAGCACCAACAACCTATGTTTGCAGTATAAATAAGAAAAATATCTGGGATTTTCATCAGAAAACTATTTATTTTAGAAACGTGAAAAATGCACTGTGACGCACGACTGTGTTATCGTAATTGGGGTATAATAATAATAATAATAATAATAATGATAATAATAATAAGCCAGTTCATTTTAAGAGGATTAGATATGTCTGACACACACGTTTGAAGGAAGGTGTGCATTCTCATAATACATGCACGCACTTTATTTCGAAATTCGGTACAGTCACTGGAGTCAAAAAAATTCCAAAAATGGATGTTTTATATATCTTTGCTTTTAACTGACTATATTTATACTGACAAGCGCAGTAACTTATTGCATGTTTATGCTAAATACAATGAGAACATACTCCACGACACCGCAATCAATTGGCTTTGCTCGAACGTTCCCGTTCTTCAACGAGAACGCGAGATTTCATTTGAATAAACGTGGGTGTGGTCTGACTGCAAATTTGAATGTGCAAACATAAAACAGAATAATTATTTTGAAAGTTTAGTTATAAATTTTCTATATTCTTAAAAATGGTTATGTATATATCGCAGTTCGACAATTAAGCAGTCATTACATTCATTTCTTAAATCAATAATGTACATGTAGAACTAAAACTGATGTTAACTTTTTCTTGTTTCCGCATTTTGATCTTTCTAATGCATTTTGTATCATGATTTACATGCGACCCGCCGAATAAAAAGAATCTATTTTGACTAATTTTATACGCGAAGACATTGGTTTACAGTACAGACCAAGAACCCGTCACTGCTGGCCAGACAAATGGACGCCTGCTATACATCAGGTGCAAGTTTACGAAAGTGCGGAACAATATCGAAATCAGTCATTTTCTCCCTTTGCACTGATTCAAGGGCGGCAACTGCAAGATACTGGCAAAAGCCTGCACACTGCACTGCACTAAGTTCAAAACCCGTAAAAAAAATCACGAATCCACCAAAATCAGATCATGTTGAAAACACCTGCAAAGTTTTAAAACGATTGGTCCACTGTTGTAACAGGAATTGAACACACAAGAAACATGCTGTCAAATTCGAAATTACGTAATTACGAAACAGCGAAAACAATGTCCCGGAAAGGTAGGGGACAAAAAAACAAAAAAGAAAAAGAAAAAAAATCATGCCTACATACAGGGGTACTCTTGCTATCAGTAACAGCGCAGATTGACAGTTTTGGAGTCATGTCACCCAGTGACATTGTAAATATTCGGGATCGAAAATGACAACGATTTCAAGTACCTTTCAGAAAAGAAATAAAAAATTATCTTTCTCTATGAGTAATATTTTGAACCTGTAGACGATAACGCATGTCTGGTAATTTTAGAATAACACAGGTAGTCATTCAAAATTAGCTTTTTCTGTGCAACAATTTTATCTAAAACCCACAGAACGTGCCGCTAAAAATCTTATCAGGGTTTGCGGCATCTGATCAGGGTATTCACTATTTGCAAAATGGCAAACCATTTTCTAAAAAAAAAAAAGGAAGGAAAAAAAATGGTTTTAAAAATTACTTTAAGTCACCTTAGTAATCTTTAAATGGATTATTGGTATATGTAAGGAGAAGAGAAGACAATAACGCAACAGTGCACACGTTTTTCTAGACCAGACTAGTTACTTTCGGCCAATAAGGCCTCATCAGTGAACCTCAAAATAGTTAAAAAAAATCCTCAGTGGAACCAATGATTCTAAAGGAATTGAAAATATAACCTACAATATGCGGGAGAAACAGGGAGACTTTTATGGTCGGCAGGCATTTCTCTTAACATCAGTCAGTGACGTTATAAACAGTAAAAATCCTATATTAAGACCACCGTTGGGACTGTTTAAAAGTGGTCTTTAAGGCCACTTTTGAACAGTTCCAATGGTTGTCTCTGAACAGACGACATGAAGTATGAAGAAAACACAGAGAAAGAATAACTGTAACCTACTAAATAAGCTTTTTAAAGCAGAATTAGAGTGCATTTTACTGTATATTCTGAAAAAAAAAGGATTCCTTCGGAAGGAAGGAAATCAAAATTTCTTGTGACGCGGCTCATGATTCAAATTGAATATGATTTTTTTCTTTGACTGCTTTAAACAAACTATAGGAGCCACAAATTATTGACATTAAAATGGAATTGTGGCGAAATATTTGCATATCCCGAGTCTATTCTAAATGAAGGGTTCTTGAAAACGAGTTGTATTTTCTAATTTCGACCAGATAAAGGATCATTTAAAACATAATTATTGCCGGAATGTGACATAAGATGATACAAAATAAAAGTGAGTATTTAAAACTCAACGATTTGAAGCGATATGATTGCGTCTATTGACGGGTCGTTTCTTGACATGATACTGTATTTCATCAATAAGAAAAGTGCCAAACCTTTGTATGGAATGTCGTCTGTTTGTTTGGGTTTTAATAATCGCTTTCCCTTGGCAAATATTTCATTTGAGCATGTGTGCGTGAAAGGCTACAGCATGTCCTGTGCGATCAGTGTAGATTCAAACCATCTTGTGCATCTATGCGGTCATATATAATGTATCACTATTTTCATTTTTGCTCCACACCTTAGCAAAGCTCCACGGAAGCCTCAGGTAGCCTGCGAAGATTCTGTTCAGACTGCGCATCACAGTCTTACCGGTCGCACATTTTTTCAACAAGTGTCGTTTTTTGTGCATAGGGTCAGTTGAAAAAAATAAAGTGTCAGCTTTTACCTGTAGTGTGAATATGTTGTGGTTTATTTGTCTAGAGGTGTCTCAGAGATGTTCGTTACAACTGTCTGGAAGGGCATGATATCTTTCAACGAGGTCTCCTGTTTGCCCACCGGAAAAAAGCAGGGCTTTGATTAACTCTTTGTGTGGGATATTGAATAAAGAAGCGAAGTGAATCAGACACCAAACAGTTGGCTTTTCTGTCCGCGTAAGTGGTAATACTCCCGTAAGGGGTAATCGGGTCTCGTAAGTCGTAATCAGCACAAATATTTTAGCCACTTGGAACAAATTCTGCAGAAGTGTTGTAGCTTATGCACTTCAACATGGAAGAAGTTCGAATTACCTCTTATTTGACATATAAGATAAGTTTTGCATAGGTCGGGTGGTTGAAAATGCCTTCATTTCGCACTTGAAAACAGGTCAAAACAGAAATATCTGACTATCTTCCTCCGGGAGAAATTAAATAACAAATCGACCGCTTGCCTTTTCATGTTCATATCTAGCTTTTCTGATGCAGAAATGAAAGTTGTTGAGAATAGCATTGCCCGATTTTTTAAAATTTGTTAACAAGTTGATAGAAAATCAATAAATTGGAATGCTCACCTAATTGTTGACATTGTGATGCCCTGCAAGTCATGGCCGGAAGTTCGCGTAAAGCTTTTGGATGGATAATCCCCGGCTACCCTTTTCAAGTTTACTAGGCGTGAAATGAAGAAGGGCGAAGTAATCTATGCATGCCCTACCTTAGTACCCTTTCCTGTTTTTTCAAAAACAGTGGGCATTGCCTATATATTGGGTTATATATCAGTTAGATGTGTCGATGCCGAAAGCTACACGGCACCTTTGCTACACTAAACCATCCATTTTATACACAATGTATAATCCAATTTATTTGAATATTGAATTATGAACCGACTGCCAAAGGCATAGGGAGCTTATTGTCAAATACATGTATATAATAACGAAAATGCAAAGGAAATAAAAACACACCCGAAAATCAAACACAAAAAAGGACCGCGTATGTCATTGCGCATGAAATTTCGCCCTGATTCGGCGATCTATAACCGAGCGACTTGTAAACCGAACGGTTTGTAAACAGAGCGGCATGTAAAAGATGCCAAGGGAAGGCATTGTATCAACTTTACTTCGGGTTTTGAGACTATTTCAAAAATATGTCGAATACATGTAATTTATAAGATGTTGGCGAAACGACAAGTAACCTAAGAACTTCCCGTGAAGGAGTTGACGTCTCATGGGTGACTCGGTGAGTAACCTTACGTCTTGGAGGTCGCGTTTGAAAAACTTGGTACAACGGACATCTAAGCTATGGCACACACCAAGAACATGATGGTGCTACTTGCATACATCCATAGTCAAGCGCAAAACACGAGAATCTAAACCTGAAAAGGCATCGCAAAATAGCTATGCCGATGACAACGCAGTATTGCGCAAAGCTTCAAATCAACTATATCAGGATACCGTTTTCCTAGTCAGCATGAATACATGCATTAGGATCAACAGCAATACACAAAGCAAACAGCGGTGACTCTGATCAGACTGCGCGAATGCGCAGCCTGATCAGAGTTTTCGCTGTGTGTACGGTATATGAAATTTTTCGCATGAGACGATTTGAATGAAACATAAAATGACATGAAGTTGTAATTTTACTGACAGAATTAAAGAAATGAAATGAACACACGACGAAGCCAATATCGCCCGTATGTTATGAACGGCTCTTGACGAGACAATTTCCCCGTCTCATTTAGACAGTGACACTATCATACATTGAGATGTCATATCAATTTCCTATCATTTGTCTAAGAGACGCACCTCAATGTACACCTTATAATAACGTTAGGCTAAGCCAATTTACGCACAGCGAAATCCCTTCCATGCTTCTTCTTGAATAAGTCACAAGATGAGACTGATGTGTCTAAGTGACATTGATCGCTATTAGACTGGTTATTATCTTGTATAGGAAATAAGTTAAGGACGTGTTAGGACGGAGAAAAGACGATAATTTGTTCTGAAGAGATGGGTCCATGAACAAGACTTGTCGCTTTGAATTTTGAGGATGACTTAACAGATGGTTCTGAGAGTGTGACAATCTGGTTCTTCGACTTTTCCTCACAAAAAAAAAAGCAATTCAAACTTTAATGATTGGGCGAAGGCAATGGGAAAGGACCTTTCGTGCATGTGTGCCCAGCGCAGACTCTGATCAGTCTGCGCGGACGCGGAGTCTCCGCTGGGCGCCATGTGGATGGCCATTTGCGCAAAGCATCATTGAGCAGCCAAGGAAGGTTGTACATGTACTTTGACTGAGGTTGAGTGGAGAATGACTACGGTTGAGTACAGAATAACTTGGGGGTGGCGGGGCTTCCATCGAGGCTTGGGGTAATAGATCGGGGTAAATGATGCTTCCACTCAGAGCTGAAACCGACAAAATACTATAATTTTCTTAACAAATACAGGTTTTTGTCCTATGTGGACTAGTAACTTGTCTGATAATTGAGTTTTTTAATGTATAATATATATTTTTGTTATGCTGCAAAGAAAGTGGTAGGCTTTTGATTAGACAGCGCAAGGGTAATTATTGTCCATATACCCTGCGAGCAAAAATGTATTCCTCTCTCGCGCTTGCCTTCGCTAAATTGCGATTTCCGCCATCTTTGATTTACCGGGGTGTTAATAAGAAATACAAACAAATAAAACGCATGCACCGCAATAGAATAGAATTTTTGTTTTTCATTCATTCGAAATTTATTTATTTGTTTTCCGTTATAAAAAGTCTCATTCTAACATGACGTAAACATTTTCCGAACCAAGCACAGTGATCAACCTAGTGCGTGCAGAAAGGCGCGTTTGATGACGTTAAATGTAGACATGCCCTTATAACGATGTCCGCTACAAAATAATTCTTTGGAAACCATTGCAATAATGTACAAAATTTGAAAAACAAATTCGTTATTTTGCTTCTTGACGGGGAACATTGGATCCCACAATCAAAATAACTAAAATATACTTCCACTTCCTGTCACTTAGGAATTGGAAGCCAACCTATAGACTAGCTACAAAGTACTACCGACAACTCGTGTAAATAGTAAAATCTGAATGTCCTTTTATTACATTTCTAAGTCTTGAGCAAGGCGAAGTCCTAACCTTCAGAGATATTACAACGTAGGATCGACATTCATTTGGGGTGGTGTAAAAATGGCTGTATCGATACAAGAAATGAGTTTGACTATAAAACTAAGTTAAAACCTGTGTAGTGTTATGTTTTGTTTTCAAAATTTCAAAATTTACCGTCCTAAACGGAAAACAACACTTTGAAATTTCAATCAAACACTTTAGCTAAATTAGAGTAATCTATAGTGTATAAATAAATGGGTATTTAAATTCTAAATAGTAGATATACCGCTCAATAATTCTGGTTTCTTATCTGAATTTCTCACGCGTTCTTCTTAAGAACCTTTCAACTGTCAATTCATTCCTCGCCAGATATCAAAATTCCGATTGTTTTACTTGAAGAGAGTGTCAACAGTATGATATCGGGGATCAGTATTAAGCATATCAACGACATTCTTTAATCCCTTGACAAATCTAAGAGGTATAATGCACAACCATCGGATAAAAGTTCAAAATTACACAATGTTATAGATTCCGGGAGATAAAAGAGATGGACTACGCTATGACGTTTTCGGAATGCTGGTTAAAATGAATGGCTTCGTACGAACGGTCTATATTTCACGAAATGAACAGTGATATCGCAGGTGTCAAGTTCAAACAAATCAACAATACAGACATTACCGTCTTATCTAAATAATACGAATAAGTTGGAATTAGGAAGATCACCAGGTGTAGTTAATGCTAATATTTTAGTCTATCTTCATATCAAAATCAATAGCAAAATCAACATTATTGTTATGAACGTCGGGACAATTGAGCTGAATTGATATCAATCCTTTGAAGATAAACTGGAGAAGAAACGAATATCACTGAAACTGACATCCAGAACGTGACAAACTCGACAGAAAGATCTTGACGCAACAAGTATTCCGTAATTAAGATTTTGTTCAAGGTGTTCGACAAGGAATTTGCTTCGGTCCTCTATCATTTTGTAACTAATCATTTTGTTCATTCATTTTATAAATTTTGTTTAATGATAGCACGCCAGAAATGTTCATATTAGCTTAATACATGTATACCTATTATTTCATACAGCAGTCTTAATGGCAAATATGTTTCAATTCAAATTCTTTTAGATTTAAGCGGTCATTCTTCAAATACAAATATCTGATTAAGTTATTAGCGGATTTACTTCCTCTTTTGACTGAAGTTTCTTAATTTAGATCAAAAAGGGGTTTCCTAGACACAAAATCTTTAAAGTCATCCTATCAACTCGGATGGATGTGTTTATGTTGCACATACTGTTTACATAATTTTAACTTTATTCCTTTATTTATTCATAGAGGACCATATTAACTAATCTTATTGGTAACTATGGCATTTTCTAAACATAAATACATTATTATTATTATTATTATTATTATTATTATTATTATTATTATTGTCTAAAGCACATTTCAGAACAGTGCATTCTTGTCATAAACTCATTTTGAGCTGAACAGTAGAGAGAAAGCATCGTTCATCGACGCAATCTATGTTTTGAGCGAAAATGTGAAAAATATCAGATTTTGTATCAGAAATTTTTCGAATTTTTGTGGTAAAATTTTTAGTATATTTCAATAGGTTTGTTTTCGTAATGAACAAGACCTTCGTATACCAAACTTTATACAGCGAAAATTTGGGTTCCCAATATTATTAGTTATCTCTTTTTTACTCAAAAACACAGAATGTAGTTGTTCCCATGAACCGCGGTTTTAAGGAGCACCAGTAATCAAAAACACGCCTATACAAATACATTGTAAACTTTACCACTGAAAAAAAGAAGCAACTTTTAAGATGATAAATTGTGATATTTTTCTTATTTCTGCTTAAAATATTCAGTATGGGTACGAGTACCCACAACCTATATTTTAGAGCAGAGATAAGAAAAATAAGGTTTACCCCTGTAAACCCCAGTTTTACTATATAAAAGTGGGGTTCAAGGGGTCAAAATTATAAAGGCGTGTTTTCTTGATGAGCGGCAAGATTAAGAAAAATATCAAAAGTTTTCTGTAAATATCAGAAAAAAAAATCGAAGAGAAAGCAAATACAACATTTGTTTTGTCTTTTCAAACAAATTCGTCACGAAAACACGCCTATATAATTTTGACTCCCTTGAACCCCAATTTTATATAGTAAAATTGGGGTTTCCGGGGGTATACCTTATTTTTCTTATTTCTGCTCTAAAATATAGATTGTGGGTACTCATTAGAACCGCCTCGATGAGGCGGGTCCTACGAGTGCCCATAATCTATATTTTGAGAAGAAATAAGAAAAATATCACAATTTTTCATCATAAAATTTTCATTTTTTCGGCCATAAAGGTGACAATGTATTTGTATAGGCGTGTTTGTGTAATGTTTGTTTCTTATTTCGTGGCGACCGTTAATCACAGGCGGGCGAAAATCAGAGTACCCGGATAAAAAATAACCCTGATCTTCCGTCGAAGACCTTGACGTCCCAAACGTGACGACACGAGGGTGTCTCTAACCACAGCTGTAAGAGACCTAATGCTCGTATCCACCGGGCCAAGAAGACCCGGGCGTCACAACATAGCATTACGCAAACACGCCTTTACAATTACATTGTCACCTTCATCGCCGAAAAAATGAAAATTTTATGATGAAAAATTGTGATATTTTTCTTATTTCTGCTCAAAATATAGATTGTGGACACGCGTTAGAACTGCCTCATGGAGGCGGTTCTAACGAGTACCCACAATCTAAATTTTAGAGCAGAAATAAGAAAAGTAAGGTATACCCCCGGAAACCCCAGTTTAACTATATAAAAGTGGGGTTCAAGGGGGTCAAAATTATATAGGCCTGTTTTCGTGATGTGTGCTCTTTTTTCTTCAGACTGGCTGGCTCAACACATGTTTCCTTTGCTAATATATCGATATATTGCTTCATAAATAAATAAATAATAAATAAATAAATTGTAAAAGGTAAGCGTAGCTCTCAATTTTGACTCAGCATATAATGAATGGCAGGTCAACGAATGTCGCCGTGCCAGAATTCGGTATATGGAAAACAAAAATAATATTTGCCTTCAAGCTTTTTGGATGAAACCAGATCATCGGGTCAGCTACATTAATATATTTACGGAAGGAAATGGATAGAAATAATTCTTGTCCTTAAAATAATCAACAGTAACCCTCTTTTCGAAAACTATTCAAACATGATAAGTGTCATTTCATCTTATATGTTTTCTTTAGATTTCTCCACAAAACCTGACTAGTTTTACTAACAAATTCTCGGCTAATCTGTCTATCCTGATATTTGCTTATATTTCAGCCACGTCGTGAAAAAAACGTGTCTCTGGCATTTGCGAACAACAATGGCGCTGATCAGCCTGCGCATGTGCGCAGGCTGATCAGTGCATTTGTGTTCGTTTTTGTGATAGACATTACGAAAACACGCCTATACAAATACATTGTGAACTTTTTACCTCCGAAAAATCGTTTTTTTTAGATGAAAAATTGTGATATTTTTCTTATTTCTGCTCTAAAATATAGATTATGGGTTCTCGTTAAAACCGGCTCGTCGAGGCGGTTCTAACGAGTACTCACAAGCTATATTTTAGAGCAGAAATAAGAAAAATACGGTTTACCCCCCTGCAAACCCCAGTTTTACAATTTAGGGGTTGGGTACAAGGGGTCAAATTTTCTGGACGTAGTACAGCACCGCTAGTTTCTATATCAAAATTTTCAGGACTTTTGCAAATCTGTGAAGTTGAGTAGATCGGTTTGTGCCTGACCGGGTCTTAAACCCTGAAGGGAGGGTTTCCCGTAACGAGGCTCATAGACCAGTGTCAAAAATGTATCTGCTTATCACGGGTGTTCTTCTTTAACTATCTCTGTCAGTAATCTGTACCTTCTGTTTATCCAGCACACGTGTGGTTGATATCCATATTATCATGATTATGTGGTTTATACACTTGACTTACTCAGCAGCTCAAAGATATTACTCATCTTTCCAAGTGGCTCAGGAGAGTGCCAAGTTTAAAAGAGATTTGATATATTGAACTGATAAGTTGAGGTTTACGTCCCCGTCAACACTGTATATGTCATTTTGGAGACGTTGCTTCCAATTTTGTGGGACTTTTTCCCGACATTGAGATGAAATGACCTCTCAAGCCCTGTCGACCAATGAAACCAAAAGGCTTATATGCATTGACTCACTCCGCTTTGCCTGGGCAGGCTTAGTCAATCTAAGCGATTTTACAAGTACTCAGGTGCGGTCAGTTTCAGCTCTGCGTGGAACTCCGCATCATGCATTCCAATCATGTATGTATGTATGTATGTATGTATGTATGTATGTATGTATGTATGTATGTATGTATGTATGTATGTATGTATGTATGTATGTATGTATGTATGTATGTATGTATGTATGTATGTATGTATAGAGAGAGAGAGAGAGAGAGAGAGAGAGAGAGAGAGAGAGAGAGAGAGAGAGAGAGAGAGAGAGAGAGAGAGTGCGAATATCTAGCTCACCGAACAATTGACCATTAATAATTTGACATGATTCTTCTAGTACTAATTAACATGGGTAACATGGTTGATTAACAAATCAAGGTAGATAATATCGTATATAAGGAGCAGATAATATCGAAGACTAAAGCATCTCAAATCAGGCGGAATATGGTTTGGCAGGTATTAGCAACGACCTTGTTGTAGACTATTGCAAACAGTTAAAATGAAGTTGTGAAATTCTAAATAAAAACTCCAAAATATGCCAAAATGACCACACAGATCAAACACTTGGTAAGATCAGAATGCTAACAGCACTGAAAAGACGCCTATATATTTTTATCCACTTGAACCCTACTTTTAAATAGTAAAACTGGAGTTTGAGGGGGTATTATTCTTTTTTTTATTTGTGCCGAAATACATCGATTGTGGTTACTCGTTAGAACCGCCTCATCGAGGCGGTTCTAACGAGTACCCACTATCTATGTTTTAAACAGAAATTTGAAAAATATCATCATTTTTATCAGATTTTTTTTTTCTTTTTTTTTTTTTGCTGGTAAAATGTTCGATATATTTAAATAGTCGTGTTTTCGCAATAGTGCTGGATTTAACATTGTCCTCAGTTTGTACTCTGTTTTGTCGAAGCCTTCAATTCTTGTTCTTTAAGCAAACAGGGTAGTCCGTGATCAGTTGCCGCGTTATGCGGCATGCTAAGTACGGAAGTTTCTGCTAATAAATATATAAAATCTCGCCTATCAGCATAAATGAACTAAATGCCAAATGACAATATCTGAATATTTGGAGTGTCTTGTTGTTGTTGTTGTTGTTGCGGTGGTGGTTGTGGTTGTTGGTGTTGTTGGTTTTGTTTGATTTGAGGTTTAACGTCCCCGTCAACACTATTTAAGCCATTTTGGAGACGCTGCTTCCTATTTTGCGGGACTTTTACCCGAAATTGAGATGAAATGACATCTCAATCCCTGCCGTCCAATGAAACTATAATTGGGTTTATATACATTGGACGGTCCGACTCGAATCACTTTGCCTGGGCAGGCTGAGACCTTCTAAGTGGTTTACCAGTACTCATGTGATGTTGTTGTTGTTTTCAATCCAGAGAACTAAGACCCCGCTATTAAGACCACCTAACAATAAGACTATTTCTGCTTTAAACAGCTTACTTAGAAGGCTGTCGTTATTCTTTCTTCGTCTTTTCTGCATATAATGTTCTCTTGTCAGGTCAGAGACCACCTTTGGTACTGTTCAAAAGTGGTCTGAAAAGTGGTCTGAAAGACCACTTTTGAACAGTCCAAAAGGTGGTCTTAATATTGGACTTTTATTACTGTATTTATGACCAACAAATTGTATCAATACATAAAACGGTGTTATAAACAACCATAAAATCTGCGATGAGGTTAAGCATAATTAAAGAAACACACTTGAACTAGATCGGGATATTTGTAGAAATATAAACAAATTATTTCAACAATATGAAAATTGATATGTGTCCAAGCATTATTAAAGAAATATACAATATGACCTAGCCTTAGGATATTAGAATAGGAATTTGAAAAATCGTACATGAATTTTATTTGAATGCCTTAGTTTTCCTTCTTTATACATGGACAAATGGCTTTTAACAGAGAGTGCTTTTTTTACTAAAATATGCAGCGTATGTACCCGTAAAATCCGCAACATTGTTCTTACGAGCATGCATGACCTATTTTTGGCGAAAAAAATGGAGAAAAAAAACCTGCTTAAAATATGTTATTGGTACTGCCATGAAAGATCCTTTTATCTCGCATGAGAGTGTTTCTCTAATGTGCAGAATTTTTGTCTCGGTTTTGAAAAAAAAATAATCTGACTTATTTTTGTTTCTTTTTTTATTTATTTATTTTTTTAATTAATTTATTAATCCGATTATTATTATTATTATTATTATTATTATTATTATTATTATTATTATTATTATTATTATGTCAAAGTTCAGTTTGCAGACATTACGACAACACAGCCGTGTGACAGTGAGCAATCTTTCATATCTCCAAAATATGTCTTTTCTGATGAAAATTTCTAATATTTTTCTTATTTTTCCAAACATAGGTTGTTAGCTTTTTTATATAGTTGAGCGAGTATTTGCATGTAACTATTATCTTTTCATGCGCCCGTCTCATTTTTCCATCCATTTCATGTTAAAATCTATGATTGTTTAATTCTTGTGTTTGCTTAAATGTCTAATATAAATGTTATGTATGTAATCACTATATATGTTTTACGAGGGCCTCAGGGAAGATTGGCTATGCCAACTGAGTAACCCTCTATAAATAAAGTCTACTTACTTTTACTTACTTACTTAGTGCTCGTAAGAACCGTCTGGCGGTTCTAACGAGCAGGCGGTTCTAACGAGTACCCACAACCTACGTGTTGGAGCAGAAATAAGACAAATAATGTATATCACTGTGAACCCCAGTTTTCTGTATATAAAGTGGGGTTTTGAGTGGTCTTCATTACACGGACTTGTTAACATGAGGTCTGTTCTAAAAGTAGTGTCATGGTGTTTTGTCAAAATTAAGCGCGTACAAATGCCCAGCTGCATGTTTCATGTATGTCTGTTTGTGTACGGCATTAATATTTCCCCCATCCATCATTTTCTTCAAATAAAATGAACCGTTCATCTGTTCATCACATATTTTATTTAACCCTTTTTGTACCAAATGGAATCTTCCACCTTATATCTAGCAGGAGTCAATTTCGAAACTTAAGGGTGCCAGGTTATGGTTTCTTCAAAATTGATTTGGAAAATGGCTGGACGTTTTGCAAACAGTGAAGGCCCTGATCAGACGCCGCATGCTGCGGCGTCTGATCTGGGCCTGCACTGTTTGCCAGGGTACCCGTTTTGGGGCAAAATGGGTTGAGTGACCAAGAGCCATATGACTGTCGTGTTACATTAACTCATAATTGCTCATAAATTAATCACCCTCCATTTTCTTGCAATAAACGTGTTACGTGTAGACTAGCTATGGTTCAAAGTTCAAAGCCTGCATTCCGGTCGGTGGCTGCATGACATTTGACGTTAGCGTAACGCAAGTGAACGTCGCTGATACAAAGGCAATAAACGACTTATTGCACCGGTGATCATACTGCGATCGATTACCTATCCTAAACCGTTTAAGAGTGATTGATGTATATTGTTAATTTTCTCCCTTTCCCTTTATTTAAATGAAGCACTTTACCCATAAAAATAAGAAGACAGATGGTGTCCATTTGGTAATAAACTTTTTGCAAGTGCGTAACGTTAACAAGCCTGAGATATGTTATTTTGCTGCAAACAGCGCAGGTTCAGACCAGAAGTAATTTATTTACATATGACGTCGCGTCTGGGAATGTAATAACGCCATGCAATAAATTCGGTAATTCTCTAGTGGATTAATTATGCAAATTAGTGAGATACGTCCCGTAACGTTACATGTACGACGTTCTTAACGACGTCGTACACTAACGGTGGAATATTGACATTTTTGTTTGAAAAATCGTGAATAAATGCGTTTTAAATGTCATATGCTAAATAGAATCTTGCATTTGTGGTCCTGTATTATCGAATTTATTAAACTCGTTGAGGAAAAGGGATAAAATGCTCGGTTCCTCAACTCGTTTAATAAATCCAATAATACCTGTTTTATCGAATTTATTAAACTCGTTGAGGAAAAGGGATAAAATGCTTGGCACAGCCTCGCGTTTTATTCTTTTTTCCTCAACTCGTTTAATAAAATCAATACTACATGAACATCCATTTAAAAACGTGACCATGTTTACCTTTCTTTCATCTATTCAAGTTATTTATGTGATTTGCTGCAAATCGTAGTGCAAACTTGTCCTTAGAATTCATCATTTGTTTGCAACATGGCACAAAATGATTTTTTTATTCATTTATTTATTTATTTATTTCATCAAAAGACGCGCCTATATAATTCTGACCCCACTGATCCCCGTTTTTATATAGTAAAACGTGGTTTACAGGGGTAAACCTTATTATTTCTCATTTCTGCTCTAAAGTATAGATTGTGGGTAATCGTGTACCCACAATCTATATTTACCCACAATCTATATTTTGAGCAGAAATAAGGCAAATATCACAATTTTTCATCCTAGAATTTTTGTTTTTCAGCGAAAAATTTACAGTGTATTTGTATAGGCGTGTTTTCCGTAATGTGAACACATGATTGCAAATTTTTCTTATCGCAACAGACTACACCGTTAAAAAGCCCTATCTTAATATAATATTAAATACAAATATAGTACGAAAGATTACCAAAAAATCTCAAGGGCTCTAATAAGCAGGACTGTAAGTGGATTACGTGATCATAGAGACTTGAGTAAAGGATTAACCCATTTAGTACCAGAAACACCAAAACGGGTACCCTCGCAAACAGTGCAGACCCAGATCAGACGCCACTGAACGCGGCGTCTGACCAGGGCCTTCACTGTTTGCAAACATTTAAGCAAATTTCCAAATCAATTTTGAAGATAACACAGCCTGACAACCCTGAATTTTGAAATGAACTCCTGCTATATATAAGGAGGAAGATTCCATTTGGTTCAAAAAGGATTAAGATCACCGAGTTTTAAACTGATAACGCCGCTTCAAAAACATGACAAGTGAATTAGCGATATCCAATTGCTGCTTTTATATACAAGTTATCAAATTCATTGATATTTTATACAGTCATGTAGATAACGCCCCGAAATTAGTTATAAAAGGTGATAAATTAGATAATTAATGAGGAAGGATCCTTATTGGGTTCAAATATTTTCACGTCAGTACAGTTCGATAAAGTTTCGTTTTCGCATAACTGGGAAAATTCTTCTTCTTCTTCTTCTTCTTCTTCTTCTTCTTCTTCTTCTTCTTCTTCTTCTGTGTTTTCGGCGTCAGTCAACGGGGTGCTTCCCTTTATTTTAAACCACACGAACAAATTAAT
The DNA here is from genome assembly GCA_963580285.1 of Lucinisca nassula. Lineage (NCBI taxonomy): Eukaryota > Metazoa > Mollusca > Bivalvia > Lucinida > Lucinidae > Lucinisca > Lucinisca nassula. Next base: position 54,936,623 of record OY757012.1, read on the forward strand.
GTGTTTAAAAAACCTTTGTAAACTCCACTTTGGATAGCGAATCTCGGGTTCACTAAGGAATATTTCTGCTCGAGGATATTCGTAAGAACCGCCGGTTTTAACGAACACTCGCACAATCCAAACGTAGATTGTGGGTACTCGTAAGAACCGCCCCTTTCGGTTCTTATGAACACCCACAATCTAAATAAATAAATAAATAAATATAGTATAATCTGAAAATGCTTATTCTAGAGCCATTTAAGACGCCAGCGCATCCGTGCAATTTCCAAATGGAAATACAGATTTAACTGCACCTCTACAAATCCCACCTTTTGCATGTACACATGTACTGAACACCCTTGCAAAAACTCTTTCTCTGTGTGTGGAGATTGGGGAGGGGAGGGTGTTTACGCGGTTATATAGTATTGTCTAATTTATTGTCTTAATGTTTGTTTGAAAAAAAAAATAATGGTTTCTGGTACTACTGATAACGAGGCCGTTCTAACAAGCACCAAAAAAAAAAACAAAAAAAAAACAAATTTTCATCTGAGAAATGTCATTTTATGATTTTGTATTTGCCCCAATCCCACTCCCCATGCATTATTTTCTGTTTTGTAAAACGCGACGGACATTTTATGCAGCATTTTATTGCTAACTATATAAAAAATATTATTAAATCATATTTTAATAATAATAATAATAATAATAATAATAATAATAATAATAATAATGCTGTTGTTATTATTATTATTATTATTATTATTATTATTATTATTATTATTATAAATGCTATTAATAATAACGTTATTATTATCATTATTTTAATTATTATTATTATTATTATTATCATTATTATTTTTTTTTTTTTTTAACTTCGTTGAACTTTAAAATCGTTCAAATGGTCACTGCCGATTCCATTGTACTTGGCCATGATATTTATTTATTTATTTATATTTCATTTATTTATTTCGACTTACTTCTAATTTTTCTTCTTTGTTTCTTTTTCAGTCACATCAAGTGAACCATGCAGTCCGGGTTATCAATATCCTAATATAAAACTCACTTTGTATACGGAAAAAAATAATGGGGCTTACAAAGAAATGCATAGTTATGTCACTTGTACTCAAAACTGCTCGCCATGAAGTCCAGGACAGAAATAACAAAAAATATCACAACTTTTCTTCAAGGTTAATTCCAAAAGTCTTGGACTTGAAGACATCATTTATTTATTATTCATTTTGTTATTGAATTTTTATTTATTTCTTTAAATTCACTAGAACTCCCTGGAGGGTACATTATAATATATATATATATAACACCCCTTTTGAGTTTTCTTGAGTTACTTTTTTTTTTTTTTTTTGATTTGTGGTTTAACGTCCGCGTCAACACTATAGGTCATTTTGGAGACGTTGCGAAGATGGAATATTTATTTACTATTTATTTATTTATTTATTTATTTATTTATTAAAGAGTGTAGCGGTTAACTGGAAAAAATACCATCACATTAAGAAGTCCATGTACTGAACACGCCTGTAAATCCCACTTTATATAGATAAAACGAGTGAGGTCCACAGGTGGTAAACATTGTTTGCCGTATTTTTGCCCCAAAATCATAGATTGTAGGTACTCGTTAGAACCACAACATCCAAGCCGTTCTAACGAGTACATTTGGCAAGAAATGAGAAAATTGTATAAACGAAAAATCATTTCTAGAGACAGAAAATATGCCACATAAGCACGCAGGTATGTTATCGTAATGCCACTGAAACGAAATAGTGTCCCCGCCCATTGGGTCTTGGAGAAATAGTTTGGGCTGCATGGTGCCTGCGCGCAGACGCATGAGTACTGGTCAACCGCTTTAAAGGCCTAAGCCTGTCCAGGCAAAGTGGTGCGAGTCGGACTCCCAGTATGCAGTTGTATACCCTGGCGTTAGTACAATTGGGGTTTATAGGGGTAAACCATTTCTTATTTCTGTTAAAAAATATAGATGGTGGGTACCCGTTAGAACCGCCGCGATGAGGCGGTTCTAACGAGTACCCACAATCTATATTTTGAGTAGAAATAAGAAAAAAATCACAATTTCATCATAAAATGTTCGTTCTTTTTTGTTTTTTGTGTTTTTCTTTTTTTTTTTTTCGGCGGTAAAATTTACAATGGATTTGTATAGACGTGTTTTCAAATGGGAAGTAACGTCTCCAAAATGACCCACATAGTGTTGACGGGGACGTAAAACCCCAACCCTTGCATGAATGTGTTTTCCTTGCGTTTTATGTGTGACTAAAGGTGTAAATACTAGGCAAAACAAAAGTATGACATAAAATGCGCGTAAGTGTCATTCAATATCCAAGATGAAACAAAGATTTTGTCACATATTAGCTGTTATATTCTATTTATTCTTTCATAGGTAGTAAAACGAGGGAGGGTGAGAATAAATAAGTTTTAATTGTAATTTTTATGGTATATCATGGGGGCGAAGAATTTTAATAACCTTAAAAGGTGGGAAAATTAGAAGATTTATATATCTATGTAGTAATAACTGAAAACAAAATCGGATAACTGCAAAAGAGACCGATTTTTTTATGCAGCCGACGAACAGATGTGTAGAGACAGATCTCGGGAATCGTTTGGATACTTTGCTTGTAGTTTAGTCTTTAACGGCCTAGTCAACACTATTTAGGATATATCGGGCCGGCCAGTTTACCCAATTGTGCTTTTCCTGGACAGGCTTATATACCTGTATATAAGGGATTTACATGTATTCGGCGCATTCCTGCGCCATAAACTGACAACTGTCCTTCTTGAATCAGCAGAAGTGAAAGAATGGCCATAGAAATCATATTTGTCATTTGTGACGAATGGTTGAAGATCCCAGCAAATGTGACTTTCCAACAACACCTTGATGGTACCAGAGTTACTGAAGTGGACTCTGCCATCTCTGAATTTGATCACCTCCGTCTTTTTTGTCGTGGTTTTTCTTCTTTTTTAAATAGGGAAAATTTTTTTTATATAAGTAAAACTGGGGTTTGCGAGGGCAAACCTTATTTCTGCTCAAAAATATAGATTGTGGGTACTCGTTAGAACCGCCCCGATCTATATTTTGAGCAGTAATAAGAAAGATATAACTTTTTTCCGATCTTAAAAATTTCTTTTTTTCCGGCGAAAGAAATTACAATCTATTTGTATAGACGTGTTTTCATAACGACCAGGTAACAAGTCCGTGTGATGAGCATCTTCAAACCCCATTTTATAGTGGGGTTTATTGGGGCATTCATTACTTTCCTTATTTTTCTCAAAAGCATAGATTGTAGGTACGCGTTAGGCGGTTCTAACAAGTATCCGCAATTTATATTTGGGCTTAAAACTAAAAAAAAATATCGAACTTTTTCATCTGAAAAAACAAATGTTATTTTAAAAAAAACCATTTTAGCTCACTTGTATGTTAACGTAATGGGAAATAACTCAAGCTCATTAACAGAGTGACGGATAGTTTAGATCTATTTTAGAAGGCTCCCGGTCTCGACTGAATGCACACTGCTGTTCCCGTGGGTTAAGTTTAATCAGAGGATCTAAAAAGCCCAGAATCGAACTCACGAAGTTATTTGATCAACAGACTACAGAGGTTTTATTACATGATGTTCTCTCGTTTTGTTTGTTTGATTTGAAGTTTAACGTCCCCGTCAACACTGTAAATGTCATTTTGGAGACGTTATTTCCAATTTTGTTTGAACTTTTACCCGACATTGAGATGAAATGACATATCAAGCCCTGCCGCCCAATGAAACCAAAAGTATCATTAGCATGGACAGACCGACTCGCACCGCAATGCCTGGGCAGTCTTAGATCCTCTTAGCGGTTTACCAGTACTCGTGTGTGGATCGGTTTCAGCTCTGCGTGGAAGCATCATGCAGCCCCATCTATTTCTTCAAGCCCCGGTGGGCGGGGGTTCTCTCGTTAAAATGACGCTAACTGCAGTGGTCTCGGCTAGACCCACTCATGTAAGTATATTACGAGTGAGTTTTAGGCCTACTTCGACAGAATAAATGAAGCTTCTACATTATACCAAATCCTCGTGAGTAGAATAACAAATATATCCTTTCTATTATTATTATTATTATTATTATTATTATTATTATTATTATTATTATTATTATTATTATTGTTAAGAAGAAGAAGAAGAATAGGAAGAAAATTATCTGTACAAGAAAGCTATGAATTGCATTAAAATGTGATGTTTTATGCATGTAATGTTAGTCAAATTATCAGCCTCGATTTTTAAATAAAACACATTTCATGCTCAGCTCAAATGAGCACGAAATATATTCTGTTCATAAATAATAGATTTTGAAATAATAACAAATAGCTATTTTCCCTTAAACTCAAAATGAATATATCTCCATACATTACTCAAAATTAGCGCAATATACTGTGTCTGCCTGCAAACAATTAAATTTTAAAATTTAAAAGCAAGTTAGATTCATGCCTGTTTGAAATAAGCATGTAATATTTTTGTTTGTCTATTGTGCACTTAGCTTGGCACATCTAACCTTCATGGCTTATTTGCTTATATAGTAATCCTTATTGATGCATGGTTTTTTTCTTAGTTTTACCCCTAAATATGGATTTTGGGAGAGCCTCAGAATCTACTACTGGTACCCACAATCTATGTATAGTAGAAAGAAAAGCTGCAATCCACAGTAATACACCGATATATAAACATGGGTACGTCATTGGAATAGAAAACCAAACCATGTGCGGTAATAATATCTTTCAGATCTAAAAGATGTCATTTTCTGTCCGCATATAAATTGTGATATATTTTCTATGTCATGTTCGTAATATAGATTATGGGTACTCTTTAGAACCGCCTCAAAGAGACGGTTCTAACGAGTACCCACAATCTATAATGCAGGGATATAGCAAGGGTAGTCATTCTACACGGACAAAGAAATGCGATTTGAAAAAAAAATATGTCGCAGTTAACAACTAATTCAAACTATAGCTTACCTATTTTTAGCAGCAGCGGCCCTGTCTCTTTGTCGCCTATTTTTGAACCAGTTGCCAACCTGGGTAGGGGTGAGACCGGTGGCTTGGGCAAGTTCTCGTTTCTTTGTAGGGTTCGGATAGGGATCCTGTAAGTACCACTCTCTCAAAAGGTTCCTGGTTCGTTCCTTGAAGCAATGCGTCTTCTGCTCCCCATCCCAGATTGTCCTGGGCAGAGGAAACTTCTTGCGGACTCTGTACTTATCCACAGGCCCGAGCGGGCGCCCTCGGAGCTTCTCTGCCTCCTGGTAGTGGGCTTCGAGCCACATGGCCTGTAACTTAGCATGTGAGGCCTTTCCGAATTTATGACTTTCTAAAATATGGTACAAGTCTCTGAAATTACCAGTATGAAAACAAACCAGGCAGCGGGCCCTTAAAATTGATTCATGCTTATTTAGAGCCTCACAGGCGGAAGGATTGACTGGAAGTGACCACAGAAATCGCCCTAGTCTTTCAATGTCTCCACTTTCTTCTAAAGTCTCGCAGACTTGAGCCACTTGCTGGGGTGTAAAATGCAATGTTGGAAGAGCAAACATTTTGCTTGCTGTGTGTATTCACGTTTTTCCCTAGAATCCCGCCACTTTTGTAATGTAACGTCAGTTTAATAACAATAAAGACAATCACAAAACGTCACTATCACCACCACATAAAGCCGAGATTATGAATAATTGTTTCTGTCAAAACTAAACAAACTTCAAAAGTCCTTTATAGTTCCACATAAAACGACTGTATCCTTAGCCAGATGAATGATTTGAAGCAAATAAACCTTACGTTTTCCTCTATGCATTCACATTAAGATCTCGCTCTTTAATGCGCTGGAATACTCGAAGAAAATAGTTATAATCACAAATGATGACATTAACACTCTTTTATATTTTCTTTTCGCACTGTCAAATGTTAGAATGTATTGATGTACGTCTTAGTGTCAATTATTATACATCTCAATTTTGATATCGCCAATACTTCTAGTGGGAGGGGCAAACCATTAAACACCGTGTCAAAACTTTATCTTTCTATTATTGTTGTAGCATTATCGCATCTTTCATATCGGCAATAATTTGTTTTACCATTGGTCGCTGACATTATTTTTTCCGATAAGGTATCCATGGAGGGGATGTCAATCATACTCAGTGATTGTCAGTCATAATGGAAATCTACAACAAATATAACCACGTGGTTCGTAGTAGGCGGGGTAAAATGTCTCAAGCAGTTTCTTTCCGCAATATTTTATTTTCCTAAGATATATATTTACGTTCGAGAGGAATGCTTTTGTGTCGTACTTAGACATATATTATGTTCTTGTTTTATCAGTGTAATACATGTGTATAATATATTTTGCCATATGTTTGCCTCTTTGAGCGTCTTAACATGTGACTTATCTATCAAAAACAATGGAAATTAATATTATAAAAGACGCGGTCCATGGATATTATTCAAATCTAAACTCTGATAGCTATCTTTTTACCAATCCTCGGAGACAAAAAATGTACTATACTTTTTTCCTCAGGCTTTAATCCTAAATTTAGGCTCTTTAATCCAAAATTTCGGGGAATTTCATACACCCGAAAATTTGGATAAAAGACTGAAAAAGACAAACAAATGTTAAAATTTGACTTTTTTATATTCATCCCAACGCCAAACTGCTTGAAAAAAATCTTAAACAGAAACAATTATTATTTTTTCTTCCTTGCATATTTATTGAAACTTCTGAAAAAAATACAAAACACAGCTGTATATTTGAACCCGCTTGGAACAAACAAACCTAGAAACGAAAACCAACGAATAACATCGCTACAATCATACCGACATTTATTTATTTATTTATTTATTCGCTTTCTTCCGCACCAACTATATATGCATCACTCTTTGAAAAAAAATCTGTACATTGGATAGCCTTTTTAATGTTGAAAATCTGCTTTATTTTTTCTTACATCTGATCCGATCTGTTGATTACGAAAACATGCCTATTAAAATATATTGAAACTTTTAGCACACAAAAACTGAAAATTTTCAGATAAAAAATGCTCATTTATTTCGGATTCCCGCTCAAAACATAGACTGTGGTTACTCGTTAGAACCACCTCATTGAGGCGGTTCTAACGAGTACTCACAATCTATATTTTAGAACAGAAATAAGAGAGAAACATATAACCCTGTAAACCCCAGTTTTCCTATATAAAATTGGGGGTTCAGGGGGGTCAAAATTACATAGGTGAGTTTTCCTGATGAGTATGAATGTTTGATCAGATCTCGGACTCGAACTGCACATTGAAGCAAGAGAAACTAGTAGAAAACTTGTATGTGGAAACAATCCTTTGTATAGTGTTACTGTTTCTCTTCTTCTTCATCTTCTTCTTCTTCTTTTCTTCTTCTTCTTCTTCTTCTTCTTCTTCTTCTTCTTATTATTATTATTATTATTATTATTATTACTATTATTTTCTACTATTTCTTCTTATTATTATTATTGTTATTGTTGTTATTTATTACTATTATTATCATTAGTTTATTATAATTGTTATAAATAAATAAATAAATAAAATTAGAATTACGTTAGACTGTCCATGTTCTCTTAAAATAATGTGCTCATAGGGTACATGGCTTTTTAAGAAACCCACTCGTGTCCTTAGTACAGCGAATACATTTATCAAATGACGTCGCATCTGAGAATGTAATGACGTCATGTAATAAATTCGTTAATCCACGAGTGGAGTAAATATGCAAATTAGTTAGATACGCCCCGTAACGTTGCACGTACGGCATCCTTTAAGACGTCACGTTTACTATGGAGGAATATTGACATTTTTGTACAAAAAAAATAGTGAATTAAATGCGTTTTAAATGTCCTATGATAAATAGATTCTTGCATTGGTGCTCAAGTTTTATTGAACTCGTTGAGGAAAAAGGATAAACTGTGAAGATTCATTTATTAAACGAGTTGAGGAAAAGGAATAAAATGCTCGGCAAAGCCCCTTTCCGCAACTCGTTTCAATTAATAAATTCAATAATATACTAACCCATTTGTACCGGAGACCCCAAAACGGGTACCCTGACAAATAGTGCAGGCCCAGATCAGACGCCGCAGGACGCGGCGTCTGATCAGGGCCTACACTGTTTGCAAAATGTTCAGTCATTTTCCAAACAAAATGAAGAAAATACAACCTGACACCCCTAAATTTCGAAATGGACTCCTGCTATATATAATGTGGAAGATTCCATTTGGTACAAAAAGGGTTAACACTCATGTAAGATCCTTTATGTAATAGGCGGGGCTCTGTACTCTCCATTACCCCTTTCATTTATATGAAATAAATCCGGCAGCCATTAATTACTTAGTACCCTCTCATTTTCCCAAAGCCGGTTTTCAGCATCGCAGTTAAACAGTTTAACACCTCAAAGTTACAGAACCCCACTTCAAAAGGTTAACCCGGAGTTTGTTTGGGTGTACATTGTAATCATCTTTTTTTTTTTTTTTTTTTGACTCACCGTGCCTATGTATTGTATAATACACAGTAAAATTCCAGCTATAATTATGACGAAATTCAATTCATAGACAGTCAAAAGCTCTTTGAGCTTATGTTATGAAGTAGTAGTAGTAGTAGTAGTAGTAGTAGTAGTAGTAGTAGTAGTAAAGTTCTAGTGTTTAACGTCTCCATTATCCCACGGACTTTCTCCAGACATTATCTGTTATATTTTGTCATACAGGCCTTTTATTGTCTCTGGACAATTCAAGACGCAGTGTGAGTTGTCTCTGGGCATACTAATATGGTGTACGGGCTAACGAGATCCTTCGATGGGGTGTTAATTTCACAATTTTCATAAAAGACGGTATTGCTATTTCATTTACAATGTATTTATTTTTTATTTTTGTAAACAATTATTTTTACAATGGACACCTAATTAACAGACTTGGGCAAGTCTAGGGTCCGATCGTGCAGGCTGTGTTTAGCTCTGGCTCACTTATTTTTCTGTAATTCTGTCATAACCTCGTACAGTACAGGACAAGCCACAACCAAGGATCACAGTCACCTATATAGTGGCATCCAAAGTCCACAGTGCACAAGAGACATAAAAGATCACAGACAACTAGTGGCATCAAAGATCACAATATAGCACTAGTGGCAGCAACGATCACAGTCTAACTGTGGCATCCAAGATCACACAGTCTACTGTTGCCAGCAATTAGCACAGGTCACCAGTGGAATCAAATACAGAAAAATTTCGCTATTAAGACCACCTAAAATTAAGACTGATTCTCCTTTAGAAAGCCTATTTGGAAGTTTTCAGTCATTCTTTCTGTGTGTTTTGCTTCACTCACTGTCTTCTAGAGAGATACCACCTTTGGATCTGTTCAAAAGTGGTCTTAAAGACCACTTTTGAACAGATCTGTTCAAAAGTGGTCTTAAAGACCACTTTTGAACAGTTCCAAAGGTGGGCTTATTATAGGAATCTTACTTTAGTTTAGTTCACATGTGGCATCAAAGATCACAGTCCATCAGTGGCATTAAAGATGACAGTCCAACAGTGCCATAAAAATTACAGGCGGTAAATTCCCACGAATGTCGTTTTCAGGATACACAATATTGTGTATCTCAGTTGTGAATCCTGCTTGAGACCGCATTTGTGGACTAACTTCCCGCATCACATGTTTGTTTGTTTGTTTGTTTGTTTGAATTGAGGTTAAACGCCCCCGTCAACACTATATAGGTCATTTTGGAGACGCTGCTTCCAATTTTGTGGGACTTTTACCAGACATTGAGATGAAATGACTTCTCAGGCCCTGTCGCCCAATGAAGCCAATAGGATCTATAAGCATGGACAGTCCGACTCGGTTTAAGCTTTGCGTGGAAGCATCATGCAGCCCATCTATTTCCTCAAGCCCCGATGGGCGGAGCCCCACACGACAATGATGAGAGGAGAGCTAGAGACTAACTTCCCACATCACAGGTCCTTGTGGATGAATGGATATCATTTCACGTTTGTTTGTTTGTTTGATTCGAGGTTTAACGCCCCCATCAACACTGTATAGGTCATTTCACGTACCACAAAAAAAAAAAAAGAAAAGAAAAACGATTCTGACAATGTTTCTGGCATTTGTACAAATACAGCAAAATTCCGCCATTAAGACTAATTCTGCATTAAAACGCTTATCGTATTTTGAAGGGTGCTCCTGATCTTATTTTGTGTTTTCTGCCCATAGTGTCCTCTGGTAGGGACCACTTTTGGGCTGTTCAAAAGTGGTCTTAAAGACCACTTTTGAAAAGTCCAAAATGTGGTCTTAATATAGGAATTTTACTATGTAATTTCATGGCGAAAAACTTACTTAATTTTTGTCGATCTTGAACTATTTCTCTGCGATGAAGCAACATTTTGCGAACCAAAATACCATTACGAAAACACGCCTATACAAATGCATTACCAATTTTACCACCGAAAAACGAAGATTTTAAGATGAAAAAAAAATGTGATATTTTTTTTATTCCTGCTCCAAATATAGATTGTGGGCACTCGTTAGAACCGCCTCATCGAGGCGGTTCTAACGAGTACCCACAATCTATATTTTAGAACAGAAATAAGACAAATAAGGTTTACCCCTCTAAACCCCAGTTTTACTGTATAAAAGTGGGGTTCAAGGGGGTCAAACTTATATAGGCGGGTTTCCGTGATGCCGTGTCTGTATGGTCTTGATGTTTCAATCTTTTTCGCGCCGATTTATTTTCGTGATATTTTGTCATCGCGAAATGTTTTTTTTTTTTGTGTGTGTGTGTGTGTGTTTTTTGTTTCGTTGTTGTTGTTGCTTGTTTATTTTGTTTTGTTTTGTTTTACGGTCCTATTAAGATTATTTCACTCGGAGGGACCCGGAGAAAAAACACCTGACCGTCTATCGCTAAACTTGGCGTCTCATTTTTTGGTTTTGGTTTAACGGCCCTTTCAAGATTATTTCACTCATATCGAGCCGATCGTTAATCAGAGGTGGGCGTAAACCGGAGTACCCGGAGAAAAACCACCTGAACTTCCGTTGCGGAACTTGGCGTCTCACATGTGACTCGAGCGAGGCTCGAACCCACAGCGGTGAGATCCCTAATGATTAAGAGTCAGCGCTCTTATCCACTAGGCCACGGAGGCCCGTTCTTGGGGTCTCATATGTAGCCCGAGCGAGGCTCGAACCACAGCAGTGACAGACCAGATGTGACGTTAGTTTTACTGCATACGAACTATATATACAGTTATTTATTATTAAATGATGTTGCAAAACATCGTTGCAAAACATCAAAGTTTTAGAACAGCGAAAAAACTGTGAAAAACAAATGGAGTATAACAGCGTATGTGTATCATAGTCTATCAAAATTTGTGTTAATAAATCGAATAAAACCCCAAGATTTTCACAGTAGTAATGCATTATCAATAGTCGGCATTATGGATGAAAAATAAAGTGCTAATATGGACAAAATTACGGAACCCGGGAAGGGACATAATTTTTTTTTATTTTAGAAGTTGTGCGCACAAGATAATATCTTGTGCGGACAAGATATTATCTTGTTCGGACAACATATTATCTTGTGCGCACAAGATATTATCTTGTGCGGACAACATATTATCTTGTGCAGACAAGATATTATCTTGTCCGCACAAGATATTAAGTTGTGCGAACAAGATATTATCTTGTCCGCACAAGATATTATCTTGTCTGCACAACATAGATCTTGTGCAGACAAGATATTATCTTGTTCGCACAACTTATTATCTTGTGCGCACAAGATATTATCTTGTCCGCACAAGATAATATCTTGTGTGCACAAGATAATATGTTGTCCGAACAAGATAATATCTTGTCCGCACAAGATAATATCTTGTTCGCACAACTTCCCAAGATCTATGTTGTGCAAACAAGATAATATGTTGTGCGGACAAGATATTATCTTGTGCGGACAAGATATTATCTTGTTCGCACAAGATAATATGTTGTGCGAACAAGATAATATCTTGTCCGCACAAGATAATATGTTGTCCGAACAAGATAATATCTTGTCCGCTCAAGATATTATCTTGTTCGCACAACATAATAAAAATAAAAAATCATGTCCCTTCCCGGGTTCCGTACAAAATAAACTCTGGGTGGAATTTATTTATGTGAGAAAATGTGTATTCCATACGATATCATGACATCGAATTAGGTTACGATGAAACATCCGAGTGACGTAGTTCTTTCGTATCCCCCAAACGGTTGATTTGTTATGAAAATGTGCATTATATTTCTTATTTAAAGTCTAAAATAGGTTGTCAACCGCCTCAATGAGGCGGTTAGAGGTTCTAACGACTACCCATAACCTATGTCTTGGTGCAGGAAAAAGTAAAATAATGTACACCCCTTTAAACCCCAATTTTCTCTATAAAAAGTGGGGGTTAGAGGGGACTTGTTAACATGATACAACATACAGTCAAACATCAATGACTCAAACATCTTTGGGGCCATGAAATTTTGTTTGAGACTGTTGTAGTTCGAGTCGCTGATGGTCATGCGGCATAATTCCCACATATTTTCGTATTTTTTGTTGTTGTTGTTTTTCTGTAAAATAAAGGTATGTCGTGTCTACTCATAAAGGCCATTAGACACATTAGAATCGCCTCGTACATACATTTTCAAAATGTAATAAGAAAATTCATCACGAAAGCACGCCTATATAAATTTGACTCCCTTGAACCCCACTTTTGTATAGTAAAACTGGGGTTTACAGGGGTAAACGAGTGCCCTCAATCTATATTTTGAGCAGAAATAAGAAAAATATCACAATTTTTCATCATGAAATTTTCATTTTTTCGGTGATAAAAGTGGCAATGTATTTGTATAGGCGTTTTTGCGTAATGGATTGATTGTTTCAGGTTTAACGACACATCAACCCTTGAAGGTCATTTTGTGTTTTTCTCAAAGAGCAAGGGTTGAATAGAGACAGAAGAGATAGTAGAGGAGAATAAAGTGAGGGACAGAGGAGAAAGAGGAAACTGAATGAAAATTTAGAAACAGAAGAAATAACAATAAATATCCCTCTACCCTTATCTGCTGCAAGGACAGCAGGCCTTGATCATCTGTAAGCCAATATCATTTGGACCCCCACCCCCACCCCATCCAGTGACGCAAAATATACATGTACGTCAGCTTTGCCTCACCTAGCCAACCCTGTAATATGAAAATTATCCCAAAATACAGTAAGATTCCAATATTAAGACCACCTTTGCGACTGTTAAAAAGGAGGTATCTTATTAGGAGACACCGGCGGTGGAGTGAGTGAGTTTTAGTTTTACGTCCCACCAACAGCTAAGGTCATACGGAGACGGGACCTCGGTTTAAAGACTCATCCGAAAGTCTGGAGAAGCCCTGGATCGATCCTGCGATCCCTGGTTTACAAGGCGAGTAGCGTAACCACTGCACCACGGAGGCTTCTAACACCGGCGGTAGACAAGACAAAGATAGAATAACTGCAACCTTATCAATAAACTTTTGAAAGCAGATTGGGTGTTAATTTTAGGTGGTCTTAATGGCGGAATTTTACTGTATATATCAATATCTGGAGTCATGAGAATGTTTCCACGTGGACTCACAAATGAGTTCGAAAGAGTCATGGTAAATGAGCCATCGGTGTTCGAGTCATCGAAGTTTAGCTATAAGAAGAGTCATTCATGCGTATGGATCCAATATTGGCGTCTCCAATCCGATGGATGTGCCGGCACGAGCGGAACCGAGACTAACCCAAGCTTCCGATATTCCCGGGCATGTACATGCAGAGTTTCAACTGCAGTTGCAAATGCGGTTTTTTGTTGCGGTTTTAGCATCGAATGACTCTATAGGTTGATTATAGGTCAAGATCATAGGTCAAACAACTTAAAATGACAGTGAAAAGGCCCTGCCCCAAGGAACATTCATGTGAAGTTTGAAGGCTGTATTGTCAGTGGTATTAAAATGAAAGAGAAAAACGTTTTTGTTTTGTTTTATGTTTTTTAAACCGAGAGAAAATGGCAGACAATTCCGTCAAATCGCTTGATAGAGTTATGGAACTCGGATTGCATGTAACCCTTGTGATGATGAGTATGTGTGTGAAGATTCATAAAGCTAGGCCAAACATTTTCGGAAATATGATCAAGGTTAAAGTTTTTAGTTACATTTTCGAAAAGTAGGTACAAGGTCAAATGCCAAGAATACTGGTCAAAAGTTTGGTATCAATTGAAAGGTCTTGTTCCAAGGAACATTCATGTGAAGTTTGAAGGTCCTTTTTCAAACAGTATTGAAATGAGAGGAAAAATATATTTCAGAAAAAGGGGAGGTAACTCAGTCAAAATCAACAATACAGTTATGGCCCTTGGGCAAAATGTAGGTCTTGTGATGATACGTATGTGTATTAAGTTTCAGGAGGCAAGGTCAAAGTTATAGCCTAGGTTTATTTTCGGAACGCAAACGACGACGACGACAACGACAGACGCCGGAGTGACTACAATAGACTGAAAGTTTTTCTCCGAAAAACAGACGAGCTAAAACATTTTGTGAGTTGGAATTTGTAATTCGTTTCCGTATTCCTTTTTCTTTCTCTTTATCCTAAAGTTACTATAACTGCAAATGCAGGCTAGGCTGAATATAACCAATGTCGTCATCAGGTACAGTACATCTGCCGCAATTCTTTTTGATCCCGTGAAACCCCGTGGTCTAGTTGTTTTGGTCCGCCGCGTTTCCGCCGAAAACCCGCGCTACGTCCCGCTGCAAGCCATCGCAATGGCGCAGCGCATACACCGCGGATCTGCTAAGTTTCGCTTATGTACCTATGACCCAGCTATAGTACAAAACAGCGGGCCTACGTCGGGCAGACAGTGAAACGACGTTGTCACGTCGTATCGCTGTCGGCCCGACGTTGGCCCGACAATCTTTGCTGGCTTGGGAGAACGTTTAAAGACAGGTAACGCGGTAAATCCATTTAACACCTGTATAACGCCGCGGAAACACCGCGGCTACCCCGCGATCCCCTCCAACAGCGCGTATCCGCAGTGGTTGTAACAGATTTAATCCTTTTTAACATGTCCCCCTCAATGCAGGGTTGCGCGGGTTCAAAACGGTTTGCGGCGTGTGTACTGTAGCTCTCTGCACTGGCCTGTCGTATACAGTGGTTCTGGGTATCTACCATTTTATGTGTTTTCCAAGGGAAATACTAGTTTTAGATATTTAGAAAATATGTATGATCCTGTGACATGATACTGTGATAAATCAAGGCAAATCCTGACTCTCTCTGTTTAAAATTGTTAAACACACATGGCTGGTAAAATTTCAGACAAAAATAATTTTGGTTTCTTGCAAATTGGATAAAATTACATGCGTTGTCAGCTTGTCACTTTCTACGAATCTCGTAGTAATATCTGTCCTGTACAGGATAGCGATGCCTCATACTAGACAGGTCAATGTTCGAAGACTATGACATGCGCAGACACTGGAATATTACCAAACAAAATGGCTCTCGCGTTCCTACTGGCCAGTGGTGTGTGTATTCATCAGTTAAAACTGTAGGCCACTGTGCATGACTTTGGGATAGAATATTGAATATTTATATACAAGGAAAAGAATCATTTATTCCAATGGATACGATAGAGGCGTTTCCAGCCCTCGGGATGATCGGGCAGTTAGGAGCCTCGGCATAGCCTCGATTCGTAACGGCCCAGTCATTCATCGGGTTGGAAACCATACTCTTGAGAGATACCTATAATCTTTAACTTGATAGAGCGACACATAAACTAGGACTGGATACAGTTATAGTAGTCGCAGACCAGATTGTCTGGGCCTGAGCTATTCAGGTGTTGTCAATATGTGTCGAATACGCTGAGTCCACAAGAAGATAAGGCAGAGTGCCTTCCGCATTATTTTTATAAGCAGACCCAAATGGCCATATACGGCATAGCTATGTTACAGATAAATTCACGCAATCGGGTGACTTGGTTTAACTTATTAAAAAGGCAGGCGCGCACGATCGCTCCGCCCTGTCAATCTTATCTGCGACTACTTTTATATCTCACACCTCCCTTCCAAGACACTAAAGAGAAAGAAATACAAACGTAAAACAACTTCGCCCTAATGAAAACGAAGCGGAAAGCCAAAAGAAAAGTTATATACCCACAAAATGTCACAACGGCTGTCCAACAGCAATACAAACGTAACAGAAAACCGCCTTCGAACAGTCAGCAAAAAATATTTACTGGGTGCGTGGGTGGGATGGGGGTGGGGGCTTAAATCGAGTTTAATTGGCCACAATCTTATAAACCTGTCACTCGATCACAAGTTTTTCTACGACATGAGCCGAGCGTACGAGTTTGCGCGAGTGGCTGCTCTGTTCTTTCTACGAGTCCCTCACGACATGAATATGACATAATCGGGAGAACTGCGATATATTTTTATTTATACATGCAGCTAGTAATCTCGCCGTTACTCGTACAAACTCGAACTATGTCGTACAGTTGTCGTGTCTTCTCGTAGGAATGTCGTAGCGAACTCGTGATATCTCGGCAATGTATCGTACTTTGTCGTCTAATTCGTAGTGACTCGTGGTATGTGGGGACTAAACTCACACGAAATCCTACGACATTTCTACCAGATTTATACGACACGGTACGAATTAGTTACTAGATCAGTACGAGTAAGCTCCGTCCACTTTAGACTACGAGTATTTAACCGTTTAAAATTCCCATACGCTTTTCCCGACAAGCTACGAGTTGTGGTGAGTTGAGGCGAGACGTGTACGCAACCGCCGACATATAGCGACATCACTTCGACATGCTTCTAGTTGTTAGCTCGGGACAACTCGTAGCCAAACTAGTGTCTGTTTGACGGGGTAATATTGATAAAAATGTATATGGTTTTAAATCGACAACATCTTCGAGTATATAAACACGTGACAGTAACGTGTAGCCAAACTCGTGACTTTGTGACAGGGGTATTATGGATGAAAATGTAAAGGGTTTTGAATAGACAACATCTATAGAGAAAGATTGTTCATTATTTTCCGATGATAGTTCTGCGAAAACACATCGCACGCGGATATCAATCTGAACCGGTTTACTTCAAGGCTGTTCGAATGATCACCCTCAATCTATATTTAGAGTGAAATAAATAAGAAAACAGCATCACAAATTTTCATCATCGGAAGAGTTACTCCCTCTGGAGGTGTGTCTTTATCCCTTGAGATTAATAGTGACAAATTAAATAGTTCGGAATCAATGTCCTGAAAATTTATCATTCATTAAAACATGATAGTAACACGATTCATGACTAGAAGGGGGTGGTGCAGATTTATATCCCTTTAGAAATTCCTTTCACCCCTTGTGTCTGAAGTGGACTCGACCAGCTTTGTCTTGGGTCCCGTCCATTCTTGTAAATGTGTTTGTGAACAAAATCATTAACAGGACAGTAAACAGTGTAGATCCAAATGAGTCGGCTCGTTACGAGCCGACTCAGTTGGATCTACATTGTTTGCGTAGGTATATTTACCCGTCTGCAGGTTTGACAGTGTAAAGAGTCGTTCTTAATCCATGCGCGCTAACGCTACCATGTTTAAACTGTCTTCGGTGGTACTTATTAAAAGTGTCAACTAGATTTTCTTTCATTGATCATGTTTCGGGAATTAGTTTAGTTTTCTATTTCGATGACTTCTCATTTAGATATGCAATTGGGAATAATATTGTATATTCTGATAATCTCTAACTTGATTTATGATCAAATATTGGGGGAAAATAACGGTTGCTCGTCATCTCTACGGGGCTATGTACATTAAATCTTCGGCTATATCTTGAATTAGATCTCCCGTAATATAAATTTGATCTTAATCAATTGTTATTATTAATAGGGACATATTAATGGCAATCGCACAGCGCAAGAATTTTGGTGAACCGGTCAAATACGGGCTTTTCAAAAGAGATTATGAAATTATTGCTGCAATAGAAAAGATGGCACTCATTTAATACGTCTAGCCCAGAATATAAGCTCATTTCAATCTTTCTAAATTGCATCAATATATACTTAATATTTTCGATTTAATATCGCCTGAACATCTAATCAGGGACTGTTCAGTATAAAAGACAGAATTCAGGAATTACCGATCGGGAGAAATTATTAATGAAATGTAATTTCGGACATATCTAGTAGTCGTTGTTGGTTAGAATAATGATATTATCAGAGATATAATGATGGTTGAAATCAAATCATCTCCTGCAGACCGACTGGGGGAGAATAAATAGATCCCAGATATATTTTGCTAATAAATAAATTACAATATTTTATCGAAGTACTCACAAGAGAACTTGATATTCAGTTTCAGCATACATGTTAGCACCGGCCTCGGTAGCTCAGTCGGATGCGCGTTTGACTGGTGATCAGGAGGACGCGGGTTCGATTCCTGCCGGTATCGGCAACATTCTTTCGTGAAGATTGCTCATAAAATCTTTTCTATTGTCATTCACTCCTTTCCGCTTCAAGAAGGGCAGTTGTCGGTTTCTGGCGAAAGAATTGCACTGTACTGGTTAATCGCTTGCGTATAAGCCAGCCCAGGATAAGTGGGGATAGGTAAACTGACCGGCCCAAAAATGACCTAAAATAGTGTTGACTGGGCCGTTAAACTCCAAACAAAAATACAAGACAAAAAAAAAACAAAAAAAAAAACAAACAAATACATGTTAGCATTGGGCGCAATACGATAACACACCCGTGCGGCATAGTGTATTCCTTTCCATCTCCAAAATTGTTACTTTTCTGATGAAAATCTGTGATATTGTTCTTTTTTACTCCAAAAATAGTTTGTGGGTGCTCTTTAAAACTTAGGCGGTTCTAACGAGTTTTGTTTAATTTGAGAGTACACACAACGGTCTTGGAACAAAAATGAAAATGTTGGTTATCCGCGTAAACCCCACTTTTCTCTATATACAATGCGGCTTAGAGAGGTAGTCATTACACGTAAGCGTTTACGTTGTGCATTTGCTGTAGCCTTTTAACATATATGCCATTTTGGGGGAACTGGACGCATGTTTGCTGAAACTAAAACAGGCTATCTGTATATCCGTTTCAGCCCATACTGGAATTTTGTCACCGTTTTCATCACATGACTAACATAGTAATCAGTGCCATAACGTCAGTACATATATTCCTCGCATGAAACGTAATATGCGTTGCGTTTATCAAAGACACATGCGTATTTTGTGAGCATCTTCTCTTCTTCTTCTTCTTCTTCTTCTTCTTCGTCGTCGTCGTCGTCGTCATTTGTATTGTTTACTCAACTGCGTTTCTTTGTCAAGAATGGTACGCTTCCGGGACTGGCCACCGCGCCCATCGGGGCTTTGAGAAATTGATTGGGCTGCATGGTGCTTCCACGCAGAGCTGCAACCGAATGCATATGGGTTCTGGTAAACCGCTCAGAAGGTCTAAGCCTGCCCAGGAAAAATGTTGCGAGTGGGACCGTCCATGCATGTAAACCATATTAGATTGGGCGGCAGGGCTTCAGTTGCCATTTCATCTCAATGTCGGGTTAAAGTATATACCACAGCTTTGGAAGCAATGTCCCCAAAACTACATATATTGTGTTGAGGGAGGGTGGGGGGGGGGGGGCGTTAAACCACAAAGCAAACAAACAAACGCTTCTGGAACGTCTCGCTAACCTAATTTTTCGTAGTTCGCAAATCAGTTTTGCTGTTATCGACCACAAATTCGTGTGCCTCGAGATAATTCTCCAAAAATAGACGGCACTCTTTGTGGGGGAGTGTGGTATGCGGATCTAACGGCTATCTCCACTATATGACTGCGAGCAGGAAAGGCTCTACGAGTCAGCTAATAAGAAGATACAATGAGTTAATAACGAAACCAGCAAAGGCACAGGCGAGGCTGCGTATGGGCATGCGCATACGCATACTCGCCTGAGCCTTAGCTGCTTGAGATCTCGAGGTAGCTTCATGCAAGAAACCATGCGTTCAGCAATTATTGTTGACTACGCATGCGAATTTTAAGAACATATATTGGCGAATGCAAAAAAAAAAAAAAAAAAAAAAACATTTTCCCAGTGTCAGCTCGGATGTTTTTGGAAAGACAGAAAGAAAAAGTCAGTAAGAAAGAAAGGAAGATAGAAAAGGAAAGAAAGGGAAAGTAAGAAAGAAACTTTATCTTTGAAATTGCTACTTTACATGCGAGTTAAATTTTCCGGAAATGTCGTCACATGGATTTATCAACGTATGCTTACTAGTACCATAACAAATGGCGCCAAACCGATATAGCAATCTCAGTATTGCAAATTTGGAATGTTCCGTAACGTTAACTATAAAGAATTTGTCAACATATTTCTATTTCATGTCGTTATTTATATCAATATCATAAGTATCTTTAGCGCAAACACTGCTCTTCTGTAAACGGGTTTCGGTCAAATTTGTACAAATAGACACAATATCTATTTCAAGGTCACAGCTTGTTGTTCATGTTTAAAGCTCGCTAGAATAAATACTTCTCTTTAAAGTCTTTATTAACCCTTTTAGTACCAAATGGAATCGTCCTCCTTGTATACAGGAGTCCATTTCAAAATTTAGGGGTGTCAGGTTTATTTTCATCAAGTTTTGTTCAGAAAATGGCTGATCTTTTTGCAAACAGTGTAGGCCCTGATCAGACGCCGCTGTCTGCGGCGTCTGATCTGGGCTTGCACTGTTTGCCAAATACACGTTTTGGGGTTTCTGGTACTAAATGGGTTAATGTGTATTTAAAGAACAGTGGATTGGTCAAAATACTTGTAAAGCGATATCCCAAGTTAAATATCAATTTTTGCTACTTTTCTATTAAATCTCGTAACTTGCCAAATTGAGCAATTCCAGAGAAATCCGGCAAAAAGCAAGTGCGCCCAGGTTCAGTCTACATCACGTTAGGCCGGCCCCATTAGCTGAGTCGAATGCGCGTCTTAATGATGATCATGGGGTCACGGGTTCGATCCTACCGGGTCGGCAGCATTCGCCATGAAATCTTTTTTAAAGCCACAATTTCCCTTCAACTCATTTCAGAAGGGTGATATCACTTTCTGGCGAACGAATGCTGGTTAACAGCTCACGTATAAGTTGCTCTGGTAAGTGTGGTTAGGTGACTTGACCGGCTCGATATGACCCATGTTTTGTTGACTGAGTAACTCCAAACTGAAGATTGTTGTTACTCGTTAGAACTGCCGTAATGACGCAGTTCTAATGCGCACCCACTATGTTTTTCTGACACAAATTAGAAAAATATTAAAAGAGTTTTCATCCGAAAAAAAAAGATGAACTTTCAAACTTAACTCTGGGACAGAAATTCTTGTCCTACCCAGATTATCCTATACCTGGATAGGATCGATAATTTTTACTTGTTTGAATAGGATGTCGTGTACACCGTCGTTCTTGACATCACTGCAACTATAGTGACGTCAAACACGCTGCATTACTGTTAACAAAATATGGCGGACGTCGAAAATTCAACTGACACCAGTATAAAACAATCTAGTTTCAGAAATGGAAGGTATGCAAGAAAAAAGAATCTTAAATGGATATGATGGGATACATGTAGATATATATAGAAAACCCCGTCCCTCTGTGTCACTGTCCGGCATAACTGATGCCGGACACGCACTGTCCGGCATAACTGATGCCGGACAGGGACCCTCGAGACGGATTTTCTATGCACGCCTCACATTCATGTATGATTCCTATAATCTATATGTGAAATAACACATGTGGTTAAGCTACTCGCCTCACAAACCAAGGGCCGTGAGTTCGATTCCAGGTTTCTCTATGCTTTCGAATGGTTCTTTAAACCGAGGTCCTGCCTCCATATGACCTTAGTTGTATGAAAGACGTAAATCTGAAACATACCGATTTAGCGTTGTAGAAAGGGTGTAGAAACATTAAAATTTCATGTCGTTGCAACCATCTATTTGGTAGGCAAGAAGAACACGCCTACGTCGTGAAATTTTGGTTTGTTTGGGTTGAGGTTTATCGTCCCCGTCAACACTTTTTATGTCATTTTGGAGACGTTGCTTATATTTTTGTGGGATTTTTACCCAACACTGAGATGAAATGACAGCTCAAGCCCTGCCACCCAATGAAACCAAAAGGCTTATATGCATTGGACAGTCTGGCTCACACCACATTGCCTAGACACGCTTAGTCCTTCTAAGCGGTTTACCAGTAGTCATGTGTGGTCAGTTTCAGCTCTGCATGGAAGCACCATGCAGCCCACATATTTCTTCAAGCCCCGATGGGCGGGGCCGTGAAATTAGCCCTTTTTTCTCTGATAAAAAGTTTTTCTTATTTTTTCAAACATAGAATGTGGATGTTCGTCAGGAGTTGGCTATATACATGTACAACAAGTGCACATAATCTATGAATTGTTGAGAGAAAAATAATGAAAAATGACCCAGTAAACCCATTTTCCAATATATAAAGCGGGATTTACAAAGGTATGCATTGCAGGCCCTTGTTAAGACGATGGATAAATATGTCGAAAGCGATATTGCCCCGTGACATTGCGCACACGATAATTAATACTAGAAGGTATTTAATTATGAAAATTTACTAATATTTGTATAGTTGAAAATAATATTAGTACTTGACAAATTGAAACAGGAAATGCTACTGTTTGATTTCCCTCCTTTAACCGCACTCTGACTTGGAGAACGAAAACCAAAGCACTAGCAGTGCTGGTGGGCCGGTTGACTCTGGGTGTAGGCTGGAAAATGGTCCCGAACGAGGAGTTAGACAGTTGCGTTTAACTCTTAAATTCCCATCACGAAAACACGCCCATATACTGTGACCCCCCTTGAACCCCACTTTCATAGAGTAAAACTAGGGTTTACAGAGGTAAACATTATTTTTCTTATTTCTTCTCTGAAATATATATTGTTGGTACTCGTTAGAACCGCCTAATCGAGGCGGTTCTAATGAGTACCAACAATCTATATTTTGAGCAGATATAAGAAAAATATCACGATTTTTCATCTTATTTTATTTTTTATTATTATTATTGTTTTATTTTTTTTTTGTCAGCGGTAAAGTTAACGGCGTGCTTTCATAACGTTTCTTAAATTTATGTACTATTCGCATGAATGAAGAGTGGGTGAGTGAGTATTTGAGTTTTACGTCCCACCAACAGCTATGGTCATACGGAGACGGTACATCGGTTTAAAGACTCATACTAAAGTCTGGTGAAGCCCGGGGATCGATCCTGCGACCCCTGGTTTACGAGGCGAGTAGCATAGCCATTACACCACGGATGAAGAGAGTGAGGCATACAATATGAGGCATCGCCGAGCATTTTATCCCTTATCCTCAACGAGTTTGATAAATCTTATAATACCCATGATCCAATATTCTACTCATTTTATGACATCTAAAAAATTCTTTTCATAACTGTCAATGTTCCGCCATTAGTAAACGCGACGTCGTTAAGGACCTTACGTGAAAAGTGTCGGGGCGTATCTAACTAATTTGCATATTTAATCCACCATTGGATTGCTGAATTATCATATAACCACACGTGTACATGTGATAGCACATCCGTGTCGGCGGTAAAGCCTAACTTAAATTCGTTATATGACATTCATGATCATTTCATAATTTATGAAACTCGCCGAAGTCTCGTTTCATAAATTCCATATGAAATGACGAGTTTTAGATCCTTTATTTCAATGATTGTAAATAAAATGGTTTTTTAACTGAGGTCGCCGTCAACACGTTGTTTCTAATTTGGGACATCTCATCAACACGTTGTTTCCAATTTCGGACTCTCAAGCCCTACCGCAAAAAAGAAGGGTTTAGATACAGAGACCGACTCGCACCATTTACCTGAGCAGGCTTAGGCCTAAACGGTTTACCAGTACTCATGCACGGTCGGTTTCAGCTCTGCATGGAAGCACCATGTAGCCCAATCTATTTCTCCAAGCCCCGATGGGCGGCGAAATAATATATCATCTTCGTATAATAATATATCATCTTCGAGTAAGAAATGTTACAAAATGTTGTTATCGAATTATCGCCTGAGATTTCACCAGATATAAGTGCAAATAACAAAATAGATTTTATCATCAAAATTTGTAATGATTTCTAAAAGGCTATTTGTAAAGTTGTCGCACTTGGCCAGAAAATGACGGACTACTAAAGGACCCGCTGTTCGGTTTTCATAATAATATTAACAAACATTAAGTAATCAATTTGCAAGTGTGTATTATCATTAGCAACCAGACAGATACCGTCTATAACACTCATGGGATATGATTTTTATTTTCTTCAAAAGGATTTTTGGACGAGCGATTAATTTGTATTTTCATAAGGCACTAGTTTTATTACGTAATTTTATCTTTTTATTTTCATATTTATTTAGTCATTTCGTAATAAAATCATTATGTAATGCTACCGACAAAGGAAAAATAAAAAAGATAATTAAACATCAATTTAAATAAAGGCTTTATTACAATATTAATCCAAAATTTTATTATTAGATATGTACACATATTTCATCTCACTGCCCAAAACTATAAAGTAATCGCATGTCTATGGATATACAGTAAAATTCCGCTATTAATACCACCTTATATATATTAAGACATAGTCTGCTTTAAAACTTTATTTAGTAGGATGCATTTATTCTTTCTTTGTGTTTTCTGCATACCGTAACCTCCGGTCGGAGACCATCTTTGGAACCGTTCAAAAGTGGTCTTAAAGACCACTTTTCAACAGCCCCAAAGGTGGTCTTAATATAGGAATTTTACTGTACAGTGAAATTCCGCTATTCAGACCACCTAAAATTAAGACTAATTCTGCTTTAAAAAGCTTATTTAGTAGGTTGCAGTTATTCTTTCTTTGTGTTCTCTGCATACAGTGTCCTCTGGTCATGGACAACCTTTGGGACTGTTCAAAAGTGGTCTTAAAGACCACTTTTGAACAGTCCCAAAGGTGGTCTTAATATGGAAATGTTACTTGATACATAAATAAGCCAGCACACAATAAATTATACTTATTGTTATGGGCTACCAGGAAAGGCTCATGCTTATTCTCAAAGCCCTGCCCCCGCAGGCACACCTTGACTCAACACATTACGAAAACACACCAGTGCGACATAGTGCATTTGTTTTCACATCTCCAAACGGCCCCCGCCCATTGGGGCTTGAAAAAATAAATGACCTGCATGATGCTTTCACGCAGAGCTGAATCCGGCCCGCACACGAGTATTGGTAAACCGATTAGAGGATCTAAGCCTGCCCAGGCAATGCGGTGCGAGTCGGACCGTTCATGTGATTTCATTGGGCGACAGGGCTTGAGATGTCCTTTCATCTCAATGTCGGGTAAAAGTCCCACAAAATTGGAAGCAACGTCTCCAAAATTACCTGCATAGTGTTGACGGGGACGTTAAACATCAAATCAAACACACACATCTCCAAAATGCCTACATTTAAAGAAAATCCATCATATTTTCCTTATTTAACTGCAAACATAGGATGTGGGTGCTCGTTAGAACCGCCTCGTAGTACCAACTACCTATGTCTTGGAGCAGAAATAAGAAAAATAATGTTTACCCCCGTAAATTCAAGTTTGCTCTATAGGTTTAGGTGGTGTTTATATCACGGACTTTCAGGTATGTTTCAACGTTGATTTAACTTCGAGTACTTGCTGGGAGTGCATTTTCTGCTCATTGACAGGTAGACATTGTTTGTATCGAGGCTTTACGTCCCCGTCAACACTATTGATCTTGACAGGGTGGTTTGTTTGTTTGTTTGATTTGAGGTTTAACGTCCCCGTCAACATTGTATAGGTCAGTTTGGAGACGTTGCTTCAAATTTCTGGACTTTTACCCGACATTTAGATGAACTGACATCTCAAGCCCTGTCGCCCAATGAAACCAAAAGGGTTTATAAGCATGAACGGACCGACTCGCACCGCTTTGCCTGGGCAAGCTTAAATCCTCAAAGCTGTTTACCAGTACGACTGAGTACTGCATGGTAAACCGCTTGGAGGATCTAACCCTGCCCAGGCAAAGCGAGGGAGTCGGACAGTCCATGCTTATATCCCTATTGGTTACATTCGGCGACAGGGTTTGAGATGTCGTTTCATCTCAATTTCGGGTAAAAGTCCTACAAAATTGAAATCAACGTCTCTAAAATTACCTAAATAGTGTTGGCAGGGACGTAAAACATCAAATCAAACAAAATCAAAAACAAATCATGAGGAAGCTAAACGTTTAGAGACGGATGCAGGTTTTCAGAATATTTTATTAAGTGCATTTTTTACTCTATTTTAACATTCAACGAGTATCTTTGTGACTGTAATCAAACTCATATTTTTGTTATGTCAGGTGTTTAGTAACTGGGGAGAAGTTTCAAAATGTTTTTTTCCTAGAAACAAAAACAAACAAAAACACATGGGTAAACCACGTATATATTTCACCATGGTACCGTTTCCGAGTCTTGTGAAAACCCCAAACCTGTATGGAAACCCTGTACGTCACCCTTTAATTCACACTTCATGTCTTCTTACTTCTTTACCTTCTTTGAGCCAGCGCACGACAAAACCTACAATAAGACATATGCGCCCATCGAAGACTTAGATAAGCCTGCGCATCCATATAGTCTAACCAGAGACTTCTCTTGCTGCATGAAGGAGCATTGGGCCCTTAGCTATCCTAAGATCGCACAACGAAGACTCTGATCAGACTGCGCGGATGCGCAGGCTGATCTGAGTCTTCGTTGGGCGCACATGTCTTATTGTAGGTTTTGTCATGCGCTGGCTCATTTTATTTCTTCCTTCCCACTTTTAGCTTCTGACTACATGACGCCTTACTTATGACTTCATGATTTCATGATTTCTTACTATCAACTTCTTCCTTCCGACTTCCCAACTTCTAATTGCATGCCTGCATAGTTCCGACTTGATGACCTCTTACTTTCGACTTCTTACTTCCGAAGTCCTATATGTGTAACTTCATGAATGCTTACTTTTAACTTTAGTCATGCTTATTTCAAAAGTTTATTTTATTTTATTTTTTTTATTTTTTTTGGTCGACTTCCAACTTCTTACTTCATGACGTCTACCTTCTGACTTCCAACTTCTGATTCATGACTACTACTAACTCATGACATCTTACATCTCACTTCTTACGACCTCCAAATACATCGTTAATCAGGAGTGGGCGAAACCGGTGTACCCGGAAAAACCCGCCTGATATTCCGCTGAGCTGGACTCGGACCACAGAAGTGAGAGACGTAATTATTAAGAGTCAGTAGGCCACGGAGGCCCGTTCCGTGATCATGGAATAGGTACATTTCCCAGTATAAGGGCGTCAGTGTTGTTTTGTTTCAATTAGTTTTACAAAAATGTCCGGGTCTACAATGCCTGCCAAAAGTCTCAAAATGGGGGGGTGGGGAGGGGGGGGGGCTATGGAAGTATGGTGCGGTTCATAAATTGTATGCTCTCAAGGACGGAACAGACGATTTTTGCTTTGTTTTGATCCTTCTCTTGCTGAATATTCAGATTAGCCACACCCATTTCTGACTTTGAACCAATCAAATTACTTGATGTAATGTATTCCTTCAAATTCATAAATTGAATGTCAAACAGTGTAGATCCTGATCAGATGGCTTCTTCAGAAGCCATCTGATCTGGACCTACACTGTTAGAAGCCATCTGATCAGGATCTACACTGTTTCCAAAGATAGGGGTTGTCGTGAACAGCAGGATAAGAGTTAGGGTCCGTTTTGTTAATTAAGTAAAGGCACCTAAGCCACATTTTTATCGAATCCGTGGTTCATATGTTTCTCACATTTTAAGATGGAAAAGTGTTGAAATGTGACACTCGGTGTGAGAATAAGCAACATTTCTTTATAATATCAGATTAAAACAGCTAACAAGAAAAAAGGTTTTACCCCTAGGTTTCAACAACATCAGACCTATACTGTTGTAACTGCATGATTTTATCTCCTATTGCAATTAGACTTTATTAGACATCAGTAGACTTCATGCGCAAATGTTTTGACAGTATAATTGGCAATGTCAACACGTTGAAATCATGAGCCATCTACGTCAGCGTGTAAAGATGGTGGCTAATTTAGAGAGAGAGAGAGAGAGAGAGAGAGAGAGAGAGTTGTAATGAAAAGGTATGTAGGAATCTAACTGGATGCGTCGAAATTGATTTTAAGTTGTGCACGTTTAACTGTCCCTTTGTTTTATACAGTAGAACTTCGATGGCTCGAACACCTTTGGGACCTCGAAAATCTGTTCGAGACAGGGGTAGTTCGAGCCACTGAGGGAGACTGCCAGGAGGTATACGATATACTTTTCAATATCTTTTCGGTGTTTTATAATGAAAATGTATGCTGTGTGTACTCATTAGAATCGCCTCATCGAGGCGATTCTAATGAGTACACACAGCATGCATTTGCAAGATAAAAGACTAAAATCTCCTTAATTATCCCCCACTATTTCTTATGTAGAGGATTGCGCTAGGGGCTCAAGAATGGGTTCGACGCATCCATGGTAAACGAGCCTTCGGTTTTCGAGCCATCGAAGTTCTACTGTATGTTCAAATAGGGACCTGGCACTGCATCCACCAGTTATTTCAGTAGATCCTCATCACCGTTTGTGGGTCTTCATCCGGGCCGCTGATTGTTCATTGTGTGAGAGAGGTTCTCATCTTTGAGTTTGTGAACGCATCCAATTTTGTTTATTCGAATTGGGGGTTTACGCCACCATTAACAGTATTTAAGTCATTTTGGAGATTTTGTGGGGCTTTTACCGTACATTGAGTTGCAATGAAATCTCAAACCTTACCGCCCAAACAAACCAATGGGACGGTCTTACTGGCACCATTTTGCCTGGACAGGCTCAGACCCTTCAGTATATTAGCGGTTTACCAGTACTCATGTGCAGTCGAAGAAGCACTATCTAATTCTCTAAGCCCCGAAGGGTGGTGGCCCTCCAATTGTGTAAACAAAGGAAATAGATAAAATCATTTACACTGGGATCTCAGACGGGTGTAGATCCATGTGCCGTTTCATCAGAATCTACACTGTCTGATATGAATCTCTCTATGGGTTTTTTTCAGAGTTGAAAGAGATTTAGAAAGGGTATGGTTTTTCAAACAGAAATTTGTTTTAAAAATACTCAACAAATACTTAAAGCACACGACTAAAGAGCAAAGCCCACTAAAGCTTAGGTGTCTTATTTAATCTGGTAAATATTTGGGTAATGTTTAAACTACTGAACCAACAAAATGTCAATTAGTCTGCAACTAATATCAATAAAAAACATAAACCTATTTTGTCAGCTAATCTGCAACTATCCGTACATGTTTCTGGGCTCCCTCCTATAGACCGTTCACCTGGGATATCATATATCGGGGCTTGGAGAAAAGGGTTAAGCTGCGATAGCGAAAACTGACCGAACAAGAGCAATGGTTTTTGTTTTGTTTGATTTGAGGTTTAACGTCCACGTCAACACTGTAAAGGTCATTTTGGAGACGTTGCTTCCAATTTCGTGGGACTTTTACCCGACATTGAGATGAAATGACATCTCAAGCCCTGACGCCCAATGAAACAAATAGGGTTTATAAGCATGGACTGTCCGACTCGCACCGCTTTGCCTGGGCAGGCTTAGATCCTCTAAGCGGTTTACCAGTACTCCTGTGCAGGTCGGTTTCAGCTCTGCGTGGAAGCGTTATGCAGCCCATCTATTTCTTCAAGCCCCGATGGGCGGGAGCCGTCAACTTGGATGCCAACCAAGGTATCATATATCGGGACTGGGAGAAAAAAAGGTTGAGTTGCAAAAGTTTAAACTGACCGAACAGGAGCAATGGTACATTTGATTGATTGTATTGAGATTTATTTGTATCGCTTCCCAGACGTTACGATAACACACCCGTGCGACATAGTGCATTTTTTTCACTTCTTCAAAATTGCTACTTATATCTATCTATCTATCTATCTATCTATCTATCTATCTATCTATCTATCTATCTATCTATCTATCTATCTCTCTCTCTCTCTCTCTCTCTCTCTCTCTCTCTCTCTCTCTCTCTCTCTCTCTCTCTCTCTTCTTACATTGAGTCGGTCATTACCTCAGTTGATGAAAATCCGACATACATGTATTTTTATTATTTATACTGCAAATATAGGTTGAGGGTGCTCGTTTGAACCGCCTCGTTGAGGCGGTTCTAACGAGTACCCGCAGCCTATGTTTTGGAGCAGAAATAAGAAAAATAATGTGTACCCCAGTAAACCCCGATTTTCGCTATATAATATGGGGTTTAGGGGTGGTGTTGTTCATTTCACGGGCTTGTTTACATGAAAAGAGAAGAGACAGAAGCGATAAAAGTGAAGTGCAGGAGAGAAAGAGGAAAATGAATGAAAGTAATAACAACATTCCCCACCCCCATCCCTAGACTAGCTACTAGTCTGATAATTAAAGTCTGATCATTTTGGGGTATTTTTATTGCATTAAAATTGTATCACCTTCTTAGTAATGGCAAGTCTATTTGGTAGAGTCTCAAATCTTAGGATGTTAAAATTGAGCCAGAGAGATTAGACTAGCTAAACTTTTATACACTGTTCATTTTAGTGCAAAATATGATTTTAATTATTATTCATTTTAACTCCTAGTGGCTAGGCTACAACACCCCAACCCCAACCCCAACCCCACCCTATATATACAGTGAAATTCCGCTATTAAGACCATCTAAAATTAATTCTGCTTTTAAAAGCTTATATAGCTATAGGTTGCGCTCAGCGCAAAGCCAGAGCTAAGGCATCAACAACAGAGAGCTGTCTTCCTCTAGCCTCTGTTTCTCTATCTGTAGCAGACAGTTCAGGGCAAGACACAAACAGGAGCATTTGTTAAATATGATTAAGATTGGCCATTGTCGGTAATGATAGACGAACTATTACATAGTACGTTGCAGTTATTCTTTCTTTGTGTTTTCTGCACACAGTGTCCTCTGCTCAAAGACCACCGTTGGGACTGTTCAAAAGTGGTCTTAAAGACCACTTTTGAACAGTCCCAAAGGCTGTCTTAATATAGGAATTTTACTGTATACAGCAGACCTTGCCCAACTGTTAATCAAAATCAGTTGAATGTCCCAGTGACGCAACGGATACAGATCAACTTCGTCTGAACCAACCGCTTCCTCTGATATATTTAGAAGGTCTAAGCCTGACCAGTCATAGCTGATATAAAACATGTTCTATAAAAGGGGTATCCTTTGGAAGCAAGGAATGCACCGTATAACTAGAAAATATGAAGTATACATGTTATCTGGGCCAGACTAGCTAGTTTCGGCCAATTAGGCCTCATCAGTGACCCTCACGTATTTTCAAAATTCCACAATGGAATCAATGATCCCAAAGGACAAGAAAATATAAACTACACTATGATGTATGGCAAGAAGACGTTTTACGGCCGCCACACATTCCCAGACACCAGACACCAAACCCTTACGGTTTGGTTGAGCGAAAGGTGTCATCTCATCAAAATGTCGGGTAAATGTCCCACCAAATTGGAAGCCACGTTCCAAAATGACCTCAAGAGTGTTGACGTTGACGTAAAACCTCATCACGCACAAAACCATAGGAAATCCGTTGTGAGTGATCTAATTAAACTAGCCTTAGACGAGTTTGATAAAGTCAATGCCATCGGGTATTTTTGTAAAAAACAAGTATTAAACGAGAGTGGCCTAGTTTGAAAACCCCATATGGAATTACCACGAGTGTTAGATTCTCTTATCATGGGACCAGAATTTCAACCCCTGTTCAGCAAAGGAGACAAAGGGTATTTCATTCTTACAATGGAACCTGCAACATGAGACTGTGGTTCACGTGGTTCCTAGATTTACGACCTGCCACAAGTCAAGCCTGCTCATCTGCCAAAATCCCACGATGCCCCAGGACGACCCATTTCATGGCATTCATCCCTGTGGAGCATGTCACAGTCGGACACCGAAATTCCAGGATCGAACTCGGGAGCCCTAGCATCAGTGGCAAGCAAGGTCACTAACCACAGAACCATCAAGTTTCAAGCTTTTGCTACCAAAACTACAGGGAAATTCCACTATTAAGACCACCTAAAACAAAGACGAATTCTGCTCTGAAAACCTTACTTATTAGGTTTCATCTATTCATTCATTCTTTGTGTTTTCGGGAGACATTCACCTCTGGACGGAGACCACCTTAGGAACTGTTCAAAAGTGGTCTTGAAGACCACTTTTGAACAGTCCCAAAGGTGGTCTTAATAGAGGAATTTTACTAAATCTTCCTCTCATGGCTAGTCATAGTATTGTAAAGCATCTTTCTATCTTGATCAGTAAACTGAACCGTCTCAAGAGCGCTTGAAATAAATGACGTGGATAACTTGATAGTTTAAGGCGGGCGGCAGGGAAATGAACTCCTATTGCCGACAAACAAATAGGTCTGAAATTCTTGGTGTCACATAACGGATTAAGCCTTTTCAGGGGCTCTATGTTAGTGATTTCTTTATCCGTAGAAGAGTATCAAATACCAATTAAGCCGGGTCTTCATTAAAGTGGGTGTACATTTCACTCAAGCACTTGTTACGAAAGCTTGAGGGTTTTTTGTATGTTTTCTGGTTACTCGAAATAATACTTTTCACCAATACAGGTGGAAAGGAAGAAGAACGGGTTCAAAAGCGGATGTCGCATAAATTTGCAAACAAACATCAAAACTCATTTCGGTTATATACCTTTGCAGAACATTTTTTAGCAAACATTCTTCAAAGGCATGTTTGCGTGCTGTCAACTGTATTAGTATTTTTGTACAGACATCTTTCGAGGCATATATCATTAAACGACGTCATATAAACACTGATGTAATGACGTTGGTCCTACATAGCCAGCGGACACATAACGTCATCTACGTTGCAGCATACTGATGCGACGTTCCACACGCGTTGGCACTTGGTTGACTGCATGTGTGCAAGGAACAATGTTTTAAACTACAAAGATGATGAAGGTGGCACTACAGTAAAAAAAAAATCCCCTTACTCATAATGTAAATTGGGGCATATTCCATGTTCTACCACATTTCAGCAAGTCTAACGCTTCCATTTTTAGGCATATAATTTGACAGGCTGACCATTTACCTTCCAGATGCAGCTAAAAAATTTGGGTGCTGTGCGGCAAATTTTGGCCATTTCGGCAGTCAGTGTCAACAAACCCATACCGCAGCGATTAAATTCAGGCATTTCCAGTGGCCAGTCAGCACAATTTTCTGGTTTAATTTAAATCAGCTGCTTTTTACAATAGCAAATACCTACTAAATTTCTTCTAATAAACAATAATACTTCTCAGAAAAATAATGGCTTAGCACCAAATCCATATAAGCAGTAGAATATTCAATTCTGTGCTGAAAGCTCTCCCCAAGCAAGTACAGCTTTCATAAAGACCAATTATTTCCTGCAGTGCAACCGGAAGCAAGGATTGGTGAAGATAAAACAGGTAACAGGTCTGTCGATCAACCCAATACATTGAGCCTTAAACGCTGTCGTCCGTTGATTATTAGACTAAACTTGGCTGGTTTGGAAACTGTTTTGGATATACGTATTTTACAAGGTGCTGGTCTTGGTCATATTCTGTTCGCAATTTATCGTAATTTTGCATTGTAAAAGAGACCCAGATCAGATGGCGGAAGACATTTGTACCGATAACTGTTTCGACATGTGTCATCCAGGCCCTTCAACAAATCCCGGATGAATTGCTTGATTCGCCTGAAAATTAATATCAGTCGCCCGTAACAATCGGGGCCCCAAGAAAACATTTGCTCCAGAAGGGAATTCTGACGAAAATGCCTTTCTTTAAAAGCATATTCCATTTTGAGGAATATGTAGAAAAACCTAAAAGCACACACACACACACGCACGCACGCACGCACGCACGCACACACACACACACACACACACGCACACACACACACACACACACACACACACACACAAACACACTTGTAAAACTGGCCGAGTCAAGACGTTAAAAGCATATCCCATTTTGAGGAATATGTAGAAAGTCCTACACACACACCACAAACACCCTTGTAAAACTGGCCGAGTCATGTCAGATTACCCATTCCCATTATCGTAAAAACAGAAAGTTTTGCTTAGGTATGTTTAAGTGCTCATGCGAAAGATACCAAGTCTTAATCAACATAAATATACAGAAGAGAAGATGGCACTATTTTATAACAAAGACACAAACAAATTGTGACAAAATTTATTGTATCTATATTGGCATTTAATCTTCATGTATCTACTGTGAAATATTTTGTCACAAGATCAGATAGCAATTTTGTACCGTTAATAACCGCCACCTTACGCCAAAAAGTCATAAAGATGTCAGCTGAATTTATATCAACTCTTGGTGACCAGCTTTTTCGGTTTTATTTCCATTTAAACATTCCGAAGTGTAAATTAAAATTTCATAATTTTACCGTTGTTTCTTATCACTTGCTATAATGAAGATTTAATGACTGTTTGGCAGTTTTTCGGACTGACGGACGATAACTCCTGACGTGGAAATCTATGTCACTGCCGCCGGCGGGATCATTTAAACGCGTCGCAAGAGTATGTGTATTGATAGGTATAAACTGACAAACTTTATCAAACTTCATCAAAGTTTATTTAATTATATTGGCGAAAATTTGTGTATTTGATTAGTAATGCCGCCCCCGGGAACGGTTGTCCTGAGAGGAGAGGGCAAGATTGGGACAAAGCATCAAGAATAGACAAATAATTTACGACAGCAGTTTCACTGCTATTATCCTCGTGAGTATCACTAATCAATATATTTCAGGCCGCAATGAAAAATGAAGGACCGGCAAGAAACGGAAAGTTTTTTTTTTTTTTTCGAACCTGATTTGGTTGAATCATATATTTTTTATGCCGTACGTCCCATCGATGGGGTATTGACAAACAGTGAAGACCCTGATCAGACGCCGCGTAACGCGGCATCTGATCAGGGTCTAAACTGTTTGCTTTAAGTTTTCAATATATACTTAGTCAAAAAAGTAACTATACCAACTTTCGGGTGAAACTCACTAGATATCTGGCAGCTATTGAGCTAAATTTGGCTGTGGATATATAAATTGGACGTTTAGCTAGAGAATGCTCAAACTTGCATTTGTCCGTACCTTTCTGCTCCAGAGTTGCCTTCCAATATGTGCCTAGAAAGATTTTGGTAGTTAATGGACATTGCGCATGCGCAGAAAGTTCTTTTTGTGTAAGATGGAAGACAATATTCTCTGAACATCGGATAACACTATACTTTTACAATATCTCATGAACTCGCATTATAAGCGAGGTTTTAATTTGTGAAATTCTCAAATTATCTCCCTTGCAATTAAAAATATAGCAATTTTCGAACTGCTGTAATTTTTATTCCTGTCAATTAATTTTTGCCATTTTTTCAAAAAAACGCTTTGTGTCCACCATTGCTGCTAATCATGATGGTAAAAAATACAGAAAATTCATGTAGCATGTAGCACTATCGATTGCGATTTTCTATGGAGTTCCCATTGAAAGCAGCATTTGCACACAATTTCTAAGAATTGGAGGTCAATATGTGATAGCCTGTTTCTCGTAGCTGATGCAACTAAAGTTCCAAATCTTTTGTGAATAGACGCAGATGGTATCTAAAGAAATGTCACATGTATCAAATTTTAGAAATGTAGGGTACAGGGAAATTTTGTGATGTTAAATCATAGCATGTTTTAATATTTTTTTCTCTGCGAAAATGACACAGTGACCCCTTGGGTGTTTAAAGCAATAGTCTGCGATGATGTGTTTACGAAAACAAAAACGAATGGTGCTTTTGCACGGAAAAATGAGTATTCTTATCAAAACATAACAAACTTTATGTAGTTTTTATCTGTAGTAGCTATAGTAACAGAAGCAATTTTAGGTATAGGAACTTTTTTGACTGAGTATATATATAACTGGTATCCCTTATTTGCATTTGGAACTATCCGAAGCTATAAGATGGAATGTAATGTTAAAAATGATTTGTTTTTGTTTGTTTGATTTGAGGTTTAACGCCCCCGTCAACACTGTAAAGGTCATTTTGGAGACGGTGCTTCCAATTTTGCGGGACTTTTACCCGACATTGAGATGAAATTACATCTCAAGTACTGCCGCCAAATGAAACCAATAGGGTTTATAAGCATGGATGGACCAACTCGCACCGCTTTGCCTGGGCAGGCTTGGATCCGCTAAGTGGTTTACCAGTACTCGTGTGCAGTTTCAGCTCTGCGTGGAAGCATCATGAAGCCAATCTATTTCTTCGAGCCCCGATGGGCGGGGGCGTTCTTATGGTTAAATGAAACAGTTCCATCTACCTGCATACGATAATCTCATGTGTTTACTGTTTGGATCTATAGAAGAAAAATCCCATTACGAAAACACGCCTATATAAATTTGAGCCCCCTTGAACCCCACTTTTATACAGTAAAATTGGGGTTTGCAGGGGTAAACCTTATTTTTCTTATTTCTGCTCTAAACTATAGATTGTGGGTACTCGTTAGAACCGCCTCGATGAGACGGTTCTAACGTGTACCCACAATCTATATTTTAAAGCAGAAATAAGAAAAATATCAGAATTTTTCATTTTAAAATTTCCGTATATCCGGCGATAAGGTTTACAGTGTATTTGCAAAGGCGTGTTTTCGTAATGACCTGTAATAATCTCCTGTGTGTTTACTGTTTATTTATTTTGTTTATTTTTCAGTATTTTAAAATAATCAACATTGTTGCAAGTCTGTTTAGCTGAGCAGGCTGGTATGTGTCTTATCTGGTCGCAAACCCCAAACACAGATTTTCCCTTGATGGGTTTCATGTTTCAGATCATGAACTTAACCCTTTTTGTACCAAATGGAATCTTCCTCCTTATATATGGCATGAGTCCATTTCGAAATTTAGGGATGTCAGGTTGTGTTTTCTTCAAAATTTAGTTCGGGAAATGACTGAACTTTTAGCAAACAGTGGAGGCCCTGATCAGACGCCGCGTTCTGCGGCGTCTGATCTGGGCCTGCACTATTTGCCAAGGTACCCTTTTAGGGGTTTCCGGTACAAAATGGGTTAATTCCAGTGTATTATACTGCCCCGGAAACGCCGGATATCTGCCATGCACTTCCCGCTGAAAAAAAACTTTATTAATGCTGTAATCTTCAACGCTTGTATACAAATCGAATCAAATCGATGTTCTTTTTAAATCACAAATTATCAGTACATGTTCGAAACATGAGAGAGAGAGAGAGAGAGAGAGAGAGAGAGAGAGAGAGAGAGAGAGAGAGAGAGAGAGAGAGAGAGAGAGAGAGAGAGAGAGGGAGAGAGAGAGGGAGAGAGAGATTGTAAATGTAATTGTGTTCACAAAAATGCGCGCGCGAGAGAGCAGGAGAGAGAGAGAGAGAGAGAGAGAGAGAGAGAGAGAGAGAGAGAGAGAGAGAGAGAGAGAGAGAGAGAGAGAGAGAGAGAGGCTCGCTTAGCATATTAAAAGGGCCCTCCAGTATTCGCACCCAGCGAAAACCCAGAGTTCAGCCTGCACATCCTCTTAGTCCGGCCCCGCCCATCGTGACTTGAAGAAATAGATGGGCTGCTTATATGATGCTTCCAGAGCTGAATCCTACTGCACACGAGTACTGGTAAACCGCTTAGAGGATCTAAGCCTGCCCAGGCAAAGCGGTGCGAATTGGACCGTCCATGCTTATAAACCCTATGGTTTCATTGGGCGACAGGGCTTGAGATGTCATTTCATCTCAATGTCGGTAAAAGTCCCACAAAATTTGATGCAACGTCTCCAAAATGACTTTTACAGTGTTGACGGCGACCTTAACCCATTTCAGACTGGAAACCCCTAAACGGGTATCCTGGCAAACAGTTGAGGCCCAGATCAGACGCCGCAGAACGCGGCGTCTGATCAGAGCCTTCACTGTTAGCTTAAAGTCCAGCGATTTTCCAAATCAATTTTGAAGAGAGCACAACCTGACACCCCTAAATTTCGAAATGGACTTCTGCTATATATAAGACGGAAGATTCCATTTGGTACAAAAAGGGTTAAACCTCAAATTAAACAAACAAACATCCCCGCAGTCTGATTATTGATTGATCTATTGATCGATTGATTGATTGATTGATTGATTGATTGATTGATTGATTGATTGATTGATTGGTTGGTTGATTGATTGAATGATTGATTGGGGTTTCACGACACATCAGTCATTGTGGATCATTTTGTGTCGTCTCCGAGAGAAAGGAAGAAAAGAGATCGAAGAGATAGTAGAAGAGATAAATTTGTTTGTTTGTTTGTTTGTTGTTTTTTTTTTTGTTTTTTTTGTTGTTGGTTTGATTTGAGGTTTAACGTCCCCGTCAACACTGTAAAGGTCATATTGGAGACGTTGCTTCCAATTTCGTGGGACTTTTACCCGACATTGTGATGAAATGACATCTCAAGCCCTGTCGCCCAATGAAACCAATAGGGTTTATTTGTATGGACTGTCAGCCTCGCATCGCGGTTCCTAGTCAGGCTTAGATCCTCTAAGCGGTTTACCAGTACAACAGTGTGCGGGCCGGATTCAGCTCTGCGTGGAAGCATCATGCAGCCCATATATTTCTTCAAACCCCTATGGGCGGGGGCCAAGAAGAGATAGTAGAAGAGATAAAGTGAGGGGCAGAGGAGAAAGAGAAAATTGAATGGACGTGTAGAAACAGAAGAAATAACAACACTCCCCCTCTACCCTTACCTGCTGCAAGGACAACAGGCCTTGCCCACATGTAAACCCAAGACATCTGGACGCCCTAGTGACGACCGGTTGGAGAAATAGAAAGGGCCGCATGCCGAGAAGGTCTAAGCAGGCTCAGGCATTCCATGTTTTTTTTATTTATTTATTTATTTTGTGAATAGACACTCAGGGTATCTAGTAAAATGAAACATGTATCAATTTATAGAAATCTTGCCCTAAGTGTAATTTTCATGATGTTAAATCATGGCGTTTATAATGTTTTATTCTGCGAAAGTGATACTAGATACGGTTAACCTTTGGGTGTTTAAAACAATAGCCCTCTATGGGGAATTTACGGAAAAAAAGTTTGGGCTTTTGCATGGAAAAATGAGCCCCCTAACCAAAACAAAATAAACTTTGTGCAGTTTTCGTTTGTAGTAACTATGGTAACAGAAGCAATTTTATGTATAGGAATTTTTTAACCGAGTATAAAGTTAGAGTTGGCATCTAAAGTCACGTGTGAAAATGAGTGAGTGTGTTATTACTAAAGTTGTCATTACTGACAAATGAGATATCATTATCCATACGAAAACCTCAGATTGACCAATTGACCACAACAGTGTGGTCAAAACGCTTTGTGACCATTTTGTGGTTAGGCAA
The DNA here is from genome assembly GCA_963580285.1 of Lucinisca nassula. Classification (NCBI taxonomy): domain Eukaryota; kingdom Metazoa; phylum Mollusca; class Bivalvia; order Lucinida; family Lucinidae; genus Lucinisca; species Lucinisca nassula. The sequence goes on from OY757012.1 coordinate 54,976,066, forward strand.
AGTGTCGCCACATTCAGCATAGACATGCACACTTTAAACCATAGTATGCTAGTGGTCTGTTTCATTGCTATATGTTGGACACGCCCATTTGTCATAGAAGAGGCGTCGGACTTATTTTATTTGTTTATTTATTTATTTACTTTACATTTGTATTCTATTTTTTACGGAAAAATCTGTTAACAAATAGTGCAGGCCCAGACCAGACGCCGCATTCTGCGGCGTTTGATCTGGGCCTGCACTGGTTGCCAAGGTGCACCTTGAAGGGTTTCCCCGATACAATGGGTTAAACCACATAACAAAAGTGGAATTTACTTAGAAAGAGCCCACGAGATAAGGCGAAGGGAAAATAATGCACTGGTTGATCGACTGGCTCTGAGTCAAGTCTTTGAAAATGGTTCCGAAGCGAGACTTAGGAAGTTTCAACGAACCCTTAAATTCCTGTATTTGAAAGAAACAGTGTATACACTGATCAGACGCCGCGTACTACAGCCTCTGATCTGTGTCTTCACTGTTTGCAATTGTCCAAGCCTATGCGCCTACCCAGGTACTACAGATAACCATCCTTACACAGTGTTCTGACGTCATGTGCAGCGGCTTTAAATAACATTTACTACATTATTCAGTAACTTCGGGTGAAAGACAAGCAATCGACTCTCTCTCTCTCTCTCTTTCTCTCTCTTTCTCTCTCTAGAAGCCTCCGTGGTGTAGTGGTTATGCTATTCGTCTTGTAAACCCGGGGTCGCAGGATCGATCCCGGGCTTCTCCAGACTTTCGGATGAGTCTTTAAACCGAGGACCCGTCTCTGTATGACCTTAGTTGTTGTTGAGACGTAAACCTCAAACTCTCTCTCTCTCTCTCTCTCTCTCTCTCTCTCTCTCTCTCTCTCTCTCTCTCTCTCTCTCTCTCTCTCTCTCTCTCTCTCTCTCTCTCTCTCTCTCTCTCTCTCCCCCCGTGCCCGTTCTGCCTTGCCTTTTTGGGATCTGCGGGAACCTGAATAAAATTCAGAAAGATATTCCTTGGTCAACCCCATTATGCGCCCTGACTACCCCTCAGTGATTCAAAGTACCCCTGTCTCGAACTTTTTTTCATGGTCTCAAAGGTGTTCTAGCCCAATACAGTAAAATTCCTATATTAAGACCACCTTAGGGACTGTTCAAAAGTGGTCTTTAAGACCACTTTTGAACAGTCCCAAAGGTGATCCCTTATCAGGGGACACTGAGTGCAGAAAATACGAAGAAAGAATAACTGCAACCTTCTAAATAAGCTTTTTAGAGCAAAATTAGTCTTAATTTTAGGTGGTCTTAATAGCGGAATTTTACTGTATATTGAAGTTCGACGGTATAAAAATCAAATTAATCAAGACGAATACCCAGAATGCCTTTCGCAACCCTCATAAACAGATTAGAATTATTATATTGATATATATTAATATTTTTAATATCATATTTTAGAAATCCAAAAGAAAACAGCTTATTAAGTGGTAAGAAATCTTTTCAAGACAAACTGTTTTATATCAAGTAATAAGTTAAAATATTTTCGGATGACTCATGGGATGAAAACGTTTGAGCATTGTAGTTTTAATAAGACAAATAATTTCACCTCACCAAATTTAGCTTGAGGTGTTTTTGGAGCAAATGCGATTTTCCCCAATAATGGAAGAGTGTTCAGTTTCAATATTAACGATATAGAAGTAAAAGATGACCTTTTGTAATTCGCGACGCATGGGTTTCGGCAAATTCGCTTATTCGAGTATTATTTTTCAACGGTAATATGACATTTGTATGTACCACTTAAATTTGAAATCTTATTTAGATTAATAATTTGTATTCCATTGTTAAAGAGAGACGTCCCCCACTAATTACTTCTGATTCGAAACTGTGACACTGATATTCTCAAAAATGCGATTGTTCAAAAAGAAAATATTTTATTTACTTTCAGATACTTTGCCGATGACTTCAGCCGCAACGCCATTTTTTTAATCTCATGGTAAAAGTGAAGATCGCGGGAGTTCATATCAGTTATCTCCAATCTGCTCAAATCAAATAAGGCCTCCGTAGCCTAGTTGGTAAGATTGCTGTCCCTTAATCATTATGTCTCTCACCGCTGTGGTTCGAGCCTCGATCGGGTCAGATGTGGGGCGCCATGTTCTGCAAAGGACGATCAGGTGGGTTTACTCCGGGTACTCCGGTTTTCGCCCACCTCTGATTAACGATCTGCTCGAAATATATAAAATAATTTTCAGAAGGGCCGTAAAACCAACGAAACAAAAAACTGTCCATGCTAAAATGTCTGTATACAGTAAAACTCCTATATTAAGGTCGTCCCTGACCAGAGGACATTGTATGCAAGAAATTCACCGAAAGAATATCAGCACCCTTCTAAATAGGTGTTTTAAGCAGAATTAGTCTTAATTTTAGGCGGTCCTAATGTATTCAGGAAAAACTATAAAAATAAATATAAAACTTGCGTCCCCAGAAAGGGCATTGGTTCTAAACAATGAAGAACCAGATCAGGCCCCGCAAAATGCGGCGTTTGATGGGGTCTGCTTAAAGTACATGAGGCCATTTCATTGAATACGTTTGAAATGACCATTCCCCATCCGCCTACACCATCTCCGCACTCCGCCACACCACACCCCCACCACACCCCGTCCCACCCATAAAATGTGTTAATTGATGATAATGCCATTTATAATATATTTTATATTTGTGTTCATTTCATAACAACAACGTCCCAATATAACTTTGATCCCCTTAAACCCCACGTTTATACAGTAAAACTGGTGTTTTCAGGGGTTTACATTATTTTCTTAGTTCTGTTCAAAAACATAGATTGTGGGTACTCGTAAGAACCGCCTCGGCGAGGCGGTTCTAACGAGTGCCTACAATCTATGTTTTGAGCAGAAATATGAACAATATCAGGATTTTAATTTAAAAAAGAAAAAAAAAAACTTTGGTGAAATTTTTTGACCAATATATTTGAATAGGCGTGTTTTCGTAACGCATTGAGTGAACAACTGACAATTCTCCCGCATGGTGGTCTAAGGGAAGTAACTCTTCAAAGACGAAACAATCGTTAAAACGAAAATGAGACCTATGAGGAAACTGGACACTTCTGTCATACTTTGAGGGTAGCTGGGTCAGGCGAAGGTGTCGTGTATCTTGCGGCACTGGGGCGTCCTTCTGATATTGACTTACAGTTGGGCAAGGCCTGTCCTTGCAGCAGGAAAGGTTTGAGGGGGAAATTCCGAATGTTGTTATTTTTTCCAGTTTCGTCAATTCATCACGAAAACACGCCTATATAATTTTGACCCCCTCGAACCCCACTTTTATATAGTGAAACTGGGGTTTCCGGGGGTTTACCTTATTTTTCTTACTTCTGCTCTAAAATATAGATTGTGGGTACTCGTTAGAACCGCCTCGATGAGGCGGTTCTAACGAGTGCCCACAATCTATATTTGGAGCAGAAATAAGAAAAATATTGCAAAGTTTTCATCATAAAAATTTCATTTTTTCGGCGATAAAGGTGGCAATGTATTTGTATATATAGGCGTGTTTGCGTAATGCCTTTCGTTTTCCTCTTTCTACCATGTCCCTCACATTCATCTCAATCTCCTCTACTGTATCTCATATTTCTTATCTCCCTTTCTTAGGGAGTCGAAACAGAAAAGGCCCACAGAATACACATGCGCTGAAGTGTCGTTTTACCCCGACGTGTACAATCAATCAATCTGTCACATTGTAGTCTAAGGGAAGTAACTCTTCAAAGACGAAACAATTACAGGTGTTAAACGAAGAGGAAAATGAGATACTTCGGTCATACATGTACTGATATGCACAGGCATGACATCCGCTCAATATGATCAGAGTCTATGAGAAGCAATCTGTAGCCACTGTGTTGCAGAAAGCTTTCGTAACCCCCACCCCACCCCCACCCCCTGTGTTTTACGACAATAATCTTTCGTGACGTTTGTGACATTGTTTTGCATCCCTATCAACACTATTTAGGTCATTCCGGAGGCGTTACTTCCGTTTTGTGGAACTTTTACCCAACATCGTTTTGAAATGACATCTCAAGCCCTACCACCCAAAGACACCGCGAGGGTTTAATGAGCGGTCTGAGTCGCACCAATTTTCCTGGGCAAGCATAGACCGTCAAAGTTAACCAGTATCACATTCGACCGGTTTCAGCTCTGCATGGAAGCACCATGCAGCCCACTATATTTATACACGCCCCGTTGGACGCGATGGGGGTATTGGTGGTGGGGGTATCTTATTCTTATTATTCTTGTTTCTGCTCAAAGACAGCGAATGTGGATGCTCGTTAGAATCGCCTCAGTGAGGCGGTTCTAAAGGGCACCAACAACATATGTCTTCGAGCAGAAATAAGAAAAACATGTCTTTCCTTGTAAACCCCACTTTTCTTCATATAAATTGGGAATTACAAGGGTGTTCGTTTTCACGGACGTATTAACTTGGGGAATCTTCATTTATAGGAAAGAAAAATGTAAGTAAAGGCAAAACGATCACGTTAACAAGTCCGTGTGCGGCCCCAGCCCATTGAGGCTTGGAGAAATAGATTGGGCTGTATGGTGCGTCCACGCAGAGCTGAAACCGACCGCACATAAGCACCGTTAGCCATTTTAGAACGTCTAAGCCTGCCCAGGCGAAGTAGTGCGAGACGGACCGTTCCTACATTTAAGCCATTTTGGGAGACAGGGTTTGAGAGGTCATTTCATTTAACTCACTTAGTACCAGAAACCCTTAAAGGGGTGCCTTGGCAAACAGTGCAGGCCCAGATCAGACGCAGTCTGACCAAGGCCTCCACTGTATGCTAAAGGTTCAGTCATTTTCCAAATATTTTTTGATGAAAACTAAACCTGACACCCCTAAATTTTGAAATGAACTCCTGCTATATATATAAGGAGGAAGATTGCATTTGGTACAAAAAGGGTTAATGTCGATAAGAGTCCCACAAAACTGGAAGCAACGTCTCCAAAATGAATTCAAACAAACAAAACAACACCCTTCGAAATCCCTCCCTTTGTAGAGACAAACGGAAATGGGGTTTACAGTAGTTTATCTTTATTCTTAATTCTTATTTGTGCTCAGAAACGTTGGCCATGGGTACACGTGAGAACCTCAAGAGAGACGTTCTAACTACTACCCAACCTATGTTTCGAAACATCACTGAAGCGGTTTTGAGCGAGTACCCACAATCTATGATTCTGGATACAAGTAAATAAAAAAAATGTTACCAGTTGCCAGTTAAAATGCCCATAAGACATCGTAACAACGCACGGGAGTGGATGTGTTGGTTGTAGGGGATGGGGATGGTTTCGTAATGGTCCTAGTCTGGCGCTGGGCTTCTTACGAAGATAAAGCACTCCTCCCTGTCTATTTTTCGGCACATATTAAAACCCTAACCCGCTACATGATAGACCGGGCTACATGATGCTTCCACGCAGAGTTGCAACCGACCGCACAAGAGTCCTGGTAAACCGCTTAGAAGGTCTAAGCTAGACTGTTCCCAATCTAACTGATATTTGGTCAATATATAAGACAGTTTTACCTTATTATTTAACTATATCTCAAGGCCCCCGCCAATCGGGGCTTGAAGAAATAAATGGGCTGCATGGTGCTTCCACGCAGAGCTGAAACCGACCCGCACACGAGTACTGGTAAACAGCTTAGAGGATCTAAGCCTGTCCAGGCAAAGCGGTGCGAGTGTCGGACCGTCCCTGCTTATAAACCCTATTGGTTTCATTGGGCGACAGAGCTTGAGAGATGTCATTTCATCTCAATGTCGCGTAAAAGTCCCACAAATTGGAAGCAACATCTCCGAAACGACATATACAGTGTTGGCGAGGATGTTTAACCTCAAATCAAACAAACAAACTAACTTTGTTTCTCTCAGCCGGATTTGGCTAATCAGTTATGCGTTCCTGTGAGGTAAGGGAGTTTATGTGTGCAGACAAATAGTCATGGAGGAGTATGTTTTCTTAGTTATAATCCTTTGACTCATAGCCTGGGAGCCAGGCATGGGCTACGCCTGCCCAGGCAAAGTGGTGCGAGTCGGACGGTCGCTTGAGATGTCATTCGATTTCAATGCCGGGTAAAAGACCAACAAAATTGAAAACAACGCCTCAAAAATGACCTAATGGTGTTGACGGGGACGTAAAACCTGAATTTGAAACAAAACAAATCACAAGTCTACATTATTTTTCTTATTTCTTATTTATGATCCGAAACACAGGTCGTGGATACTCGTTAGAACCGCCTCAGTGAGGCGGTCCTAACGAGCGTGTACCCACGATCTATGTTTCGAAACCTCACTGAGGCGGTATTACTGAGGAGCATAAATAGAAAAAGATGTTACAATAATGCTAATTCTTGCACACCAGACAAGGAAATCCGTGATTTTACCCTGGGATAGAAATTTATGTTCTGACCCTGGTGTTCCGACCCAATATCGAATATTCCCGCGTGTTTGATAAATGTACTGGTTGAATACGACCTCGTATGCGCCGTCGTTAAGGTTGACGTCATGCACGTTACATTACATCACTAAACATTCCTGTAGTGGCATCACAATATGGCGGACGTTGGTAACTGAAGTGGCTGCATTAAAAATCCGCGCTAAAATGGAAGGTATGCAAGAAAAAGAATCCAATATGGTTGTAAGGATGGATAGAAAATTCCGTCCCTCGGGATCACTATCCGGCATCACTCGGCAAGCCTCGTGATGCCGGACAGTGACCCTTGGGACGGATTTTTCCATCCACCCCTCACACCCATATAAGATTCTTATATTACAAGAATGCTAATTTCAACGCCATGAAAGACGCTTTTATATCATATGGGTGGGGGCGGGGTGGAGTTGGAGGTTTTCGTAGTGATGTCTGTTTTTCAATACCTCTTGTCGCGTCCGGCTATGAGCAAAGATGAAGAACTCCTCCCTATGTTTTGCCCTTGTCAGCCAAATCAATAACACCCATCTTTATGAGTGAGTGAGGTTTTGAGTTTTACGTCTCACAAACAGCTATGGTCATACGGAGACGGGACCTCGGTTTAAAGACTCATCTAAAAGTCTGCCCATCCATATGAAATTTATACATTATTAGCATTTAGACAATAAGCCTCCGTGGTGTAGTGGTTATGCTACTCACCTTGTAAACCAGGGATCGCAGGATCGATCCCGGGCTTCCCCAGACTTTCGGATGAGTCTTTAAATCGAGGTCTCGTCTCCGGATGACCTTAGCTGTCGGTGAGACGTGAAGTTCAAACACTCACTCATCATTTAGACAAGAACCATACGATAACACATCCGTGCGACATGGTGCATTTTTTCACATCTCCAAAATGGCTACTTTTCTTATTTATACTGCAAACATAGGTTGTGGGTGCTCGTTAGAACCGCCTCAATGAGGCGGTTCTAACGAGTACCCACAACGTATGTCTTGGAGGAGATATAAGAAAAAATAATGTTATGTCCCCGTAAACCCCAGTTGTCTCTGTATAAATTAGGGTTTAGAGGGGTGTTCATTTCATGGACTTCTTAACATGATGCTGAGATTTGACTGTTCAAAAATTATGAATAAAATAAGGCGTTCTTCTTTTCACTTTCTGGCCCCCACCCATCCGGGCTTGAAGAAATAGCACACGAGTACTGGTAAACCGCATAGAAGATCTAAGACTGCCCATGCAGGTAAAGCGGTGCGAGTCGGACTGTCCATGCTCATAAACCCTATTGGTTTCATTGGGCGACAGGGTTGGAGATGTCATTTCATCTCATTGTCTGTAAAAGTCCCACAAAATTGGAAGCAACGTCTCCAAAATGACCTATACAGTGTTGACGGGGACGTTAAACATCAAACCAAACACAACAAAACGTTTCACTTTTTTTTCCGGTTTGTTGAAGGTGCAAACGGGAATGCTTTTGTTTGTTTGTTTGTTTGTTTGTTTGAATTGAGGTTTTACGTCCCCGTCAGCAGTATTTGGGTTATTTTTGGAGACGTTGCTTCCAATTTTGTGGGATTTTTACCCAACATTCAAGTAAAATGACATCTCAAGCCCTACTCCCTACGGTTCAACTCGAACCACTATGCCTGGACAGGCTTAGACCTTCTAAGCAGTTTACCAGTACTCATGTGCGGTCGGTTTGAGCTCTGCACCATGCAGCCCAATCCATTTCTACAAGTACCGATAGGCGGGGACCGAAACGGGAATGTTGAAAGATCAACTTTTATAAACAAACATGAATCAAAGTCGCTGATTAGAGAAATTACACATGGTTTATGATGGGTTTGACAAATTGTTGGGGGCGTTACTGTCACCTAAAGCCAATGTATAAAAGTTGTCTTCTTGTGGAATAATTTTCAAATTATTAAATTAGCATGGTTATTACTTCGCAAAATGGCACTACTACTAGCTGAACGCATCATATTGGGTCCGTATGTCTGAAATATTTTTTGTTATATGCATACCATTCAGTAGGTTCTGTTCTCAACGGTTCTCCTATACCATTACTGACTGGTCTGTGTGCGAACAGCGAAGGCTCGGGTGAGATAATCTCACCCGAGCCTTCGCTGTTCGCATGTGGCAAAGGAGACGCGTCGGAACTTTTAGGTATGTTGCGACTCGCTTATGGCTTTGGGGCTGACACAGTACATCACCATCTGTCATTGCTATTTTGATTGTTAGAGAAAACAATCTGTGCACATACAGCGAACACACAGATTAACCTGCATTCAATGCTCTATACAGGTTCAATAGGCGTTTCATATGGGGACAATATCTATATATGCGCGCTGGTATTGCTATACATAAAGATGATGATGATGATGATGATGATGATGATGATGATGATGATGATGATGATGATGATGACGATGATGATGATGATGATGATGACGATGACGATGATGATGATGATGATGATGATGATGATGCTGATGATGGTGATGATGATGTCGAAGTGGAGGAGGACAATGTGGTTTCGAATGCAGATTATGGTACAGTCTGGTCGTGTATGTATCAAGTCGACCAAATGGCTCAGTTGCCAGAGTGCCCGAATGGAGTGTACTCGTAAGATGACAGGGCTTCGAGTCCATGTCGTCTGACAAGGCTCCATATGCATTTTTACCTCGCCTGGGCCGAAGGATCCAGGGGAAATTACAGTATAGTGTGTCGTCCGTCCGTCCGCACCTTTGACCAGTTATATCTCTGCAACCTGCAGGCTGACCTGAACCAATTCTCATCTGTAGCATGCCTCTGGTGGGGCATTGGTGACATAAGCTTTTTTTCGAAATCGAACGAAACCTTGGTTGCTATGGTAACCATAATGTCCCATTGACTTACAATGGGAAAATGCTTGTCATCACCGTAGCGCCTTCAGTTTTGATCGGATCTTTCTGAACTTATACGTAAGGTGGCTGGGGATAATAACTCGGATGAGTTGGAAAACCGGTCAAGTCGGCCCATTAATCATAGGGTTGCGTCCCCTTGATTGCTGAACATGCCTATTATTGACATTGTCATTACCGTAGCCCCTTCAGTTTTACATGCAAGTAAGTCAGGGTTAAAAGCTCGGATTAGTTCGAAAACTAGTGATGTCGGTCGATTACTTGTGGAGTTATGTCCCCTACTGTGCTGAAAATGTTTATTTTTGACCTTGTCTTCACCGTCTTCAGTTTTGATCGGATCTTCTTGAAACTTACAAACATGTAAGTCAGGGATAAAAGCTCGGATGAGTTCGAAAACTGGCCATGTCGGTCGATTACTCACGGAATTACGTCCCCTACTTTGATGAAAATGCTTATTTTTGACCTTGTCATCACCGTAGCCCCTTTAGTTTTGACCGAATGTTTTTGAAACTTTTCAACAAGTAAGTCAGGGATAAATGCTCGGATGAGAGAAAACTGGCGAGGTCGGCCTATCGAGCATAGAGTTATTTCCCCTTGAAAGCTGAAAATGCCTATTTTTGACCTTGTCATCTCTGTAGCCCCTTCAGTTTCCATCGGATCTTCTTGAAACTTACATGTAAGTAAGTAAAGGATAAAACTTCAGCAGAGTTTAAAAAATGGTGAGGTGGGTCTATATTGCAGAGAGTAATGTCTCCTCTGATTTCAGAAAATTCATAGCTTTGACCTTGTCACCATTGTAGCCCCTTCAGCTTTTATCGGATCTTCTAGAAACTTACTTGTAAGTAATTCAGGGATAAAAGCTTAGATGAGTTCGAAAACTGATTAGGTCAGCCTATTTATCATAGAGTTACGTCCCTTTGATTGCAGAAAATGCCTATTTTGACCTTGTCATCAACGTAACTCCTTCAGCTTTCATCATGTCTTCTTGAAAATTACAAACAAGTAAGTCAAGGATAAAAGCTCGGAGGAGTTCGAAAACTAGCGATGTCGGTCTATTACTCACAGAGTTATGTCCCCTACTTTGCTGAAAAAAAAAATCGACCCTTCATCACCGTAGCCCCTTCAGTTTTGATCGGATATTCTTGAAACTTACATATGAGCAACTCAGTGATAAAAGCTCGAATTAATTTAAAAAAACACACAAAAAAACGGTGTAGTCGGCTTATTTATCATAGAGTTACGTCACTCCGTTTTTGACCTTGTCATCACCGTAGCCTCTTCAGTTTTGATCAAATCTTCTTGAAACCTACATGTAAGTAAGTCAGGGATAAAAGCTCGAAAGAGTTCAAAACCTGGTGAGGTCAGCCTATTTATCATAGAGTTTTGTCCCTTTGATTGCTATAAATGCCCATTTTTGACATTGTCATCATCATAAGTCCCTATATTTTGAACGGACCTTCCTGAAACTTACATATAAGTAAGTTAGAGATAAAAGCTTGAATGTGTTTGCAAACTAACATTGTTGGCACATTACTCATAGAGTTAAGACCCCTTCTTTGCTGAAAATGCGTATTTTGTACCTTGTCATCACCATAAGTCCTTTAGTGTCGATCGAATCTTCCATAAGTAGGTTGGGAATGGAAATTCGGATGAGTTAGAAAACTGGTGATGTCTGCCTATCTCTCATAGAGTTACGTCCCTTTGAATAATGAAAATACCTGTTTTTGACCTTGTCATCAGCATAAATCCTTCGGTAAAGATTGGCACTTCCTGAAACTTTTAAGAGGAAATGGGACACTTCTGTCATACTTTGAGGGCGGCTGGTTGAGACGAAGGTATCGTGTATCTTGCGACATCGGGGCGTCCTTCTGATATTGACTTACAGTTGGGCAAGGACTGTCCTTGCAGCAGGAAAGGTTTGAGGGGGAATGTTGTTATTTTTTCAGTTTCGTCATTTCCTTTCGTTTTCCTCTTTCTATCAAGTCCCTCACATTCATCTCTATCTTCTCTACTGTATCTCATATGTCTTATCTCCCTTTCTTAAGGAGACCACACAGAAAAGGCCCACAGAATACACATGCGCTGAAGTGTCGTTTTACCCCGACGTGTACAATCAATCAATCTGTCACATTGTAGTCTAAGGGAAGTAACTCTTCAAAGACGAAACAATTACAGGTGTTAAAACGAAGAGGAAAATAAGATACTTCGGTCATACATGTACTGATATGCACAGGCATGACATCCGCTCAATATGATCAGAGTGTATGAGATGCAATCTGTGGCCACTGTGTTGCAGAAAGCTTTCGTAACCACCACCGCACCCCCCACCCCCTGTGTTTTACGACAATAATCTTTCGTGACGTTTGTGACATTGTTTTGCATCCCTATCAACACTATTTAGGTCATTCCGGAGGCGTTGCTTCCGTTTTGTGGAACTTTTACCCAACATCGTTTTGAAATGACATCTCAAGCCCTACCACCAAAGACACCGCGAGGGTTTAATGAGCGGTCTGAGTCGCACCAATTTTCCTGGGCAAGCATAGACCGTCAAAGTTAACCAGTATCACATTCGGCCGGTTTCAGCTCTGCATGGAAGCACCATGCAGCCCAATATATTTATACACGCCCCGTTGGACGCGATGGGGGTATTGGTGGTGGGGGTATCTTATTCTTATTATTCTTGTTTCTGTTCAAAGACAGCGGATGTAGATGCTCGTTAGAATCGCCTCAGTGAGGCGGTTCTAAAGGGCACCAACAACATATGTCTTCGAGCAGAAATAAGAAAAACATGTCTTTCCTTGTAAACCCCACTTTTCTTCAGATAAATTGGGAATTACAAGGGTGTTCGTTTTCACGGACGTATTAACTTGGGGAATCTTCATTTATAGGAAAGAAAAATGTAAGTAAAGGCAAAGGATCACGTTGACAAGTCCGTGTGCGGCCCACGCCCATTGAGGCTTGGAGAAATAGATTGGGCTGTATGGTGCGTCCACGCAGAGCTGAAACCGACCGCACATAAGCACCGATAAACATCTTAGAACGTCTAAGCCTGCCCATGCCCTTCGGCCTACATTTAAGCCATTTTGGGAGACAGGGTTTTGAGAGGTCATTTCATTTAACCCACTTAGTACCAGAAACCCTTAAAGGGGTGCCTTGGCAAACAGTGCAGGCCCAGATCAGACGCCGTCTGACAAGGGCCTCCACTGTATGCTAAAGGTTCAGTCATTTTCCAAATAATATTTGATGAAAACACAACCTGACACCCCTAAATTTTGAAATGAACTCCTGCTATATATATAATGAGGAAGATTCCATTTGTCACAAAAAGAATTAATGCCGATAAAAGTCCCACAAAACTCGAAGCAACGTCTCCAAAATGAATTCAAACAAACAAAACAATACCCTTCAAAATTCCACCCTTTATAGAGACAAACGGAAATTGAGTTTACAGTAGTTTATCTTTATTCGTAATTCTTATTTGTGCCCAGAAACGTTGGCCGTGGGTACACGTGAGAACCGCCTCAAGAGAGGCCATTCTAACTAGAACCCAACCTATGTTTCGAAACATCACTGAAGCCGTTTTTAACGAGTACCCACAATCTATGTTTCGGGATACAAGTAAATGAGAAAAATGTTACAAGCTGCCAGTTAGAATGCCAATAAGACATCATAACAACGCACAGGAGTGTATGTGTTGGTTGTAGGGGATGGTTTCGTAACGATGCTGGTCTTGCGCTGGGCTTCTTACAAAGATAAAGCATTTTTCGGCACATATTAAAACCCTAACCCGGGTCCCCGCCGATCTGGGCTTGAAGAAATAGATCGGGCTACAGGCAGAGCTGCTTCCAGGCAGAGCTGCAACCGACCGCACAAGAGTCCTGGTAAACAGTTTAGAAGGTCTAAGCTAGACTGTTCCCAGTCGAACTGATATTTGGCCAGTATATAAGACAGTTCTACCTTATTATTAAACTATATCTCTTTTGTGTCTCTCTATGGCCCCCGCCCATCGGGGCTTGAAGAAATAGATGGGCTGCATGCTGCTTCCACGCAGAGCTGAAACCGACCGCACAGGCGCACTGGTAAACCACTTAGAGGATCTAAGCCTGCCCAGACAAAGCGGTGAGTGTCCGCCCGTCCATGCTTATAAAACCCTATTGGTTTCATTGGGCGACAGAGCTTGAGATGTCATTTCATCTCAATGTCGCATAAAAACCCACAAATTGGAAGCAACGTCTCCAAAATGACATATACAGTGTTGGCGGGGAAGTTAAACCTCAAATCAAACAAACAAACCAACTTTGTTTCTCTCAGACTTGGCTAATCAGTTATGCGTTTCTGTGAGGTAAGAGAGTTAATGTGTGCAGACAAATAGTCAAGGAGGAGTATGTTTTCTTAGTTAGAATCCTTCGACTCATAGCCTGGGAGCCAGGCAAGGTCTACGCCTGCCCAGGCAAAGTTGTGCGAGTCGGACCGTCGCTTGAGATGTCATTCCATTTCAATGCCGGGTAAAGGTCCAACAAAATTGAAAACAACGCCTCAAAAATGACCTAAAAGTGTTGACGGAGACGTAAAACCTGAATTCAAACAAAACAAATCACAAGTCTACATTATTTTTCTTATTTCTTATTTATGATCCGAAACACTGGTCGTGGACACTCGTTAGAACCGCCCCACGATCTATGTTTCGAAACCTCACTGAGGCGGTTTCGACGAGAAGCATAAATAGGAAAAGATGTCACAAGCTGTCACCTGTAAAATGCTAGTTTCAACATCACGAAAGACGCTGCTACAGCGCATAGGTGGGGGAGGTGTGGGGGAAGGGGTTTAATACCTCTTGTCGCGTCCCGGCTATAAGTTTTAGCTTTCTAACAAAGATGAAGAACTCCTCCCGGAATACGTTTGCCCTTATCAGCCAAATCAATTGGACGGCCCGTCTATATACAATTAATGCATTTGTGACTAAACTATCATTTCGACAAGAACATTACTAGTCACATTAGGATAAAACACCCTTGCGACATGGTACGTTTTTCACCATCTCCAAAATGACTACTTTTCTGATGAAAATCTGTAATATTTTTCTTATTTATACTGCAAACATAGGTTGTGGGTGCTCGTTAGAACCACCTCAATGAGGCGGTTCTAACGAGTACACACAAGGTATGTCTTGGGGGAGAAATAAGAAAAAAATAATGTTATGTCCACGTAAACCCCAGTTGTCTCTGTATAAATTGGGTCATTTCATGGACTTGTTAACATGATGCTGAGATATGACTGTTCACAAATTATTAATAAAATAATGCGCTCTTCTATTCACTTTCTGGCCCCGCCCATCGGGGCTTGAAGAAATAGCACACGAGTACTGGTAAACCGCATAGAAGATCTAAGACTGCCCGGGTAAAGCGTTGCGGGTTGGGCCGACAATGCTTATAAACCCGATTGGTTTCATTGAGCGACAGGGCTGGAGATGTCATTTCATCTCATTGTCTGGTAAAAGTCCCACAAAATTGGAAGCAACGTCTCCAAAATGACCTACACAGAGTTGACGGGGACGTTAAACCTCAAACCAAACCAACAAAACTTTTCACTTTTATTTTTTCCGATTTGTTGAAGGTGCAAACGGGAATGCTTTTGTTTGTTTGTTTGTTTGTTTGAATTGAGGTTTTACGTCCCCGTCAACAGTATTTGGGTTATTTTTGGAGACGTTGCGTCCAATTTTGTGGGATTTTTACCCAACATTCAGGTAAAATGACATCTCAACCCCTACTCCCTACGGTTCAACTCGCACCACTATGCCTGGGCAGGCTTAGACCTTCTAAGCGGTTTACCAGTACTCATGTGCGGTCGGTTTCAGCTCTGCACCATGCAGCCCAATTCATTTCTACAAGTACCGATGGGCGGGGGCCGGAAACGGGAATGTTAAAAGATCAACTTTTATAAACAAACATGAATCAAAGTCGCTGATTAGAGAAATTACACATGGTTTATGATGGGTTTGACAAATTGTTGGGGGCGTTACTGTCACCTAAAGCTAATGTATAAAAGTTGTCTTCTTGTGGAATAATTTTCAAATTATTAAATTAGCACGGTTATTACTTCGCAAAATGGTACTACCACTAGCCGAACGCATCATAATGGGTCCGTATGTCTGAAATACTTTTTTATATGCACACCATTCAGCAGGTTCTGTTCTCCACGGTTCTCCTATACCATTACTGACTGGTCTGTGTGCGAACAGCGAAGGCGCGGGTGAGACAATCTCACCCGAGATTGTCTCACCCGAGCCTTCGCTGTTCGCGTGTGGCAAAGGAGACGCGTCGGAACTTTTAGGTATGTTCCGACTCACTTATGGCTTTGGGGCTGACACAGTGCATCAACATCTGTCATTACTATTTTGATTGTTAGAGAAAAAAATCTGTGCACATACAGCGAACACACAGATTAACCTGCATTCAATGCTCTATACAGGTTCAATAGGCGTTTCATATGGGGACAATATCTATATATGCGCGCTGGTATTGCTATACATAAAGATGATGATGATGATGATGATGATGATGATGATGATGATGATGATGATGATGATGATGATGATGATGACGATGACGATGATGACGATGACGATGACGATGATGATGATGATGATGATGATGATGATGATGATGATGATGATGGTGATGATGATGATGATGATGATGATGATGATGATGATGATGATGATGATGACGATGATGATGACGATGACGATGACGATGACGATGATGATGATGATGATGATGATGATGATGATGATGATGATGATGATGATGATGGTGATGGTGATGATGATGATGGTGATGATGATGTCGAAGTGGAGGAGGACAATGTGGTTTCGAATGCAGATTATGGTACAGTCTGGTCGTGTATGTAAAAAGTCGACCAAATGGCTCAGTTGTCAGAGTGCCCGAATGGAGTGTACTCGTAAGATGACTGGGCTTCGAGTCAATGTCGTCTGACAAGGCTCCATATGCATTTTTACCTCGCCTGGGCCGAAGGCTCCAGGGGAAATTATAGTATAGTGTGTCGTCCGTCCGCCCGCACCTTTGACCAGTTATATCTCTGCAACCTGCAGGCTGACCTGAACCAATTCTCATCTGTAGCATGCCTCTGGTAGGGCATTGGTGACATAAGCTTTTTTTCGAAATCGAACGAAACCTTGATTGCTATGGCAACCATATTGTCCCATTGACTTACAATGGGAAAATGCTTGTCATCACCGTAGCGCGTTCAGTTCTGATCGGATCTTTCTGAACTTATAAGTAAGGTGGCTGGGGATAACAACTCGGATGAGTTGGAAAACCGATCAAGTCGGCCCATTTATCAAAGGGTTACGTCACCTTGATTGCTGAAAATGCCTATTTTGACATTGTCATTACCGTAGCCCCTTCAGTTTTACATACAAGTAAGTCAGGGCTAAAAGCTCGGATGAGTTCGAAAACTAGTGAAGTCGGTCGATTACTTATGGAGTTATGTCCCCTACTTTGCTGAAAATGTTTATTTCTGACCTTGTCTTCACCGTAGCCCCTTCAGTTTTGATCGTGTCTTCTTGAAACTTACATGTAAGTCAGGGATAAACGCTCGGATGAGTTCGAAAACTGGCGATGTCGGGCGATGTCGGTCGATTACTCACGGAGTTATGTCCCCTTCTTTGATGAAAATGCTTATTTTTGACCTTGTCATCACCGTAGGCCCTTTAGTTTTGACCGAATGTTTTTGAAACTTAACAACAAGTAAGTCAGGGATAAAAGCTCGGCTGAGCGAAAACTGGCGAGGTCGGCCTATCGATCATAGAGTTACTTCCCCTTGAAAGCTGAAAATGCTTATTTTTGATCTTGTCATCACTGTAGCCCCTTCAGTTTCCATCGGATCTTCTTGAAACGTACATGTAAGTAAGTAAGGGATAAAACTTCAGCAGAGTTTAAAAAAAATGGTGAGGTCGGTCTCTATTGCAATGAGTTATGTCCCCGCTGATTTCAGAAAATGCATATTTTTTACCTTGTCATCACTGTAGCCCCTTCAGTTTTTATCGGATCTACTAGAAACTTACGTATAAGTAATTCAGGGATAAAAAACTTGGATGAGTTCGAAAACTGTTTATCATAGAGTTACGACCCTTTGATTGCAGAAAATGCCTATTTTGACCTTATCATCACGTTAACTCCTTCAGCTTTCATCAGGTCTTCTTGAAAATTACAAAACAAGTAAGTCAAGGATAAAAGCTCGGATGAGTTCGAAAACCAGCGATGTCGGTCTATTACTTATAGAGTTATGTCCCTTACTTTGCTGAAAATGCTCATTTTTCGACCCTGACATCACCGTAGCCCCTTCAGTTTTGATCGGATCTTCTTGAAACTTACATATGAGCAAGTCAGGGATACAAGCTCGAATTAATTTAAAAAAAAACGGTGAAGTCGGCTTATTTATCATAGAGTTACGCCACACCGTTTTTTGACATTGTCATCACCGTAGCCACTTCAGTTTTGATCGAATCTTCTTGAAACCTACATGTAAGTAAGTCAGGGATAAAAGCGCGAAAGAGTTCAAAATCTGGTGAGGTCAGCCTATTTAACATAGAGTTTTGTCCTTTGATTGCTGTCATTTCATGACATTGTCATCATCATAAGTCCCTAAATTTTGAACGGACCTTCCTGAAACTTACATATAAGTAAGTTAGAGATAAAAGCTTGAATGTGTTTGCAAACCAACATTGATGGAACATTACTCATAGAGTTAAGTCCCCTTTTTGTTGAAAATGCGTATTTTGTACCTTGTCATCACCATAAGTCCTATAGTGTTGATCGAATCTTCTAGAAACTAGCATATAAGTAGGTTGGGAATGAAAGTTCGGATGAGTTGGAAAACTGGTGGTGTCTGCCTATCTCATTTAGAGTTACGTCCCTTTGAATGCTGAAAATACCTGTCTTTGACCTTATCATCAGCATAAATCCTTCGGTAAAGATTGGAACTTCCTGACACCTTTAATCTGTTAGCTCAGATGAGCGATATAGGACCATCATGGTCCTCTTGTTTATTTGATGGAGTTTCCGGGCAGACGCTGTACATCTTAACACTTTTCATCCGTAAGTTTCTTATGTGGACTCTTCCATCCATTTTTGAATCCACCTCATATGGATCTAACTCCACTTACAGTCGAACTTCGATGGCTCGAACCACTTTGGGACCATGAAAATTTGTTCGAGACAGCGGTAGTTCGAGTCACAGAGGGATACTATTAGTGCCACACCAGGAGGCATTATGGAGATAATTGTGGATATCTTTTCGGTGTTCTATATTATAAATGTACGTTGTGTGTACTCATTAGAATCGCCTCATCGAGGCGATTCTAATGAGTACACACAGCATACATTTGCAAGATAAATGAAGAAAATCTTCCTAAATTACCCCTATATCGTATTTGGAGGAACTCGCTGCGGAATCAAGAACGGGTTCGACTCATCCATGGTAAACGAGTCAACGGATTTCGAGCCATCGAAGTTTTACTGTATTATACTGCTAAGCTGCCAAAATGCAGATCACTGATGCAGATGAAATAATTGTTAATTCCTGCTGAATAAATTAATTTTGCCACCAACGATTCTGAATATCTACTAAACAAAGTATTTGATATAATATATAAAGCGAGGTTATTGTTTATAAATAACCGTTACCCGGATTTCCGACAAGAAAACGATAGTTACGTGAACATCAGCAATGAGAAGTTATTGCGCTTTATAACTTTGGGTATATTGAAAAACAATCGATCATGGCGAAAACGATAGCTGGAAAATGCTTTTGTTTGTTTTTTGTTTGATTTGAGGTTTAACGTCCCCATCTTTGTCCTGTATACTTTGTCATATATAATCAAACTTAGTAGCCATGTTCATATGTTCTATATGTATTAGTGTCAACCTTGTATGGGGAGGGCCGTAACGAATGTTGTGAGAACTTGTGGCCCGATCCATTTGCTTTGTGGTTGCAATAAAATATGATTAAACTAACGTCCCCGTCAACACTGTGATGGTCATTTTAGAGACATTGCTTCCAATTCTGTGGGACTTTTATCTGACATTGAGATGAAATGACTTCTCAAGCCCTGCCGCACAATGAGACCAATAGAGTTTATAAGCATGGGCGGTCCGACTCGCACCGCTTTGCCCGGACAGGCTCAGATCCTCTAAGCGGTTTACCAATACTCGTGTGCGATCGTATTCAGCTCTGCATGGAAGCATCATGCAGCCCATTCATTTTTTCAAGCCCCAATGGGCGGGGGCCGAGCTGGAAAATGCTATTGATCGGTGTGATATTTTATCCTTAAAAGACATCAGTACGTTTTTGCAACAGCAACTTTTTCATTATCTGAAGTAGCAGAGGATTAAATATTTTGCTAAAGCTATTATTGTAAAGATAATGAACATTTAGAGATTATTTTCCCTATCGCAAACTTCATAATCAGATCAGGGCCAAGTCAGCAGGAATCATAATTTGATCAATTTCTTCTCGCGATGAAAAGAGTCAGGATCTTTTAAATGAAGAATTTTCGAGTACCTTGCGGGAAATAAGCTTCGCATTAAAACCACTATCACTTCTGCTCCATGGAGATGTTATTTATTGGAACCTATTATTTCTCGTCTGCTTCGCTTGACATTAAGAGGCATCGACATGAAAATGGCGCAATCTTAACAGGAAGTCAAAAGTAGCTGTTCCGCAGTTAATGAAATTTTGAATTCTGATTGGGTACTTTTCAAGAATTCATCCGCCTCAGAAGCTTTCGATATTGATACGGAATGAAATTATCCATATTACTCAGCAAGACCCTTAAAGTAATGAAAAAGGCGACAATTGAATACAGACTTAGCTATATTTTCTTTCAGTTAATGAAAGAAGCAGCAGACTTTTAAAAAAGGACAAACCACAGACTGACGACACTTAGTCGGTGTCCATAACATAACGGCCCATGCATTAACCCATTTAGTACCAGAAACCCCAAAAGGGGCACCTTGGCAAACAGTGCAGGCGTCATCATCAGGGCCTACACTATTTGCAGGAAGTTCGGCCATTTTCCAAATCAATTTTGAAGATTCCATAACCTGACACCCCTAAATTTTTAATGGACTCCAGCTATATATAAGGAGGAAGATTCCATTTTGTACAAAAAGGGTTAATGGTCAAAATGTTAAATGTTCTAGAGATCTACTGAAAGGTGCTGATATTTTTGCTGATTTGTTTGTTGTTTGAATTGAAGTTTAACGTTCCGTCAACAAAATTAAGGTCATTTTGGTGACTTTGCTTCCAATTTTGTGGGACTTTTACCAGACAGTGAGATGAAATAATGACACCCCAAGCCCTGCCGCACAATGAAACCAAAACGCTTGTATGCATGGGGCGGTCTGACTCACACCACTTTACCTGGGCAGGCTTAGTCCGGCCTTCTCAGCGGTTTACAAGTACTCGTGTGTGATCAGCACCTTGCAGTCCAGTCTATTTCTCCAAGCCCTGATGGGCGGGGCCGATATATTTTTGTTGAGGAATTGTAAGTAGATAGAGGATATTTACCCTTTTCAGGTCAAAACCAAAACTATTTTATCGAGTGCGAAGCACGAGTGAAAATTCTGGTGTGAAATATGTCTGGTATTTATTGAAAAAAAGTATGACTTTGGCGATGTACTGTAATTGAAATGGTATTGGTAACATGCTTCGCACTCGAGAAAACTTCGGGGTGTTTTCAACACGCTCGATGAAATATGTTTCCAACACATTCGAAACATAGGTATTAATCGAAGAAAAGCATTTTTTTTTTTTTTTCATTTTACATGAAAAACAATCCAAAAAAGTAGCCCGGGCTGCTACTTTGAAAATAACATTGTCATGTTATTTTTTGCTCAGTGTGAAAATAACATTTTCGCAGTGTGAAAATATCGTTTTCGTGTACGATCGACCCTAATTTACTAAATGGCAAAACGGTATTCCTGCAGTTGTCCACGTGACCATCACTGATTTGGGAAAACCAATATTACTAGAACTTGAAACGTTGCGCCATTTTTATCGATGCAACATTTAGGTCAGAGTAGTCTGAGCTTTCAATAGAGTCATGACCGACCCCGATAGCTCAGTTGGTAGAGTGTCCGCTCCGGGGAACGGGAGGTCACGGGTTCGATCCCGGGCCGCGACATACCAAAGTCGTTAAAAATGGTACTAGCTGCTCCTCGCTTGGCACTCAGATTTACGGGGTAGAGCTAGGACTGGTCGACCCAGTGTCAGGATAATGTGACTGGGTGTGGTATCATGTGATGTGTCTGGGACATGATACTTCAATGAGGCAGCACTATAAAAAAGTGAGCATTGAGCTCCCTGTCGCAACCAGACACCGTCGTGATATGACTGAAAAATTGTTGAAAGCGACGTTAAACCCGAATTCACACACACACACATAGAGTCTTGACAGGAATCGTGTGAACACTGAATACACAGATCAGACGCCGCGGAAAGTGGCTTCTGCTCAGCAGGTTGCACAGGGACTACACTGTTTGCTTAAAGTTCCAAAAGTGGGGAGGGACTCCGCTTGCACCCTCCCAACTGTGTACGGGCCTGCATCAACAGGTAAAATTAACTTTTTTGTTCGCGCATATCGCTGAAGGGGCTCTGTTACAGATCACTGTTATTCAGGAGTAGGGATGCAGTGGTTGGACTGAGCGAGGAGAAAAGAGAGAGGAGAAACAACGACAAACATTGAAGATGCTGATCAGAAGCCATCGATGGATCTACACTGTTTGCAGCTGGATAAAATGTTAAACATGTAATATTTTTTCAGCACAGATTGTTTTGCATAATCAATGAAATACTCTAAATTCAGAAAGATGAATCAATATACGCGTTTACAGAAGGGAAATCATGATACACATTAACAAATGACAAGTACATGTAAATAATTTGACGGAAATGCTAACATATCTTTTTTCAGACAAAAAGTATGACTGAACACTTTTCTTATAATGAAGAGTTTTAAAGGGTACCCACAGTCTATGTTATAAAGCAGAGAATCTTTTGCTTGCTATTGTTCGCGTGACCTTCACTGACCATCTGACCTTGAACAAAATCCAAGTACTGGTTGTTTAAAGCATCCCTAAGACGTCAGAGCGAAGCGTAAGAAGGAAATTCTTGGCTGTGCTCGTTTGTTTGTTTGATTAGAGGTTTAACGTTCACGTCAACACTGTATAGGTCATTTGGAGACGTTACTACCAATCTTATGGGACTCTTACCCGACACTGAGATGAAATGACATCTCAAGCCCTGTGGCCTATTGAAACCAATAGGGTTTATGAGCATGGACGGTCCGACTCGCACCGCTTTGCCTGGGCAGGCTTAGAGCCTCTAAGCTGTTTACCAGTACTCGTGTTCGGTCGGTTTCAGCTCTGCGTGGAAGCATCATGCAGACCATCTATTATCCAAGCCCCGATGGGCGGGGCGGTTGGACTGTGCTCGTGCCCTTTGGCATTGGCAAACCGAATCTACATAATCAGACGCCACATAACGCGATATCTGATCAGATCTACTGTGCTTGCTTAAATTTAAATGAACAGTTCGATTCTCAGTCCATGGCTATTTTCCCAACCTATATACACTCAGAGACGATCGACCCACCAGTACTCTCAGTGCTTTGATTATTTGTTTCAGACACGCATTGATTTCACTGCTAAGTGTAAAACAAGTATAGTTTTTACAAAAAGCTAAGTCTACGCTTAGCACATATTAAATTCCAATGCCAGAAATGTGTTTTATACAATTAACTGTCTTTGGCAATACTCTAATTGCCGGTCTATCGACTGAAGTACATGTATAATAAGTTGCAAATGCTGTAATTTTGTCAAAACGTACTTTTTGGTACATGTGCAACTTCAATACTACATTCCTTCTGATGAGGGTCGGCACTGTTCGCCATATGTATGTAGCAACACTTTTGAACATGATTCAGGCCCGTACGCAGACTCTGAATAGGGGCGGGTTGAGGGTTTGAATTTCGGGTGAAAAACTGCATAAAACTGGGATAATTTCCAAAAGTGGGGAGGGACTCCGCTTGCACCCTTCCAACTGTGTGCGGTGCTGCATCAACAGGTAAAACTAACTTTTTTGTTTGCGCATATCGCTGAAGGGGCTCTGTTACAGATCACTGTTATTCAGGAGTTGGGATGCAGTGGTTGTACTGAGCGAGGAGAAAAGAGACGTTGAAGACGTTCAACGACAAACATTGAAGATGCTGATCAGAAGCCATCGATGGATCTACACTGTTTGCAGCTGGATAAAATGTTAAACATGTAATATTTTTTCAGCACAGATTGTTTTGCATAATCAATGAAATACTCTAAATTCAATAAGATGAATCAATATACGCGTATACAGAAGGGAAATCATGATACACATTAACAAATGACAAGTACATGTAAATAATTTGACGGAAATGCTAACATATCTTTTTTCAGACAAGAAGTATGACTGAACACTTTTCTTATAATGAAGAGCTTTAAAGGGTACCCACAGTCTATGTTATAAAGCAGAGAATCTTTTGCTTGCTATTGTTCGCGTGACCTTCACTGACCATCTGACCTTGAACAAAATCCAAGTACTGGTTGTTTATAGCATCCCTAAGACGTCAGAGCGAAACGTAAGAAGGAAATTCTGGGCTGTGCTCGTTTGTTTGTTTGATTAGAGGTTTAACGTCCACGTCAACACTGTATAGGTCATTTGGAGACGTTACTACCAATCTTATGGGACTTTTACCCGACACTGAGATGAAATGACATCTCAAGCCCTGTGGCTTATTGAAACCAAAAGGGTTTATGAGCATGGACGGTCCGTCTCGCACCGCTTTTCCTGGGCAGGCTTAGAGCCTCTAAGCGGTTTACCAGTACTCGTGTGCGGTCGGTTTCAGCTCTGCGTGGAAGCATCATGCAGACCATCTATTATCCAAGCCCCGATGGGCGGGGCGGTTGGACTGTGCTCGTACACTTTGGCATTGGCAAACCGAATCTACATAATCAGACGCCACATAACGCGATATCTGATCAGATCTACTGTGCTTGCTTAAATATAAATGAACAGTTCGATTCTCAGTCCATGGCTATTTTCCCAACCTATATACACTCAGAGACGATCGACCCACCAGTACTCTCAGTGCTTTGATTATTCGTTTCAGACACGCATTGATTTCACTGCTAAGTGTAAAACAAGTATAGTTTTTTCACAAAAGCTAAGTATACGCTTAGCACATTTAAATAACAATGCCAGAAATGTGTTTTATACAATTAACTGTCTTTGGCAATACTCTAATTGCCGGTCTATCGACTGAAGTACATGTATAATAAGTTGCAAATGCTGTAATTTTGTCAAAACGTACTTTTTGGTACATGTGCAACTTCAATATGCTTGTAACATCTTATCAAATAGTATGCTTGCAAACTATTAGAGAAGTTAAGTAAACAAAAATCATATACTTTATAGAAGACTAATTGAGGATTAACCCGAACATTTTGCTGTGCCGAAGGCTATAGGATAGGCAGGGGTCCGTCTTGGTCGAGAGTTTGCAGATGTATATTTTGTATTAGCCAGTACAAATATGATAGCAAATATGGGCTTGTACAAATGTGATTGCAATTCTGTGCTGGAGCTCTGCCCGCCGGCCTCTTTTTGTGTGAAAGCTTATACTTGTTACGAGCCGCTTTTTGTTCCTGCTTGTGAAAGCTTATACTTGTTGTTGCATTAAAACTATAAAGATCAACCTACATTGTGGGTGATTAATGGCTGACTTCCGTGTCAAACCCAACGTCTATAATGACAAAGCCCACGACAAGAACTATATTAAATTTTGCCGTATTGAATGACTTATCTTGTAAGCAATACGTTACTTTAAGGAAAGTTAGGGTAACGTATTCGTTACTTTTAACTACTGAGCCCAAGAGTGCCATATTTAGTTTTGTTTGTTTGAATTGTGGATTTACGTCCCCGTCAACACTATTTATGTAATTTTGGAGACATTGTTTCAAATTTTGTGGGAATTTTACCTGACAATGAGATGATATAACATCTCAAGCTCGGCCGCCATATCTAGTGAACAAAGTTTTAACACTCCTTTAACTACGAGTAACGACGTAATTAGCTTTATACAACTTGACCAAGGTGCCTTACGATGCCATTAGTTAACATATCGTTAAAATTCTGATCATTTGATATGGCCAAAAATGCTAATATTTTTGCTGTAAAAATAACTAACTAACTAACTTACTAACTAACTAACAGTAAATAAATAAATAAATAAATAAATAAATAAATAAATAAATAAAAAGGACATAAGATGTCATTTCATCTCAATGTCGGGTAAAAGTCCCACAAAACTGGAAGCAAAATTACCTATATAGTGTTTAGGGGTGTGTGGTGGAAGGGGGAGGTAAACTTCAAATGAAACAAAAACAAACAAAAAAATACTAAAATACCGTCATATAAATTATTGTATAGAGCAGTTAACAACTTTACCCCAAACGAGCTCGTTGAGTTACTGTACAGTAGCGATCCTTTGAACGTCTGGACCAAGATTTACGACACAGGTTATTTTTCTTGTCCTTTGGGTTCATTGATTCCACTGTATTTCATGAAGCCTAGCTAGTCTGGTCCAGAAAAAAACGTAAACACTTCATACTTTTCAATTCTTTGGTGTATTCCTTGCCTCCAAAGGATAACCCTTTCATACCCCGTGCCGAATTCGGATCACGCACACCTTCTCGTTGGTGCCTGGGCTACACTGCATTGTGCATGCCAAGATGAGTGAACGTGTGGCCATAAAGAGAGGATCATTCGATCTACGAAACAGTCTACCAGTGACGCCAGCAAATGCCAGATAAGCCAACGCCGAAGATGCCAAGGTTAGCTTGCCTTTAGCCGGAACCCTGGCCTTTTTGACGGCCACCTCGGTCAGACATTCCGACTGGCACTGGCTATGGAACACGATTTATCACCTTCCATAGCCGCGATTTGCAGCCTACTATTTTTCGGAACGCCAGGCGAAATTTCTGTAACTTACACGCCACTTTCGTTTTTATTGCACCATGTCTGAGGCGACTGAGAGTGATGCATCGGCCCGATGTATCACTCCACTCGAAAGCCTTCGAGAAAGTGGGAAAACGAATCCTGGACATGTTCTAGGGGTAACTCCTACTTGCGTTACAGTGTCCGGTTACCTTAAAATATGTCAAACGTATTTACTGGAATATAAGCCGTGACAAGGGAAAAAATGTTCTCGGACATGCGCACTACAAAGACTCAGATCAGGCAGCGCATCCTCGAAGTCATACCGACGCCGCAGCTGTAGCCATACCGATACCTTTTGACACAAAGCATTTTATACAGACAGGGGAGGCTGAGTGGTTGCGCAGCCTGATTGGAGTCTTCGCTGGGAGCTACATGAATGGCAGTTGACCCAACGTTTCTTCGCGCAGTCAATGGAAGGGTAACTTCTGGCCAAGTTGTTCTGCTGGTTGATTTTTGCCTTTACATTTCAGGTCGGCAACGTTCTTTAAAAAAGTAGAGATAAATAATAAAATTCCTTTTACGGCCACTCTCTCCCTTCCACTGTTTCAAGAAGGACAGTAGTCAGTTTCTGGCGATGTGTTTATTTGATTTGCGGTTTAACGTCCCCGTCAACACTGTATATGTAATTTTGGAGACGTTGCTTCCAAAAAATTATTTTGTGGCACTTTTACCCGACATTGAGATGAAATGACACCTCAAGCCCTGTCGTCCAATGAAACCAATAGGGTT
This sequence comes from Lucinisca nassula, assembly GCA_963580285.1. Lineage (NCBI taxonomy): Eukaryota > Metazoa > Mollusca > Bivalvia > Lucinida > Lucinidae > Lucinisca > Lucinisca nassula. Next base: position 55,003,271 of record OY757012.1, read on the forward strand.
TATAAGCAAGGACGGGCCGACTCGCACCGCTTTGCCTGGACAGGCTTAGATCCTCTAAGCGGTTTACCAGTACTCGTGTACGGTCCCTAAATAGTGTTAACTGGGTCGTTAAACTCTAAATAAACAACCCAACAAACATTGCGCGCTCATGCCCGGAAGGCAACATTTTCTCCCCTTTGCGCAGCTAAAATGAATAGCTGTGAACTCGGATACAACTTGTATTTTTGAGAGTTGTCCGAACATAATCCGCCACCAAAACATTTTGGACATGGACAGCTTCACGAATCAGACTCGATCCGCATATCCCCATTCAATCCTCGCTATTGCACATCATAATCTGCAGGCGTAGCCTTCACGAATGCACGCCTATATAATTTTGACCCGCTTGAACCCCACTTTTAAATAGACTGTAAAACTGGGTTTACAGGGGTAAACCTTATTTTTCTTAATTTTTCATATTAAAATTTTAGTTTTTTTCGGCGGCTAAGTTTACAATGTATTTGTATAGGCGTGTTTTCATACTTCGCCATTACGCCTATTACACATGAGCGTAATGCAAACTATCTGCAGCTTAGAGAAATAATATGAAAATAATGCATTCACTTTTACATATCAACTAGGAAAGAAAAAAAAAACTCACAATTTCTTTCCTTTAAAAAAGATGTTTTTCCCCCTACAATTTTCTTGTTGTTCGTGCCGGCCTCGGTAGCTCCGTCGGATGCGCGTCAGACTGGTGATCAGGAGGACGCGGACTCGATACCTGCCGGAGTCGGCAACATTGTTTCGTGCAGTTTGATCATGAAATTTTCTACCGTCATTCTCTCCCTTCCACTGATTCAAGGAGGACAGTTGTCATGTCCATGCTACAGAATGTGCACTGTACTGGTTAACCGCTTACGTATAAGCCTGTCCAGGAAAAGTGTGGATAGGTAAACTGACCGGCTAAAATGACCTAAATAGTGTTGACGGGGCCGTTCATATCCAATAGAAGAAACACAATCTTGTTGTGCGTAATAATGTTTTTCTTCTAGCCGCGCCATTCTGATCAGTCAACAGTTACTGTGTACGGCAATGCACGCGTTATGCCTCGCGCTCGACGTCACGTAGATCGTGACGTCATTTGACGTGTTACGTCAAATAATTTCAAGATGGCGGAATGGTAGCAAAGTATCCGTACAAGGCCATATAAACGAACAAAAGCAGAAGAAAGTCAGCATGGCGAATCTTTCTATGGGCACAATTATAGAAGATGATGAAGCCCCTGGACCCGAACAGGCTGGAGGGTATGAATTTGTATACTAGAAGGAAATATATTTTACCCTAAGCCTTTTTTCACCAAATGGAATCTTCCTTCCTAAGGCCTATATATCTATAGCAGGAGTCCATTTCAAAATTTAGGGGTGTCAGGTTTTCTTTAAACACTATTTTTACAAACAGCGTAGGCCCTGATCAGACGCCGCGTTTTGCGGCGTCTAATCTGGGCCTGCGCTGTTTGCCAACTAACCGTTTGGGGGTTTCCTCTGAAAGGGCAGAGGAACTAGTTGGTCAATTAATTGATGCATTTAATAAAACTGAGTTCACGGAGGTTCCATTGACTGGAAGATCGGCCCCATTCATGAATAATATTGTTGTGACAGCTGCAGGAGTGATCAAATTACTTCAAGGCTTAAACCCCAGTAAGGCCTTAGGACCTGATGAGCTTCATCCTAAAGTCCTGAAGGAACTAGCAAATGAGTTGGGTCCAGTTTTTGCACACTTGTTTCAACAGTCTCTTGATACGGGTGAAATCCCCAAAGAATGGCTCTTAGCAAACATTTGTCCACTCTTCAAAAAAGGAGATAGGGCTCTTGCTCGTAATTATCTCCCTTTGTCTCTGACTTGTGTTCTATCTATCTATCTTCTGATACTGCGTCGGTCACATTTGACCATTACCGCAGGTGTATATTACATACACTCCAGGATTTGCAGGATGAAAGCCTACACAGTAATCATGTAATTACGGTAGGGATCTTTAACCTGCACAGGGGATGGTTCTCCCTGCACAGGGGGCCTCCAGTTAACGTCCCGATCCGAAGGACGGTGCACTTTATGACATTAATCCCTGCAAATGATGCCAATGGAGCGTGTTCGGACACCGAAATTTTATCGCCGCTGCCGGGGATCGAACCCGGGACCTCTAGCTTCAGAGGCAAGTGCACTAACCACTGAGCTATCACGCTCTGTGTAAATTGCTGGGACATATAGTCTGCTCAAACATCATGGCCCACTTGGACGAACATAAACTTTTGTCAGACAGACAACATGCATTTAGGAAAAGGCACAGTTGTGAAACTCAGCTAAGCACAGTTATTAATGACTGGGCAAAAATCTTGGACAAAGGGGGACAGGTGGACACATTTATTCTGGACTTCGAGAAGGCTTTTGACACCCCTCCTCATGAACTACTTAAATCTAAGTTATTTGGTTATGGAATTGGGGGAAAGACCCTCAAATGGATAGATTCCTTTCTTTGCTACAGAAAACAGCGGGTTGTTGTTAATGGTGAATCTTCGGAGTGGGCTCCAGTTTTGTCTGGAGTCCCGCAAGGGACCGTTCTTGGTCCACTTTTGTTCTCCCTGTACATCAATGATATTTCCAATGACATTGACTCAGAAATAAGACTGTTCGCAGATGACTGTTTGTTACCGAGAAATTAGAGATACAGATGACTCATTGAAACTTCAGGCTGACATAGATAGATTAGGATGTTGGGCACGTAAATGGGGCATGGGATTTCAGCCAGTTAAATGTAATATTATGCAGATAACTAGGAAGAGATCTAATAAAGTTGAGGCTTCTTACACCTTAGAGGGAACGGTCCTCGAGAATGTGGACTCCATTTAATACCTTGGAGTGACAATCTCACACAACTTGAGATGGAATACTCAATATTAGCAACATGTGTACTAAGGCAAATAGAACACTTGGTTTCCTGATGCGAAATCTTCATCAGTGCCCTCAGGATGTAAAAGAGGCAGCATATAAAGGCCTTGTTCGCCCAATCTTGGAATATGGTAGTTGTATCTGGGACCCCAGTGGAGTGGTCCTTAACGATGAAATTGAGAAAGTTCAGAATAGAGCTGCTAGATTTGTAACAGGCAATTACTGCTTTGAAACTGGGAGCATGACTGGAATACTTGGAAAATTAAAATGGGAGTCTCTCAAGAAAAGGAGAAAAGACAGTAGGCTTATCCTTTTATACAAAGGTCTAAAGGGTGCTGCCAGCATTCCAACAGATGACCTTGTTCCCCCAGCTAGACACTGTAGAAATCACCATTCGTTGGCGTTTCAGACCCTTAGCGCAAGAACTGACATTTATAAAGAGTCGTTGTTCCCCAGAACCATTAGAGATTGGAATGCCCTTCCCGATTCGATTATTTCGACAGCTGAAGGTGCTGATGATTGTGTAGCTAAATTTACCTATTTGGTTAGAGCTAGGGACTAACTTCCCACATCACAGGTCCTGGTGTATGAATGTCATTTGACGTGTCACCAGTAACAATTCTGATTCTGATTCTGATTCTGACTACTAAATGGGTTAAGAAGAAATCCAGTCGAGTATTTCGATCAAGCACTGAACCCATGACTCGATCGTTGGTTTTGAATACGAACGCTACAACCACTATGCTAAAAGGTCCGGACAAATTAGCCAGAAAAGTAAATGCTAGATTAAGCTTAGTGTGGATAAATTTTAGGTGTCATTTGCAGGGATGAATGCCACAAAGTGCACCGGCTTCAGACTATCTATCTATCTATCTATCTATCTATCTATCTATCTATCTATCTATCTATCTATCTATCTATCTATCTATCTATCTATCTATCTATCTATCTATCTATCTATCTATCTATCTTCAAGCCCCCGCCCACAGGGGCTTGAAGAAATATATGGGCTGCATGATGCTTCCACGCAGAGCTGAATCCGGCCCGCACACTAGTACTGGTAAACCGCTTAAAGGATCTAAGCCTGTCCAGGAACCGCGGTGAGAGGCGGACCGTCCATGCTAATAAACCCTATTGGTTTCATTGGGCGACAGGGCTTGAGATGTCATTTCATCTCAATGTCGGGTAAAAGTCCCACAAAATTGGAAGAACTGTCTCCAAAATGGCCTTTACAGTGTTGACGGGGACGTTAAACCTCAAATCAAACAAATCTATCTATCTTCGGATACTGCGTCGGTCACATTTAACCATTACCGCAGGTGTATATTACATACACTCCAGGTTTTGCAGGATGAAAGCCTACACAGTAATCATGTAATTACGGTAGGGATCTTTAACCTGCACAGGGGATGGTTCTCCCTGCACAGGGGGGCTCCAGTTAACGTCCCGATCCGAAGGACGGTGCACTTTATGACATTCATCCCTGCAAATGATGCCAATGGAGCGTGTTCGGACACCGAAATTTTATCGCCGCTGCCGGGGATCGAACCCGGGACCTCTAGCATCAGAGGCAAGAGCACTAACCACTGAGCTATCACGCTCCACCGAGCTATCACGCTCCAGACAGGGACGTTAACTGGAGACCACCGCCCATGAAGGGAGGGTAATCACCTGCTTAGCTTTTAACATCCCAATCTTGAAAGAAAGAAAGAAATAATCTGATCTTTGCATGTGCAGTGCAACGAAAGTTTCAATTTGACAACCAAGTATGACACGTGCGGAAACATTTAGACGACTACGACCGGGAGCGAGATAGCTCAGTGGTTAGTGCACTTGCATATGATGCTAGAGGCCCCCGGTTCGATCCCCGGAGGAGGTGATTATTTCGGTGTCCGAACACGCTCAATTTGCATCATTTGCAGGGATGAATTGCCAAAACGTGCACTGTCCTTCGGATCGGGACGTTAACTGGAGCCCCCCACCCCCTCCCTGTGCAGGAAGAGTCATCTCCTGTGCAGGTTAAAGACCCTACCGTAATTACATGATTACTGTGTAGACTTTCAACCCTGCAACCTGGAGTGTATGCAATGTACACCTGCGAGTAATGGTCAAATGTGCCCGACAGAAAGGAACCCGGGTCGCCTGGGTGATAACCAAACACTCTACCACGTCGCTAATATGTATTATATACCTATACCTATGACACAGGTGCAAAATGCCCCCGAGGCTGAGAGTCATTGTGCTTCCGCGCAGATCTGAAACCGACCGACCTTGAGCATCTTAGAAACAGAATCAATATTGCTACTGGCGATACTTGCTATTAGTGATATGGGAAGTCAGCCCCTAGCTCTCACCATAGCTGCACAAAGCTTTGGAAATGACCGAATTGGGAAGGGCATTCCAATCTCTAATATTTACATTTCCAGTGTAAAGTCTAATGTAAACCTATAGAAAACAATTGCGCTCATACTTCGATGAACGCATCGAATCACATGATTTTCAGTGACGTTAAGTGACGTCATACTAAACCATGGCTCTCTACGGGCGTTGATGACGTCAACGCTGATCCGCTCTTTGTAGAAAAACGTGTAAATTTTTTTCAGCTTTAAAAATTTGCACTACAAGCATTTTTTTCGCCCAGGGGAGGGGCAAATAATGTAAATATAAAAAATAAACTTAATTTTTCTGCTTTTCATGAAAGTATGAATGACAGTGGGTCGCTAGCAAAGTTTACATGAACCCCTTCGGGGTTCATTTACTTTGCACGCGACCCACTGCGTTCATACTTCCATGAACTGCAGAAAAATAAATTTCATTTCTTAAATGGTCCTCGGGAAGAATGAATCTATATAAATGTCAGTTCTTGCAGTAGGGGTCTGAAACGCCAATGGATGGTTATTTCTACAGCGCCTACATGTAGCTGGGGGAACAAGGCCATCTGTTGGCCTGTAGATACTGTTGAAACTGTAGAAAATTCGTCAAAATTTTAGAACACAGTTTCTGGCAGCACCCTAGTAGAATGAGCCTATTGTCTCTTTTCCTTTACTTGAGAGACCCCCATCTTAATCAGGTCTAAGAAATTTGTTTTATTTTAAGACAGTCTATAAATTTAAAGACTTACAAAAATAAAATCATCAGCTGTAAATGGAGAAATCGCACTTTGCTATTTATAGTAATTTGGTCGTTATCTTTTGGAATATTTTATCATGTGCAAATCATATAGTTTGCTATATACTTAATGAAATTCCTTCGACCATACAGAAAAACAGGTTTGTAATAATATTCATATGTTAAACGAGCTAAGGAATGAAATTTTATCATTTTGTCAACATACTGACCACTCGCTTCGAAAGACTGTTTTTCTGGCAACTAAAATTGACTGACGACAACAATAAAACAGTCCGAAAACGAAATGACGTCATCTTATGTTCGACCTTTAACATTCAGCGGAATTTCACCGCTTTTGTTGTCTAAACTGTGTTGTATTATTCCTTGATTATTTTCATCTGCAGACAGTCTTCAGCAACAAATTATTTTTAATGAGATGAAGACTGAGGCTGCGTATGAGAATGCGATTTTTTTCGTGTTTCACCATTTTGATGATTTTCCTTGTGTTAGTCTTTAAATCTACAGACTAAAATGTCTTTAAATTTATTCACCTTATTTGCATTAACTGCTGGTTCCTAGTCTGATGGTTATCAGCGTTGGAAAAACAGGTAAACAGACCCCCCTGACCTTAAAAGGTCAGGGGGGTCTGGTTACCTGTTTTCCATTATTGACAATGTGCAAGCTGGGAGCCAGCAAATAATGCAAATATGGGTAATAGACTCACGCTAGAGAACCACTGTACACGAAATTTTTAGTAGTCGCGTACTGGCCCAGTCAAAGAGTTTGGATTTTTAGAAAGCTTTGGGGTACCTGGGTCATCTTTACAAGTATTTAATGTCGTGGTGATAGTTTTAGTTGGAAATATCACTTAAATAATTTTGTTCTTTCTGGCCAAATTGGGGCTTTCAGAATTAAGAGATGGCTGAGTTTTCAGACAATTTTAGCCTTGATGACGAAATGTACATGTCCGAAATATGTTTACACGTAAAATTGTGCTGTGTTGAAGTAAAAAAGAGACATATTATGTTATCAGGCATTGTAGAATGTGGGTACGGGAAGAATTGGTAAGCTTGACATATATCTGTTTATTGGTAGCGAAGTTATATGCAAGTTTTTTCTCTGTACTCCAATTTTCAGTTGTCGGAGTTCCTGTCCCAGCAGTCGGGTGTCTTGATATGTGATTTGTACCCATATGTCAAGTTATGACTGAAGGCAGTCGTTGTGTGGAGGAACGGTTCTTAAGCATTTCTTCGATAAAGAAGGCACAATACGGAACGTAACACAATCTGTATCTGTGTCATAGGCTAAATACACATTTATAGGCCCCTGATCCCTTATCCCCATAGTCCACTCCTTGGCTTGTCCACAGTATGTTTAGTGTAGGTAGAATGATAGGCTAGACAAAGTTAGTTGCATAGAACTCCTCTGTAGTTTTACAAATGTTTACAGTTCCTTGACCAGGGTTTAGTTGAATGTCACCAGATACAAGCGATAACAGTATTAAAATTGTTCTGTTCCTTTTAGCGTTAGTCTGTTTCAAAACTAAGTTCAGTGAGTTCATTTTTGTTTTCTCCCTTGTTGGAAACGTTTTATAAGTCCCGGTACAGATTCTCTCCAACTAACAGCAGACATACAAAGTGAAGAGTTCAGTGGGTTGTTTTCTGTCCGGGCGTAGACTGTCAGATACAGATTAATCTGAAGCACTAAAATGCAAGCCAGGTGCTTAACTATCTGTTGTTACTGTCATCAGTCACATTTGACCATAACTCGCATCTCGGACCCATCAACACCCGGACTTGAATCTGCCCGTTTCCGTTATTTTTCCAGTCGCGGGTGCTGAAATAGCTTACGTCACTTCCTGTAACCATTTGGAGTTGCTGAAAATTATTGATGGGTCCGAGCTCGCAAGTGTACATTACATACACTCCTGATTTGCAGGATGAAAGCCTGTAGACGGATGCAATGTTTTAACACGTGGCTTCGTTTACATTTCACTGCGCATGCGTCAATTACCTCCCCGTATAGTGTCAATGAGAATTTCGAATATTTATCATGTAATTAAACTCCTTTCTTCTTCACAAAAATTAACTGATCCCTGTCATTTTGTGTTTTTGAAGAATTAAATGATATAGAACCAGTTTCTTCTGACATTTTATCGCACATTTTGTTGCCAAAAAAGCGTTATAAAACTATCCACCATCATACTAAAACGTAGTCGATGCGCTTTATATAACGAACGGAAATAAGATTAAAACGTATATATTTCCAGTCAAATTTATGCGAAAAAGAAGCAGTTTAATGGCCAAAATGGTTTGTGGCAAACAGTTCGATTTAACAATAGTAATTACAGAAAACAATTCGTACTTCATCAAAAGTAGCCTGGGAAGTTTTTTTTGCCCACCAGATAAAACGAGACTAATGACCTTTGACCTTGTGTGACATAGACTTTGGATGTGTATGTACAGTAATCACGTAATTACGATAGGTATCTTCAACCTGCAAAGGGGCACAGGGAACTTCCAGTCAACGTCTCATTCGGAAGGGCGGTGCGCGTTGTGGGATTCATTCCTGCAAAACACATTTTCAGACGGCATCGCGATTTTATTACTGCTTCCGGGAATCGAACCGGAACCTCTAGCATTATATGTCAGTGCACAAACCACTGAGCTATCGCGCTCCATTAGGTTTCAGATCATTTGCAAACGCATTTATTACCTTTGTCCACATTACGAAAACACGCCTAAACAAATGTATCGAAAGTTTTACCATTTACCACCAAAAACTGAAAAGTTTTCTATAAAAAATCTAATACCCACAGGCTATGTTTTTGAGCAGAAATAAGCAAAATAATATATACCCCCTTAAACCCCATTTTACTATATGAGCCAGAGCATGACAAAACCTACAATTAAGCTTGTGCGACCAGAAATCGTTCAATTTGTTTGTTTGGAATTCGTTCCGCTGACCGTTCCAAGGCGGTTCTTCTGTCGCGGTTTATTTTTGTTATGGGTTGTCTTTGGTGTTTGTGTCGCTTGTTTTGTTTTATTTTGAATAGCCTTTTGGCCATTTTGTGGGAAAGTAATTGTCCTCTTGGCTTTCCGCTGTTGGTGTTTCCGTTGGGGTCTGTTGCTTTATGTTTGTGTTTCATTCCCTTTGGTGTCTCTGATGGGAGCTGTGGGTTAATTGTATCGATTCCCGATCATTGCCTCTAATTCTATATTGACGGCCCAGTCAAGACTATTAAGGTCATATTAGCCGCTCAATTTACCTATCCACAATTTTCCTGGGCAGGCCTATCCATAAGCGGTTAACCAGTACAGTGCACATTCTGTCGCCAGAAACTGACAACTGCCCTTCTTGAATCACTGGAAGTGAGAGAAGGACCGTAGAAAAGATTTCATGATCAATCTTCACGAAAGTAAGTTGCCAACCCCGGCAGGTATCGAACCTGCGACCCCCAGATCACCATTCAGACACGCTTCCGAGTGAGCTATCAGTACATATCCAAATCGTTCTGGCCAAATCGTTCAAACATCAGGCATGAGTATGTGAAGTGTGAATACTTCATTATTTCCCACATCATGGAAGTTAAAAAAATTGGAGGAGAGCATGTTAAAATATCAGCTAATTAAGTCTTAGTCAAACATATCGGTCAAAATTTCAGATACTGCGGGGTATTCTGTCGCGATGTTATCACTCGTCTTATGGTTACAGTGCTCTTTTTACCAAACTCGACAATTGCGTACAGTGACGTCCCGATTACTGGGCCAGTGCACGCAACATTTATTACAGTGTGTACAGTACGAAAACCTCAAATAACTTGGAAAATATACAACCTAATAGTTTCGAACTTGTCCACATTGTAAGTGCGGATTTGTTCAATTCTTCTTTATTGAAAATGTGTTCCAGAGTATTTCCAAAAAGGAACACGTGTGATTTTTAACCTTTTTTTTTTCAGAAGATAAAATCACATGCTGGCATAAATCGGACGCTGAATGAGCTATCACTTGGGTGACACGTCTGTCATGACACGTCTGTCATTAAGCAAATATAAAATTGGACATGTAACTGACAGTAATATGCGAAAGTTCCTTCCAAAAAATAAATTATTTGGGAGTACACACCTTTTTTCTATCCAGATCAACAGCAAAATGTTAAAAAATCTGCACTCTTTAACTGGGCCAACACGCAACTACTGCAAATTTCGTGTACAGTGGTTCTCTAGCGCGTAGACTGTCTTTAAATAAAACAACTTTCTTAGACCTGTTAATGTTCCTATTATCTGATTATTCCAGTCATACTCCCAGTTTCGAAGCAGTAATTGTTTCTAACAAATCTCGCAGCTCTATTCTGAACTTTTTTTTCTTCAATTTCTTCATTAAGACCACTCCACTGGAGTCCCGGATACAACTACCATTTTCCAGGTTTGGTTACATGCTGCTTCTTTTAAAAGTTTAACATCCTGAGGACACTGATGCCGGTTTCGTCTCAGGAAACCAAGCGTTCTATTTGCTTTAGTGCACATGTTGCCAATGCGTGTATGCCATCTCAAATCGTATGTGATTGTCACACCAAGGTTTAATGGAATCTACGTTTCCGAGAAAAGTTCCCTCTAAGGTGTGTATATATATGAAGCTTCGCTTTTATTTGTTCTCTTCCTAGTTATCTGCATAATATTGCATTTAACAGACTGAACTCTCTTGCCCCATTTTTGTGTCAAACATCCTAGGTTTTTTTGTTTGTTTGTTTTTGTTTTGTTTTCGTTTTGGTTTTTACGGCCCTTTCAAGATTATTTCACTCATATGGAACAGGTCGTTAATAAGAAGACGGCGAAACCCGAGTACCTGGAGAAAAAAACACCTCTCCTTCCGATGCAGAAATTGGCGTCTCACATGTGACCCGAGCCAGGCTCGAACCACAGAGGTGAAGACCGAATGAATAAGAGTCAGAGCCCTTAATATTCTAGTATATCTATACCGATCTGAACTTTCAGCGAGTCTTCTGTAACTCTAATTTCCAGGTAGAAAAATATTGGGCGCCGTTTTACTATTTAATCCGTATTTACAGATATCCATAATTATTTATGGATATCCATAATACGAATTATGGATATCCATTTTTATTTATGGATATCCATAATTATTTATGGATATTCATAATTCGAATTATAGATAACCATAATTCGAATTATGGATATCTATAAATCGAACTGAATTAATGATATCCATATAATACGAATTATGGATATCCATTTTTATTTATGGATATCCATAATTATTTATGGATATTCATAATTCGAATAATGGATATCCATTATTCGATTTATGGATATCTATAAATCGAATTATGGATATCCATTATTCGGCTGATTTATGGATATCCATAAATCAAATTAAGGATATCCATAAATCGAATTATGGATATCCATAGATCGATTAACGGATATCATTTATTCAGATCGAAATATGGATATCCATAAATCGAATTATGGATATCCTTAATTCGAAATATGGATATCCATTATTCGGCTGATTTATGGATATGCCTCTGCAAATAAACCTAATGAATAATGACCGCCCCCTTTGCCAAAAAAAAAAAAAAAAAAAAAAAAAAACACGACTATTCGCGTCAGGTTTCCGATTTAGGTGTGTAAAAAGCCGGGATTGGGGTTTAGGTAATGTATGGTAGGCTTAGTGGTGGCCTATGGTGTAAGAGAGAGATGTTTTGCTTGATTTGAGGTTTAACGTCCCCTTCAATACTATTTAGGTCATTTTGGAGACGTTGCTTCCAATAATGTTGGGCATTAAGCCTTCATTGAGATGAAATGACATCTCAATCCCGCCAGCCTCGGTAGCTCAGTCGGATCCGCGTCTGACTGTTGTTCAGGAGGACGCGGGTTCGATACCTGCCAGGGTCGGCAACATTCTTTCGTGGAGATTGATCACGAAATCTTTTCTACGGTCATTCTCTCCCTTCCGCTGACTCAAGAATGGCAGTTGTCAGTTTCTGGCGAAAGAATGTGCACTGTACTGGTTAACTGCTAACGAATATGCCTGCCCAGGAAAAGTGTGGATAGGTAAACTGACCGGTTCAAAAATGAACGAAATTAGTGTTGACTGGGCGATTAAACTCAAATACAAACAAACAAACAAACACCTCGATCCCTGTCGCCCATTGACTCGCACGACTTTGTTAGGACAGGCTTACACCTTCTAAACGGTTTACCAGTACTCTCAGCTCATGCAGCCAAATCAAATTCTCCAAGCCCCAATGGGCGGGGGCCAGGAGATATATCTAAATCTGCCTGGTACTCCATACACCTCAAGTAGAGTATTATATGGATATATGTTTGTTTGTTTGTTTGTTTGTTTGATTTGAGGTTTAACGTTCCCGTAGGCACTGTATATGTCATTTTGGATACGTTGCTTCCAATTTTGTGGGACTTTTACCCGACATTGAGATGAAATGACATCTCAAGCCCTGCTGCCCAATGAAACCAATAGGATTTATAAGCATGGACAGGCCGACTCGCACTGCATTGCCTGGACAGGCTTTGATCCTCTAAGCGGTTTACCAGTACCCGTGTGCGGTTGGTTTCAGCTCTGCGTGGAAGTATCATGCAGCCCATCTATTTCTCCAAGCCCCAAGCCCGATAGGCGGAGGCCGATGTATATATGTAAATACGACCATGTATAACGACCATGTGCATTTTTCTCCAGAAAGCATGCACGGATTGCCTGTTTGGATCATTACAATCTGATGTCCGACTTTCAGTGTCCTTAGGTGCGCCGTCCTTATAAAGGAGATTCCAGAGGGCCTGAATTTCGAGATCTTACGGCTGGTTCCGATATTTAACTGCACACATGGCGGGCGTTCTGCGCATGGCGTCCTTTGCTTTGGAAGCCTTACGGGCTGACAAGGCTGCACAGCAGAGAGTTCCCTTTGACTGGCCATCATCTTCCAGCGATGATGAAGGCCTTGTAGATTTTAAAGATTTTTACATTAAAAAAACACGTGTCTTAGGGAGAAATCATTAAACCAAAAGCTTTGGTAATGATTTATGGATATCCATAATTAGAATTATGGATATCCATAATTCGAATTATGGATATCCATAAATCGATCCGAATTATGGATATCCATAATTCGAATTTGGGATATCCATTAATCAGAGGAATAATGGATATCCATAAATCGAATTATAGATATCCATAATTCGATTTATGGATACCCATAAATCGAATTATGGATATCCATAAATCGTTCTGAATTAATGATATCCATTGATCGACTTATGGATATCCATAATTCGATTTATGGATATCCATAATTCAATTATGGATATCCATTATTAGGCTGATTTATGGATATCCATAAATAGTTCATGAGAGGGAGTGTAAAAAGCCTTCTCGAAGTCCAGAATAAATGTGTCCACCTGTCCCCCTTTGTCCAAGATATCTATATATACGGATTAAATAGTGAAAGGGCGCCCCATAGAAAAACACAGTCGTCTGCGAACAGTCTTATTTCTGATTCAACGTCAGCTGAATATCATTAATGTACAGGAAGAATAACTGTGGACCAAGAACAGTTCCGTTTGTGACCACAGACAAAACTGGAGGCCACTCCGAAGATTCACCATTGACGAAAACTCGCTGTTTCCTGTACTAAAGAAAGGAATCTATCCATTTGAGAGTCTTTACCCCAATGCCGTAGCCAAAAAATGGATTTCAATAGTTCATGAGGGGGAGTGTCAAAAGCCTTCTCGAAGTCCAGAATAAATGTGACCACCTGTCCCCCTTTGTCCAAGATTTTTAACCAATCATCTATAACTGTGCTCAGCTGAGTTTCACAACTATGTCTTTTTCCTAAATGCATCTTGTCTGTCTGACAAAAGTTAATGTTCATCCAAGTGGGCAATGATGTTTGAGCAGACAATATGTTCAAGCACTGACTTCATCATCAATGTGCACGACTATTGACAGTGTGCTCCCAATGTAGGTGCACTTGTCTACCACTTGCAATCTTTGGTCTTTCATTGTGATAGCGGGCTCTTTGTAAGGCTTGCAAGGTGCTGGTTGATAGATCTCAATCTTTTTTATGCTGATTGTGGGGTCACAGGAGTCAACTACTTCATCTAAACCTTTTTTGCATCTTCTCGTCTGTTTGCCGGCCTCGGTAGCTCAGTCGGATGCGGTTCGACACCTGCCGGGGGGAGACTGAGCATGAAATCTATCCTACGGTCATTCTCTCCCTTCCGCTGATTCAAGAAGTTGTCAGTTTCTGGCGAAAGAATCTGCTCTGTACTGGTTAACTGCTTACGTATAAGCCTGTCAGGAAAAGTGTGGATAGGTAAACTAAGCGGCTCAAAAATGACCTAAAAATGTTGACTAGTCAGTTAAACTCCAATACAAACAAAAAAAAAACATACAAATACGCGCATACTATAAAATTCAAGAAAGCCCATTTTCACTCACCAAGAGTTTATCGCCGTCGTTTAGCGAGTGCATATTATAGTCTCTTTACCTGGTTGTTTAACATTTTCAATAGGGGCACACTACCTGACAGCTCGGGACGACGAGAGAGCACATTTCGACGAGAGAGTACATTTCGACGAGATAGCACATTTCGACGAGAAAGCAACGCACGAAGGGAGAGCTCTTTTGGAAGAGAGGATGACGCGCGACGGGAGAGTATTGTGAGACGAGACAGCAATACACTGGAGGAGAACATCGAGACGGAGGAGAATGAGTTGAGAAAGGAGATCATGAAAATTCAGAAGAAGAAGAAACTGGCTGCTGGAGAGGACACGGACGACGACGGGAGCGACACAGACCTGGAAATGGAAGGTAAATCTTTCTGTTTACAAGAAGGGCAGTTGTCGATTTCTGGAAAATGGACGTGCGCTGCACTGGTTAATGTGTAAGCCTGCCCAGGAAAAGTGTTGTTGTGTAAACTGACCCGCTCGATGTGACCTAAATGGTGTTGACTGGGCCGTTCAACTCCAAATCAACAAGCAAACAACTCTTGAAGGAAAGACAGTAAATTCTTTCCTTTAAGAGTCGGTCTTTTTATTGCCCCCTCCCCCCCCCACACACACACCCCACCCCCACCCAAAAAGAACAAAAGAAAAAATGTGGTTGGGTATTATGTTATTTCCTCCGGAATTTTGAGTGTCCGCCCGTCCTTCAGCGCTTCATCATTCGCGCCCGTTCTATAATTCTGATACCGACCGAGGTTTTTCACTAAACTTCACATAAATGATGGCACGCAGATCACACGAAGCCTACTTTTGAAGTCATTGAACATATCAATTTCTACTATACTCGAGTCCGCTCTGTAAGTTTAAAACACAAGAACTTCTGAAGTTATGACTCTTTGAAAACGGTGATTCCTGTAACATATTACTGTCCGCTGCTAGGGATTTCTTTTTAAAACTTAATGTAAATGTATATTCTTGCACTCCATGTTTACAAGTGAATCGATAGTTTTAGGTTGGGATAGAAATTTTGTTCCAAACCCTGGGTATTTTACCCAGGGAGAGGGTAAAAGTCGAATATTCTCGTGTGTTTTATAAATGCACTAGTTGAATATGATCTCACATGCGCCGTCGTTTTGGTTGACGTCACAGCACGTTACGTGGCGTCACTAAACATCACTGTAGTGTCATAACGACATAGCGGACGTTAGCAGTTACCGAAATGACTGCAGTATTAAAAATCCACATTCAGAAATGTGAGGTACGAATGCAAGAAAAAAATCCTACATGGGTGTGAGGGATGACATAAAACCCGTCCCTCAGGATCACTGTCCGGCATCACTCGGCAAAGCCTCGTGATGCCGTACAGTGACCCTCGGGGCGGATTTTTTCATCCGCCCCTTACATCCATGTAAGATTAATATATTCTTGCACACCAGAAAAGGAAATCCATAGTTTCAGCTTTGGATAAAAATTCTGTTATAACCCTGGGAGTTTTTTCGTTTTTGTTTTTATTTTATGGCCCTTTCAAGATTATTTCACTCATATCGAGCCGATCGTTAATCAAAGGTGGGCGAAAACCGGAGTACCCAAAGTCGAATATTCTCACGTGGTTGGTAAATGCACTGGTTGAATACGAACTCATATGCACCGCCGTTAAGGTTGACGTCACAGCATGTTACGTGACGTCACTCAACATCACTGTAGTGTCATCATAATATGGCGGACGTCGGCAGCCGAAGTGACTGCAGTATTAAAATATACGCTCAGAAATGGAAGGCATGCAAGAAAAGATTCCTACATGGGTTTGAGTGCTGGATGAAAAAATCTGTCCTTCGGGATCACTGTCCATCATCAATCAACAAACCTCGTGATGCCGGTCAGTGACCCTCGGGACGGATTTTTCCATCCACCCCTCACACGCATGTCAGATTCATATGTCACCATGAATGCGCGCTGTACTGGTTAATGTGCTGAACACAAGAACTGTAACTCTGAATTACCTGCAAAAAAGTGTGATTCGGTAAACTGACAAACAAACAAATAAAACCAGATTCTAATGCACTTGCGTATTCAGCAAAATAGTACAATTTTTAACAAGACAACTGAATAAACGTATTTAAAAGTGGATAAGTGTATCTGGGGAGGTAAATCGTTGGTTTTACGGCGACGCGTCGCCGTAAAACCGCCGATTTACCTCCCCAAATGACAATTTGTATTACAGTTATCCCCTAATTTTAACTTTTTTTTTTGGTTTCAGAGGAGAAGAAAGATTATGACATGTCTGGAAAGACAGAATATTTGAATGTATGTCGTCTTCTCAACATTGTCCCGGCATCCTATTTCTTACGACACATGCAGGATGAGACTCTGAATCTGGGGCACCATGGCCTGGGTATTCTGGGAGCGAAGGCGCTTTCTTTTCCGTTGCAGGTAAAGATGCTTTTTTCTTACACACCAGATAAGGAAAATCGTGGTTTTAGTCTGGTCTAACCTCTGTGTCTTACCCAGGCAAAATACAAAATTTGAGTCCGCGAAAAATAACACGTTAAATAAAGTAAAATGAAATATTTATGTGGTGTTGTGCAAGAAAAAGAATCTAATATGGTGTTCTGTTGCAGCCTCGGTTCCGCTCAGCACGGTCATCCTTCGGGTCGGAAACGCTCATCTATAGTAAAAGTAATACCCAAGGACATGGACCCTCGTTATAACGATGCTATTCGTTCCCTAACATTTTGCTCCTATAATAAAGAATTCGCCGCTCAAGTGAATTCCATTAAGGAGTACGTGTAGAGGGTCTTTTGCCCCTAATTACTCAAATAAACAAATGCAGTGAAGTATTGCAGAGTCGATTCCAACAAATATCTACAACAATAGTTCTTGGAGAATTCTAGATACAATTTATTCTTGATTAGACTAGTCGTTTTTAACCCTTTTTGTAATTTGAGAAATGAACACTACCAAATCTACACCACTTTGCGCATGAAAAAAGGTTAAGTTCGTTCCATTAGTATTCGAACATTACCATTTCTCGCATGTGATTAAGACTGGTCCTTGTCAGTATAATGATAGACGAACCATCGCGTGAACAAGTCCGTGAAATGAAGACCCCACTACACCCCACTTTATATAGAGAAAACTGGGGTTTATGGGGGTATACATTATTGTTCTTATTTTTGCTCCAAGACATAGGTTGTGGGCATTCGTTAGAACCGCCTCAATGAGGCGGTTCTAACGAGCACCCACAACCTATGTTTACAGTATTAATAAGAAAAATATCAAGGATTTTCATCAGAAAATGGCCTTTTTGGAGATGTGAACGGGTGTGTTATCGTAATGTTTGTTGGTTTAAAGAGGGTTGTCGTTTTATCGAATGTCGGTATTAGGAGCGATGGTCGGTATAATTAGGGGATAACTGTATTAAAAATTGTCATTTAGGGAGGTAAATCGGAGGTTTACAGTCGGAAATTTCGTTTTCGTAAAACGGAATTTGCGACCGTAAAACCGACGATTTACCCCCCCCCCCCCCCCCCCCACACACACACACACACACACCCCAATGACAATTTTCAATACAGTTATCCCCATTCTTGTGCACTTATTCTGTTGTTTTCTTAAAAAATGTACTATTTTGCACAAAGCGGCAAGGGCTGTTGAGCTGCGTAAAACCAAATGCCAACCAATGAAAAGCGACGTTACGTGATGACGTCGGGTTTCCGACAGTATATGGCAGAATATACAGATGCAAATTTTTGACGTTATCCAATCAGACGTCGAGATACATACGCAAGTGCATTAGAATGAGGGTTGATAGTAATTTGAGAAATGAAAACAACAAAGTATACTCCAGTTTGCACATGAAAAAAGGTTAAGTTCGTTTCAGAAGTATTCGATCCGTTTGAACAGTTTAGTATCAAAACGTTCTGGTTTGTTTGATTTGAGGTTTAACGTCCCCGTCAACACTGTAAAGGTCATTTTGTAGACGTTGCTTCCAATTTTGTGGGACTTTTACCCGACGTTGAGATGAACCGACATCTCAAGCCCTGCCGCCCAATGAATTCAATAGGGTTTATAAGCATGGACTGGCCGACTCGCATTGCCTTGGCTTTCTTAAATCCTCTAAGCGGTTTACCAGTATTCTTGTGTGGGTCGGTTTCAGGTCTGCGTGGAAGCATCGTGCAGCCCATCTATTTCTTCAAGCCTCGATGGGCGGGGGCGGCAGACGTTTTTTGACGTCACTATTAACAGGCGTCAATAGTGACGTCAACACAACATTACGTAAATGTAGCCGGCCGCCACCGCCGATCCAAGCTTGGAAAACAAAGACTGGGCTGCACGGTACTTCCATGCAGAGCTGAAACCGACCTTGAACATGGGTGTTAACAAACCGCGTAGAAGGTCTAAGCCTGACCAGGCAAAGTGGTGCGTGTCGGACAGTCCATACATATAAACCCTTTTGGTTTCATTTTGTATGAGATGTAATTTCATCTGAATGCCGGATAAAAGTCCCACAAAATTGGAAGCAACGTCTCCGAGATGACCTAAATAGTGTTGACGAGGCCGACAAACCACAAATCAAACAAACAAAAGAAGCCTGCCTGTCTTTAAAAATTCTCTGAAGAAGTCCATATGTCTGATTGAAAAAATTTTCTGAAGAAGCTAACCAAATATGCTTTCAATACATCTGTTGAAATAGCTTTCCAAAACATATTCTGAACTTCAGGGGAATGGAAAACCTTCAGGGGAGGTAAATCCTGCAAAAAGTATTTTTGTCTCCCCTGTCTTTGTTTGAGTTTTTGGTTTAACGTCCTCGTCAACACTGTATAGGTCATTTTGGAGACGTTGCTTCCAATTGTGTGGGATTTTTAGTTTACCCGACATTGAGATGAAATGACATCTCAAGCCATGTCGCTCAATGAAACAAATAGGGGATATAAGCATTGACGGTCCGACTCACACCGCTTGCCTGGGCAGGCTTAGATCCTCTAAGCGGGCCACAAGTACTCGTGTGCGATCGGTTTCAGCTCGTCATGGAAGCAGCATGCAGCCCATCCAATTCTTCAAGCCCCGATGGGCGGGGGCCGGTCTCTTAAAAGTAAAGAATTTGCTCCTGAGGAGCAAATTCTTTCCTTTAAGAGTAGACCCTCTTTTCAGTGAGACAGGGCTTATAGAAAAGGGAACAGGAAGTCCAGAAAATTGTCTCCCTTTGAAAACTTGCGGGGAAGTTCTAACAGGTCTTCACATTCCCCTTAACTGAAAAGAATCTCTTAGGAGGCTTACATAACTGTACAACTTGCCATGCGCGATCAACGAAACTGCAAATCAGCCTGTGCTCACACATACAGCTGCTACACCAACCTCTTCGCGACGCTTCATTCTAGATGCGTCAGGTCTGAAGATGACTCCTGTGTTTTTGGAAGACACCGACCAGCCTGAACTGCAGCGCCACTGGTCTCGCGTGCAAAATTGCATGTAATCGGTCTACCATAAAACATCCCGTTATAACGTTCTAGATCTCTATCCAATATAGTTTATTATCAGGTACCCCCTATATTAATTGCATTGTAACACATTGACCTGATAAATATATGCTATCTCAGGACACCTGAGCTTTATTAGTCAACGTGAAATTGCACTTCTATGAACCGGACTATTTGAAAAATCGACAGGGGATTATCTGATAAATATAGAATACCAGATTCGTGTAATTTGATATCTCGGCCTCCAAAACGCTTGTAGAATCGCTT
Source organism: Lucinisca nassula (assembly GCA_963580285.1). NCBI lineage: Eukaryota > Metazoa > Mollusca > Bivalvia > Lucinida > Lucinidae > Lucinisca > Lucinisca nassula. Next base: position 55,023,527 of record OY757012.1, read on the forward strand.
CGCGAGCCTTGCGATTCGACAAGCCTTCTAAAAGCCTTGACTGGCAGCCCTGATATCAAAATATATAAATAAAAATCAAAAATGAGTTCCTTTAAGAGCAATGAAAACATTCATAAGAAAGAAGATGGGTCATACTACGTAGTTTCGGCTAAATAAGCCTCATCAGTGACCCTGTAATGATCCGGCAAAGAAAGCCAGAGGAAACATACTGCAATTTTGCGAATTTCGAATAGGCAGTCGATTCAAAGACTGATATAAATCAAAATGGAGTCCAAATAATTAAAAACCTGTCTAAAATATGAGTCTAAACCAGTAATTTATTTCCGATTTCTCAGAATATTCACGCTGATCTCAAAGGACCAAAAGTAAAATATAAACTGCACTATGGTTGATGTACGGGGAGACGTTTTACGGCCGCCACACGGCACAACACTAGCTGCAGTGAAGGCAAATAAAAATCAAAAATGAGTTCCTTTAAGAGCAATGAAAGCATTCATAAGAAAGAAGATGGGTCATACTACGTAGTTTCGGCTAATAAAGCCTCATCAGTGACCCTGTAATGATCCGGCAAAGAAAGCCAGAGGAAACATACTGCAATTTTGCGAATTTCGAATAGGCAGTCGATTCAAAGACTGATATAAATCAAAATGGAGTCCAAATAATTAAAAACCTGTCTAGAATATGAGTCTAAACCAGTAATTTATTTCCGATTTCTCAGAATATTCACGCTGATCTCAAAGGACCAAAAGTAAAATATAAACTGCACTATGGTTGATGTACGGGGAGACGTTTTACGGCCGCCACACGGCACAACACCAGCTGCAGTGAAGGCAAATAAAAATCAAAAATGAGTTCCTTTAAGAGCAATGAAAACATTCATAAGAAAGAAGATGGGTCATACTACGTAGTTTCGGCTAATAAAGCCTCATCAGTGACCCTGTAATGATCCGGCAAAGAAAGCCAGAGGAAACATACTGCAATTTTGCGAATTTCGAATAGGCAGTCGATTCAAAGACTGATATAAATCAAAATGGAGTCCAAATAATTAAAAACCTGCCTAGAATATGAGTCTATACCAGTAATTTATTTCCGATTTTTCAGAATATTCACGCTGATCTCAAAGGACCAAAAGTAAAATATAAACTGCACTATGGTTGATGTACGGGGAGACGTACAAACCTGGTATTCTCCATGTCTATAGTTCAGTCTGTATGACTTGTATAACAAAATGGCTGACTCGTATCTATACTTCATAGAGGATCTAAGCCTGCCCAGGAAAAGTGGTGCGAGTCGGACTGTCCAATGCTTATAAACCATATTGCTTTCATTGGGCGATAGGGCTTGAGAAGTCATTTCGTCTCAATGTCGGGTAAAAGTCCCACAAAATTGGAAGCAACGTCTCCATACAGTGTTGACGGGGGCGTTGAACCTCAAATTAAACAAACAAAAAAAAGGCTGCCTTTGTTCGAGATTGGGGCAGTTCGAATTGATGAGGTTTGATCATACCGTCAGGTAATGAGGCGAATGGGTATGATTTAACGATACATTTACAATTGTCTCTCATCCGAGTGATTCTAATTAGTATACGCAACATACCGTTTCTTAAAGATTATGTTAAACAAACCTCTTTAAATTATCTTCAATATCTGGATATCTGGCCAGAATTCTTTAGGGACTCAATTAAGCCGTAAGAGCGAGCCATCTGTGTTCGAGATACCGAAGTTTCACTAGCTTCGAAAAAGATTTGGGTTAAAAGAGGTGCACATCAAAGATTCTGATAGCCCAAACAGAGTCTTCAATGTAGACACATGTCTGAAAACCGGATTCCATTGTGGAATTGCGAAAATATTTTAGGGTCACTGTTGATGCCTCTTTGGCCGAAACTATCTCGTCTGGTCCAGAACAACTTGCTCTTACACTCCATACTTTTCACTTCTAAATGGATGACACTTTTATCGAACATATTTTGCTTGCTTTTATTTGAAGGGTGGGTGTGTGTGTGTGTGGGGGGGGGGGGGGGGGGGGGAGGGGGGCATTTATGGTTAATTTCGAAATCGATTGAGGAGGTGGGGTTGGTTTCGGATGTATGCACATTATTTGAATAATGTCAATATTTATTTCAGAACAACACAAAAGTTATGTCCCTTGATATTCAAGACAACTGGTTAGAAGGAGAAGGCGGAGAATATATTGCTGAAATGCTCAAGGAAAACTGTTATATCGCCTCTTTGGTAGGTGTTGAAGAAAGTATTCTCGCACTCCAGATACGGAAATCCATAGTTTGAGCTTGGGATAGAAATTATGTTCTAACTCTGGTGTTCTTACCCCAAATCGAATATACTCGCGTGTTTGACAAATGCACTGTTTGAATACGACCTCATATGCGTCGTCGTTAAGGTTTGTCACAGCACATTGCGTGACGTCACTAAACATAACTGTAGTGTCATCACAATATGGCCGAAGTCGACAACCGGTCGAAGTGACTGCAGTATTAAAGACCCATGCTCAGAAATGAAAGGTATGCAAGAAAAAGAATCCTACATGGTTATGAGGGGTGGATAGAAAAATCCGTCCCTCGGGATCACTGTCCGGCATCAATCGGCAAGCCACGTGAAGACGGACAGCGGCCCTCGGGACGGATTTTTTCCATCCACACCTCACATCCATGTATGATTCTTATACTCAATGCAAACATTGAAGTAGTTATATGGCGCGTTTGGATTGACTGTGAAAAGATTGCAAAGTTAAAGGTGGTTAAGCCTGTCACGACATTTTAACAATGCTTGTGATGTCGAATCTTATGTTCCCTACTGGATCAAAGACACAAAGGTTTTGTACATGAATTTCTGTGATACCAACAGAACAGAAAAAAATGTATTTCAAAGCTTTTTACACACCTGCATCCCAAAATCATATTCCAAACCATGATCGGAACTTTTATTTGAATTACAAATACAACTAAGGTTATCATTTCTGAAACTACCTCCAATCTTATTGACAAATAAGAAATATAATCAATTCTTTCGAAATGCTTGCTTATTTTTAAAAATATTGTTTTGCAGACATGTTTGTCTAATGCTCATACAGATAGTAACTAAATTCATTAATTGACCACCCTGTATTGTTCGGAGGTCATCTGTATTAGCACTGAGGTCAAAAATTGATTATCATGTTTTTAATTGCGTCAATAAATAAAATTGTCTTTAATCAAATAATTCAGTATTGGCCTAGTTACAGGTACTCGGTCTGCTGTATCGGCATTGGCCTTCGGTCTCGGGCCAATACAGCACACCTCGGACCTGTAACTGGGCCAAAACGAAATTACTTGATTAATAACATTATCATTTAAGGCAATCTGATTAAAGTAGAAGAAAAACAAAGATCAGGAATCGATACAATTAACTTACTCCACCGATCAAAGACACCAACGGGAAAGAAAACACAAACATGAAGCGACCAGACCATAATGGAAAAATAAACAAAGGATGCCATAAGGACAGTTACTTTCCCACCAAAGGGCCAAATGGCCATTCAAAATAAAAAGACACAAGTGATACACACAGTAAGTAGTAACAAACAACAACATAAATAAACCGCCACAGAAGAACCGCCTTGGAACGGTCAGTGGAAAGAATTCCACTGGGAAACCCGATCTCAGCTGAACTATGTAAGATCAGATTTTATTCAGATTGTTATTTAAGGTTACATTGAATGTCAGTGTGCCTCATACGAGAAATATAAAATACACTGTTAGGTAATGACAGAGATGCTTATTTTTTGTCCGGGAGTACTCAACAAGTCTCGGGCTTTTTAAGCGGTCGGCGAAGGCTCTGATCATTCTGCGCTGATGACCAGGATGATCTGAGCCTTTACCGTCGGCCCATTGCACTTAGTTTTGATAGATAATGCGTAGATGGCGCAGTGTCAAACTTTTTTCTTTTTACTTTTCTGCAGGATATTTCAGACAACAAACTTGGTAACAGAGGATTTGAAGCACTGTGCAAAATGTTGCATATTAACACCACTCTGAAGGAATTAGATGTGTCAGGTACTGAAGATGTAGAGACATTTGTCTAAATCCGCTTCTATACGTTTTACGCGTGTATTTGTATCCGACTTGAATGACTGTAATTACGACAAACGCAGTAATCTAGCTCTAAACAAGAGACTGACTCCGCCTGAGAACATTACGTGTAATGATGTGGTAGAAGGGACTCACACTGTAACAAATTTGTCTCGCGATTGGTAATATATTGTTCTCTTGTTTGTTTATCAGCAAAGCCAAAGCAGTTGAACTTGCTTCATAAACATGCTTCATACGCTTGCCATTGACTTCCCTTACAGGAAGAATTTCAAATCAGCGCTGACTTCTTATAGCAATAAAGTCAGTTGATCATTTGGCGTAGTCGTTTAGGTTCCTCAATACATTTGCACAAGTAAAAAATATAGGTGACAGCTTTGCGTGTTATTTTTTTCAAACATGCCATGAGCCTGATTTCCTTTTAAAATAAATGCCTGTCGCAGAAGGTTTGGAGGTACCACCGGTAATTACAGCAAATACTTTCTTGCATTTGCAACATCACTGTGCCTTTGAAAATAAATGCATTTCTGTAATTTTCACTCTTACAAGGAAAAAAATGAAACCCCTTTCTAGACTTTTTAAACGTCCCTAAAACAGCTTCAGATCAATAGTTCACATCAAACACTAGCGACTTGGACAAAGCTTTCTTTCAAAAAGCCTACCTAACTTGAAAACCAGAAAAAAATGACATGTTAATGGTTTCTGGGTGCCGCCATTTTTTTCTCTTTTTTTTCGGTAAATCTGAAATGCTCAGATTTTATTAAATATGCCATCCACAGTTTATATTTTACCAGTACTCATTGTATATTATGCCATGGAAATTCAGCTATGTGACCGTCTTCCATCTTATTATCGCCCATCTTATTATCCCGTCATCACTGTTAAATTATTGTAGGTGTCAAGTTGATGAAATTTTCTTCTTGTCTAGCCATGTTGTATTCATACGCCTCCTTGGAATTGATTTTGTAAAATTAACAATAGTACCCAATTGTTTGTAACTTAAAAAGTAATATTCACATTTGAAACTGTCTTTCAATTAATTTCAGGTACTTTCCAACATAATTTGTTCGTTAATTTATGAAAAGTATGCATTCATTTGCGGACTGGATTTACGCGTAACATTGTCCGGCAATAGTAAACAAGATAGACCAGCTATGGTAAACAAGATAGAAAGAAAGAAAGTTTTTGAAACATTTTACATCAAAGCTTTGTAAACGCATTGAACTTTTATTAGCTTTGACCAGCCTACACATTGGTGGGTATGTGACACACAGATGCTTCATTGGATTAAATAAATATGATCATTGTTTTGTCCAGTAGTTCACCTGTCCAAAAAACAGTTGCTCGTTAAGAATCAATGTTACAAATCACTGGGTAAAAGTCATTTATATACCAGTGCTGTCATTGAAAGAGATCATAAAAAGTAGAAGTAAAACAAAGATCAGGAATCGATACAATTGACTTACTCCACCCATCAAAGACACCAAAGGGAAAGGAACACAAACCTGAAGCGACCAAACAATAATGGAAACCTAAACAAAGGAAGGCCATTAAGACAGTTACTTTCCCACAAAATGGCCATATGGCCATCCAAAATAAAAAGACACAAGTGATACACACAGTAAGTAACAAACAACAACATAAATAAACCGCCACAGAAGAACCGACTTGGAACGGTCAGTGGAATGAATTCCACTGGGGGGCTTTAATCGATTTTACATGGCCATAATCCTCGCCATTACCTCTGTCGCGGTATACACTAATTTTGTTTAGCCCGCATGGAGACAAAGACCTTTTGGACAAAGTTAATAGTGCTGAACAGGCTTCTTTCATCCCTTCAGTTCAAATCTGGGGAAACACTGTTTTGCTTGATATCAAATTTTTGTTTTTTTTTTATTTAATTCCAGTATCTAAGCACGCATCATGTAAACAAAAGGACTAACTTTGGTGCAGTGATTGCATAAATTGTTATAAATTGTATGAATGAACTTAAATAAAGTACTAATTTAGTTAAGACAAAGCACTGAAGAAGGTCAATTATTTTACAGCTAAATGCAATAAATTTTTCCACCTCACCCATCAATGAGCTTGTTGCAAAATTGGTAGAACTGATTGTGGTTCTGTGGATCAAGATATCATTTTTTGCAAAACAAAAGAAAAATGTAATACATTACTAAGACGGTAACTTTCAAATAAAATATTTTGCTTTCATATTCTTACATAGATTACAAGGACTATCATCTGATTAGAAATCTTTAGGGTTATTATTGCAATTTAATAAGATTTTTCAGTACTTCAAATGTTGTGAAATAACTGTATTGACGAACCTAAAGGCTTTTACCGTGTATTTATTTTAAATTGCGAGCCATTACGATAACACACGCTCCCAACAAAGCGCATATTTTCACAACTCCAAAATGGCCGCTCTCCTTATAAAAAACATCGCGGCATTTTTCTTATTTATACTGTAAACATGGACCCACCACAACCTCTGTCTTCGAGGAGAATTATGAAATATAATGCCCCCCCCCCCCAAACCCCAAGTTTTCTCTATAAAAATGGGGATTTACGGGCTGTTCATTACACGGACTTGTTAACGTGATGAGTTTAACTTTATTGGTCAGTAGCAGGCATGTGAACATCAGCAGTATAAGCGCCCTTGAATATGTAACTTTGACCCAAAAACGAAATTTCAATTCTTACAAGCAGATCTTACTATTACGTTTTTGCAGGAAACGACTTGAATGACAACGATATGCCAGCCTTAGTTGAAGCACTGAATGTAAGTCACATGTTGAATATATTTATTGAAGTAGTAGAAAAATCGTGTTTGAAGACATGCTTTTGGAGAAAAGCGTCGCATTGAAGGACAGTAGACGATTTTAAGAAGCAAAGGACAAGACAAGAAATATCACATATGCTCTGCCCAGTGGCCATTCTCACCTGGAAGCAAGCAAATTGACAAACAAAGATGAAGTTGAAAAAGAAAAATAACTGGTGGCCTTTTACCCAAAACCGAACCTGACCTCTATTTTATGATAACATACCTCTGTATAAAATATGAACCAACCTACTAATCCTTTCAAAAGATATCGACCTGAAACCATTTTTCATATGGAACAGTGAAGTTGAAAAAGGACCATAACTCCTGAAGTAATTAGTGGGTTTTACCCTATGTAGGACTAGACGTACATTTTATGATTATATACCTGTGTATAAAATATGAATGCAATCTACCAATCCTTTTAATTAAATATATTGAACAGAAACCATTTTATATTAAACGAAAAAAAGGAGAAATGAAGTTGAAAAACAACCATTACTCCCATAATCTGAAAATAATCCGTTGATTTCACCTAAAGTCGGACTTGATGTTTATTTTATGATTATATGCGTGTGTATAAAATATGAATCCAATTTACTAATCATTTCAAAAGATATTTAACGGAAAACATTTTTCGTATGCAAAAATGAAGTTGAAGAAGGGCCATGACTCCCATTTATAACTGGTGAAGTTTACCCGAAATCGAATTTTACTTATATTTTCTGACTGTATACCTGTGTATAAAATATAAATCCAAACTGCAAATCGTTTCAAAAGATATCGAAACGAAGCCTTTCTCGTGCAAACATAAAGATGAAAAGGGCCATACCGGCCTCTCATAATAATTGATTCGATTTTACCCGAAATCGAAATTGACCTCTATTTTATGAGTATAATATAGAAGTGAAGGCAATGTTCAGGAATCGATAAATTTAACCCACAACTCCCATCAGAGACGCCAAAGGGAAAGAAGCACAAACTTGAAACAACTAGACCCTAATGGAAAAATCAATAGCTGAAAGCCAAAAGGACAAATACTTTCCCCGTAATGGCCTATTGGCTATCCAAAACAAAATAATATAAGCGAAACACACACTGAAAGAAAAACCATAAAAAATTAACTGCGAAAGAAGAACCGCCTTGGAACAGTATGTGTATGACATATGAATTCAGGCGATGACTTTGATTTTGAAATTGTAAATTTTCCTTTTTTGGATGGTGATGTTCCTCGTGCGCCATCCTATGGCGTTTATATTTCGCAATTAATTCGATTTGCTAGAGTGTGTAGTCATGTAACTGACTTCAACACTCTTAATAAATTATTAACGGCTAAACTCCTTAATCAGGGTTATCGGTACCATAAACTACGCAAAGCCTTTTCAAAATTTTATAGACGCCGTTCTGATTTAATTTCAAAATTCAATATTGGACTTAAATCTCTTCTGCAACAAGGTCTATCGGAACCCGAATTTTATGGTTACTTAGTATATAAATTCAGAAAAAAATATAACCGCAATGACTTCAGCACCCGATTTCGTAAAATCATTCTTCGATATAAAAAGATTGGCTACAACATGGATGTTATACGACAGACTGCATGCATGGTAGTTAACTCAATCACGGTTGGCAACTTTGCTTCCCTCTTTAATTTCACGCCGGTGGGTCAGGCCTCAGATTCTATGACGGCTCCAACGCAAAGGCTTATTGAGAATTAGAGAGATCTAATTCTTGGTAATGTTGGTTGGTGCCTGATGCTCTGTCTCTGGTCGGGCCCATCGGAGTCTAACTGTTGGTTTTCTTTTGCTCCAGCATTTCAGTGGTTTCTTGCTGTCGAGTCCTCACCATTGTTTCACCTCTGTGGTTCTTTGATTTTTTGTGTTCACGGAGATGTTGCACTGATGAGTTAGCCAGGCCTTCATGCGGACTGAACAAATTATTTGTCTAAATCGCGACGGAAGTAAGGGCGAGGATTGTGGCCACGTAAAATCGATTTAAGCCCCCAGCGGAAATCTTTCCATTGACCGTTCCAATGCGGTTCTTCTGTGGCGGTTTATTTATGTTGTTGTTTGTTACTTGCTGTGTGTATCACTTGTGTCTTTTTATTTTGGATGGCCATATGGCCATTTTGTGGGAAAGTGACTGTCCTTATGGCCTTCCTTTGTTTAGGTTTCCATTATGGTCTGGTCGCTTAATGTTTGTGTTTCTTTCCCTTTGGTGTCTTTGTTGGGTGGAGTAAGTTAATTGAATCGATGCCTGATCTTTGTTTTACTTCTACTTTACCTTAAATCTTTTCAAACGATATTAGACGGAAACCATTTCCATGCAAAAATGATGTTGAAAAAGGGCAATAGCTCTCATAATAATTGGCGGATTTAACCAGAAATTGAACTTGAATTAAAATATATATGTTATGATTATATACTTGCGTATAAAAATTGAATCAATAACTGATCTTTCCAAAAGATAATGAACGGAAACCATTTTTCATACGTAAGGAACGGGACATTTTCATGTAAAATTTAAAGTTGAAGTAGACCAACTGTTTCAAGAATGGCAGTTGTCAATTTCTGACGAAAGAATGTGCACTGTACTGGTTAACACCTTGTGTGAAAGCCTTACCTAAACAGTGTTGACTGTAAACAGTGTTGACTGGGCCGTTAAACTCCAATACAAACAAACAAACCAACAGCTGCCCGAACTTAGAATCGTCGGAAATTTAGGGATGTCGGACATTAGGGATCCTACAAATGTTCTTAGGTGTGAACAATTCAACCTTAGGCAATAAAGTTATAAGGTGTACATTTGCAATCAACCTGACGGAACTAAAGTACAATAAAGTCAAGTTCTAAACTACAACCCCATCCCCTAAATATCTAATTTTACTCTAGTCAGGTCCCTCACCTTTGAGGGACGCACTCTGTTTACAACCCCCTCCCCTAAATATCTAATTTTACTCTAGTCAGCTCCCTCACCTTTGAGGGACGCACTCTGTTTTGTAAAGCGTTATATAAATGTTTGCATATTAGCAGATTTTTCTCAGCCTTTCTCTTGGAAATATCGACATTTTTTTTTTCATTGAACACTTGGAAAAAATTATTTTAAAGGTTTTTGCAGCATACTTCTTATCTAAATATTTTGCCAACAACAAAACAACCTGAGTGGAAATGGCGGATATGTTGCGAAGAACAATAATTATTCTATTTTTAACTCATTTTGCTCGAACGGCAGTAAAGTCATCCGAAAAGAGGACTTTCAAAGAGTGTCCTATAATCCATGTGGCTGTCTGTCCGTTCGTTATCCATTAATAATTGAAATAGCCTCGCCGCGCCGACATGGAGAATCTCTTAGTCAGTGAAAATTGACGTAACATTTAAACAGTTTGGATAATTAAATAATTTCTGACATGTTGATAAATATTGTCAATATCTAACAAAGGAAACAGCCACACGCCTGTTACAGATTCAATGGTCTCAAAGATTATCTCAGGCAGCTGTGCTAAGAACAAAGCTGGACTTCTTGGAGACAGGAATAAAATCATACAGTGCCCCTTGAAGATGTACCATTCTCGTTGATTTTCAGGAAAACAATGTTCTTTATAAACTGAACATGAGTCACAACAACCTGGGAGAAAAATCTGGTCCACTACTGTCTATGGCACTTGGTAAGTACAAATCTGTTCGGATACTGTCCACAGCACTTGGTGAGTGAAAATCTGGTCCATTACGATCCGCGGCATTTGGTGTGTAAACATCTGGTCCATTACCGTTTGCGGCACTAGTTGAGTAAAACAAACGTCTGGTACATTACTCTCTACGGCATCTTGTCCATTATTGTACGCGGCACTGGCTGAGATAAAAGCTGGTCCATTACTGTTTATGGCACTTGTAAGTGAAACCCGACAAATTGCATGTCGCAGCATCTCGTGTCCATTACTATCCTCATCACTTGGTGAGTAAACGGTGGCACTTTGTATCTTTACTTGGCGTCTGATTTGGGCCGGCCCTGCGTTTCAGTGTCTAATTTTGTCGTTTCCCGCATAAAATTGGTTTAAAGCCTGAATGTTGTGGTAGAAATGAGAAACAAGAGCATAATGTAGATAGTCAACCTACCCAGACCTATCGGGTAATTTAAAACCACTATCAACATGCGGGAAGCTTGCAGTCTAACTGCGTGGGTACGATGTGGTTGTTCTGTGTCAGCCTAAGTACACATCCTCGGAGACACGTTATCACAAATGGTGATATTACATTTCAAAAATGTTTTGATCAACCCCAGGGCAGCATGGAAGTTTTGTCAATAATACTACCCACTGTCGGGAAAGCCACACACTCTAATGTCGCAATTTCGTACGCGATATCTGTTCAGTAAGCAAGTATTTCAATTTCTTTCTTCAATATATTCTATCCTAAAACTTTGACACATAGCGCTACTGGTGGAATATAATACTCCCCGTTTCCTAGCTACTCTACTTTTATCACAGCTTTAAGTGGCTACTGAGAATGTCAGGAATGATACTCTTGTCTGTTACATACCATGGGCAACAGTAATTTTGTAACAAAGTAGAAGTGAAACAAAGATCAGGAATCGATACAATTAACTTACTCCACCCATCAACGACACCAAAGGGAAAGAAACACAAACATTAAGCGACCAGACCATAATGGAAACCTAAACAAAAGAAGACCATAAGGACAGTTACTTTCCCATAAAATGGCCATATGGCCATCCAAAACAAAAAGACACAAGCGATACACACAGCAAGTAACAAACAACAACATAAATAAACCGCAACAGAAGAACCGCCTTGGAACGGTCAGTGGAAAGATTTCCACTTGGGTGCTTAAATCGATTTTACGTGGCCACAATCCTCGCCCTTACTTACGTTGCGATTTAGACAAATAATTTGTTCAGTCCGCATGAAGGCCTCCTAACTCATCAGTGCAACATCTCCTTGAACACAAAAAAAAAATAAATAAAAAAAAAACAGAGGTGAGACAACGGTGAGGACTCGACAGCAAGAAACCACTGAAATGCTGGAGCAAAAGAAAACCAACAGTTAGACTCCGATGGTCCCACCAGAGACAGAGCATCCTTATTTTAGTTCAGCCCAACCAAAAATTAAAATTCAAAATAAGCTTCGCCAGGATATACAGTAATAACCTACCCATATCTGACTCTTTTGCGTACAAGAAAACTCGTTCTGATGGTATAAAAGAGAAAAGAAAAAAAAACAGCTTAATGTTATGTATCATGGATACAGGGTGGATGGAAAAAACGTGAAACTTCAACGTTGCACAGGAAGAGTCGATTATGCTTTATAAACTTTAAGATCATAGTATTTGACTTGGTTCCAGAAGATTATATGAGCTCAGGAGCCTAGAGAAAGTACATCCTGCAGCTGCACCCTAGCGTTGAATTGTGCGGCAAAATACCGAGCACCACGAAATCTTGTCCACGCAGTGTGCATCACTTTAATTCTCACTTTATTTCGGCAAAACTACAATTCCATGGCTATATGAATGTTCTTATTACTGATCACAAACAGAGATTGGATCGTAAGTGGTCTTTCGAAGCTTCCAAAATAGAACGGGTACCTCTTTCTCTCCTGTCTTTCTCTTTTGTGACATTTGCCGGATCGTCCACGAAGTCAAGCAACACTTCGGGAAATAGCCAACCACTCTACTAAAAAAAAAAAACGGCTCCTACAGCACGGATGTAGAAGTGGTATTTATCCATAACCGTTACACTTTCATCCCTACAATCTCTTCATTCTATTTCTACCTTTCCCTGGGAAACGATATAAAATGACACACAAGGGTTGACGTGTCGTTGATTCAACGCAATCAATCAATCAAAATATTCAATCGACGTTTGGTCTATAGTAAGGCGTTGAAAGATTTTATTAACATATTGAGAGTCGGCTTTCGAATATTTGCATTGTTTAGCACCGAATTGTGCTCATTGATTCAGATGGGCGTCATTTTAGAGCGCTTCCTATAGGTCTGAATAAAGATAGAATAAACGAAGAGATTCAGTGGCAAAATAACTAATCTGTGAGATTAGAGAAAGCCAAACGTGTTTCTTGTTTAAACGTTGCATCCGAATCAAACATCACACATATTGAACTTTGTTGATATCTTCTCAGATGCTATTGTGTTGATGTCAAGAATAACTATACTGTCCCGCATTGAAATAAAACGATATAATTGCAAACCAATATGTTTTGTCTTGTACAAAACGTAGTCCAGCTTAATAGATTTCTTTCCCCGGCTAAAAGGTAACAATTATTCGTAGAAAAAGGACAATGCCAAGATTATGTCTAGTCGAAACTATGTTATTTCTCTTTTTTTCATAGTTGTTTGTTTGATTTGAGGTTTTGTGTACCCGTAAACAGTATTTAGGTCATTGTGGAAACGTAACTTCCAGTTTTGTGGGTTATTTACCTGACATTAGGATGTAATGACATAAGCCATGTCGCCCAATGAAACCAATATGATTTATATAATGGACTTGCACCACTTTGCCTGGGTAGACTTAGGCCACTTTTTATGAATATAATAAACCGTTTTATGTATGAGCCGGGGTAGACTTTGATTGAAGTTGTGTAGACTTTAACTAATATATAAATTTTCTTTCGGTGCGAAACATATCTTATCTTCGATAGACAGCATTCTTGGTAAAATTACAACATTAAACGTTTTGTCCTTTACTTTAGGTCCAAAGGTAGATTAATTGTACTCGTCCAAAACGCTTTTTGTAACATTCAAACGGGCACGCACAATACAGATTATAATTTCAATAAGTAATAAAAACATTAATAGGTATCCCTTAAATCCCCAGTTGTGTCTAAAAAGTGGGTTTGAAAGAGATACACATTGCACTGACTTCTCGTGTCGCCAGACATATCATCGCAAAATTTATCAGCGCTTAGAAGCTCTCTGATTTATGTTCTCTCAGCTCCCTTCGGGAAGAAGGCTGGATTGTATGATTTTATAGTTTTAATAGCAAAATAAACTCTTCATATTCGACGTGGAAGCTATCAGAGTTTTCTCATTCACCCTACCTCCGTTATGGATAACAGTACTTGAGGTTTTGTTTCTTTCATACCACCAAAGAGACAGATATGGGTAACTTATTTCTATGCTACTAGGCGAGTTTGTTTTGATTGTAATTGTTGTTGGTTGGAATTTTATAGGGTTTTGTTACAAATTGCAATTGTCGGTGGTAGATAACATTCACGTTCCTGTCACTGTCTAAAATGTCTCAGCAAGTAATTAAAGCTGTGGTACAATTGCAATTATAGCAAGGAGAGAGTTAAGTATGCCCCACCGACACCGCTATGTGATAAAATTTTCGGAGGGAATATATATTGAAGAACAAAATAAAAATAATCTGTTATTTGAACAGAATTTGTTTTCGAAAAAAAAATTTCAGGCTTTGTGACGTAATGAAAAGCTGAAATATTGCCTTTTGGAACAAAGAACACAAAAAGAACGAAAATCGGAGACTCGATTTTATTGAGTCTCTTCGTACACAGCAATATAGTTTGCAAAATAGAGGTGGAGGCACTGATCAGGAATCGATGCAATTAACCCACAGCTCCCATCAGAGACACCAACGCGAAATAACCACAAACATGAAACAACAGACTCTAATGGAAACATCAATAGCGGAAAGCCAAAAGGACAGTCACTTTCCCAAAAAATGGCCAATAGGCTATCCAAAATAAAATAATATAAGCGACACAAACACCCAGAGACAAACCATAAGAAAAATAAACCGCGACAGAAGAACCGCCTCGAAACGGTCAGCGGAAACGAATTCCACTGAGGGCTTTAATCGATTTTACGCGGCCACAATCCTCGCCCTTACTTATGTCGCGATTTAGACAAATAATTTGTTCATTCCGCATGAAGGCCTCCTAACTCATTAGTGCAACATCTCCGTGAACACAAAAAATCAAACAACCACAGTGATGAAACAACGGTGAGGACTCGACAGCAAGAAACCACTGAAATGCCGGAGCAAAAGAAAACCAATAGTTAGACTCCGATTGGCCCAACCAGAGACCAAGTATCAGGCACCAACCAACGTTACATTGAAATAGATCGCTCTAATTCTCAGTAAGCCTTTACGCTGGAACCGTCACAGAATCTGAGGCCTGACCCACTTTTTATGAATGTAACAAACTCTTCATATTCGACATGGAAGCTATCAGATTTTTCGTTTTAATTTTACCAAGAATGTTGTCTATCGAAGATCAAGGCTGCATACGCCTCCTAGCACCGGCTTGAGCGATATTCGATTTTCAAAGTAAACAGAATGGGCTAAGTGATCTCAAAGAAAACGAAATCTGCAATTGGTGAAGCACGTGGAGACTTTTTACGGCCGCCACACGACACTTAACATCAGCTGCAGTGAGGTACAATAAAAAGCTAAAATTAGCATTAGCATTAAAATGCTGGAAACAAAGAACACATAAAAGAACGAAAATCGGAGACTCGGTTTAATTGAGTCTCTTCAAACACAGAAATATAGTTTACAAGGCTGCATACGCCTCTTAGCAACGGCTTAAGCGATATTCGATTTTTAAAGTAGCTACAATGAAGTTGTAACTGTTGCATACATGCTAGAACTTGTGCTTGTCAAAAACAGCCATTACTAGATATAATCTGCTTGTCTAATTTATAAATACGATTCGAAGTGTTCATAACATGAAAGCTGTCTACACCGTATAATGTGGCTACAATGAATAGCCAGTTGATCCATTGTATATATAATCATAACACATCGCGCCTATATAGACAATGGAAAGGATTTTTGAATTATCATGCAACAAATCACTAAAAGAGCGTACCGAGTGGTGTAGTTTATGACGTGACTCGTAGATGCCTTGACGTAAGATGGTGAAGCGTTATTTTCTCACATCGAAACCATAACCCGAGGTCATAAATGTGTCTGATAATAGTGTTGGCGGAATGTCTTCCAACAGTTGCTGAAGGATGGGAGAATTTGAAGGAAACAAAAAAATATTGTCGATTTTAAGTGTGTTAAAATCCAAACAGATCAGCATTTGTATGCACACACATGAGCTTATCTATTTCTTAATTATATTGAATTGTGGAGTTTGTCGTGAATATGTAGGGGATATTTACTTTTTTAGATGAATAACAAAAATATTTTATCGAGTGTGTTGAAAACATCAGAAGTTAAATTGCTGATGTTTGCAACACACAAGAAAAAATATATTTGGTATTTATTGAAATAAAGTAAATTTTCTTTTTGTTTTATACATGACTTTGGCGAAAAAACTAGTCCGGGTTACTACTGTGAAAATATCATATATTGTGAAAATATTGTTTTTATTTGTTTTAGATATGCATTGATTTCACTGCTATGTATAAAATGAATTGAATTATTTTCTGTTAGCTTTGAATTGCTTGTATATTCTTGCATTTTAATGCAGAAGCACATATAAATGTCTGTACGGCTAGCTAATACGCATTTCATGTGTGTATAATATGCAATTTTTTCAGTGTGTTAAAATATCAATACAATATTTCTCTGCTAACAAAGATTACTTTCACCAGAAACTTCCTTCTCATTGTCGTTTACCGTGATAACATATCTATTTTCTGTATGCAGCGGATAATGATTCTATAGAGGAAATTGACCTGAGCTGGAATAACTTCAGACTAAAAAGTGGAACCGTTCTCTGTCAGGGAATTGCAGTAAGTTTCACACTTACTTTAACAATTTTCCGCATTACGACAGTTTGGCAGAAACGTTTGTGTCTTTGTGTCTTTCAATACATTAGAAGTATTGGCTTTTTTATTTTGTCGTCATAGGATTTAAAAGTAACGTTTCTTGTGTATGTTGAATTAGTGTGCCAGTAAGTATGAAAGTGTATGACAGCCAATGATTCCAAATGTTCAATTTAATTTCACATATAAACAAAACTACCAATTATTTTACTACCAATCATTCACTACGGAGAAATACCAGTAAAATTTACATTTAACAACAGCTACATTTTCTTTTATTTCGATTGTAGGTTAACCTTATGGAAAAAAAATCGCCGTCGCAGTTAGACGTCTACCATTTTAAAAACATGCACTATGGGAACAAAGCCAACATCATATTAAGCCGGAATGCATATATTTTGTTAACACGAGAGTTGCGTGATTAATCTATTGGAAGTGCTCCCGTTATCCGCGGGTTTTTGTGATAGATACCATGACCAGCCAATATAAAATACCATCCAACCAGCCATGACCTTTTACTCAATGCTTCCGGAGCAAAGGTCAACTTTGGGTAGTCTACGACCATGGGTATAGACAGTCACTTGTTATCAACTCGTTTAGATTAGAGACTGATAACGAGTGCCAGTTATAGTCGTCAACAAGATTTCGTCACTGTCGAATTTTGTCAGTTCTAGCAGGCACTCTGGAGTTACAACCCGTTACCCAAGCTTCTTTTTAATTTAAAACAAAAATATTTTTGTTAAAAATCACTCACATTATTTGCAAGCAGTGTCACTGTGCTATTTTTGACAGATCAAGATAATTTTCTCTATATTGTCCCAGAAGTCTTGCACGCTTGTGTACTTGATAGTTTTCCATACATGGTTAACCCATATTTGTTTGTTTGTATTGGAGTTTAACGGCCCAGTCAACACTGTTTTGGTCATTTTTAAGCTGGTCAGTCTACCTATCCACACTTTACCTGGGCAGGCTTATACATAAGCGGTTACCAAGTACAGAGTACATTCTTTCGCCAGAAACTGACAACTGCACTTCTTGAACCAGCGGAAGGGAGAGTATGACCGCAGAAAAAGTTTCATGATCAATGTCTACGAAAGAATGTTGCCGACCCCGGCAGGTGTTGAACCCACGTCCTCTTGATCGCCAGTCAGACGCGCATCCAACTGAGCTACAGAGGCCAGCGTTAAGCAATCCTGACGTAGCTTTTTCACAGCGTATTCTTAGTTTTATAGACGTCATTTCGGTTTAGTTTCGATATTCAATTTTGGAATTATATCTCTTCTGCAACAAGGCCTATCGGAACCTGAATTTTATGGTGACTTAGTATATGAATTCAGAAAAACATAATGCTTGCAATGATTTCAGTACACAATTTCGTAAAATAATTCTTCGATGTAAAAAGATTGGGTACAACATAAATGTTATGCAACAAGCTGCATGCCTGGCAATTAAAAAATCATGGTTGATAACTGTGATTCCCTCTTTGATTGCAAGTCGGCGGGTAGGGTCTCAGACTCTACAACGGCCCCAGCCTAAAGACTTGCATAAACGTTTTTAAGTGATGTCGGTTGGTGCCTGAAGCTCTGTCTGTGGTAAGGCCCATTGATGCTCTGTCTATGGTCAGGCCCATCGATTTTCTTTCGCTCCTGCATTTCAGTTATTTCATGCTGGCGAGTCCTCATCGTTGTTTCATCTCTGTAATTCATTTGATTTTTAAGTTCCCTGAGATGTTGCATTCATTACTTAGAAATCCGTCGTGCGGACTGAACAAATTATTTGTGAAAAGAAAGGCAGGCCTAACTGTTGGTGTTGGTTTTCTTTTGCTCCAGCATTTCAGTGGTTTCTTGCTGTCGAGTCCTCACCGTTGCCTCACCTCTGTGGTTCTTTGATTATTTGTGTTCACGGAGATGTTGCACTGATGAGTTAGGAGGCCTTCATGCGGACTGAACAAATTATTTGTCTAAATCGCGACAAAAGTAAGGGCGAGGATTGTGGCCACGTAAAATCGATTTAAGCCCCCCCCCCCCCCCCCCCAGTGGAAATCTTTCCACTGACTGTTCCAAGGCGGTTCTTCTGTGGCGGTTTATTTATGTTGTTGTTTGTTACTTACTGTGTGTATCGCTTGTGTCTTTTTATTTTATGGTCTTGTCGCTTAATATTTGTGTTTCTTTCCCTTTGGTGTCTTTGATGGGTGGAGTAAGTTAATTGTATCGATTTCTGATCTTTGTTTTACTTCTACTTTGACATTTTTATTTTTATTTTATTTGTTTGTAAATGTATTGATTGCGATCGTATGATGATGAGTCCAGGGATACAGACAGGCACCCAGTTGCCCAAGGCGCCTGAATTTTTACCAGGGCGCCTAAGTTTTGAATACAAATGCCTGTTAACTTAATGTAAGATTTGGATTTATAACAAGCTGGGTGCCTAAAGCGAAATGCTTAGTCTGTATCATTGGTATCGCTGATATTTATCATTGCAGGCAAACGCTCGTCTTCGAGAAGTTAATCTGTCTATGAATGGTCTAGGGAACGAGGGTGCATTTGGAATCGCCGATATCATAAAACAATCGGCTACAATAAGCCATCTGGACGTTACCCATAACAGAATTGGTAAACCTGGGGCTCAGGTCATAGGAAAGGCTTTGGAAGGAAATGAAGTGCTGAAAGTATTTAAGGTAATACATATTTTAGGTAATTATGATAAGATGTCTATGCGATGTAACACATTATTTCATAGATGTAGAAAAGACAATTTTCAAATCGATTTCCTTATCTGTGCAACATACAAATATATCTGGCATTCATTATAAGCATCTCGTTGATATGCTGAGCTCTTGTGTTATATGTATTTTTTCTTATTCTCACATTATACCAACTGCCACTGGATTACTTATGTAATACACTATTGCTAACTTTTAAAAGAATTAACTAGAAAATGAGTCGCAGTATATTTATAGGCTGTAAATATTTTGTTTACTATTTATCTTCAAAATAGAAGATTCTGGAATACTGAGTCAGAGATTATAAGAAATTAGTAAACATGAAGCTTACAAGAGAGGGGGCCTAAGAAGTAACCAGAAGATTCTAGATCACACTATTGTTTGCATATGAGCACATTTGTTTCCACAATATTCTTGAAAACCCCTTAAGTCTATAAAAGGGATAACAATTTCCCTTTAGGGGAAGTTGGGTTTCCAAGAAGAAAGCATTCTAAATTCTGTCTTGGATTTACTAGAGGATTATTATTCATAAAAGACTCGGCGTATATTCTGTGGGATTAGAAAAGGCTATATACTCAAGGACAGATAAAATCTGAGTAAAGTACAATTTTGTTTAGTATAGTTTAAAAAATGATTTTGTCGATATATTTGGTTAATTCTTAATTAATTATGGCTTATTTGCTTTTTTCTTTCTGTTACGCTTGGCTCGTAACACTTGTTTCGCCCGCCACACTGCAGAGGTTCTGACGAGCACTCAGTAATGTTTCGAATGGAAATGAGAAAAATGTAACTGTTTAAAAAATTCCAAGTTCTACAGATTTTTTTTTGTGGGTACTCATAACAAAATCTTCTTAACATGGTATAGATTGCTTCAACGTTGTCCGAGATTTATTTTAAAATGAAAGACAAGAATCATAAAGTGTTTGATAATATCATTTTAGATCGTTTACACTGATCAATGCTTGCCTATTTTATAAAAACAAATACTAATCACCCATTATAAACACTCGCCGAAATACGCAAATATACATGTTATTTTGTGTAATAAAAAGTCAATTTTATTCAGTACATATTCAAAATGTTTATTTTATATTTATTTCATCTGAAATGAAAATACTTTATGAATTCATTCCGACGGTCTAAGATATTCACGCACATACGTTGCATGTTTAGGTCTCTATTTTGTTCATTTAATACCTTATAATAGGGAACTGTTCTTATTCATGCTAAACAGTAGCGAATCTCAGAGGCCGGCGTATGTAGATTTAAAAACATTTTTCTCGAGCGAAAATTCAAAGATAAAAATGCCTGTCGAGTCTGAATTTCGTGCTTTTGTCTCAGCCTGTTTGATAAAAGTCACCTTTGAAAAATAGACGGATATGAAACTTTGTGTGCATTTCTTTCCGATGAAATACAAAATAAACACGATTCTCAGCAAAAAGTGTGTATAAAAATGCGGTAAACTTGAGAAATATCTGGGTCGTTTCAGTGGGTTCAGAAAAGACAAAAATTAATATATTTAGCGAAAAACTGGAAATTTTTCACCATAATCATTAAATCGGAAATTGAATAATCTGCAACTGAGTTAAATTTCAGGAAAATCTATTTCTGACCATTTTTTTATTCCAAAAAAAAACTGAACTATTTCCGGTCGTTGAACATGATAAAAAAACACCCAACATGGCTGTAAACACAGGAAAATAACGAGACGAAAAGACTAACCCTGTAGTATTTCTCCAGCTACTGATTTTTTTTTGTTTGTTTTTCCATTTGTGTCAAAATAGCCTCGAAGAGTCTACCAATATACGCCTCTTCCATCATCCATGGCCATAATAGGTATATTGCCAACAACAACAACAAAAACATGTGACGTATACATTTGTACTGACGTCATATACGAAAAACCAATACTACCTTACAAGATCAGTAGGCTAACAGTGTAGACAGAATGAGCACCTTACTCTGTTAATTGCCAGTTCACACGCGCAGCCTCAGTTTCACCTCGAATCACAAATGACCTTTTCCATCTCGTATGCTCAATGATGCAGTGTTATCGTGCCTTTGCTTTATTTTAGTTGTCACTACTGCTCACTCACACACACTCACTCAATCATTAGAGAGAGAGAGAGAGAGAGAGAGAGAGAGAGAGAGAGAGAGAGAGAGAGAGAGAGAACAAACCGTGTCGGGACATCACTGTCGGCCCAACGTTGGCTCGCTGTACAGCATAGCATGTCGGGCCATCACTGTCGGCCCACTGTTTTGTGCTAGAGAGAGAGAGAGAACGAGAGAGAGAGAGAGAACGAGAGAGAAAGAGAGAGAGAATCGTTTGACTGCACTCTGACGTAAATAAAATACAATAAAAAAGATAAACATCCAAGCGATCGGTTTTGCGCCATCCGCTCAACCAAGCCAGCAAAGCGTGCCGGTCCAACGTCGGGCCGACAGCGATACGACGTCTTAACGGTGGGCTAATTTTTAACTGGATGCCTGTGTTCTATTAAAAATAGACCTATATGCGAAAGCTAGTGAGGTATAGGGTGAGGGAACCAGTCAAGGCTAATTTACGTCATATCGCTGTCGGCCCGACGTTGGTCCGCTGTTTTGTGCTTGCCGGGCACTAACCGCAAGAAAGCTTCACTCACCCTCAGATACCTGGGTCTCAAAGTAGAACCACAAGTCATGATGGGGTAATTTAACGGGCTTTTCAGCTTGTTTGTAGAAATTATTTTATACAATCTGTAGCTAAATGGAGTACCCCCCCCCCCCCTCCCCCCCCCCACACACACCCCATCTTTCACGCCAAGTGTCAAAAAATTGTATGATCGTAGGCAGTTTATCCTTTTCAGACAGATAATCTATGAAAGACGGCAGCCGCCTCACCTGGAAATTCACATTTAGTGGATAATGAATGCCACGTATAAATAATAAAACCCCTGTCCGAGAATAGGTTGAGAAAAAAAAGTCCTGAGCGAGGATTTAGACTGTTTCGTCCTGGATTTGTTTTGTTTGATTTGATGTTTAACGTCCCCGTCAACACTGTAGGTTATAGGTCATTTTAGAGAAGTTGCTTCCAATTTTTATTGGTTTCATCGGGCGGCAGGGATTGAGATGTCGTCTCATCTCAATGTTTGTTTGAGTTGGTGTTTTACGTCCCCGTCAACACTATTTAAGTTTTGGAGAAGTTGCTTCCAATTTTGTAGGACTTTTACCCGACACTGAGATGAAATGACATCTCAGGCCCTACCACCCATAGAAACCGGTAGGGTTTAAGGAGCGATCCGACTCGCATTACTTTTCCTGGGCAGGCTTAATCCTAAGCGAGCGTTTACCAATATTCAAGTCGGTTTCAGCTCTGCGTGGAAGCATCGTGCAGCCCATTTATTTCTCCAAGCCCCGATGGGCGGGGGCGATTCATCTCAATGTCGGGAAACAGTCCCACAAAATTGGAAGCAATGTCTCCAAAATGACCTAAATAGTGTTGACGGGGACTTTAACCTAAAATCAATCAAACAAACAAACATGGGTATAGCTTATTTACCCAACAATGAGATGAAATGACATCTCAAGCCTACCACCCGAGGTACCCGCTAGTTCAGCGGGCACACAACGTTTCACTCAACGTCGTATCAACGTCGATGCAACGGCATGATGTTGCATCGACGTTTAAAAGGCACTTGCCCGGGGAAGGGGGGCGTCAGAAGCTGTCCTGCAGGCCGAAGCGGTTTTATACTAGTACAAAAGTTCGGTCGCCTCCATATAGCCTAATCCAATTTTTCCGAGCTATTATGTAAGTCGGTGTCATTTTCTGAAGGCTCGAGCCTGCAGCATTCACCACTCACAGGCTGCACTAGATACAATGCCGTCAGAGTGCCGTCGTTCTAGTGATGCGTTTTGCATAGGATTAGCATGGATCTGGTGAAGGATTGTCTAAGGATGTGTCACCAGCAAAAAAAATCTGATTCTTATCTACGTGTTCACAAACGGCTTCTGTCAATCTATTTATCGTTATGCTAAGTCGGTCATATTTGGCCATTACCTCAGTTGCCGTATCAAAGTGTGAAACTGCTTAACTTACCCACAAAAATAAAGCAATCCAGAGGCAGTTAGTTTAGTTGTGGTCTAAAAACAAAGGTTAAGAACGTATTTTTATGAAACACGCCTTCTTTCAGAGTTTAAATTTTGAATAACTTTTCTTCACAGCCATGTATTTTAAAAATCTGTGTGTGCAAGCGTTGCGACTAGGTCAGATATTGACCCAACTTCTGACGTCAACATTTCCAATACTGTGTTTACTTTTGTGTAGATACTCAGCTGAAATATAGAATAATGTATAACAAACATTTTAGGAAAATTTGAACCAAAATTTTTTCTGACCATTTTTTTATTCCAAAATAACTGACCGGTACTGTTTGACCAGAAGTTTGTTTTAAAAAATGGGTTACCTAACAAACGAAGCTTCGAAATCGTTCCATTTCAGTGACAGCCATAACTGAAGTAATGAAACGTTTTAGGAAATGTTGATGTTTTCATTTGTGCTTTTGAATGCAAATTTTATCATTTCTGACGACTGTATGCTTATGTCAAAATGACCGGAAGTAGCTTCCGATTTCACAATTATTTTTTGCTACAAAACATAATCCCTTTCGCGGAAGCTTACAAAAAAAATAAAATCTTGACGACGGCCTTAGCAACTCTCCTACTGAAAGGGTCTAATCAGTCTCGCAAACTGATTTTATACAGTATTTATAAATCATTAATTGTAATGCACTTGCATATGTAACGCGACGTCTGATTGGATAACTGTGCGATATAGGCGAGGCACTTTAATTTTTATGGTCAAGATAATTCCTTGAGAAACTCTTTTAACACCAAAACACATGTTATATTAATTACCCCAAAAAAGTCCTCAAAAAATATCCGTGCCAGTTCTGAGAAAATTAGGATTTAATCCGCAGAAAAAAAATAAATAAGTAATGGTCCAATAATAGCACCATACACTGTTTTACCGGCTGTAAGGCGAGCTCTCCTCACGCGCAAACAAATGACGTCATTAAAAACAAAATATACGTCACAAATTGCTAAAGTGCAGTCTATAATTTAATATAAAAAGAGAACGAAGAAGCTTTCCCTTGATTGATAAATGGAAATATTTGCTCAAAATCGTTCGAGATAATTATGATACACGGAGGCTATGCATTTTCCCAAATCTATCCATCTATATGTGTTTGAATCCACAAAATCAAAAGGAAATCCAGTTGAAGGTTTGGCGGACACAAGCAGACGATGCAGACTCCCGCTGCTTTCTAAATTCTATTTATTTATTTATTTTTTTTTTGAATAGATGCCATTTGTATTTTCCTTGTAGGCTATTGATAAACAAGATCTATGTTCAAGTTGTAAAAATAAACATTTGGGGGGTCTGGGGGTCAGAATGTCTCATGTCAAAAATTTAATGTATGGAAGCACATTTGTGCCATCAGAATCAAATCAATATCATAAATATGTGTATACGGTGTATTCTGGTAAGATTTTGAAAGCTAAGTGTGACTTTGGGGAAACAACCACTCAAAAATCACAATCAGAACAATTGCAACACTGTCCTATCTACTTACTGCAATAGAAATTGGCCGCTGAATTTTAAACAGGCAGGAAAAATAATACTAAGAAAAGGGATACCCCCTTGAAATTGATTAACAAATTTTGTCTCCCAACATTGCGCACAATAACTGTTTTGAGCTGATTGAACACAAAGGTTGACTCAAACAACCTTAAAAGGGGCAAAATCCGGATGAGAATATTCCATGAGGAATCCATATATGAAATTTCAAAACCCTAGCATACAAGCTTCTAAAGTTATGCTATGCATCACAATGCATACAATGTACCGAAAGTGACAAATGGCAATTAGCCACACAGTATTTTTTGGAATTTAGTCGAAAGTTAATCAGGACATCTACTCATCAGCACCAATCTTTTCACCAACTTACAAGGTTCTAGCTCCAATAGATTTTGAGATATGTTGCTGACAAGATTTTATAAAAACAAAAATTCAAAGGGCAATAACTTTTGAAAGGGACATAATCCGGATAAGAAAAAAATACGTTTTAGCTAATTTTACATGAAGAATCCATATATGAAATTTCAAAACCCTAGTATGCACGGTTCTTGCGTTATGTTATGCATCAAAGGCGTAACGGAAGTTCGAATGGACGAACCAGAAGCAATATGCCCCTCCAACAAAGTTGGGGTCATAAAAAAAAAAAAACATTACGAAAACACGCATATTGAAATCTATTGGAAGATTTGATCACCCAAAAAATTTCCAGAGAAAATTCTGATGTTTTTCTTATTCATCACTAAAACGAGACGTTGCTTCCAATTTTGTGGGACTTTTACCTGACATTGAGATGAAATGACATCTCAGTCCCTGCCGCCCAATGAATCCAAAAGAGTTTACATGCATGGACAGGCTGACTCGCAGCAACTTTTCTGGGCAGGCTTAGACATTCTCAGTGGTTTAACAGTACTAATGTGCGGTCGGTATCAGTTCTGTGCGGAAGCATCATGCAGCCCAATCTATTACTCCAAGCCCAGATCGGACCCTGACCATAGGGGCTTGAAGAAATATATGGGCTGCATGATGCTTCCGCGCAGAGCTGAATCCGGCCCGCACACTAGTACTGGTAAACCGCTTAGATGATCTAAGCCTGTCCAGGAACCGCGGTGCGAGGCGGACCGTCCATGTTAATAAACCCTATTGGTTTCTTTGGGCGACAGGGCTTGAGATGTCATTTCATCTCAATGTCGGCTAAAATTCCCACAAAATTGGAAGCAACGTCTCCAAAATGACCTTTAAAGTGTTGACGGGGACATGACCTTTACAGTGTTGACGGGGACGTTAAACCTCAAATCAACCAAACCAAGCCCAGATTGGTGTGGTCGAAAAACACGCCTATATAATATTGACCCCTCCAACCCCACTTTTATATTGTAAAACTGTGGTTTACAGGGATAAACATTAAATTTCTTATATCAGCGCAAAAACATAATTGTGGGTACTCGGCAGAACCGCCAAGTTCAGGCGGTTCTTAGTCGAGCTCCGCAATCTATGTTTTGAGCAGAAATAAGAAAAACATCATTTTTTAATCTTAAAATTCCATTTTTAGTCTGACAAATTGACAATGTTTTTGTTTAGGCGTGTCTGCTCAAAAGCATAGATTGTGGGTACTCGATAGAAACCCCTTCCTCATCGAGTTTTAGTTTATACTAATTTATATTTGTTCGATTGCGATGAAAGTCTCAAACTAAATCACTCATTACGGATGTTTACACGTGCGCGAGGGAGAGGCAGTTGACTTTTACACCACTGCTACCCATTTACACCTGTGTGGGGTGGGGCAGTGGGGAGTTTTAGGGCGTATACATGTACATTATTTTTCTTATTTCTGCTCAAAGAAGCCTCCATGGTGTAGTGGTTAAGCTACTAACCTTATAAACCAGGAGATATGGGTTCGATCCAAGGGCTTCTCCAGACTCTCAGATGAGTCTTTAAACCGAGGTCCGGTCTCCGTATGCAGGGGTTTCATCAATTGACGGGTACTGGGGATTTTCCCGTTTGCTTAGACATTATTCCCCTGCTATGCTTCATAAATATGGCTTTATTCAGATAACATTGAAAATCACAATCGTATCTTTCCTTGAAATCTGGATGCCGAAATGTTTTTGAAACCACTGCATATGACATTTGCTGTTGACGGGACGTAAACCTCAAACACACTCACTCACTTAATTCTGCTCAAAACATAGATGAGGCAGTTCTATTGAGTATCAACAATCTCAGAAGTTATGTATTTGAGCAGAAAAATAATATATAACCCCTAAACCTCAAGTGTTTCTAGTTTATATATAAAAGTGGGTTAGTGGGGGTCAAAATTACATAGGCATGTTTTGTGATGTGCCACAGTTTGCTTTTGATTTTCCTTTTTAGATTTTGTTTTATGTGACATTGTTGATAAGATTTGTAAATCATTATTTGATATTTGTGACCTTTTTTTACACTTTATGGTAACTGACACATTTTAGTTCTACACAAATTAATGTGTGCTTAGCATAGACTCAAGCTTTTTGTAAACCTAATACTTGTTTTTCCATATTTCACACAAAAATATATATAAAAAAATAAATTAAAAGAAAACTTTTATCTTCAGAATTTTTAGTATTTTTCCCCAAATAGAAATATTCATTTTGGATGATTTAATGAAGTCAAGTATTAATTGTTTAACATACGCCAGTAATATTAATTTTGTCCTGGTTTTTGTGATTTTTCTTCATTTTTCGTATTTTGTTCACCTCCCAAAAATACCCTTTCCCCTCGGATTTTTTTTGAGGACTTTTTTTTCTATAAATCAGAACACCTTCCTGATACTAAAACTGCTGATAACATTTCTCAAGGAATTAGTTGTGGGTCAAGGGTCATTTCCAGCTAATTGTACTGGCCTAATAGTATATTCTGCGATATACTGTCGGTAACTAGACGTCATCATGTAACGTCGCTTTTCATTGGCTGGCATTTGGTTTTAGGCAGTTCACAGCGCGTGTCGTTTTGTGCAACATAGTACACTTTTTAACCGAATAAGTGTATTAGAATAGGGATAACTGTATTGCAAAGTTGTAATTTGGGGAGGTAAATCGTCAGTTTCACGGTCGCAAATTCCGTTTTACGGCTCCGCTAACGCGTCGCCGTAAAACGAAACTTCCGACCGTAAAACCGCCAATTTACCTCCCAGCAAGACAATTTTGAATACAGTTATCCACTAAGTATATACGTCCAGCCAAGACCCAGATCAGCCTGCTGGTCCGCTGTGCGCTATATGCAAGACCGGTGATCGCAAGTTTCTTCATGTCGACTAGGTAGGATATGAAGGCCGATTTTGCATTCCGAAAACACGCCTATAAAAATACATTGTAAACTTTACCGCTGAAAAAAAAAAACGAAAATTTTAAGATGAAAAATTGAGATATTTGTCTAATTTCCGGCTGCTCAAAATATAGATTGTGGGTACTCGATAGAACCGCCTCAACGAAGCGCTCAATAATATTGGTGAGCAGAAATAAGAAAAATAAGGTTAACCCCTGTATACCCCAGTTTTACTCTACAAAAGTGGGGTTCAAGGGGGTCAAAATTATGTAGGCGTGTTTTCGTGATGAGAGGTCGATTTTGCCTTCACTTGAACACGCTCGAAAGCACCTATTCTCTTGTCGAGAATCTGCAGTGCATTGTGTATTTTCAATGGCAACCACTTTAGTTTTATTTTGCAGATTGGGCATAATCCAATTGGACTTGAAGGGTTGAAGCTAGTGTTTCAGGGAGTGTGCATGGACAGGAGCGCTGTTGCAGATTTGGACTGTTCGGTGAGTTAAATTATGATGGCAAATAGCTCAAGAGTGAGTCAAGGCAACGACATACAAAGTAAACAAAGTAAAGCTACTATGAATTCAATCGAACTAATCTTGTTTAAATACATGTTTTATGATAACATCCGTAATTTTCACCACACTACAAGTGCAGTAGAACTTAGTTTGCAGATGCAGCAATGCTTTTTTTTGTTTGTTTGTTGTTTTTGTTTTTTAATTTTTGACAATTTGGGATCCGAAACGTCCGATATTTGTAATATGTGTCTATCACAGTACATCTTTCCATTCATTAATACATGTACGAGTGGGTATATGAAAGCCACACCTCTAAAACATCGGTTAAGTAAGGAAAACAAGTTAAGACGCACCCGGTAAGAAATAAGATGGCAAAATATATGAACGAATTGAGGAGTGTCTCAATCTTAAAAGCATTTCTTCGATTTCTGGAAATGAACTGAAAAACCGGAAATCCCATGCCGGTTCCTGTAGATGAGCAAATATGAGGCCAATGAGTTCACGCAGTTTTAGTTGATGTTTATGCGTGATGACGGTGTCCTTAAAATCGTCATAGGTACAATATAGGTTATTGGGTGACTGTTTGTATCATGATACATTTATGATCAGAAATACAAGCACGTTACGACTGTGCCACTGCAAAACAACTGCCATAATCAAGTAAATGCTGTAAATGAGCGTTTTTAAGAAAACAAAAATGCGCAAGTTTATACTTTTGTCAATGTGCTTATTATTTTGATAGGTAAATCTAATTTGTAGCCAGATCTTTGCACACTTCAATCCATAATTTTTCGTTTGGGCTGCAGTGCTTCTCCAATACACTCATATATGCATATAACGTTTGCGCGATAATATATCTTTTTCTACCGAATTACTGATAAATACAAAGTACCATGATATGCAATGTCATTTTTAATGCGTTTTGTGCTTTGACACTTTTAATTACACCGCCATC
Organism: Lucinisca nassula; assembly: GCA_963580285.1. Classification (NCBI taxonomy): domain Eukaryota; kingdom Metazoa; phylum Mollusca; class Bivalvia; order Lucinida; family Lucinidae; genus Lucinisca; species Lucinisca nassula. The sequence continues at coordinate 55,053,302 of OY757012.1, forward strand.
ACGCCAAAATAGTACTAGCAAAACTGTGCGAACACCTTTGACACTATTTACTCCAAAGACGTGAACATCTTAAGACTCCTGTATGATATCCCCGATTTTTCTGTAAATTCCCTGGAATTGAATTTATTTTGTCTTTGCTTCTGAACTTCAGGAATCAGACAATTTGTTTACTTTCTATATCAACTTATTCTAATCGGACGTCGCTCAAACCGTTTTCCGTTCTTAACCGGCGGATAAGTACATATCGTTTTGTAGGTGTGAAATAAGTTCTGAATAGCTAGAGCCTTGGGAAGCAAAGAATACACCAAATAAACGAAAATAGCAGACTCGGTTTTATTGGGTCTGTTCATGACCAGTACTGAAATGTGCTAGCCCCCTAGCACCGCCTAAGCGGAACTCTATTTTAGAAAAAATTATCCATCACACAATACCCTCTGAAAACAGGTGGCTGCATAAAACCCCACTTACTTGGACAGTTTTAGTGGTGGTTGTACTAGACTAAAATATTGTGATCTGTTACCGGTTTATTTAAGTTACCCATGACCAATATGTTCTGTAATGCAACATCGATAAATGAAACTACAAGAAAGATTAAAACGCTTGCTAGCTTTGAAAAATGTAAAGACTACATGTAGAAATGACCATTAAAGGACCGTTTTTACTAAATGGTCCACACATTTCATATAAACTATCTATATAGGCTCCATAGTGACCACAAATATTCTTCGGGATCTAACAGCAGAATAATATGAGCTTGCTTTGTTTCAGTACAGAAAAAGTTTAATCATTCACGAATAACCGTGATAATTATATAATAATTTGCCTTCAACAAGAATAAAGGAAATCAATTTATCTAAAATAAATATTTTAATAATCTTAGGGTATAGAAATAGATAAAGAATTTCGCGAAAAGAAGCAAGAGCTACTTGAGAGAAGAAAGATCAGCATAAAGCATGGTAAACTCTTGAGTGACTATATCATTGTTGGGAAACAAAAGAAAAAGAGTGAGTACAGCAACTGTTTCTGGAATTGTTGGTTTCACATTCATTTTTGGAAATTCATGTTCTTTGATTAAACCATTTTATTCTGATCAAAGCCTTCCACTTTATGTATTTCAAGAGCCCAATAACAATTTGACAGTAATCATGTGCATCTATTGCTTAGAAATTTGAGCCAGCGCACGACGAAATTTGCAAGAAGGCTGGAGCGACCAGCGAAGACTTTAACCCGTCCATTCGCACAGTCTGATCAGAATCTTCGCTGATCGCATGTACCTACTATAGGCTAATATCTATGTAAAGAGATAGAAGCAAAAGTTCTTGTTATAGTGGACGGGTGCGCAGGTTGATTTGAAACTCTGTTGGTCGCATCGGTTTCATTGTAGGTTTTGTCATAAGCCGGCTCATTTACATTCTGTAAGGACAATGACTGAAAATGTTTGATAACAGTGAATGTCCTGGTCACACACAGCGTAATATGGCTCCAGATCTTGGCAAGCACTGTTTGACTCTGTCACAGTTTCGGGCTTATCGTATAAAATGGGTAAATAAGTATTCCCTCACAGCGCGCCTATTTAGAAAAAGGAAAGGAACTGTGATTTATTATGCAACAAATCACTGGTCGAAAGAGCGTGACGGCTTATGTCATTAAAAATCGCCCTTTTATGGCGTCACTCATAGATTCCTTGACGTTAGACGGTAAAACGTTATTTCCTCGCATCAAAGACATTACGCAAGAATTTAAATACGTGTGATGCAGTCAATTATGTCGGCGGGATTCCGTCTATCAATGGCGGATGGTTTGGAGAAATTGAAAGAAACAGAAAAAATTATTGTCGAATTCTATAATCGAAATATATCATCTCTTGTGTGTAATTTGTTGAGTAATAGATCACAGTTTGTCCGCCAGTTGTAAGTAACAGAACACTCGCGCTACGCGCTCGTGATTTTATCTACTTTACTACGGAATTTAGATAAGTTAATAGTTTTCATCCGTGTGTCAACTTTGCTTCATTGTGATTTCTTTTGTTACTGAGTTGATTCACTGATGAGTTAGAAAAGCTTCACTCGGACGAAACAAAATACTTAGATGAAACACACTGAAAGTGTGGGTGAGGGTTGGGATCCCGTACAGTTAACTTTAACCCACAAGTAACTTATACTGTCCGTTCCAAGTCGGTGCTTTTGGTTTAATCCTTCATGTTTTGTGTAGGTGGTTCTGATTCTTCTTCTAATCATGTATGTTGTTACGTTGATCATCAATGATTTTGATTCTTCCCCCTTTTGGTTGTTCATTTTTAGTTACGTTTGTTCTTCCAGTTTAATGTTTGTCATGTTGGTGATTCTGATTATTTCCCCTAGTATGTATATTGCTCCTTTTTAGATAGATTTGGATATTCTGAGTCAACAAACTGTTTGGGAAAGAGCTACTGACTCCGCTCATCTGTTGTCCGTTTTTTTTACTGCCGTCACTCCATGTTTCGACTTAATTACCTAGTGACATTGTGTGAAGAATTTGGGATCTGGTTGTATCGGTTGCTGAACGTTTCTCTTTTTAATTTTCACTTAAATAAGCATTCTTGTTCCATCAATCAAAGTATCACACTTTTTCAGAGAAAAAACTGAATAGCTAAACTGTCTGGTGAAATCGTCGTCTCAGCTGCCCTTACCCCTACAAACACTGTGGCGAACGGAGAACTACTCCATGTGTTCAATGTTGTATGGTTTATTTAATCAGTATTATGCCTCCATTACCTCTGCACCTGAATGGGGCAAAAAATCCCGGCTTGGTTACCTTGACCTCCGGAGAGACAAGATATCCCGGCTGGGTTACCTTGCCCAGATAGGTCGAGGATTTGGAAAAATTAACAGTTATCACCCAAACAGGCACTCTGATACCATAAATCAAGATACCACACTTTTGTCAGAGACACAACTGTATATCTCAAATGTCTTTTGAATTCCTCTGCTCATGGGTGGAAGGAAAAGATATCCTGGGTTATATTGCCCCTGTGGGCCAAGATATCTTGGCTGCGGTACATTGTCCCTCACCACTCCACCCATTCACATTTTTACCCCAAACAAGATTTCATGACACAAATCAAGATGTTATACATTTTCATTGAAAATAACCAGTATATCTCAACTGAGTAATAAAAAAGTCTGTGGCTGCCCTGACCTCTACCAAACCTGTGGAGACGGAGAGTTTCTCACTGTTTTCGATATTGATTGGTTTATATAACACAACCGTCGGTTAACCGCTTTGCATGCGAATCAGTATTTCACCTCTACTACCTCTGATTAATGGTGGGCACATGATATCCAAGCTGGGTTACCTTGTCCTCCGTGGTGGTGGTGCGGGTAGAGCGAGATATCCCTGCTAGGACTATATCTCAACTCACTGAGATAATCGTCAAAATCTGTGGAAGCCCTGCCTTCTGATTAGGCCCTTCCAATTACAAATTTCAACAATGGCTACGACATAATATTTCTAAACAAATAAATAACATAAATATTAAAATTGGTAACAGAAGTGTGATAATGAATAAAAGCGCATTAGGCCTCTTCCAAAACTGTGGATAGGGGAACTCAGCGAGATCTTTTCACTGCTGATGTTCAATGTTGTATGGTTTTTTATGCTCCCCAAAGAATTTCGGGGGAGCATATAGTCGCCGCTTCGTCCGTCCCGCTCTTGTCCATGCGAATTCTCAGAAACTACTGGTCGGATTTCAATGAAACTTCACGGCAATATTAAGTACCAAAGGTGGATGCGAATATCACCTGCGTGTTTTGGTTCGATGATTGTTCTAAGTGTTATGGCTCTTTGATGAATTCTGCATGAATATATAGGGTACTGTTCGTGTCCTAGCGAATTCTCAGCGACTCCTTGCAGAAATTCAACGAAACTTCAATTGAATCTTAAGCAGCAATCGGGGATGCGCATATTATCCGTGCTATTTGGTTAGATGAGTGTCACAGAGTTATGGTACTTTGTTTAAAGCTGCAGTGTAAGGTCACTGTGGCTATTTTTAAGAAAATACTTTGTCATCACTCTGGTGCCTACATTTATGGATGGATTTTAATATAACTTCACACAATTTTTTGGTATGATAATATCTTGAGCATATTCGACTTTCAGGGACCTTGGCTGAAGGTCAAGGTCAATGTGGCTATTTTTAGAAAAATTTGTTTTCGCTCTAGTGCCTACATTTATTTATGGGTTTTAATAAAATTTTCACACTAATGTTAAGTATGATAATATCTCGAGCAAGTTCAACTTTCAGAGTCCTTATAACTTCACACAAATGTTGGGTATAATAATAGCTCGAGCAAATTTAACTTTCAGGATCCTGGGGTCAAGGTCACGGTCACTGTTGTCATTTTTAGAAAAAAAATTGTCATCCCTCTAGTGCCTACATTTATTGATGGATTTTTAATATAATTTCACACAAATGTTGGGTTTGATAATATCTCGTGCAAGTTTGACTTTCAGGGACCTGGGCAGAAGGTCAAGGTAACTGTGGCTATTTTTAGAAAATACTTTGTCATCGCTCTAATGTCATCATTTGCCGATGGATTTTGATATAACTTCACACAAATGTTGGGTATAATAATATCTCGAACAAGTTCGACATTCAGGATCCTGGACTCAAGGTAAAGGTCACTGTAGCTATTTTTAGAGAAAAAAAAGTGTCATCGCTCTAGTGCCTACATTTATTGATGGATTTTAATATAATTTCACACAAATGTTGGGTATGATAATATCTCGAGAAAGTTTGACTTTCAGGGTCCTGGGCTCAAGGTCAAGGTCACTGTGGCTATTGTTAGCTCAGCAGAGCCGAAGGCTCCGGGGGAGCTTATAGGATAGGCAGTTGTCCGTCGTCGTCTGCGTCTGCGTCGTATGTCCGTCGTCAACACTTTCAAACGACTTCTCCTCTGAAGCCACTGGGCCGATTGGGCCCAAATTTTACCTGTAGCATTCTTGGGCGGGGGGGCTGAAAGTTTGTGTTTTTTTGTTAAAATCGGCTATTAGTTTGGTTGCTATGGTAACTTAGAGTTCCCATAGACTTATAATGGGGAAAATTGAAAAATGACATTTACTGCCAAGCCTCTGCAGATATTTTGACAAAACTTTCACAGAAATGTTCCTCAGACAATCTACTCTCTGCCATATGAATTTAGGGCTGCTGCTCATTTGTATTGGTTGCCATGGAAACCAAAATGAAAAAATAGAAAAAAAAAACAATACTCCTCAGAAACCGTATGCTCTATGAGGCTGAAAGTTTATGGAAATATTCACCATATTTGCTTTACAGGTTTTGTGTTTTTTATGAAATTCGGCTCTTTAGTTTGGTTGCTATGGCAACTTAGATTTTCCATAGACTTATAATGGGGAAAATTGAAAAATGGCATTAACTACCAAGCCTTTGCAGATATTTTGACAAAATTTTCATAGAAACGTTCCTTAAGTAAACTTCTCTCAGCCATATGCTTATATGTCAACCTGTGGGTCCCGTAGGATGTGCCAGGGCCATGCCCCGCCCCCTCCACTTCATCAAATGCCCTTTATCTCAGAAACCTTACAGATCCCCACCCTTAAACCATATATATTCCTTTCCTTATGATGAGACACATTAAGTGATACCAACCCGGGGTTCCCCGGATGTACCGGAGCCATGCCCCACCCCCTCCACTTCATTAAATGCCATTTATCTCAGAAACCATTCAGATCCCCACCCCTAAACCGTATATATTCTTGTTTCTTATGATAAGACGCACTCAGTGACAGCAACCTGATGGTCCCTCGGAATGTGCCTGAGCCATGCCACACCCCCTCTATTTCATAAACGGCCCAATATCCCAGAAACCCGTCAGATCCCCACCCCAAACCACATATATTATCGTTTCTTATAATAATTCGCATTCAGTGACACCAACCTGGGGGGCACCCAGGATGTGCCGGGGCCATGCCCAACCCCCTTCCACTTCATAAAAGGCCAAATATTCCAGAAACCTTACAAATGCCCACCCCTAAACCATATATATTCTTGTTCCTTATGATAAGATGCATTAAGTGACACCCACTTGGGGGTTCCCCCAGATGTGCCGGGGACATGCCCCACCCCATCGAATTAAAAAAATGCCACTTATCACAGAAACCATTCAGATCCCAAATCCCTTAACCATATATATTCTTGTTCCTTATGATAAGACGCACTCAGTGACACCAACCTGTGGGTCCCCCGGGATGTGCCGGGGCCATGTCCCATCCCCTCCACTTCATAAAAGGCCAATTATTCCAGAAACGTTTAAGATCCCCACCCCTTAACCATATATATTCTTGTTACTTATGATAAGACACATTCAGTGATATCAACCTAGGAGTCACCCAGGGCATGCCCGGGCCATGCTCCCCCCCCCCCCCCCCGTAACTTCACAAAAAACCATATATCTGAGAAACTGTTCAGAGCCCTACCCCTAAACCATAATATATTCTTGTTCCTTATGATAAGACGCAATTAGTGACACCAGCATGGGGGACTCCCGGGGTGCCACCGGCCATGTCCCACCCCTTTACTCCATTAAAAGTCATAAATCTCAGAAACTGATCAGATCCCCAACCCTTAGCCATATATATTCTTCTTCCTTATATTAAGTCCCCACTTCATAATAGGCCATATATCTCAGAAACCATTCAAATCCCCACCCCATAATCACATATATTCTTGTTCATTGTTATTAGACACATTCAGTCACCCCCATCTTGGGGGGTCCGCAGGGGCCATTTCTCTCCCATCCACTTCATAAAAGGGCCTCATATCTCAGAAACCGTTCAGCATTCAGTGGCAGCAATCTTGGGCTTTTCTGAGATCCACCATGCCCGAATTCCACCACTGCTTAAAAAGCCTTACATCTCAGGAGCCATACATATCCCCACCGCTAAACCATAATGTCTCTATTCCTTTTGATAAGATGCATTTAGTGACTCCAACCAGGGCTCCATTGGGTTCATGCCCCACCCTCTCTACTTTATAAAACACCAAATATTTCAGATACAGTCCACATGAGTGCTCATTTGGGTATGGGTTTGTTTGGGAGACTTTATAATTGGTAGATTAAAATCATATCCTGTTAAAATACAATGTCATGGGCAGTGCCCAACTGAGCTCTGGTTTATGAAATAAATTTGGCTCTTTGGTTTGTTTGCTATGGCAAGTTAAGAATTTCGATTTACTTATAAATTGGGAAAATTGAAAAATGACATTTATGCTTTCAAGATATTTTGTCAAACTTACATAAAAATGTTCCTTTAATAATGTTCTTTTAGGCCGATCAGTTGCCACAGATGGGAAATTGTCAATTGTCATCTGTTGTCCTGCAACAACACATTCAAGCGACATCAGACCTCTGAAGCCACTAGACTGATTGGGTCCAAATTCTATCTGTAGTATCCTTGGGCGCAGGGCTTCCATGGTTAATTAAAATACATTGCTGCCAGTGGGCAGTGCCCCCCCCCCGCCCCTGAGCTCTGGTGAGCATAGTGGCCCATGGACCTCTTGTTTAGAAAAAACTTTATCATCGCTCTAGCGCCGTCATTTGCTGATGGATTTTAATATAACTTCACACAAATGTTGGGTATGATAATATCTCGAGCAAGTTTGACTTTCAGGGACCTGGACTAAAGGTGAAGATCACTGCGGCTATTTTAAGAAAAACTTGCTGGAGGCAGAAATCTTTCCAACTGTTAACGGAGTTCCTTTGCACACAGCCTTTCATTATCAACCTCTCATCACTCTGATATCACTGGAATACTGCCAAAAGGGTGTAAAATCGCAAATCATCCATCTACATTAGGGTTGCAGATAAATTGGATCAAAGTGAAAGAAGCTAGTCTTAGCAGATGCTCAAAATGATCTTTTTTGACAGTCAAGGGGATAGGATCAGATTCATTTGCGAACACGTCTGATATTTTATATGCATGTAAAGGCACCCAATACGGAACCATACCTGGAGACAGTCCTATGTGTACAAGAGTAAGATTCCATTAATTTGTATATAACACTTTTACCCAATTAATATAGCTAAATTACCACCCATGATCTTGGAGTATGATATCACTTCTTTTCATTTATACCGACTTTTGTGTTGCTGATGTTTGTATGACAGTGCCATCAGACAAGCTAATCTGTCAACCGACATGTTTTTATACTCCATTTTTATACAGTGAGTATACATAGTATACCGCTCTTTAACTAGGATAATGTTTCCTGTTCCGGCTATTGCACCTTCGGGGAGCATCCATGGGTTTCACCGATATTCTTGCCATCAGCTAAGTAGCTTGCATGCATCAGTTTGTCACCTCTACTACATCTGCTTATTGGTGGGTTGCAAGCTATTCCGGCTGTGTTACCTTAGCCCCTGGTTTGAAGGGGGAGCAAGATATCCCGATTGGGTCACCTTGCACACACCTATTTAGAATTTTACAAAGGTAAACAGTTTTCATCCAAACAAACACTCTTATACCATAAATCAGGAAATCACACTTCTTCAGAGAAAACAATACTGTATATCACAACTGTCTGGTGAAATCGTCAAGGTCTAAGGCTGCCCTGACCTCTACCAAAACGGTAGAGGGAGAGCTCGAAAGTACTGCTGATTTTCAATGTGGTGTAGTTTATATAGCGTAACTGATCGACACGCCTACAGATTAAGTCAGCATCAGCAACATGTCGTTTATTTTTCCTTTTGGCCAAACTGTTTGACATGCCTACAGATTAAATTACGATCAAAATCATGTTCCACACGCATTATTTTAAATCAACATCAGCAACACCTTGTAGCCAAACTACTCCAGCAATATTTAGCTAAATTATTCACCACCTCTGCAGATTAAATAACCACCAGCATCCATGGGTCGTTTATTAATTCGTTTAACCAAATGACAAACTGTTAGAGACCTCTACAGATTAAATCACCACCAGCAACATGTCGTTTATTTTTTCATTTAATCAAACTCTAGCCTAATCAATAAGCCTACAGATTAAATAACCACCAGCAACATACCGGTGTTTTCTTCTTTCAGCCAAATGGTTGGACCCGCCTACAGATAAACCACCGCAACCAACATGCTTATTGTGTTCGATGTTTGCAGTGCTATACACTCTGGATATGTCACTATTTATTTTCAGTCTTTGTGTATACATTTCTTCACACAAATGTGTATACAAGCAGTTCGGCAAAAAAGGATATTTTAAGTACATTTTCATAGCATCCGTGTGAAAATGTGGCATCGATTCTAATTATTTTGCATATAATGCTGAAAGATTATATGACGGATATTTCAAACTGTCCAATTCAGTTATTCCACCTCTCGAATTCAACAAAAAATGTCGAAAATGACGACCTGTCGTTTTGAATTTGATACTGCAAAGTCAATGCTCATGTGTACACAATCTAATAACTCTAGTCTGTTACAATGTTCATGTGTTCACAATCTAATAACTCTAGTCTATTGTTTAACTAAGACAGAAACGGTTTTTATCACATGACGTCGAGTCTGAGAGTGTAATAACGCCATGTATTATTTTCGATAATCCACTAGTGGATTAAATATGCAAATTAGCTAGATACGTCCCGTAATGTTACATGTACGACGTCCTTAACAACGTCCCGTTTACTAACGGCGGAATATTGACATTTTTGTAAACAATCGTGAATAAAATGCGTTTTTAGTGTCATATGATAAATAGAATCTTGCATTCATGCTCATGCATTATTGAATTTATTAAACTCGTTGAGGAAAAGGAATAAAATGCTCGGCAAAGCCTCGCATTTTATCCCTTTTCCTCAACTCGTTTAATAAATTCAATAATACATGAGCACTCATGTAAGATCCTCTATATAATATATGTGATATCATTGTCGTTTTGTTTATGAAACGTATAAAGTCAGTTGATACGACACATCTTTTCTTGTTTCTTCTTTCAGCAAAACTGTTTGACACGCCTACAGATGAAATCACCACTAGCAACATTATGGTTGTGATAAAGGCTTACTGTGACATCCATAACATAGCCTTGTATGATAGTCTAGCCTCTTTTGATAAGAACAAAGAAAAGAAAGTCACTTGGTCAGAGTTTCTGACAGCATTCATGGTTTGTATTTTAAGAACTGTTTTGAATCTTACGTTCCCTTTGACCTAGCATTCGCTTAGCAAGTCATTTAAAGAACACCCCAATCACATTTGTTTGCAGGGGCATAGACTATTTTCTTATTTGTGATAAGAGAAACACAGATTTCGAGCACCCATTATTTCTATTGACGTTTGAGTATAAATAAGACGCATGTTACATTTTACTAATAAATGGCATTACTACACTCCTGAAAAGAAACACATCTATTGCAGCTGTTTTTGTCTTAATTATAGGCTATTTCTGTTTCTAAAAATGATGCCATTGCATATTATCACTGATTATTAATTTACTATCCTTTATTAATCGGAAATCATTAAAACCAGGTCAACTAATATTTACTGCGGGTCAAGTGTGGTCAAAAATTAACAATCATGTTTTTTAATTATGTCAGTTAATAAATGTGACATTAATCAAGTAATTGTGTTGATTTAGAACATTTTATCATTTGAATTCACGTCTGAGAATGTAATAAAAAAGTCATGATATAAATTCGATAATCCACTAGTGGATTAAATTTGCAAATTATTTAGATACGCCCCGTAACATTACATGTATGGCTTTTTCAACCACGTCGCGTTTACTAATGGCAGAATATTGACATTTTGTTTTTAAATAATCGTGAATAAAATGCGCTGTAAATGTCATCTTGCATTCGTGCTGATGTATCATTGAATTTATTAAGCTCGTCGAAGAAAAGGCATATAATGCTCGGAACCCCTCGCGTTTTATCTATTTTCTTCAACTTGTTTAATAAATTCAATAATACCTGAACACGCATGCAAGATACTCTATATAATATTGATCTTCTATGTTCAAAGAGCAATGTAGTTGGTCACTTGAAAGTACTATGGTCAACATTTCTACGAGTCGTTTTTTGCTGCTGTCAAGTTTACAATGCCTTTGTTCGTAATGGGCAATGTTTCTTCTCGGATCAACAATGAATGTTGTTTGTCCTGCTTATAAATTTCCAAATGTCAATTGTTGGTATATTTTTTTTTTTGAGCAGGATAGATATCCTGGTCATGTGAGATGAACATGGAAAAAAACTTCTAACCTCGGGTTCTGGTGTTTCGTGAAACTGTTGACATAAAACAAATATATGTTAAAGTAATATAAGCAATGTCTTTAATTTCATTGATGTTTTATGAAAAATAGAAGTGGAGGCAATGATCAGGAATCGATACAATCAACCCACAGCTCCCATCAGAGACACCAAAGGGAATGAAACACAAACATGAAACAACAGACCCTAATGGAATTATCAATAGCGGAAAGCCACCACAGGCCTTGCCGAACTATAAAATAGAAGTGGAGGCAATGATCAGGAATCGATACAATTAACCCACAGCTCCAATCAGAGACACCAATGAGAAAGAAACACAAACATGAAACAACAGATCCTAATGGAATCATCAACAGCGGAAAGCCAAAATGACGGTTACTTTCCCACAAAATGGCTAATAGGCTATCCAAAATAAAATAATATAAGCGACACAAACACCTAAAGACAAACCATAACAAAATAAACCGCAACAGAAGAACCGCATTGGAACGGTCAGTGGAACCAAATTCCAATTGGGGGCTTAAATCGATTTTACGTGGCCACAATCCCCGCCCTTACTTCCGTCGCGATTTAGACAAATAATTTGTTCAGTCCGCATGAAGGCCTCCTAACTCATCAGTGCAACATCTCCGTGAACACAAATAATCAAACAACCACAGAGATGACACAACGGTGAGGACTCGACAGCAAGAAACCATTGAAATGCTGAAGCAAAAGAAAACCAACAGTTAGACTCCGATGGGCCCAACCACAGACAGAGCATCAGGCACCAACCAATATTACCTTGAATTAGATCTCTCTTATTCTCAATAAGCCATTGCGTTGGAACCGTCATAGAATCTGAGGCCTGACCCACCGGCGTGCAATTAAAGAGGGAAGCAAAGTTGTCAACCGTGATTGGGTTAACTACCATGCATGCAGTCTGTCTTATAACATTTATGGTGTACCCAATCTTTTTATATCGAAGAATGAATTTACGAAATTGGGTGCTGAAGTCATTGCGGTTATATATTTTTCTGAATTTATATACTAAGTCACCATAAAATTCGGGTTCCGATAGACCTTGTTGCAGAAGAGATTTAAGTCCAATATTGAATTTTGAAATTAAATCAGAATGACGTCTATAAAATTTTGAAAAGGCTTTGCGTAGTTTATGGTACTGATAACCCTGATTAAGAAGTTTAGCCCTTAACAATTTATTACGCGTGTTGAAATCAGTTACATGACTACACACTGGCAAATCGAATTAATTGCAAAATATAAACGTCATAGGATGGCGCACGAGGAACATCACCATCCAAAAAAAGGAAAATTTACAATCTCAAAATCAAAATCATCGCGTTTATCATAAATTTTGCACGAAACAAATAATTTGCTTTATTTAACTGAAGTTCTGGGGGGGGTACATTTGACTGATCAAACCATCGAAATATTTATTATCAATATTTAATAAATCCTCCAAATATCTAGAAGTGGAGCTAAAAGCTTCAATGATTTCAGACTGGTTTTCAACAGAATGGGACAACATGAAGTCTCTCTCATAACAAAACAAAAACAGATCAGCCACAAGTGGTGCGCAATTAGTACCCATCGGAATACCCACAACTTGTCTAAATTACATAGTACCAAATCTTATGTAAATATTGTCAAGTAGAAAGGTGAGAGCTTCACACACTTTCTGACATGGCCATAAAGTATAATTTTTACGCCTGATTACACTCTTCTGGAGTCCATGTCTGTGGATCTGAACTTTGATATTTGCTATTTGTCTATGGATCAGTGATTTTGGATTAACGATTTGGTACTACGACCTAAACTACTTTTATGCGCTTCAGACGTGAAAAAGCATTCCTTACATTACATGCAAGATAGAGGGAGTCTTCCCTACGGAATGTCCATTCAATTAAATCACTAAGTTTTTCTTCTATAAGATTATGAGGAAGTGTAGTGTAAAGGTTGAAAAAAATCATAAGAAGACAGACACTAAATAGAATATTAATGCATGTGTTTAGTAACGCTACGTTTGATTGGATAATGTCAAAAACCTGCGACTGTATATTCTGCAATATACAGTCAGAAACCAGACATTATCACGAAACGTCTAAGTGAAGGCAATGAACAGGAATCAATACAATTACCTTACAGGACAAAGGGAAAGAGGCTTTTAAATATTACAAGTACGAGTAGAAAGCCAAAAGGACAGTTTCTTTCCCCAAAATGGCCTAATGGCTATCCAAAATGAAAGGTATTACCAGTACAAAGACAAAAAAATGATAAAAAGAAGCCACCACAGAATACCGCCTCCGAACGGTCATTGAAAGTGTTATGGGGTGTGGGTTGGAGCTTCAATTTATTTTACATGGCCACAACCCTTGCCCTTAGTATTGCCGTGGTGAACACAAGCAATTTGATTATTTCTACCTCATCGGTGCAAGTTCTCCGAGAAAATAAACTTTGCGCATGAAGTACTCATACATCTTGCATCCTACCCCAGTTTGGTTATACTTGAAACGAACCACGTAAAATATCCTTACTTGTGGTGGAAAGACATATCGCATCTCTTCTGATGCCAGATTCTTAGTATTCACGTCTGATTACACTCTTCTGGAGTCCATGTCTGTTGATCTGAACATTGCTATTTGCCATTTTGTCTATGGACTAATGATTTTGGATTAACGCGGATGAGGCTTTATTAGCCGAAACTACGTAGTATGACCCATCTTCTTTCTTATGAATGTTTTCATTGCTCTTAAAGGAACTAATTTTTTATTTTTATTGGTACTACGACCTAAACTACTCTAATATATATCCGTGTTTTCCTTTCTCTTAGTAATATGCATATTGATAGATATGGCTATTCAATTCTGTTCTATTTTATTTTGTTGGGCTTGTACTTTTCTGCAAGGACTCAATTCCATTCAGTTCTTCTCGTTTCTATTCTATGCTAGTCTAGTTATTTTATTTTCTGTTCTACGAGTATTCCTTATCTCAAATGTTGCTCAGAAGTGGGTCACATAATGATCGAGTGCTGATCCTACTTTACAGGAAAACGGGATAGAATTAACGTCAGAGCAGACAGAGCAACTGGAAAGGTTGATAAAAGAGTACAGAACAGACGATGATCAAATAGACTACAGGTTAGTGAAATTATCATTATTAAGAGGAATCGATGAATCTTCCGACGGTGACATTTCGCATCACGTTAATACGTGTAATAAACACCCATGAACACCCCGCTTTAAATAGAGAAAATAGGGGTTTACATGAAAACGCGTGTTCTGATGGGAGGACTGATGGGAGGACTGGATTAATTTTATCGATTCCTGATCATTGCCTTCGTTTCTATTTTTTTTCAATCTTATTTCAGGTCCACATTAATGATTATGGGTACTCGTACGAACACTTACAATCTATGTTTGGAGCAGAAATAAGAAAATAACAAATTTTATCAGAAAAATAACAGTTTTGGTGTAATGAGACACATTGTCACACCGGCGTGTTTTTATTGTGCTGGGGTTTCAAGACACGACAACCCTTGTGGGTCATTCTGTGTCGTATCATAGAGACAGGTAGAAAGAGATAATAAGATATAGCAATGGACAGGGGAGAAGGAAACAATAATTGGAAATGCAAAAATAAAATGAATAACACCCCCCCACCCCCTCTATCCGTACCTGCTGCAAGGACAGCAGGCATTGCCCAACTGTAAGATAGTATCAGTTGGACACCCCAGTTACGCAATGTACACGACACCTTCGACTAACCGAACCCACTCCGGATGAATATCAGATAAAACTGTCTGATTATTAGGTAAATAGAGGATCTTAAACGAGTGGTCATTTTATATGAAATTTATGAAACTAACCTATGACGAGATTCAGAAATTTCTTATGAAATTATCTCTTGTATAAGATTCTTTTTATAATATAGTTTTTAAATCGGATTTCATTGCCGATGAAGTTCGCAAGATTTTTTATTAGAAAACACAGTTAATGTCATGGACGGTGTCATGACGGTGTAACAGGCTGGCTCTTGTCCCCAGTCAGTTTCTTCCCCGGGGAAGAACTGGGCCGGCCCGTTTCTTTCCCGGGGAAGAAACCGACTAGTCAGTTTCTTCCCCGCCCAGTTAGTTTCTTTCCCACCTGAAATTTTTTAGAACGAGTAATTTATGTCTCACAAATTGTTAAAAATTCAAAAAGAAACCATTCTGAATTAGTTTTGGGTCTTTACAGCTTGAATGGCAAACTTTTCTCTATGCCATACAATATATGGAGATCCAAGGAAATTTTAATCCCAATTATCTATGATTAATTTTCTTAGCTTTTTATGACATTAATTGGTTTTAAATAAACAGATATAATAAGCAACAACTCTTTAGTGCTCCAATCTAAATATTATTTGGAATGTGGGGGTGGGGAATAACTGGGTCGGCCCATTTCTTCCCCGGGGAAGAACTGGGCCGGCCGATTTCTTCCCCACCCCAGATTTTTCTATTCTAAAAATTCTTGTGATAAATGTTCTTCACTGTTAAAGACATAAACTGGTATTAACTACAGAGCTATAATAAGCAACAAATGTTTGGCCCTTAAATTTCAATAGAATTCAGAGACTGGGGGTGGGGAAGAATTGGGCCGGCCCAGTTCTTCCCCACCCCAGATGTTTCAGTTTACTAATAATTCTTGTGATAAATTTCCTTTGCTTTTTAGGACAAAAATTGGTATAAACTAAAAAGATATAATAAGCAACAAATGTTTGGAGCTTTATTATCAAGAGAATTTGGAGGCTGTGGTGGGGAAGAACTGGGCAGGCCCAGTTCATCCCCACCCCAGATGTTTCTGCTTACTAATAATTCTGGTGATAAATTTCCTTTGCTTTTTAAGACATAAATTAGTATAAACTAAACAGATATAATAAGCAACAAATGTTTGGAGCTCAAATCTTAATAGAATTGGGAGACTGGGGGTGGGGAAGAACTGGGCCGGCCCGTTTCTTCCCCACCCCAGATGTTCTGTTTACTAAAAATTCTTGTGATTAATTTTCTTCACTTTTAAAGACATAAATTGGTATTAACTAAACAGATATAATAAGCAGCAAATGTTTGGCACTTAAATGTCAATAGAATTCGGAGACTTGGGAGTGGGGAAGAACTGGGCCGGCCTGTTTCTTCCCCACCCTTGGGTAGTGTTGTACAGTTATGTCAGTAATATTGCTGAAGATGTCTTGGGTGGGGAAGAACTGGGCCAGTCCGTTTCTTTCCACTCCTTGATAAGTATTGTACTGTTAAGTCAATTATGACATTGAAGGTGTTGGGGTTGGGAAGAACTGGGCAGACCCATTTCTTCCCCACACCTGGGCAGTGTTGTACAGTTATGTCAGTTATATCGCTGAAGATGTCTGGGGTGGGGAAGAACTGGGGTGGTCCATTTCTTCCCCCACCTTGGGTAGTGGTGTACATTTATTTCAGTTATATTGCTGAATATGTCTTCGGTGGGGAAGGACTGGGCCGTCCGTTTCTTCCCCACCCTTGGTAAGTGTTGTACTGTAAAGTCAATTATGACGTTGAAGGTGTCTGGGGTGGGGAAGAACAGGCCTGTCCGTTTCTTCCCCACCCTTGGCTAGTGTTGTACAGTTATGTCAGTTATATCAGAGGATGTCTGAGGCAGGGAAGAACTGGGGCGACCTGTTTCTTCCCCACCCTTGTGTAGTGATGTACAATTAAATCAGTAATGATGTTTAAGTTGTCTGTGGTGGGGAAGAACTAGGCCGGCCCAGTCCTGCCCCACCCCCCAATCTCCAAATTCTATTTTTGTTGCTTATTATATCTCTTTAGTTTATACCAATTTATGTCTTAAAAAGCAAAGAAAATTTATCACAATAATTTTTTGTTAACAGAAAAATGTGGGATGGGGAACAAATGGCCCCCCAGTTCTTCCCCAACCCCCAGTCTCCAAATTCTAATTAGATTTGAGCTCCAAACATTTGTGGCTTATTATATCTTTTTACTTTACACAAACTTTTGTCTTAAAAAGCGAAGAAAATTTATCACAAGATTTTTTTGTAAACAGAAAAATCTGGGGTGGGGAAGAAACGGGCCGACCCGGTTCTTTCCCACCCCCAGTCTCCAAATTCTATTTAGATTTGAGCTCCAAACATTTGTTGCTTATTATATCTTTTTAGTTTATACCAATTGATGTCTTAAAAGCGAAGAAAATTTATCACAAGATTTTTTTGTAAACAGAAAAGTCTAGGGTGGGGAAGAAACGGGCCGGCCCGGTTCTTCCCCACCCCCAGTCTCCAAATTCTAATTAGATTTGAGCTCCAAACATTTGTTGCTTATTATAGCTTTTTAGTTTATACCATTTTTGTCTTAAAAAGCGAAGAAAATTTATTACAAGAATTTTTTGTAAACAGAAAATCTCGGGTGGGGAAGAAACTGGCCGTCCCAGTTCTTCCCCACCCCCAGTCTCCAAACTGTACTTAGATTTGAGCTCCAAACATTTGTTGCTTATTATATCTTTTTAGTTTATACCAACTTTTTGTCTTAAAAAGCAAAGGAAATTTATCACAAGAATTATTAGTAGACAGAAAATTATGGGGTGGGGAAGACCGGCCCAGTTCTTCCCCACCCCCAGTCTCCAAATTATATTTATATTTGAGCGTCAAACATTTGTGGCTTATTATATCTGTTTAGTTAATACTAATTTATGTCTTAAAAAGCAATGAAAATTCATCAAAGATGCTTGAATTGGGATGCATATTTTATTGCATCTCCATGAATGGTGTAGTATAGAGCAAATTTTGTCATTCAAGCTAAAAGGACTCAGAACTTATTCAGAATGGTCTCTTTTCTCATTTACAACAAATTGTGAGCTGAAAATTATTCGTTGACTATGGTTCTGAAAAAAATCATGTGGGGAAGAAACTGACCGGGTGGGGAACAAACTGACTAGTCAGTTTCTTCCCCCGGGGAAGAAACGGGCCGGCCCAGTTCTTCCCCCGGGGAGGAAACAGGCCGGTCCAGTTCTTCCCCGGGGAAGAACCGGACCGGGGGAAGAAACTGACCGTTACACAGGTACGCAGTAATAATCATGTGTTATCAGGTGTGGCCATATTTAATTTCATGTCATGGCGACAGTGAAGTTATATAATGAAAGGCATATCTCCACTTCTATAATTTTACCGATTCCCTGTCGGTTGTGACACCTACAATCATTCGGAATACTCAGACTGCTTAATAAAGTTCGGGTGTCAATATGCTTTGGTGTTTATGCTACCTCCAGACAACCTGTTCCGGCAGGGCTGACATGATCATATGTAAACTGATCAGGGCCTTCATTATTGAACTCCGTATACTATTGCAGTTGCTGATGTTGTTATTGTTGTTGTTGTTGTCACCTCCTTTGCCCATCACTCTAGTCAAAAAGCCACTTTTACAATGCTGTAAACGCGGTCATAAGAGTGTCTGTTGGTCCTCGTGTGATGCATCTTGGTGTGCGGTCACCGTGGAACATCAAAACAACGAGATCTCTCTCATCATTCTGGATAGAAATGTTTCCAACATACTTCGTATGACGTTTTTGAAAATCTTACGAGTGTCATGAAGGTTTCAATATTTATGCATAAGGAAGTGAGATTTGAAGCAATTGTATTGTATTGTATTGTATTTCATTGCATGTTTGGATATCATTTTTGATGATTTTCCCATCTTTCCTATATTTTTCAGCACCCTAAGATGAATCTGATGTGCTTCAAACAGTTCGAGGGATCCGGACGTATTTTACTCAGAGACGACCGATGATGATAAGATTAAAATGCCTCGTCGCAGGAAATTGTTAAAATGTTGATATAGTCGACAAAGGTTCAGATCAGCCTGTGCATTCGCACAATCTGATCTGACAGATGTCTAATAGATATATTGTATAGTTCTGTGCCATTATATACACGCGTGCTGTACCATTTTATATACACGAGTGTTGTAATCATAATTCCATCTTTGTCTGTTATTGAGTAAAATTATTAGCTTAATGTGTTTTGTTTGTTTGTTAAAAAAATAAATAAAAATAATTGAAAGGCAGGACTTACTCAACAGAGAGCCGGACTCTGCAGTTCTGTCGAAGGCGCGTTTGGCTGGTGATTAAGAGGTCACGGGTTCGATACCTGCTGGGTAGGCAATATTCGTTTTAGATTTAACATATTTATTGCTTATATTTGCAAGCAAAGGGTCGGGCCACAAGTTACCTCAACATTAGTTACGACCCTTCCCCTAACATTCGTTTGTAGAGATGGCCGTTCTCTCCCGGTTGTCAGTTTCTGGCGAAAGAATGTACACTGCACTAGTTAAACTGCACCAGCATGGCATAACCTCACAGAACCTAAACTGGATCAAAGCCTTTCTTCTGGACCGTACCCAATGCGTAGCCTTAGAAGGAGAAACCGCAGTTTATTTGGCTGTCATAAGTGAAAATGGCAGTAAAACATTGCAGACGGACCTCCAGAAATTTGAAACTTAGGAAAGGAACTGGGAAATGGATTCCAACCCGGGAAAATGCCAGGTCCTGCAAATTTCCCGTTTCAGACACGCCATCAAATATCTCTACGTTCTTCTTGGCCAAGTTCTTCAAGGGGTTGACCATGCCAAATACCTGAGACTCGAAATCAGCCATAATTTAGCATGAACCTCTGACATCCAAAACGTGACCACAAAGGCAAATAGAACCCTGGGCTTCATACGTAGTAATATTCGCACCAAACATCAAGGCATGCGAGGCACAGCATATGACACTTTGGTCAGACCCCAAGTCCAGTATGCCTCCCCTATTTGGAGCCCATTCACCCAGTCGAACAAAAGGTCCAAAGAAGAGAGGCTAGATGGGTCAAAAATCGCTACTCTTCATACAGTAGTACGACCCAGGTGCTAAATGCTCTCAGCTGGAGATCCTTGGAATAGTTTATGGCCTTGTTGAGATACCAGTATCTCCATATATGCGACCCCAATCAGAAACACAAAAAACCATGCATCCTATGCACTTTGTACAATTTCCTACTACTGCCAGTTACTACAAATACAGTTTCTTTCCTTTGGCTGTTGTACAGTGGAATTATCTACCTTCTCAGGCTGTTGTGCGCTCTGATCTTGATTCCGTCTGATCAGCCATATACACCCTCCAACATTCAATGCCATGAACCATGGAATTTTGTTTTTACCAGCTTTCAACCTCTTCTCTACTAATACATCCTGTTTTAAATCATAAACCCTTATAAAATCTAACACTTTTTCTTTTATCATGCTTTACTTTTTTCTGACACGCGCAGCTGCACATAATCATCGCGAGATGGTATTGCAGGATACATAGATGGATAAATATAAGCCTAATGAGGGAAAACTGACCGGCTCTACATACCTTTATAATGTTGATTGGGCCATTAAACTCTTAACCAACTAAGAGAAAAAAAGAAGCCATTTGATGTCGGCAAACAAATCTCTTCTCTCCACCCCCACCCCACTGCAAGACAATCTTTCATATGAATACAAAACCTTACGCTATCAAGCGTGATGATTTCATGTGAAAATTAATGCCTGATGCACATTATGTCATGTTTCATTGATGTTTGGAATTGTAAACGCAGTCTGGCCCATGATATGTTGTCACTGGTTTGTTATAGAAATGAGTAAATCCTTGGTCTTTAAGAAACTGGAGTACTTCTGCCTCGAAGTCTCTTTTAAAACCCGCAACGTCCCGAGCCAGCACAAACAGCTGTCCTCTTATACTGCCGCTGACTACCGAATATTGGTACTGTCCGTTTCGCCAGGTTTCTGGTCCTAGTTTAATTATCCAATCTGAAACAAAATATGTAAGTCTATAATCATTTCTGAAAAAATGAAATTCAGTGACATGCGCGGCCAGGTATGACTTAGCCCAGTCTTGGGTTTATCTCAGTGTGGTCAGATTATGTTTGGGTCGATTGTTTGTCAGTCGACCCAAACTATCTAAGCACAGTAGCTTTTCGCCGTTGATGGTCACGTGACTATCAGTTATTTGTTGTAAATCCAGGCACATGTAATGGTTATTTATAGCCGCGCTATTCCTCAGCAGGCACATGACGTAACTGTGATGCCATATCGACGTGAGTACAGCGCCATGACGTTTATGCAACGTCACACTTACGTCGGTGCAAAGTTGATTTGACGTTGCCCTAACGACGTGTGCCTGCTGGGTTTTATCGCTGTGTGGTCGGAGTGTTGCACAAGAGTGTTATCAATTCAAGCTGGACTGGAATCAATAGTATGAGTTTGGCAATCAGTGTAGACCCAGATCGTGGCGTCTGATCAGGATCTACACTGTTTGCCTTCAGTACAGACATTTAAGTGTTAAACGAAACAGTCTAAATTCCCATTCAGGATCATTTTTCCAGCCTATAAGCAAAAGATCGATTCACCAGTGCTGTCAGTGCTTTGATTAATACTATTGTGCCAGTGGAACTTCTACATCTAATGCGCTGCCAATGAATTTGGATTTTCAGTATTATGTGCGCCTCGTTGCGTTCATATCAAAATTGTACAATGTTTCAAACGTTATGGCAACGTTCATAAGAATATTTGAATTCACCATGTCCATAGCTGACAAGACAAGTATGCTAATATGCTGTAACGTCATGGTCTTGTCATTAGCAAATAGCGTACTGACAAGATCTCTTGATGTTTTTACTTCGTTTTATGCAATGCCCATGTAGCATAGGCGCTCACATGGGTGACTTCATGACATTTCGAGTTTAATATTGAAATAAAATGGCTCGGAAAAGTGCCTTTTATTTGGCCGAACGCAAGACTAATACATTAAATTTTGAATGTTATCTATAAAACCGGGTGTGTGGGCATAAAGTGGCGAATTTCGTAACTGCGTTTCTCTCAGTGTTTTCCCTGGAAACACTCGGGGTTTTCCTATACTTGCTGTCCCAAATTCACCCCACCCACACCCCACATTCACAACCACCACTGAGTCTACTTACAATCTCCTCCAACTGGAACACCTTCAAGATGGACTATATTTTTTCCTGGTTCACTTGTTCGAGTGACGTATCCCCGGATTTCTTTGAGCTTGCCATTTGGTGAATTGAGATTCTCAGAATTAAGAACAGTTATGGGTCTTGCGTCCGTGCCGTTGGTATCTGGAATACGGTGTGGGATTAGAATGAAATAAGTGCATGTACGTAGATAATTAGGACAACACAGGTTGGTAATGTTATCTAAGCTTATTTTGCTCCAGAGCATAAGGGCACAATCACATGTTTGTTTGTTTGTTCGAGTTTAACGACCCAGTCAACACTATTTTAGGTCATTTTTGAGCCGGTCAGTTTACCTATCCACACTTTTCCTGGGTAGCATCACGAAAACATGCCTATATATTTTTAACCTCATTGAACCCAACTTTTATACAGTAAAACTGGGGTTTACAGGTGTATACCTTATTTTTCTTATTTTTGCTCTACAATATAGATTGTGGTTACTCGTTAGAACCGCCTCGATGAGGCAGTTCTAACGAGTACCCACAATCTTTAATTTTGAGCAGAAATAAGAAAAAATATCACAATTTTTCAACTTAATATTTTCGTTTATTCGGCGGTAAGTTTACAATGTATTTCTATAGGCGTGTATTCGTCATGGGCTTATATGTAGCGGTTAACCAGTACCGTGCACATTCTTTCGCCAGAAACTGACAACTGCCCTTCTTGAATCAGCGGAAGGGAGAGAATGTCCGTTG
Organism: Lucinisca nassula; assembly: GCA_963580285.1. Taxonomy (NCBI): domain Eukaryota; kingdom Metazoa; phylum Mollusca; class Bivalvia; order Lucinida; family Lucinidae; genus Lucinisca; species Lucinisca nassula. Next base: position 55,076,316 of record OY757012.1, read on the forward strand.
AAACACACTGTAATGTATTGAGGACTAGGTTTCAATACGTTTTTTAGAACGTAGCAGAACGGCAATAAACGCCGTTAAACGTAGTGAAAACGTATTACATACGGCTATGTATGGTTACATAGGCCACAGTCTCACTGTATTGACGGCTAGGTTCCAATGCGTATTTCAAAACGTAGTAGAACAACATTATTCGTAGTAAAGCGTAGTACATAGCGCTTTATATGGCTAGATACCTGATCCGGCTACGTTTGCTTTGAAATTTTCAAAATACAGTGAAGTTCCTTTATTGAGACCATTTTGGGACTGTTCAAAAGTGGTCTCTAAAACCACTTTTGAACAGTCCCAAAGGTAATCTCATATAAGGATACACTGGATGTAGAAAACACAATGAAAGAATAACTGAAACCTTTTCAGTAAGCTTTTAAAAGCAGATTTAGTCTTAATTTTAGTGGTCTTAATAGCGAAATTATACTGTATACGTGGCATTGCAATAAACGTGGTGTATACCTACAAAAATACGTAGCAAAATGTAGAAGAAACGCGCTGAATACCTACAAAAACGTGATAAACAATATACCTGGATGTCCTTAGCATATTACGCTACGCATTACCCTCGGTTTCCTACGTCTTTATATGCTTTGCTTTTTATTACGTTCAGTCGGTATTGCTCTCTAGCCGGCCCCGGTAGCTCAGTCGGATGCGCGTCTGACTGGTGATCAGGATGACGCGGATTCCATACCTGCGGTCGGCAACATTCTTTCGTGGAGATTGGTCATGAAATCATTTCTACGGTCATCCTCTCCATTCCGCTGATTCAAGAAGGACAGTTGTCAGTTTCTGGTGAAAGAACGTGCACTGTACTGGTGAAGCGCTTATGTATAAGCCTGTCCAGGAAAAGTGTGGATAGGTAAACGGACCGGTTCAACAATGAAATAAATAGTGTTGACTGGGCCGTTAAGCTCCAATACAAACAAACAAACAAGGTAACACTTCCATAAAGAAACGGTGCAAAATTAACGTAGCTGAATAAGTGACAATGTGACTGAGGCCTTACTAATACAGTAAAACTTTAATGGCTCGTGATGTGTGTGTGTGTGTGTGAATTCGGGTTTAACGTCGTTTTCAACAATTTTTCAGTCATATCACGACGGTGTCTGGTTGCGACAGGGAGCCCAATGCTCACTTTTATAGTGCTGCCTCACTGAAGTATCATGTCCCAGACACATTACATGATACCACACCCAGTCACATTATCCTGACACTGGGTCGACCAGTCCAAGCTCTTTCCCGTAAATCTGAGTGCCAAGCGAGGAGCAGCTAGTACCATTGTTAACGACTTTGGTATGTCGCGGCCCGGGATCGAACCCGTGACCTCCCGTTCCCCGGAGCGGACACTCTACCAACTGAGCTATCGAGGCCGGTGCTCGAACTTTGATAGCTCATTTACCATGGTAGTTTCAAACTCGTTTTGGCGTCCATAAGAAATGTTTCCTATAGTTCCAGGCAGTAAATGTCAACAGATTTTTCTCATTTCATCTTGAAAAGATACGCTGTGTGCATTCATTAGAATCGCCTCGATGAGGCGATTCTGATGAATGCACACAAAATATCTGCATTCACACAACATACCTGAATGCACACAACATACCTGCATTTTATAGAACATCAAAAATATATACCTAAAATGTTCTGATCCGGCTCTGAGAATCATCCCCAATGGCTCGAATACTTTCACCCGAGTGTCAGATGAAATGACATCTCAAGCCCTACCGTCTAGACAAACCAACAAGGTTTATATGCAGGGATGGTCTGAATCACACTACTTTGCCTGCGCAGACCAGTTTACCAGTACCTGTGTCGATCTGTTTCAGCTCTGCGTGGACGCACCATTTCTCCTAGCCCCGATCATACTAGTATATAGACTTAATTTAATGGTATACACTCTACCGCGCAATACTTACAGTCAGCGGTTACGCAAACAGCTCCGAATTCCAATAACGTCATCACCGACTGACTGGCGTAAACCTGAAAAACATGACAATAGACAACCAAAGTTTGTGGAAATGGATACACTTCCACGGGAGGCAACTGATGCAAAAGAATTTTTGTCTTCAACTGTCAATATGGGTCAACTCTTAAAGGAAAGAATTTGCTCCTGAGGAGCAAATTCTTTCCTTTAAGAGTAGTCCCCTTTTTCAGTGGGACAGAGTTTATAGAAACGCGATCAGGAAGTCCCGATATTCCCCCCCCCCCCCCTTTAATCCATTTAGTACAAGAAACCCCAAAACGGGTACCCTGGCAAACAGTGCAGGCCCAGAACAGACATAACGCGGCGTCTGATCAGGGCCTCCACTGTTTGCTAAAAGTTCAGTCATCTTCCAAATAAATTTTGATGAAAACACAACCTGACACCCCTAAATGTTGAAATGAACTTCTGCTATAAATAAGGTGGAAGATTCCATTTGGAACAAAAAGAGTTAAAATGGCGGAAATGTCTGCCACGTGTATCCATCTATTCATGGGCAGCAACTCTTTCATATTTGAGCCCATTTGCTAGAAAGCCTGTCTTGGTTTGAGATCTGCTAGTTCAGCTACATTGACTACCTAGTCTTGACATTATAAATGAAGAAATAAGGGGTATTGCACTATCCAACCGGCTAACACTAAAGGTGCTGCTCAGACTACGCACATACGCAGGCTGATTTGTGCATTTGTTGTTCGTAAATGGCAAAATCATGTTTTCTCCTGATGCCACTGGTATTGTCCACCATAGGGTTCTATTTCTATTTAAATTAACTTCTATTTGTATCTAGTTAAATGGCAAATTGTGAGAAAAGTGCATATTTGATTTTAAGTTCTAAAGGACAAATTCTTTCCTCTAAGTTAAAGCCTTTTCAGATATGGGGGTGGTGTGTGTGGGTATGTGTGTGGGGGGGGGGGTGGGGGGTGAGGGGGGGGTACCAGTTCTCATGTGCTCTGTGTGGAAGCATCATGTAGCCCAATCTATTTCTCCATGCCCCGATGGGCGGGGGTAAAATGGCTCATTTATTACTGCTCATCTATTACGGCTTATTCGAACTCAGAAAACTCTTCACACACACAATACCTCATTCCGAGAACACGCCCATACAAATACCATGTATACATTACAGCCAAAAAAACCGAAACATTTTAGATGAAAAATTGTGATATTTTTCTTATTTCTGCTAAAAATATAGACTGAGGTACTCGTTAGTACCGCCTCATCGAGGCGGTTCTAACGAGTACCCACAATCTATATTTAAGAAATAGATCAGCTGTAACTGTGATTTGTTGAGTAATAAATCACAGTTTGGAGGTCAGTTGTAAAGTAGACAAATCACAAGCGCGTAGCGCGCGTGATTTGTCTACTTACAACTGACCGACAAACTGTGATTTATTACTCAATAAATCACAGACTAGAGCTGATCTATTTCGATTCTAACACGCTGAAAATCGGCAATAATGTTGTTGTTTCCTTCAAAATCTCACAACTTTTCGCCATTGTTAGAAGAAATCCCGCTAAAATTAACGACTGAAACACATGCATTTACAGCCTTTTCTAACGTTTTCGATGCGAGAAAATGACGTTACACCGTCTAACGTCAAGGAAATCGACTAGTGACGTCATCAATTGGCAGTTTTTAATGACGTCACTTGTCACGCTCTTCCTAGCCGTGATTTGTTGTAGAATAAAACACAGTTGTTTTCCATTGCCTATATAGGCGCGCTGTGTTAGAATTTAGAGCACAAATAAGAAAAATAAGGATTACCCCTGTAAACCCCAGTTTTAATAAATAAAATTATCATGTTTATTTCATAGAAGAACAAAAAGTCCCAATGCCTCTTGACCTGGCTCTAAGATCAATCCTCAGTGGCTCGAACTACCCTTTTCTCGAACATATTTTCATGCTCCTAAAGGTGTTTGGGCCATTTTCGTTTGACTATAAATAAATAGTCTCCACCTATCGGGGCTTATAGAAATAGAGGGACTACATGATGCTTCCACGCAGAGCTGAAACCGACCGCACATGAGCACTAGAGGATCTAAGCCTGCCCAGGCAAAGCGCTGAGAGGCGGACCGCCCGTGCTTATAAACCCTATTAGTTTGGGCGACAGAGCTTGAGATGTCATTTCACCTCATTGTCGGGTAAAAGTCCCACCAAATTGAAAGCAGCGCCTTCAAAATGACCTATAAAGTGTAGACGGGGCGTTAAACCTCAAATCAAACAATAAATAAAATAAATAAATAAATATTTGTTTACCTGGTACCATCTTCCGAGGTATTTTTCAATATCAAAATGTTCCACAGTTTTTGGCGGTGAACCGAAAATTGTAGATCCGATCAAAACTGAAGGGTCTACGGTGATGACAAGGTCAAAAATCGGCATTTTCAGCAATCAAAGGGAAGTAACACTATGATAAATGGACCGACTTGGCCGGTATTCGAACAAATCCAAGGTTTATCCCCAGCCACCTTACATATAAATTTCAGAAACATCCGATCAAAACTGAAGGGGCTACGGTGATGACAAGGTCAAAAATCGACATTTTCAGCAATCAAAGAGACGAAACTCTATGATAAATGGGCCAAATTGGCTTGTTTTCGAACTCATATGAGTTTTTATCCCCAGCCACCTTACGTTCAAGTTTCAGAAAGATCCGATCAAAACCGAAGGGGCTACGGTGATGACAAAGTCAACTATTGGCATTTTCAGCAATCAAAGGGACGTAACTCTATGATAAAATGGCCGACTTGGCCGAGTTTTTATCCCCAGCCACCTTACATATAAGTTTCAGAAAGATCCCATTGAAACTGAAGGCGCTACGGAGATGACAAGGTCAAAAATCGGCATTTTCGGCAATCAAAAGGACGCAATTCTATGATAAATGGGCCGACTTGGCCGGTTTTCGAACTCATCTAAGATTTTATCCCCAGCCACCTCACACCGTTCAGAAAGATCCCATCAAAACTGAAGGGGCTACGTTGATGACAAGGTAAAGAATCAGCAGTCAAAGGGACTTAACTCTTTGATAAATGGGCCGACTTGGCCGGTTTTCGAACTCATCCGAGTTTTTATCCCCAACCACCTTACATATAAGTTTCAGAAAGATCCGATCAAAACTGAAGGGGCAATGGTGATGACAAGGTAAAAAATCGGCATTTACAGCAATCGAGGGGACGTTTCACTATGATAAATAGGCCGAATTGGCCGGTTTTCGAACTCATCCGTGTTTTTATCCCCAGCCACCTTACATATAAGTTTCAGAAAGATTCGATCAAAACTGAAAGGGCTACGGTGATGACAAGGTCAAAAATCGGCATTTTCAGCAATCAAAGGGACGTAACTCTATGAAAAATGGGCCGACTTGTCCGGTTTTCGAACTCGTCCGAGGTTTTATCCCCAGCCACCTTACATATAAGTTTCAGAAAGATTCGATCAAAACTATAGGGGCTACGGTGATGACAAGTTAAAAACACTCGGCATTTTCAGCAATCAAAGGGACGTAACTCTATAATAAATGGGCCGGCTTGGCCGGTTTTCGAACTCATTTGAGATTTAATCCCCAGCCACCTTACATATAAGTTTCAGAAAGATCCGATCAAAACTGAAGGCGCTACGGTGATGACAAGCATTTTCCCATAGTAACTCTACTCTATGATAAATGGGCTCACTTGGCTGGTTTTCGAACTCATCCCAGGTTTTACCCCCAGCCACCTTACATATAAGTTTCAGAAAGATCCAATCAAAACTGAAGGGGCTACGGTGATGACAATGTCAAAAATCGGCATTTACAGCAATCGAAGGGACGTTTCTCTATGATAAATAGGCCGACTTGGCCGGTTTTCGAACTCATCCGTGTTTTAATCCCCAGCCACCTTACATATAAGTTTCAGAAAGATCCGATCAAAACTGAAGGCGCAACGGTGATGACAAGCATTGCCCCATTGTGAGTCTATGGGACCTTGTGGTTGCCAAAGTTTTCGTGCGATTTCGAAAAAACGCTTATGTCATCAATGCCCCACCAGAGGCAGACTACAGATGAGAAATAATTGAGATCAGCCTGCAGACTGCAGAGATATAGCTGCTCAAAAGTGTGGACGAATGACGGACGGACGGACGACGGACGATGGAGAATCCACTATATACTATAATCTTCGGCCCAGGTTAGCTAAAAATAGGCATTTTCAGCAATCAAAGGGGCACAACAATATGATAAATGGGCCGACTTGGCCAGTTTTCAAACTCATCCGAGTTTTTATCTCCAGCCACCTTACATATACGTTTCAGAAAGATCTGATCAAAACTGAAGGGGCTACGGTGATGACAAGGTCAAAAATCGGCATTTTCAGCAATCAAAGGGACGTAACTCTTTGACAAATGGCTGGTATTCGAATTCATCAGAGGTTTTATCCCCAGCCACCTTACTTATAAGTTTCAGAAAGATCTGATAAGTTCTGAAGGGGCTACCGTGATAACAAGGTCAAAAATCGGCATTTTCAGCAGTCAAAGGGATGTAACTCTATGATAAATGGTCTGACTTGGCCGGGTTTCGAACTTATCTGAGTTTTTATCCCCAGCCACCTTATATATAAGTTTCAGAAAAATCTGATCAAAACTGAAGGGGCTACAGTGATTACAAGGTCAAAAATCGACATTTTCAGCAATCAAAGGGACGTAACTCTATGAAAAATGGACCGACTTGTCCGGTTTTCGAACTCGTCCGAGGTTTTATCCCCAGCCACCTTACATATAAGTTTCAGAAAGATTCGATCAAAACTATAGGGGCTACGGTGATGACAAGTTAAAAACACTCGGCATTTTCAGCAATCAAAGGGACGTAACTCTATAATAAATGGGCCGGCTTGGCCGGTTTTCGAACTCATTTGAGATTTTATCCCAAGCCACCTTACATATAAGTTTCAGAAAGATCCGATCAAAACTGAAGGCGCTACGGTGATGACAAGCATTTTCCCATAGTAAGTCTATGGGACCTTGTGGTTGCGAAGTTTTAGAGCGATTTCGAAAAAAAAAGTTTATGTCATCAATGCCTACCAGAGGCATGCTACATATGAGAAATGATTGAGATCAGCCTGCAGGCTGCAGAGATATAGCTGCTCAAAAGTGTGGACGGACGATGGACGGACGGACGGACGACGGAGGACCCTCTATACTATAAGCTCCCAAGGAGCCTTCGGCCCAGGTGAGCTAAAAAATGACCGGCTCATCCACAGGGATCGGCCCTTAAACAAAAAGAATATGCTCCCCTTTCATAGGTCACCAGTTTATAGGAAAGCGAAAAGAAACCCCTAAAAGTTATCTCACTTGTAGGTAATGGGTAAGTGTGTGTGTTGGGGGTGGGGGGCTCTCCTGGGCAGTGACTTGCCCACCATAACACAGAATTTTACATACATGCATATCCCTTAGAACAGTTTTTGTTTGGTTAACTGTAGAGTCAACACTATCATGTCGAGCCGGTCAGCTTACCCAACCACACTTTTCTTGAGTAGGCTTATACATAAGCAGTTAACCAGTATAGTGCACATTATTTGGCTGAAACTGACAATTGCCCTTCTTGAATCAGTAAAAGGCAGTGAATGACCTTAGAAACAGTAAAAGGCAGTGAATGACCTTAGAAAAGATGCCATGATCAATCTCATAGTATAGATTTCCTGATCAATCTCCACTTAACATTGTTGCCGACCCAACAGGTATCGAACCAACAACCTGGCCCCGAGGTTATAAAACTATTTTCATGCTCAACTCAGCTGAGCATGAAATTTGTCCTGCTCATGATTTTCAAAATGCCAACTATTGTTGGCATTTTAAAATTCATGAGCAGGACATATAACATTCGGTGCTGATCTGAGCAAGAAATGTGACTCTATCATTTGTATTTTAATATTTATGAGCATTATAAATTTCATGCTCAGCTGAGTTGAGCATGAAAAATGTTTTATAAACTCAGGGCCCGGGCTAGTTGTTCAAAGCATCGTTAGCTTAACGAGCTCGTTAGTGGTCAAATTGTTAACTCTTCTAGCAAATTCAATATCTTAAATTTTGGTATTTTTTCACCAAAAATTTCAGCATATTTGCCATATTTAAGAATCAAAGTTTTAACGATACGTTAACTAACGGCATCGTTAGTTTTGAACAACTGGCCCCTGATCACCAGTCATATGTACATCCAACTGCGCTATGCAGCCTATGAGCTTGGAGATACACTTTAACCATATATAGAGGCCTTGAACATTGGGGTATGGCAACAGTTCTACAGGTACAGGGCTGCAACGATACAGTTATCTCGCGATACGATACATATCGAGATATTTGTGTC